>JAGKPW010002286.1:0-698075 GCA_019926035.1 Melaleuca alternifolia
TCCCCTGAAGCCAAACTAAAGCTTCTTAAAGAAATTGCTGAAGAGCATGAGTTAGAATGGGATGCTGCTGCCTCAGAAGTTGAGCTTTTCAAATCCCATGAAGATTTGCTGGTGATTAGCGGTTTTCCATTTTTCGTTTTTTTCCTGGCATTGCTTATATTAGCTTTGGCGTCTCATATGAAACCTCTCTATTGCAGAATGGATCCACACAGTTTGGAAGTGGATCTAAATTACCTTTGCCTAAAGAGAAGCATGATGATTCGCTGTACTCATCACCAGATCATGCCGTCAATGAACCACCCGATTCTGATACCGGCTTTGATTCATTGGATTTTCCTGAGGTTCCCAGTGTTTCAGTACGGCCAATTTCAAACGCCTCAGCGCCAGAAATTATTCCACCCAATCCAGTTGCTGCGAGCCCTGCTGACCACAAAGCTGGTGATGAATCTTCACAGCTCTCTGGAACTGTGGAAACTTTGTCCTTTCAGAAGCATGTGGATCCCAATGAAGTAGTGGAAGAGCATCTTATAGACCGCAAAGACATTGATGTCAAAGAAGATAAACAGTTCCTCCCATTTATTTCTCCCCCATCACTTTCATCTGCAGAGATTATTTCTCCCCCATCACTTTCATCTGCATCATTCTCTGCAAGAGAAAATGCTCATCCATCCTCTCTTCGAAGGACTAAGAGCAACCCACAGGATGTGGATTTACAAGATGTGCTTGCCGCTGCTCAAGCTGCTGCTGAAAGTGCTGAGCGTGCAGCAGCTGCCGCCCGATCTGCAGCTAGTCTTGCACAAGTCAGAATCACTGAGCTCACCAGGAAAAAATCGGCAGTCCTGGATGATTCTGATAACCCATTTTATGCAGCCACGTCTCAGTCTGCGAATGCTCCAACTCCTGAACTTGAACATAAAAGATCTTTGGAGAATACTGATCAGAGCTTCAATTCATTGGATGACCAAGTGGTTCATAAAGACGTGGAGGAGTCCAGAGGGTCAAACCAGCCACTGCCTGAGGAGGTTAAGTTTGATACCGAGTTGTTAGCATCCAGTCACAAGGTTCACGAGTATAACTCTGAATATCACCAGCCTGAGAGATCCACCTCAATGGATGAACCATATTTTTCATACCCCAACTTGTTCTCATCGCAGAGCGTCAATGTTGGATCTGGTTCTCATTCATTCAAAGATAAATCCCGGCCCAACTATGATCCATGAGTGAATTTGTCTTTAAAAAGTTTGGCGAGATATGACTCTATGCTACTATGTTGAGTTCACTCGTTCCATATTTTTTCACGGTTTATTTTTTATCGGTCTCTTGTATAGGGAGGTATTTGAGGATTGTCTAAATTGTTGCTGTATGATGATAATTGCTCCTTTTAACTCATCCATGCGGATTGCCAAACAGAGTGTATTGTTCCATTTTGGATCCACATGAATAGATTAATGTATTTTAACTATGTTGCTGCTTATTGGACATAGGATCATACTTCTTCTACCTGAGTTTTCAGTTGTCTTACTGACGGTTAGGACTCTATGTACCATGGCTGAAACTACGTTGCATCTATTGCTTGTGAAACGCCTTCACTGGTGTTACTAATGCTCAGTTCCCCCTGTTTGTTTTTGTGCAAGGGTGTTTTCGTTTCATCTCATTTTTATATAAGAAAGAACAAAAGCAGACTACTCTAATGCAGTCTCTTATTCAGCTCACTCGATGTCAGGCGAGTTGCCGTGGGCAGAAAGAACCAAAGGAAAATTGACCAAATCTATCGCGTAATGTATCTGAAAGAGAGCTTCTGCTTCTTGCATCCGTTTTTTGGTGGTAGCGTTGGCCATATCTCTCACCTACGATAGGCTATTGTTCTTATTGTCTAGACATGCTTTGCAAGGTTATTACCTCATATAGACTTTTGGTTCCTAAAGTTTGCCATGTACCGCGTAACTAGGAAACTCACATTTTTCCGACAAGCATCCAATAGTGGGAGTACTTGACAATAACAATTGGTTTGAGTCATGTATAATCAATTCGTTGGGAATCACGAATTGATTATACATGACTTTTGAGACGCGTTCTCATCTTACTTGCGCCATTTTGCATGGCAGGGCTGGATTGCTAGTAATTTATGTGGTGTCACTCCCACTCTTGCTTGAATCAGCCGCTTGTTACGTAAGTATTGTTGGTCATGGCTGATGCTATTGGATTTTCATTATTCTTTGGTTCATCTAACCATCTTGGCCGAATCAATGCCAATGATCGCTCAGTGGACTTAATTTCATTCCGAATCTAGGTATTAGTCTGAAGGGTCATGATGAACGCAGAACTTTTTTAAGCACCGAATCAGTTCCCGCTTTATTGCATGGATGCGCAAGCCAGGTTCATGCTTTATCGCGCTTTAATCGGTACTATTTTTCACCATTTCAGTTTTAATTACCTTGACTCCTTTGCATATTAACGACTCGAGTCCCAATAGCATTTTTCAAATACTTAAAAGTTGGGGTTCAATCGTAACAATCCCAAATTTGATCATCCTAAAATGTCAACCAAAAAACAAAGAACCGAACTACACGATTTTCTCCTGGTTTCATTAGGAAACCAAAGGGGTTTCCTCTTGCCCGTTGGTTCAACCAGGGGGAAGGAAGTTTCTTCCACAGCTTGATGAGTTGATACTAGTTTTAAATTAACATATGACAGCACGAAAGCTCATATCTTTTGCCCAAGTGAGTTCAAACGGTCGTCTAACATGAAGTTTTTGAGGTACTTAGTTGCACCCATTTAGGTGTTATGACATTTCTTCATCCCTATGAAATATAGAAAACCTCACTTAAGACCTGCGAGATAGTGTTGGCATGGGATGATATCGTGCTAAATCGTGGTTGGCGACATTCTAGAATCCAGGAAGCCGCTTCATCCAGACAAGGGAGATTGACGGTTTCTGAAATATTTTCTTGAAGAAATACAAGGAAAACATCTAGGAAGGCAAGATGTTACTTCAAGAAGGGACCTCCTCTGATCCATAATTCCAGCCAAAATAAGTTCAAGAAGCTATTGATTTTCCAAATCCAAATTAAGGCTTGTTATATCTATACTGCTTCTTATGTCATCCCAACCATGGATCACAAAGGGCAAATGGCAAAACTGCTGTGTGGATCACAATTATATCAGCAGATTAGCAGCAGATGAGATGATAAAATGCACCTCAAACAAGATAAGCTCATATGCACAAGTTTTGTAATGAATACAACGCCCCTGGGCTTCCACAAAGACAAATCAGCGCATGGTTGTTAAGCAGGTAAAAGAAAAACTTTCAAACTAAAAAATAGTAATTATAAAGTAGTAAGTAATTGCCTTCTTTACTTGAACTATGCAGGGTCACCTCGGACCAGACAACTCAACTGCATGTAGATTCTCTGTTGAGTCGATGATCCAGTCAGAACTAGGATGTGGGGCCAAATCCACTTCCTGACGAAGGACTTCCACCTTCTGCCACTCGTCCCACTTCTCAGCCAAGCCATCGCCTTCGAGCATTCTTACCACTTCAGACATCTTGGGACGGTCACCAGGAGAGCCTTGTGTGCATAGAAGAGCAACCTGGATTAATTGTTCCACCTCAGATTCCACGTAATTGTTCTGGAGATCAGGATCGACCAGCATCTCTAACTTCTTCTCTTTGAGAAGTCCTTTCACCTGGAGGGATCATCAAACTTTTAAAGCTTAAAAAGACAGCAGAGACTAAACAAATGCCTCAAGCATATTTGGAGGTGTTGTGCTATGACCTTGCTCATCCAACAAAGTCAAAAAAGATTAAGGAATTAAACACACGATGAAAGCATTTGAGAAGTCCTTTCAACTAAATAGAATCTCTATAAGGCTTGGAGGTAATGTACTGAAACCTTGCTCCTATAGCAAAGTCAACAGGTTTCAGGGGTCTACACAGTAAAAGCAAATAATTATCATCAGTTCTTGAGATTTGGTTACTATTGCAAAATCTAAGCAACATAAGTCATCTAGCATCAATTTGCATAGTGTAAGACATGCCTAGTTTGGTAACATAAATCTCGGTCCAGATAGGAAAATAATCAATCGACAGTGTCACTTATGTACCCTTTAAAGAACATCACCTCTATGGATTTGTTAGTTCATCTGTATAAAGAAAAAACACACTACTGAATCCATTTAAATTCCTTACAGAAAATGGAAAAAGAAAACACCCTGTGTTTACACATAACCAGTCAACTAAATAAAGAAACCGATAACAATCATAAAGGTCTCACGATTCAAGAAGTGCAGCTATCTTTAACTTCCATAGGTCCTTCGAAGTTGAAAAAAAGGACATCTCTCTCAAAAAGTATCTTGTTTAGGATAATTTTGATATTGCAAAATTGAAAAGGAAAGACTATAACAATGTTGGCCCACTAGGAAAAAAGATAATCAAGGAAAGCACAGGTAAACAATAAGTGTCATATCCAACACATACCCAATCAAGCAACATGACATCGTCATCATTTGCAAGTCGAGCAAGATCAAATGCCCTCTGCCCTGTGATCAGCTCTAGAAGCATGATACCATAACCGAAGACATCAGTTTTCTCTGAAGACTTTCCAGTAGAGAGGTACTCTGGAGCTATATGCCCTATAGTTCCACGAACCGCAGTTGTAACATGGGTGTCCTTGTAGTCCATAAGTTTAGCTAACCCAAAGTCACCCACCACAGCCTCAAACTCCTCATCCAGCAATATATTTGCAGCTTTTACATCACGATGGATGATTTTAGGATCACAATGATCATGTAAATATGAAAGACCCCTTGCAGATCCCAATGCTATTCGCTTGCGATTTTTCCAATCAAGAGGTGGCTGAGATGGAGGCCGTTCTACAAAGAAATAAACAAAAGTTATATTGACATGGTTCTATTTGTTCGATCAACTGCAGCCTGTGATAACAAAGCATCCTAACGTTATACATGCAAGACTGTAGAGAAGGAACTTACTAACAACACTCATATTCTAACGGTAAGGAAAAAACGTTAACTAGGACACACAGTATCCACACTTAGATCTTTTAAGAACGCAGTATGAATGCTACCTCTTAAACACGATGCGACGCTTCCGTTAGCCATGTAGGGATAAACAAGAAGTCTCTCGGTAGGAGTCATGCAAAACCCACGTAACCGCAGGAGATTACGATGGACTGCCATACTTATCATCTCTACTTCTGTTTGAAACTGCAACTCTCCCCCAGGCGTGCGCTCTTCTTTCAGCCGTTTTACAGCCACAAGAGAACCGTCAGCCAGACGTCCTTTGTAAACCTTACCAAATCCGCCGCGGCCTAGGATGTTTTTGTTACTAAAAGTATCTGTTGCAACTTGCAGTTCTCGTAGTGAAAATCTTTTTAGCTGTCCTAGATGGACTTCTGGATCCTCTTCAGCTGTTAAAAGAAAATTACGGGCCAGGTAATGAGAACCCAGCACATACATTAAAAGGAAAATAATGACCTCCTTCCGAATCACTAACCTGGTACATCGAAGAAAAATTCTTGAGGCTTCCTTCGGCGCCACCATGCAAACGCAATTGCTGGGGCAGCGAAGAGTAAGGCAGCACCTGCAGCAACTCCCCCAGCAATTGCTCCAGTTGCACTGTTCCCTCCTGCGATGTTCTAAGAATTTGAGTATAACCATTCAAAGCATGTACGCCAAACAAATGAACCTTCCCTGATTAAAATAATCAAGTATCATGTATGATTCCTTTGTCCAATTCAAGACTTAAAAAAGGTACATTAAACCAAACTGAGGACCTATCCAGTGTCAAACCAACAGTAAGAAGATAAGTCAGACAAGAAAAAAGCTATTACATAAAATTCATATGTTATTTGAATAGGTAACTTTGCACCAGAAAATTGTCCACTCTAGCTCTAAGAGAAGCAAACTATACAAATACAGGGATATTCATGGCTACTATACAAAAAAAAGGGCTTCATGATATGAGAGAAATTGGAGAAATCAATAACAGGACAATCACCTGGTGAAGAAACTGGTGGTGGTGGCACAAATGGAGGAGGAGGAGAGAATGGTGGAGAACCTGGACAAGGGTGCCCAGTAACTGGTCCACATAAGTTCAAATTATTGGCAAAACTGCATAAACAAAATCAAGTTCAAAATGGATTCTTAAATAATCATTATAACAAAACAGAGCAAATTTCATTCAATAACCTGATGGGAGTAAATAAAGAGAAGGAACCATTATCTGGGACTTCCCCTGACAGATGGTTATTTGATAGATCGCTGCAAAGAGTTGTAAAAGACGCATTATTCGTTAGTACATGTCCAGCATTCTTTGCGCTACTGAGTCACAAGTATAATGATCACTTACAGCACTTGCAGGGTAGAGATATTCGTCAAAGACATAGGAATTGGACCTGTCAGGCTGTTGTTGTTAAGCCGCCTATCATTCCACAAATGTTCACTCAGCACATTGTTAGATCCAGGAAAAAAAAACCTTTAAAAAAAATAAGAAAAAAGAACAAAAGATCACTGAATCCAAGATGTGCTCTTCATTATAAAAAGCATTAAAGCAAAGAACCAGTTGTCACATAGTGCACATGCTTGGAGCACACTTAGCAACCAAGTAGATATAAAGGACGCATTCCACAGTTCAATCACTTTTCACATTTCAATTTTCAAGTAAAAAACACGATGTGCAATCTTCAGAAATACCACTAATTCAACTCGAAGAGAATAAGACAAATACCAATTTCCACTTCGTTTCCTGATGCCTCACTATGGTTTTCTTAAAGATCGGTATACAGTTAGAAAAGAATTGTTAAAAAAAAAATGTAAAGCAACAATGGCAACTTCTTGACAGAGATCAATTGAATCGTGTGCTGTGTCAAATGCAGATCCTTTGCCATTTTGTTAGAGGAAAGAGGAAAGCTGTAAAGCACAGTTTTGCATCGATCTAGATCATACAAAAGTTCTGACAAAACTTTTGTTAGAAGGGGTTGTCCTAGCTAATATACATATATCCCCTGTTGGACCCGAAATCTTAGCTTTAGAGTGACTCCTCCTACATGGCATCTGAGCCAAGTTTCAATTCTTTTGTCCCCCTTCAAGAAGTCCATTCTGCTTGCATGTCGCTTTTCCCTGAAATAGCTTAAACTTTTGGCTTCTAGTTATTTAACAGGCATTACTTCCTTAATGAAAACATAAAATATTTTCATCACCTACTGATTCAATCCTCCGGTCGTCCCGTGGCATATAAAACCAAAAATAATAAGAATAAAGGAAGAGCTAATAAGAGCAAAAGCACAAAATATATCAGAGCGCAGAGACATAGTAGCTAATAATTTTTAGTTGCTCCTATACTTCAGGAAGTTGGGGGGAGGAGACAAAAACTCACAAGAACCGCAGCTTCGATAATTTTCCCAATGTATCTGGGATGGGGCCAGTAAAACTGTTCATGTAAAGATCCAAACTCACTAAGCTGGTCAAATTACCAAGGTCACTAGGAATAGGTCCACTCAAATTATTACTGTAGAGTTCCCTGTCAAAAGCAAATTAAATTGGTGATCAGATACAAAGTATCTAGGCAGCACAAGTACAAAAAGCAGTGAAGCGCAAATGCAAGACTTTTTACTGAGACTCTTGTCCTTGACAATGTGAAAACCCAAGCCTAAATGCTTTCAGATTAGAAATTTTGTTTACTACTTGAGACAAGCAGATAATCTATAAGATAGTTTGCGGTTATACCATTAACGACCATCAAATTATTGATTATACAGGAAAATTATCTCAACAAAGTCCTTCTAAGACCAATGACCTACAGACACCAATTACAGGTAGCTGTATACATCAAAAACATGCTAAATTGGCAGTCAACAAATTGGATAAACTAGCAAGGAGTGAAAAACCTGAAATAAATTGATGAAAAGAAACTCCTGACGAGTTTTTTATTTATCACGGCTGTATGAACTTCAGGTAAAAAATTTAGTCTTTTCACTATTCAAACAAAACTTACAAGTACTGCAAATTCTTAAGAAGACCGAGCTGAGGGACTAGCTGACCAGATAAAGCGGCATTTCCAAGATCGCTGTCAAAATGAATAAACCTTATCAGTAGCTCCCCACAGAATAAATCTGTAACAGTTACTACGCCAGTATGCATGATAAGCCATGCAAAAAGAGAAAAAGAAAAATAGAAGAGAACTTACACTCTTATAACACTATTATCATTGTTACACGTCACATGAAACCATGTGCAAGGGTTGACAAGGGTGGGATCCCAACTTTGCAGGACATTGCTGGGATCTTCTAAGCTTGTCCTCAGGCTATGCAAAGCATCGCCTGTAGATTAATATCAGGCAGTCACCATTAGCATGAAAAATGTACTTTTTTCAAGAAAAAAAAGGAGTTTCCTTTCAATTTCCAAGATCACTGTAATAAAAAGCAGGCAGCTCACAGATATCTGAGGAAGAGGAAATCATGCACTGTGCAATGAATAGTATACCAAACCTCTCAAAGGCAACAAGATCACTCCAGAAAAAAAATTTCTTCAGCACTTGCACTAGTTCACGAATCATGTCAACCCAAGGTCATCTAATATCTCTTTCCGTACTGGCAGTGGCTGGCCTTGTGTACTTTTGACACTCAAGACCTCAAATCATCCCGCCAGACATGCAACCGGCGTAATAAAGAGAAGGCATTCCGTAATAGCATTACTTCAAGTAATCCTTCTAGACATTACCGAAAGTGCTTCAACTAAATGAGGGCAACGAAATTGCACTAAACAGAGACCATCAAGCCACCGAACTCATTCAATTTCTCCTTAAAGTCCACGATTAAAAGGTCAGTCATGAGAAGAACTTAAAGAGCAGAAAAAAGCATAAACACATACCCCGGTTTAGGAATATCCTCAACAGTGACCACTTAATGGTCGGTTTACTCATTCGCAACCCACAAAATCTCAGAAGCGCAGGATTGGAGAAAAGAAAGAAAAAAGAAAAAGGCCACATACATTATCACAAACGGACCGAAAAGAACAAGAAAAAGATCGAAGTTTTCTTGAAGCATAAAAAAAATCGAGCAAAAACAGCAGAGAGAGACACAAACCAACCTTCCATGTTGGCGTCCACCATCCATGACGAACAAAGCACCAAGAAGAGCGAAATGCACAACCCTCTCTCCATTTTCAGAGCTAACACCGAAGCGATCTTTCCAGATCCAAGAAACCAACCCGCGTCCGACACACCATCACCAAGAACAGCCCAAAGAGCTCAACCACCGACTCGAATCTCACACCGAACCGCGGGAATCACTCGGGCAGAGCACCCACCGTCGAAAAGCCGAGAGCCCACGAAAATCCCCAGGCAAAACTTCGATCCAGAAGCATTGCATTACAGCCGAAAGCACCGCCAAGGCCGAAAAAGGGGGGGCAAGACTGAAATTTTACTGAAGAAATCCCCGAAAAATCGCGTTTTTCTCACTTTCCATTTCGAATAAACCCCTCCCCCCTTTTGGATTCTCCTCCTCGCCCCTCTCTCTCTCTCTCTGCGTGCAACTTTTTCACCTGCGCGATAAGTGTTTTCGTTGGGGAAAGAGGGGTCTCTCTCTCGCTCGCTCGCTGTGCTGTGTTATCTTTTGTTTAAAGAACTTTTCTCTCTCTCTCACTCTCTCTCTCTTTCTTTTTTCCTTGATCTCGAGTGACTGTGTCGAAGGCGTGCTGCCGGAGAGGACTGCCCGAGCGGGCGGCCTGCCCGCTGCCCGAGCGCAGTCAAAACGGCCCACCCCCCCTCCGCGCTCATATCGTGGATAGTGACGTGACCGGGAAGATGGAAACCCCCGTTTCCGGTCAAGCGTGGGGGCCCACCGATGGCCATGTCAGATTCCGGGGCCGGAAACGAATTTATTTCTCTTCCGCATCTCCTCGCCCCACATTGAATTCCCCTTCCCCTCCGTCTTTTTGGCTTTTTTTTTTTAGGAAACCGACTCACTACCCCGTATGATCTCTCGTGTACATGAATACGTGTATGTGTACAGTATGAAACCGACCCCCTTAGGATCAAAGCATTTCAGGCATTATTGTCCCCAGCACTGCCGTTGGCAACCGTAGAGGCCTTTGGATCCGAAATTAAAAACGCGACATTCTCGTCTCGCCGAACCGTATATCGATTGTTCTGTGTCGGGATCATCTGTATGGATGAAACGTTACGACTTAATTGGCCCATGAGGTCAGTGTATGAAGTTTCATGAGCATTCAGGTAGCCGGACCGTTACACTCGTGCTCGCGGGTTATTAATATGAAAAAATGTCATTGGTGCACTCCAGAGCGCGACCCTTTTGGAAAAAATTATTCTCTTTATGTTCCTTGCTCCCTTTCATGCCCACATAAACACTATTTCACTCAACGGTCAACTGGGTTAATTTGACTTACCGTCTCCCTCCCCCTCCCTTCTCTCCACCGAAAGCATATGTATGCACATCAATGCAATCTGTGAAATGTAGAAATCAATCATAATTCGTACCATCAGTTAATGTCACGTACATTCACTAGAACCTTCCACTTATTTACTGACGATAGGCACACGTAGACCCAATACATGACAGTACATGGTCACTTCACGAATGCGAATGAGGAGGGCTCTCTATTTGATGCATGCTTGGAGGTGGATTTCGCATCGACCCTTTAGGTTGAATATAAAACTAGAAGATTTATATACACGCTATATACATGAGTTCATAGTACCCTCGATCACAACACTTCTAACGAACCCATCTCAATCTAAATTCGGATGGCCAAATAGAGCCATAAATTATATTTATGTTATTCACATTTTATTTGTTTCATGAAAAATAAAAGCTTTAGAAAGATGTCCGAAAAATAATCGCTTACAACTATACCTTATATGGCCAAAATTATTGATCATCAAAAGAGGCGTCACGGTTCATGGAATACACCTTAAACTCATCAAAATAATAGTAATAAAATCGATATGCTGTAAAGGACGACAAAATGCGTGATTGTCTCTAAAAAGACCAAGCACATAGCACTACTGAGCTCATACAAGAAATCGTTAGTAAGTCGGTGATATTTCAATATGGAGACGGATGAATTCGATAAGGTCACCTATGCTACTTACTATCAAGATATTGCTGTTTTTTCGTTGGTGAATTTGGGGTCACTTCTCATCAGAGGCAAAGGAGGAGACAAACCTCGGATACGAAAGGATTTTCCGCCGCTTTCTCTATTCCTATGTAGAAAAAGGGCATGGAGGACGGACGCTGTGGACCTTTAGATGTGGTAGAATGAGAATGACGACGAGTCTCGCATCTCGAAATCGAATGTCTTCTCTTCTTTTGCTCTGGTCAAAGGTTCTTGCTTTTTGTCGGGTGCCAAACCTAAACTGCTATTTGTTTTACCAAGGAATTCGATGGCTATAATTCCCTGTCCAAAGTTCCCGAGCCGGTAGAGAATATTTCAGTTCACACTTTACAGAAAAAGTTTGGCTCTGCCACAGAGAGTTTTCGTTCTCTCTGTACAGGATCAGAATTTCATCCTTTTGCAAATCATTGGTTCTCAGTCTAAAACGAATTTCTCCTGGTTAAGCTCGTATTTCTTTTCCTGCCTTCTCTCATGTCAGCCGACGTCTCCTCAAGCATTTCATATAGATCATCGTTTATAAGTTCAAAAATCTCTCTCTTCTTTGTCTATTATGCCCACTCCATGCTTTTAGAAGTTCCTTACTCCTCTATTTTTTTTTAATCAAGGTGTTCGGGCCAGCTTACGCGTATCTTGACTATTCATCGAGAGAGACTATCACAGCAACCCATCGCAATGGCCATCCACTTAAATCACATGCTCTTCTTTGGAGAATCCAAGACCTTAACGAAGTCCAAATTCGTCCTAACGAGCTGCGCTATCCATGGATGTGTTCCTTCCTCCTTTGTTGTTTACACTAAACACCAAACAATTACTGATTCTTTAGAATCGACGTGAAGTCGATGTGATTGACTATAGAGTCTAGTGGTGACCGATTATTTTGGTATAGATTTGATTATTTCGAATTAAAATTCTATTTGAATTAGATTAACGATCGAGCTAAATTTAAAAAGAGGAAAAGAAAAAGAAAAATCAAGCAAGGGCTTTGCCACCACTACCAGCCTTTCCCAAGACCTAGCGATCCTTATCTATGGTTGACAAGGGTCGCTGGCCATTGGTCGAGGCCTAGTGACGAGGGTTGCTTGGTTTTCTTTTTCTTTTTTATGTTATTCTTTTTAAATTTTAGCTTTGTAAATGTAATTTAAATAAAATTTGGGTTAAAAATCAAATTTCGACTAAAATGACATTGTTTTTAATGTTATGCTTAATGTTTTAGCTACGCCGTATAGGAGAAAGAAAATAATAACCAAATAATAAGAAAATCGACGTCAATATTTTCTGTTAATCAAGTTAGATATGGAGTTAACAGAAGAAGTTGATTACGCCAATTTGATAAGTTTTATGATTTAATTATTATTTTTTTGAAAATTTTAGGGTTCAATTGCATTTTTGTGACAATTTTTATAATTTGTTCATACATCCTCTTGTATTCCGACGGAGTCTATTCGACGTTAATTGCAATAACTATGTCACCTTCTTTATTTATGTCGTAATTTGTTAATTGCAATAACTAGGTTAATTGCATTACTCAAGTTTTGTAATTTGTTCATGGTTTATAATTCATTATAATTGCAACAACATAGTGTCACAACCATCATGGATACGATACCCGTTTTCTTAGTTAGATTTATGTCGCTTTCTAAGCAAAAGGACGAAAGCAAGTGAACGCATCACGTTTGGAAATTAAAATTTCAACCTTTCGTCCGTGTGTGTTTCAAGTCTCATCATCATAACTTGGTGCAATTTGTCTAATCTCTCACGTCCCTCCCAACTACGCAATCCCCTCAGCTTCCTCTAACTTTGTCTCCTTCCTGTTCTTACATGTGTTTAGGCCTCGTTGGCCTCGTACGTGCCCCTTTTATTGCATTGTCCAGTCAATATCTCATCGAGACCACCGTTCTTCCCCTTGAAAAATTCAGGCAAGAAAAGCTTTAATGCCATTGCCAGCCCAAGTTGGCCCTTTGCAGATTTTCATTCTCGGATAAAATGATTGCGGGTGTTTGATGTTGGCGTTGACGAGCTCCCCACTTAGAGCCCCTCAAAAACACAGTAGTCAAAAGGAAAGGGCCACGCAATCGAGCTAATCATCGATGTTTTACGTTGGTATCTTGAGTAATGCGACGAATTGCGCTTATCTATTCTAATTACTGTCCGTTCCATGGATGATATGCGTTGTAACTCGCTATTAATGTTGGTTATCACCACATGGTTCATTCATTGCGTAGAGAAATCGGAAATATTCGATCGATGGGTCGAGTGATCGAACGATCTAATTTTGATCGCGAAAGGTTGCATTTGAAAAGCACAGAATCCTTTCCTTTTCAAAGGTGGGGGCGGCTATTGGCTTATCCTATTCCTCACACACGTGCATTTCCAGGTCCCCGGCAATCAAATCTTGATGGTTAGGTATAAATAGAAACAAAAAATTTTCAATTTCAATACCAATTAAAACGTTGTCCTTTTTTAAGTTTCATTTTTCATTTTTACATATATAAACTATTCGCAGTTCCATTCATTACCAAAAAAAAAAAAAAACTATTAGCAATTCCGTTCATAAGAGCATCGGGAAGTAAGGTGCCAATGCTTTCCCTCAAACTCCATTTGCTTTTAAAAAAAATGAATAATGTGAAAAATATTTTCTTAAAAATGATATATTATGTTGCTTGGAATATTTAGTTAATGAAACGTGTCGTCAATAATTTATGTCTAAATATTTTCAAAAACGATAAAAATATTTTTCATTCATTTAATTTTTTGAAGGCGATACGAATAAATTATTTTAAAAAAATTTTCATTTTAAATAGATCAATTTTCGCGAGATAGACCTATAATTACATCCACTTTTGTTTCCCTTTTGTATTGGAGATAAAGTATAGACATAGAAGATTACTAGAAGTCAATTCAGGAGATGGTGTCTGGGTTGTCATCCAAGAACCTACTGGGCATCCTCTGATTAGGGCACTATATACAGATATTTCTATTGATGGGGGCTCTTGGGTTATTGCTGTGAAGGTCCATCTCAAACCAATTGGGAACATTTCATTATCTTCAGAAAAGAGAGAGATATGGAGAGAAGAGAAGGGGAAACAAAAACCAAAGGAGTCACGATCCTCAGACATTGGTGGGGGGACCCGATTGAAAAGTTAATGGCCTTTTGCAATGATGAGAAGTACTAGAAATGTAGAAAGTGGCATTTCTCGGGTCAAAGGAACTTTATGCATGTGCACCAATCTTGCCGGGCTACAACGCCACAGCACTGTGTTGACTGGCGTCCCATTGTGCGGTGGGATATGAAAAAGTGATAATTGATTTTTCTAGATGTAATAGTGTTTGGAGATGAGCTTTCACTTTCGTTTTTTTTTTTCCCTGGAATGTATTTCTCTTCTTCTTCTTCTTTTTGAAGTCCCTCGCGATCGGTTTTTGTTTAGCGATGGTCGATGACAGGCTAGAGAGCTCCCCGGCCTCTGGTGAGGCTCAACCTCACCGTGTTGAGGGTCCTTCCTAGGCCGGTGAGGTTGACCTCGCTGGTTCTTGTCTTTAGCTGATCACTAACCATTACGGAGGCCTAGCGATAGACTAAAGAAGAAAGAAGAGGGAAGGAAAAAGAGACAAGTATAGCGAGAGTCTTAAACCTTATTTGGAAAGTGCAATTAGATTCTAATACTTTTAAAAATTATACAACTTATCAAATTGGTTTAATCAAGTCCTTCTGTTAATATTGTGCAACTAGAGTATCGAAAAATGCCGAGTGGCAGTTATTATTACCTTCTCTCTCCTATATTCAAAATTTTCTTTAAACTACATTACATAAATTAAAAAGGTTAAAAAAATTTAAAAAAGCAAAAAAAAAAAAAACCCAAAGGAACAAACCCTTACTAGTGACTACTGTGGCCAATCGCTCAAAAGGGCAGGCAAAGGTTGCCTGGGCCTTGCTGATGGTTGGTGACCCTCGATGGCCACGGGCAAGGCCTCGACCTATATTCAGCGGAGATGTGACCCTTGCCCTATATCTAAGCGAAGGTCAAGTGGCATTCGCTTGGTGCAAGCGAGAGTTAAATCGCACACCCCATGTGAGGTCTTGTTAGCCCTTGCTTGCGTCAATAGGGTTCTTGCAACCCTTGCTTGGATATGGCTCCCCTAGATTTGGGCCATTGAACCCTTGCTACGGGCCATTGAAGGCCAAGCGACCTTCACCAGCCCTCCCTGGTGGTGGTAGGCGCCAGCAAGGCTTAGCTTGTCTTCTCTCTCTCTCTCTCTCTCTCTCAAACTTTTAGCTTTTCTTTATTAAAATATAATTTACTTTTTATCTCTTTTTAATTTTTGATTTTTTTTTGACATGGCGCTCAGGCGTCATGAGAAAATAATTTAAAGGATGCCATGTCAGCCTTTTCGCTAGTCTAGTTAGACATGATTAATAAAAGGACTTAATTAAACCAATTTAATAAGTTTTAAAACTTGATTGCACATTCTGAAAATTTTAAGATTCACTTGTACTTTCTTGTAAAGTTTTAGGATTTTTACTACACTTATTCTAAAGAAAACAAATGAAAAATTGCAAAAATTTCAGAAAATTTTAAGAAAATTAATGTCATAACAAATTTCCAAAGGCATACTAAACAAATTTCTATTATATTTCTATTGAATGAATAGAAATTTTGCGTAGTTACTAAACGCGGTCCTTTACTCAAAAACTCGTTTAGAGAATAAAGAAAAATTATTTCTAAATAAAAATTATACCTAGGATAGGAAAATCACCAAACGCAGCTTTAGCGCTCAACATTTAAGCGTGCTTTGATTTTGACCGTCGGCAAGTGAAAACAGAGGGAAATGTATCAAGCTCATTACTCTCTCTGTCTCTTTTTTTCTATATATTAATTTTTCTCCCTGAAGAATAAGATATTGTATTGAGAAAATCTACCATTCCGTCGCAACTAATGTCTCTTCCCGCCACGGTCCAAGGAAAAGCTAGGGCCACGAGACAAGGTGACAAAACCAGAACAGTCCGTTCGTAATAGCCATCAACCTGGTACATGATGGATGACTCAGATATCCTTCATGACCTTTCCCATCAAAGGCCCACAAGAAAAAAATAAATGCAACTACAGATTAACTAGAGGGAAACCATGGACCTATCCAGCAATTTCTATGGAGCCTATCTTATATCATAGCTGGAGGGAACTATCAGCTTGGCCATAGAATGCATTGATAGATTGCAGAGTCAGCACTTCAGATTTAACATTTTTCTGCAGAGTCACAAACATCACCAACTCAAAGACAAGCAAATAATGCAGAATTGATTTAGATATCGGAGGATGCCCGATTCGACCCTTTCTTTAACCCCGCCCCGGCTCCAGCAGACTGGAACTGTTTCCCGAGATCAATGGCATTCAAAAGCATATTAGATTGACACCACGGGGTCCATTTTAAAGTGGAAAAACCTTTTGTAAGAGATGATCAGTGTAAACAGCCACTGTTTACCTCCCAGCAAGGTTTAGCAAGCCTGCCAAATGATCTCTCTTTGATCCAACAAAATGAATACAAACAAGAAACCAGCAAGCTCTCAGCGATTGAACTTGAATTATAATGCGTTTTCTTTACAAAGTATGCTCAATATGGATTTGAACAATAAAGTTAGCAATAGCATTAACAGCTGTAATCATGCTATAAACCAAAACTAAAAAGAAAACAATATAACCTCCATAAAATTGTGCCTAACACACCCATTTGAAGTTTAAGGGTACCAGAGCAACCCCATAAAAACATTTCATAGTCTAAGAGAACGCAGTTACTAGTAAAAGAATAGTAGACTACACTATCAATAGTAAAAGCATTGAAAAGCGATTTTCCTGGAGCTGATCTCACGCGTTTGAATGACATGTGATTGCATCATCTTACTGAAGATCACGAGTCATTAAAGAACCGGAGGAAAAGGCTCGGCATTAAACAGAACATCTTTGATTGGCTCTGTGAAGCATCTAAAAGGAACAAAGAAAACATAGCCGTATCATATATTATTAGATGAAAAAACTTGACATTTATGCCATGGAGTGTTCTCATCATAAGAAGAATGAGACAAGCATGCGGCCAGATTGAAGCAGGCATGACCGGTTCACAACATAGACTCGAGCATAACTGTATACGCATCACTAAGCACGGGAGGGAGGTAAAACAGGTCATTGGTTGCAACAAGGTTGTCAATTGTGCGGAGAACAAATGACTAAATTAGACATTGATGCAATGGCAACATCAAAGAATCATCCATACTGTAGAAAAAGGATAAAGACAGTTGTGGTGTAATGGCCGGTTATAACAATCAAGAAGATATGATCAAGGAACATTCAAGTTACACCATTCAAAGGAAACAATGAATGGCAGTGCAAACTTGTACAGAACTAACGAAGCTTGTGGATCATATATGCAAAAGAAACTTATATTCCTGATTCAGCAGCATCACATGAGATCAACTAACATCACATTGGATAGGCAGCAGCAACTGTGAACCCTTTGCCTCATTTTACCTAGAAAGGGAAACGCATTGTCAAGTACCTACTCAACCCAGTACCCTCTAGTTACCAGAAATGAGTACACATATCTATAGTTTTCGTAAATAGAGCAACTGTTATGTGCATTGCTGGTGCTGTTATGTATTACTCATTTCATTATTCTGCAGCAGTTGTAGTATCAATCTGCAAAGCACTTCGATTAGCCCCTTCCTTATCAAAGCATTCCCTTTAAAATCTTCCCTCAGCACAGGGCTATCAAATTGGCCCTTCACCATCTAACAGAGACTATCGCCTTTTGAAAATAAATAAATGCTCAAGTGTTTATAGCTATCAATGTGGAATACGCAGTTTCAGGTGATGAAGAAATTATACATACACGACTTAAAGAGCTCATCTACCCACAGCCAGCTTTGCTGGTACTACAAGACAATTTACATATAGGCAGTGTTCAACTAAGATACAGATTGGACATAAATTCCCTCAGGAGCTCACTCCATCTTATTAAAAATATTAGTGCTATTGTGTGCTTCACTTTGAATCTGAGTCACGATTGGATGAGATTGCTTTTTCTATATTTCTCCCTGAAGCTACAGGTGAAACTCCAGAAGTTTGCCGAGATGAAGATGAAGGAGGAGGAGCTGAAGCTGCAAATGTCGAGAGTGCGCTTATATTACTGATGTTGCTTCCACTACGGGACCCATCAACTGCTGCCTTCGGAGGAGGCGGCCTCTCAATCTCCGAAATCCCTTCAAGCATCTGCACAATTTTCCCCATAGTCGGCCTATATGAGGGTTGTTCCTGGATGCACCAGAAACTAATCTGGATTGCCCTCATTACTTGATCCATGTTTAAATCTTGATCAGCACCCAAAAGCCTCTTGTCTATAATGTTGTTGGCACTGTTCTTCTCAAACTCCTCATAAGCCCACACGGAGAATTTCTTATTGTTGGTTTCGATGGAAACATCAAAATTCCTCCTCCCACCCACTATTTCCAACAAGACCATCCCATAACCGTAGACGTCTGATTTAGAAGTTATCGGGAGATTCGCCAGCCACTCGGGCGCCAAATACCCTCTCGTGCCTCTGACGCTGGTCAAGGTGCGGTACCGGTGATCCTTGGGGTTTATGAGCTTTGCGAGGCCAAAATCTGACACTTTAGCATTGCAATTTTCATCCAAAAGAATATTCTCAGGTTTTATGTCGCAATGAACAATGCAGTCTCGACATTCTTCATGAAGATATGTGATTCCCCTTGCAGTCCCAAGGGCAATATTAAACCGTTGCTCCCAATTCAACAACTTCCCTGAATTTTCTTCACTGGTAAAGAGGAAATCATCCAGAGAACCGTTTTTCATGAACTCATAGACTAAGAGCCTGTGACGTCCCTCTGAGCAAAAGCCGATCAACCGCACCAAATTCAAATGGTGCGTGCTACTTATGGTTGCCACCTCCATCCTGAATTGCTTCTCCCCTTGTTCAATTCCCTCTAGCTGCTTGACCGCAACAACCATTCTATTAGTAAGGACTCCTCTGTAAACAGCCCCAAATCCTCCGGCTCCCAGCTTCTCCTTGAACCCTTTTGTTGCTCTTTGTAGCTCTTTGTATGTGAACTGGACTGGAGCCCCAGAGGCATACTCGAGGAGTGTATACTGAGATGACAATCCACCAAACTTGGTACTATTTCTAAAACACGACCACCACATACCACCCTCCAAGAGGATTAAAACAAGAGCTGTTGCCAAAACCACAACCACTACCACCCAAGCATGTAGTCTCCGTCCCTTGTTTTTGCCAGTTTCCTCCAGAGACGATGGGTTCGGAACTACCGGACCGCAAACTTTGACATATGACGTGCTCGGCAATGCTGGATTCTCATAACCACTGACAAAATCCACGGATTTCAAGTAACAGAGACCTGTCCCATCGGACAATGAAGTTGAAGCCGTACAAGAACCACTCACGAGACAATTCAACCTACATGCCGATATACCCACAAAGAAAACTTGCGAGGACAGCTCAGGGGGGTAGGTCAAGAACGAAGCATGATCCAGTTCCAGCATGGTCGCACTCCCTGGACAATCCTCTATGTTGACTTTCCTCTTACACCCTTTTCTGCTATCATTCGGATCGATTGGCTCAAAATTCTGGCTTGGGCACCCGCACATCGGGCTCGAGTCGTTGTAACTGCAAATACCCAGATTCCCACAGAAACCAAAGACCCTGCACTGATCAACAGCTGTCCATCTCAAGGTCATACTCCCACTATTCTTCGCCGAGCTAAAAATCTTCAAATTTCCATCAGAATCCAACCTCAGAAATCTTAAAATATCGCTCCCTTCCGCATAATCACTACTGTAAGCTACGATTGGAGGACTAGTCAAAGAAGGGTCCGATATGTACAGAATCCCTATAGACTGCAACCCCAAGACGGGATCAGTCAGATTCGCCTGGATGGACGAATTCAACCCTTGATTCCAATACTGAATACTATTATTCCAATAAAGGGTCAAATTACCAGTGCTCGAAAGATTAAAGGAGTACAGCCCACTTCGCAGGGTCTGACCGAGGGTGAAATTCTGCGAGGGGACGATCGTGTCGGTCGGGTGATCGAACGACGACCAGACCGGAGCCGTGCCGTTCCCGAGCACAAAATTACCGGCATCATCAAGATCAGCTGAGGTCACTCCCTTCCCGGTCGTGTTGGACTGCCAGGCGGTCGAGCCCGACCCATTGACGAGCCGGAGGTTGCCGTCGGAGAGGAACTGGAGGGAGCCGGAGGAGTCGACGGCGGAGACGGTGGACCAGACGACGACAGCGGAGGCGGAGGCAGAGGAGCCTCCGGCATAGGTGATGGCGGCGACGAAGGAGGAAGGGTCGGCGGCGGCGGGGACGAAGCCTAGAAAGAAGGTCTTGTTCGGGGAGGACCAGGACTGGTTGGCGTAGAGGGTCGAGCCAGGGGAGATTTGAACGGAGACCGAGGAACAGAGGAAGAGGAGGAGGAGGAGGAGGAGCGAACGGGTTGTGATGGCGGAGGAGATCATTTGCGGCAATTCGTTCATCAGTCGGGACGACGGAGGAGCATGGAAGCAGTCCCCTTGGGGAAGCATTTTGAGGGAGAGGGAGTGGGAATTCGTGCAGTCGTCACTGTTCTCCCTCCGTGGAAGGAAGACATTGGACGAGGAAGATGAACGAGAAGCGAGGACGAGGTCCAACCATATTTGCTGTTTGGTCAGCCGCGGCGGTCACGGCATGAGAAAAGTCCACCGGTCTTTTCTACTTTCATTTCCCTTTCGTTTTACTTTTCGCTTGCCCAGAAAAGCGGACGAGCAAAAGCTGCTGAGATTAGATCAGACTTTGCATTTCTTGCGCTGCTGATTCTTCCATAAATTTGATTTAATACAGGCAATTAGATTTTCAATCCGATGCAAAACCGATCTGACCCATCAATTTGATAATTCTAAACATGAATGATTAGAGAATTAATAAGCAAGTCGCGTTTTGACAATTGGTTGTTTGTCAAAATTTAATTTTATAGTGTGGATTGTTTTTTGAAGTTTCTTATTCGGTGGCACTCGTTCAAACAATAATAAAAGGCTTTTTAAGGCTTATGCAACTCCCGTGCCCCACTTTGACCATTTGCCTTCGTGCTATGCTTGGGAAAGGAGGGAAAAGAGGGGGTAAAAATTGGATTGAAAGTGAAAACATATTATATATATAAGGTATTTTTTTTTGAATTTTTTTTGTTCTTTTTCTAATTTTCCTCACCTATTGCACCCAAAACTAAGCCTTACGGGCTCAACAAAAGTCGATCAAGACCCTTTTCAATGATTAGGTTAATTTACTGAGATACTAAGAGTATTTTCAGATCCCTAAATTTTTTTTTTATTTTAGAATGTGCATTTTTACCTATAATAAGATTGATAGAGATTCCTCACAATTGCTTTTAAGACCATTATGAAGAAAAAGTGGTCTCGAAATAATTTTTGCTTTGGTTTTCAGTTTTTAAATTTATATATCTTTTGTAATTGATATGTTCTATAATCACTAAAATTTATGAATTCATCTAGGTTCTAAGCGTTGCACTAAAATTCAAACAACTGTACCTCTTCTTTTAATTTGGTTCCCTTTGTTTCTTGTTCTTTTAATTATGTAAATATAGTGTATATTTATTTTATCTTTGAATATAACACAAAATAATATATATATAGTCGGAATGAAAAATATTAAAAAGCAAAAAAAAAAGTTGCTAGTAAGATATAACTAACATCGTTCAATGATTATTATTAGGCATGGTGGAACATCGCTATTAATCAATAAAGTAAAAAAAAATTGTATGATTCTATTGATTATGATTATGAATGAAAATAGAAGTAAACGTATTCGAGCTGCAGCTAAATAGGTGCGCTTATTTCCCAAATAATGAATGATTTTAAAAATATTTTTCTAAAAAAATGATATTTTATATGGACGAAAAATATTTTTATTGTCAACGAGAATATTTAGATAGAATAATACATGCATTTTTTTTATCAATTAATTATTTTAAACAATATAGTCAAATTAATTCTAAGAAATAATTTTAAATCATTACACGAGATTTAAATGCAATTTACTCGTTTTCAATCAGAAACAATTTCCAACAATTTCCTCTCCTCGAAGGAACAGAAAAATGGAGGGTGAAAAAACAAAAAACTCGAGAAGCCAAAGCCACGGGACTCCTCCTCTCCCCTGCAAAATGCCGGTCTTTTTCCAATTCAACTGGCACGCAACTTCCCAGATCCGAACTCGCTCGACTTGACCGGGAATATTCACCGTCTCCCCGAAGATCATCATCGTCAATCGGATTTCGCTTGCTCTGCAGGACCCGGAGCCGCACTCGGATTTCATGGTAATCTCCTCACTTTCCTCGTCTCGCCCGGAAGAACGGCGAGGTTCCGGCGACGGTCCGTCGGTCTGTCGTTTTTGTTGCGGTTCGGGAATCGTAATTGAGCTTCGCGTGGCTGTGAGTGCAGTGTTCGGGGGATTGATCGACGAAGATGATGGCCGAAGATCTGGGGGTCGAGGCCAAGGAAGCTGCGGTCCGTGAGGTCGCCAAGCTCTTGCCGCTTCCCGAGCTCTTGCAGTCCATCGCCTCGATCAAAGCCGATTACATAGCGCGACAACAGGTTATACGCGAATTCGAATCTCCGAATTTGAGCTGCCTGTCCGATTTGGGTGGTGATTTTCGTCCCTTTTGGAATCCTTTTTATCAAGGCGAGAGAGTTGGCTGCGTTGTTTGCTATCTGATGTTGCTGTCTTCCACATTGCTAGGCAAATGATGCACAGCTCAGTACGATGGTTGCCGAGCAGGTACATTCCTCATATACGTAATCTGCTTTCACTATGGTTACCTCATGTTGCTTTCTGCTATCGTTTGGGATCTTAATATAGTCTCTGGCGTAATTGGGCGTATACTGATTTTGTTCCATCCGTTGATTACAGGTTGAGCAGGCGCAGTCGGGGCTCGAGTCTCTTTCTTTATCTCAGAAGACTATAAACCAGCTGAGGGAGAACTTCGTTTCTATTGAACAGTATGGAGTCTCTTTTTGCCCATAGAAAAGATTGTCTATTGCCATATTTAAAATATGAATAGAGCAGAGATTTGGCTGTTTTCCTGGGAGAATGTCTGGTGTCTGTCATTGGCAACTTTGTACTACTTTTAGTGTATCTCATGCCTTTGGTTTTTGGCCTCTTGTATCAGGTTATGTCAAGAATGTCAAACATTGATTGAGAATCACGATCAAATAAAGATTCTGAGCAATACCAGGAACAACTTAAATACAACCCTTAAGGTCAGTCCTTTTCTTGGCATTGCAATGATCAGATTATCAATTGTTGTCATTTTTGGACTCCGGCAGCCACTGTACTGATTTTTTTCCCTTCCTAGACTCCCAGGTTTCCATGAGGGTGAAGTCATGAAAGCCAAAACACTTTTATCTTCCTTTGCTTAACTTTAGCCTTTGTATAAACTATTAGATTGTGCCTTCATCTTTTTAGCTTTTGGAATATGTGGTAGCGGTGTCACAAATTTTTTTAGGTATTGTGGTAGGAGATTCCAAGATTACCTTCCCAAGACTTTTGCTCGCCTACCTAATCATATTTTTCCAAGCTTCAATCTCCTGATTCCAGCCTAGGCATGGAGTGTCGCAACATTTAAACACTGAATCGCTCGTTCATCTTGCAACTGATGATTTTAGAGTGGTTGGTCGTGGTTTAGCAAAATTTTCACTACCTTATATTCCTACTTACCATCTCATGATGGAAAGATCTGGCTATGTCATCAGTTTAAATGATCTTTTTCTAGAAGGCTGTTGTCCAATTGCGTGTGCGTTTGAGCTGCTCCTATGCCAGCTTTACTGTGGAAGCAAATGTAATTTTAAGTAAATACATATTGCTGCTACATAAACTGAAGGTGAAATTGGGTAGCACCGAAAGTCATTAAATATTCATCTAGAATACAAGGATGGCTACTGTACTGGAACCAGGATGTTGTCAATCAGTTTATCAATCTGTATTTTTTTGGTTTCGTTGGACCTTTTTCCAATCCCTTCAATAGTGCTGACTGGTGGACTTGCTGGTCTAATGCAGGATGTAGAGGGCATGATGTCCATATCTGTTGAAGCAGCTGAGGCCCGGGATTCTTTGAGTGATGATAAAGAGCTGATTAACACTTATGAAGTTAGTGTTTTATAATAAATTTGAAGCGCAATGGCTTGATTTTATGGAAAAATGTACTAACATGCTCATTTATACTTTCAAGAGGTTAACTGCGTTAGATGGGAAGCGAAGGTTTGCGTTAGCTGCGGCAGCATCACATAGAGATGAGGTTGGCAGACTGAGGTTGTCTTTCATTCTCTTGTTCATCATGGATATTTAACATAAATATAGGAAATTATAGCCAAAAGCAACAACTTCAGGTGTCTTTCTGCTTCGGATTTTTTCTAAATGTTCATTTCTTTTGGGGATGAGGATCAAGTACTTCAATCTTAGTTGTCATTCCATTGCAGTTTGCCAAAAAAGAAAGAAGTTATAGTTGCCCATATAGCCAGATATTGAAATCAGGAGGCTGCTTACTTTCTGTTAAATGTTGGCACAGGCATTTCAAAACAATCAATTTTAGAAGTTGATGATCTCTATGATTTTTTATTCAATAATGCCACACTCTTGCTAATTATGATTATTTCAAGGGTTCTCTAAGTTATTCTGATTGCAAGAAAATATTTCTAAGTTATGTTTGGTTCTTGAGATAAGGAATGGCTCTCTTCCTCTTAGCTTTTTCTTGTAAGATGGGAATCTTGTAATCATAAATAGTTTTGGCATGCAACTTTTTTATTTGTCAGTTGAGTGACTTTCTCATGATGCAATGTTTTTTCTGATTTCCTCTTTCAATACCAGAGAATATTTTGAAGATGTAGATCGTACATGGGAGACATTTGAGAAGATATTATGGGGCCAGATTTCTAACTTTCACAAACTTTCGAAAGAGAGGTAGGTATTCTTTTACTAAAAGATTAGAAATGCTTTTTATGCTCTGCGGATAGTCTATTGTTCCAGAGACTACGGTTTATTCATGCATTTTTTGCTCATGTACTTAATTTATAAAAATTGTACCAAGCTAATTAGTTAAAGTTACACTTTGTTTGTTGTCGATTGCACTGGAGACTTTGTGTGTTGCCTGATTGTTATGGGGGTAATGGATTTTACTATCATTCCATTTGGCCTACTGTTTGACTCTGACCAGGAGGTTGACATGCGTTAATGTGGCCAACTTTGTGTTAAATGAGACATTTAAAGGTTCTTGGTCTGGGGGTTGTCGAGAGTTTCCTCGTAATCTTGGGTGAATAAGATATATGATGATATTTCTGATTCTTCTTTGCTTTCCCCACTTCTTCTTGATAAGCATATGTGTTCCCATTTTGGGAAGGCTAATGGAGGAGATGAACTTGATTGATGCCGGACACTAGTCATATAAACTTAGAATTTGATGAAAAAAACTATTTTACTTTTGACTTTCCTATAAAAACTGGAAATATGTTTTGATTGGTGAGAAAATATGAAATAATTCTAGATGATTTCCAATGTGAGTGATT
Organism: Melaleuca alternifolia; assembly: GCA_019926035.1. Lineage (NCBI taxonomy): Eukaryota > Viridiplantae > Streptophyta > Magnoliopsida > Myrtales > Myrtaceae > Melaleuca > Melaleuca alternifolia. Next base: position 25,782 of record JAGKPW010002286.1, read on the forward strand.
ATACGCCTTAAAGTATTTGAGGAGCTCATATTGAATGAAAAGAACACCTGCTAAAACCAGAACTCACTCTAAAAATACCGTCAATCTTTAGGTCAATCAAATAGGCAAATATTATTGACTGTAATAGAAAAAAGATGTCATCCCTGGAGCTTATATAAGATTGCATTTACATAGCATCTGCATGAATTTACAATGGAGGATATGGCTTTCCATATTTGGAAGGTGGTTAGATAATAGCTACTTGATGTATTGTTAATTGCCTCAAGAGAGAAAGAAGGATAACAAAGAGGCCTTTTCAGTGATCCTATTACCTCTGCGAGGACATTTTGCAGATGGGACCTAGAATTTTTTAATACTATCCTACGATGCTTTGCTGACAAATTAAAGGAGTCATGAACTCACGAGTTTTCATGACTTTTTATTTTAATAAGGAGTTTGTATATAAAGTCCCACATGCTAAAAGTAAAACTTAAAAGCTAAAAGCTAAAACCGGAACTCACTCCAAAGATACTGTTGATCTTTATGTCAATCAAATAGGAAATTTTTTTTAAAGATTTCATCACTGTAGATTTTACAAGAGTGCATGTATGTAGCACCTGCATGAATTTATAGGCTTTCCATATTTGGAAGGTAGTTTGATATTATCTACTTGATGTTTTGTAAATTGCACCCCAAGAGAGAGAAGGATAACAACGAGGCCTTTTCTGTGTTTATATCCTCGAACACAATGCCTTTGCTGACAAGATACTGCTTGTATTCCTCAGATGTCAAGAACCCAACATATATGCATTGCATCCTATAACTCTTTGTTTCAGAATTGACTGCATACTCGTGCATTGTTTTTTGCAGCCCACAAACTCTGGTCCGTGCTTTGAGGTATGTTCTGAGATGGCATGCTCTGTCAATGATTTTTAATCTAAGGCTGTTGCCTCCCATTATATCACATTTGTAATTTTTTTCTGTGATGTACTTTGGCAGCAAGACTGCTATAACATGTTGCTTATTGAAGAGAATCTGTTCAACATGTAATTATGATAACTCGGGAATAATTTGTTGTGAAGATTTGGCGGTGACTTATAATCTTAGTAAGGTGAAGCTGACCAATCTAATATGATGGCCAAGAAGAAAGCTGACATGTAAATAAATTGTAATAGTAGGTGCACATGAAGCCGGTTCTTGTGCAAAATGTTGCAGACAGAAAAGTTCTTGAGCAAGAGCAATGAGCTGTGATTCTTTGCTATTTCTTACGCAATCTACCTCTGGATATGAAGCCGTGATGTTCTTTCACCAATGTGTATGTTGCATAGGGTTGTTGAAATGCAAGAGATCCTCGACCAACAACTTGCTGAGGAAGCAGCTGAGGCTGAAGGTGGTGGCGCAATGGCATCGATTGCAAATCCACGTAGAAGTGCCAAGTAACTCTTTTCAGATGATATTATCTGTTTTACTCCCAGTATTATTATTTTTAGTCTTCTTAAAACAGTATTAGTTCGTTGATATATCAAGTTAGAAGCATTTTAACTAGTTTCAACAGGAACTTGTACTCCTGTAACAATTATGCTGACTAATAAAATTGAGTTATCTGTTTTCTCATTGCTTGCAGAAAATCTACCAATGCAATGGCTTCCTCCCGTAACCTTACACAGCAGAAGTTGAAGGTTCAGGGAAAAGGGTACAAGGATAAATGCTATGAGCAGATCCGAAAAACGGTGGAAGAACGTTTCAACAAGCTTCTGACAGTGGTACTGCAAATATGCCTGTCTATTGTGATTAAGAAAGAAGAGATATTTAAATATTTCAGCTGAGCAATATCTTATTGTGTTGTCTGATGTCCATCAGCTTGTGTTTGAGGACTTGAAAGCAGCACTAGAAGAAGCTCGTATGGTATGTTAAACTGATCTGCTTACTCGAAGAACTGATAATTCTATGTTGGTCTGTTTTGTTAATAGGTTCATCTTGACATGATCTTTAGCTGATTTTTGCTTGTCTCTGCAGTGGAGTTGCTTAAATTTATGAGATCAGACTTGATAAGGGCTTTTTTGGAAAAATAAGTGTCCTTGTTCATTATTAGATTGTTGGTGATGTTTGTAACTTTCTTATAATGTGGCCATGCTCAGATGATAAGCATTCTTTCTGTTGTTTTTCCTATCTGAATTGCTTTTTAACTGTTAATTTGACACTTTGTTTTCATGTGAAGATTGGAGAAGAGCTGGGGGATATATATGACTATGTTGCTCCCTGTTTTCCTCCAAGGTTTGTGTTCAAATGATTTAGCTTATTTTTATCAGTATTATGGTTGATTTTTTTTTTTGATGATTATGTTAGGACATCTTTTCGTGCATAGTCAGGTATGGATCTTAGTGGAATTGTCTACGTATCAAGATGAGGATAAGTTGTCTTGTTGTATTAATCTAGAAAACTTGAATGGCAGAACTTTATTCTTTACATGTTTCTTTTGCCAGCTGGGGAACTTTGTTACATGAAAACATAAAGTTAAGTGCATTTTCACTGGCAAAACTTGCACACGGTTCTGCAATAGGACATGGACTTGCAATTGTTGAGCTTGAGATGTAGTGTACCCATACACACACCTACCCTATGTCATGTCCAATAGACTTGAGTACCCCACTTTCATATAAGAGCTGGAGTACCAGATCATTTTAAGTATGACCAAGAGATCTGAAACTTATGCTTAATTATAATGAATGTCTGGTATCATGTAGGTTGAGTTAACTTTGCTCTTATAATGTTTCTTTGTTGAGATTACAATGGTTCTTCTTGAAGGTCACCTCTTTTATTTTTCCACAGGTAACTAACAATCATATATAATGCGATCTATAATTTTAATTTGATCCTGTTTTGACTGTTGGGGTTTGATTTTATGTAAAATCAATAGTATAGGTAGGAAGAAGCATTTGCCATACATAACTCAATTGTCATTAGCTGGACGAAGTAGACATAGACGTGACCTGTTTTCTTCTCCAGAAACTGTTTAATCTCTCTGCTTAGATAGTATGTGCTAGATTCAACTGCTAGATTGGCTTTGCTTTCTTGTGTATTAGGCCATTGGTTGCAAAATTATAATTTGTTCGCTCGGTACTTATGAATGACTTTTGTGATCAAATCGGTAGCTTTTTGCATGTGATCCCACACACATGTATCATTTCGTCATGTTGCTTATAGTTTATATTTTCAGTGCTCTTTATATTCACTGAGCCTCAAAATCAATCTGTCATTGTTCAAAACTGCCTTTCCCCCATACTTCGAATATCTAGTTTTGCATACATAAAATCGATTCTACTTGCTTTGTGTAATGTGTTTCAAATACTAGTTGTTGTGTTTCTCTTTCCGTGATGTCCTTTTATAGAGACAAATTGTCATTGTTTTTGTCTTATGGGCAGATATGAAATATTCCAGCTCATGGTGAATTTGTATACTGAGCGATTCATTCAGATGCTTAGATTGCTCAGTGATCGGGCAAATGAATTAACAAATATAGAGATATTGAAGGTACTCTTTTTCTCATGCACAGTGACATCATCCTATGCATATTCCTTAGTTTTCATATTCAAGACAGGACACAACAGTTTGCCTTAAATTGAACACCCGACACATACACACGAAAAAAGAAAACAAATACACATGCATGCCGGAAATAAACATGCTTAATTAAACAGTCTTTTATCTCTTCTGCCATTGTTTTGGTGTGATAAACTTCTTTCTTTTTTGGGTCATCCACAGCAAAGCCCCTAATATATGGGAGTTGTAGCAGTATGCCCCTTAAAATTTGGTTATGGTAATAGATCATCGCATTATTTGAAAAGCGTTGAAGAAGTGAGCTTAATTTGAATGTAGGAGTTTTGTTTTTGTTGCATCTTCTTCATATAAGAGGAGAATAATTAGAAACTGATATGACTATGTTGTCCAATTCCAAATCTTATTACATTGCTCCAGCTACATAGTGTGAAACTTTAAAGAAACTGGCAGAAAGCTTTAGTTTTCAAAATGGATATCTCAATCAGCACTAAATGTTCTTACCTCTCTTTGAGTTTCTAGCCTCAGTGAATATTAGTTACTGCCAGACAATTGTTATCATTACTTTATTTTTCTCACCCATGCTTTCGACAGATAAGAAATCTCGAGCTACAACTTCAGTTTATGAATAGTGGTTGGCTAAATACGAAGTAATGCCTTTCAGCACTCTAATTTGGGGAAAGCAGTTGCATAATAGCGATATGTCGATGCACTAACAATCAGGGTAATCAGTCTGTAAAGACATGTGTCTTTTCCAGCAAACTTTGTCAACATTAAACTCCTGAAGAAGTTACTATACTTGCGCCCCTCCCCTTTTTCCATAAGAGGTAGATGTGATAGTCTACTTGGAAATATAGGCTAACCATTCAGTTGAAGCGCTTGTTTGCAATTTCATGCAGTAATTTTTCTTTTTTGGTTGGTAAACAAAACTTAATTTATGCGCTACGTACTGGGAAGGGTATTCAGTGCGATCTTTAGGGGTCAAATTTTTGCACCTTTTGTTACTTGGAGTTCAATGCAAGGAACATCCTTTTTGGGGGACTGTCATAAAACTTTTATGGACAAATCACCTTTTATTCTTTCATTAGTCGATTGTGATGCTGATAAACTGCTTCTAGGTAACTGGTTGGGTAGTTGAATACCAAGATAATCTGATTGGGCTTGGTGTTGACGAATCTCTGGCACAAGTTTGTTCTGAGAGTGGTTCCATGGATCCCCTTATGAACTCATATGTTGAAAGAATGCAAGCCACTACGCGGGTGAGTTTATGTCTGGCATCCTTATTTTTGGATTTTGGACTAGTTTTTTTAACTTTTAGGAGCCACTTATCTTGGAACCATGTTTTAATTTATGTATCTTTCCAGAAATGGTATATGAATATTCTCGAGGCTGATAAGAAGCATCCACCAAAGAAAACTGAAGATGGGAAGTTGTATACACCAGCTGCTGTCGATTTGTTCAGGATTCTAGGAGAGCAAGTTCAAATTGTCCGAGACAATAGCACTGATTTAATGCTATATAGAATTGCTTTGGCTGTTATTCAGGCAAGTTCGGCTAAAATAATTTTGGATTGGTAGTTTTAGTGTCACTTCTTTGCAGTTCCTTTTAACAGCCCAAGTTGGACAAGACATGGTCCAAAGAAAGATGAATGGAATTGCGCAACTGCATAACTAAGTGATTATATATGCAATCATGTAACCTCTGTATAACTTGTCTCTCTTTTTGGGTCAGCATCTCAAGCATCTCAAGCATCTCATCCATAACTAAGTGATTATCATTCCATTTGGAACATTAGACATGTGATTATTCTTATACTACGAGGAGTGGATGTTTGTGCTTTCTGTACCTACACCTTGAACATAGACATCATTAAGTGAGCTGTTACTCTTGCAGAACTAGAGCATGATAATTGGTGGTTCAGAGAGATAAATTGAAATCAATAAAAACTATGTGGACCTCATAGGAGCCGGCCTAGATAGCAATAGTGTCATTAGGTATTTTGACTTCCTTGCAACTAAGAAATAAGGAGATCAAATGGGAGACTTGTATGTACATGGGACAATGTCAGTCGCTGACTTTTGTGCTATGCCTACACTCCAAAACTATGTGAACTTTCATAATGTTGTACAGGAACCTGCTATTGTGGGAAATCATATTTAAGGTTTTTCCTTTTGGTCTTGATGTTTGTTCACCTCGACATTTATGCCATCATGTTTATGACCAAAATGATTTCTATCCTGCATCAATCTTGGATGCTTCTGTTCTTCATGAGCCCAAGTGTACGCTGAGTGAGTTAGCAAATTTTCCATCTTGAATGTCTCATAGATGTTGCAAATGTTTTCTTTATTCTCCTGCAGGTTATGATTGATTTTCAAGCAGCAGAAAGGCAAAGACTTGAGGAACCGGCTTCTGAAATTGGCTTGGAATCACTATGTGCGATGGTTGGTGTCCTGCAATTAAAATGGCTTTTCTTCTCTCTCCAGATGTTGTTACGTGTTTGTGTTTTAGAACTTATGGTTCCCCATCCTCTTTAACAGATAAACAACAATTTGCGCTGCTATGACCTCGCAATGGAGCTAAGCAGTAGCACTATGGAAGCGCTTCCACAAAATTATGCAGAGCAGGTGGCCTTCATCTTCATGCTGCATGTTTTGGCCCAATATTAGGGATAATGTAGGTTTCATACTTCACCGTTGTTCCAATGGTTAAAACAACACAGGGTTGATTCCAATCTTCTGAAAGTGTTTGCATACTGACTGTATTTACCTTCGCATTAGCAGTTGGGGGAAGAAGTGCTTTATCTACATCGTAAGCAGATCGACTTGTGCATATAGAAAAATGTGAATTTTGATAGATTGTTGCCTGTTGTAGCACATGCTGAGAAGGTTGCATTGCCATATGCAATGCAAATATATTGAACGTTAGACAGGCGATTGTTCCTTCAGCATTTCAACTATGATAGTTGTTACACCAGCCAGCTCGCACCAGCAAAATTGTGAATTGTGTATAATGATATACTCCTCTATGACTACATTGAAAGGAACTGAGGGCGTGATAGTCTTCTAAAATATGGTAGATCCATATTAAGTATAACATGACCTGGTTGTTCTTGGCATTATGGTACTATGTACCCGCAATGAAAGGCTCTTGCATCCACATCAATTTGTGCATTAAAGACGTATTATATCTGCATTAATATATTCTCTGGGACTTACAACCTTTTCAATGCATTGACAGGTTAATTTTGAAGACACATGCAAAGGTTTCTTGGAGGTTGCGAAGGTATACTGATGCTTATGAATAATATTACCCCAAAGCTTCCATTGAGGTCACGTAGCCATGTCTATACAATATGGCATAGTGTTCATTTGCATACAAAACACTTCATCCGGAAGTCACACTTACCACTATCACATCCTATTACAAGACAGTTACACCCCAAACCATTGTAATATAAATATCATGGAAAAAACTATTAAATAAGGAAATTTAGTATATGGCCTGCAATGTATAAATAGTCGCTCCTATATCACATTCCTAGAATATTTATTCATTTCCTATGTATGTCTACCTGGTTGATGTTTGCCTGCCATTAATATACAACTGATTCAGATACATGGACACATATTCATGCCGAACAGTTGTAATGAGTCCAAGAGCTTCATATTAGACTGTCTGTTCTATTTGGCTAGTGCTTGATAGATTCTTTTTCATCAGTCCACATATAGTCTAGTCTATGATTAATTTCCCTGCTACCACGGATATAGTAGCATTTGTTATGCATCCTTCTGGACTTCCGAAGCTGCCAACTTAAGGCTTGTAGTTAATGGCAGGAAGCTGTCCATCAAACTGTTAGTGTTATATTTGAAGACCCAGGAGTGCAAGAGCTGCTTGTTAAGCTTTATCAGAGAGGTAAAATGAATATATCAGCTTAATTATGTACTTTAAAAATTGTTTGCTTACAGCATAACTGTATGTTTGTAGTAACTTTTGCTTTTAGCCTTTTGCTATAACCTTTTCTTTTAGCATTTCTGTTTGACTATTATTTAGCATTGAACGCTCCTGCCCTTTGTAATTATCTTGTAACTGTACATCTACTGTTCACTATCGACAGCTTGAGTTCTTTGTGAGTATTTCATTATTTTAGAAAGAACTACTTTTGTGGATAGCACAAAGCAACTTTTGGACAATTTAAACATGCCTCAGGAATTCTCAGTGCGGAAGAGCATTGCAGACATTATCATATGGTGTATTCTATTCCTATTCACCTCATAGAGTATTTGTGTTGAAGCAGCTTATCAATTCAATATATTCCAACAGGGAGTTTATATCCATTGGAATTATCTTTTTCAAGATATTGTGTGTTTTTCACTGTCTTCCTCTTGGTGCAGTTCAAATCCCTAGCTTTGTTCAGTCGCTTCTTATTGTTGGTGCATTTAAGTCTCAGTTTTTGTGATCCTAATTTCTAGACTAGCTTATAGATGCTCTCGAGCCTTGCCATCATTTATTACCTCTCTATCTTCTCTTCATGCAGCAATTATCCATTTAGATTATTTCTTTCTTTCTGCATGTGTAATTCCTTGCTGCTACTGTCAGATATCCCATTGATTGTCTGGCTGGCCAAACTATTGCTCTGTTGTATATATTGTTGCAGAAGTAATGTCTATTAGCTTTACTATTGTTTTGGTATTTTTGGGAGATCTGGTACTTTTATCTATTGATAATAGAGATCTTGTTGATGTATCCATCAAATCATATCACTTATACTTTCATATTTATGTGTACTTTCATGATTGTGTTTCAGAGTGGTATGAAGGACAGGTTACTGAGTATTTAGTGGCCACATTTGGCGATTATTTTGCAGATGTGAAGATGTAAGTTCTCTCGTTTTGAGCTTGCCTGAAATTATTTCATAGGTCATTAAGAGTATTCTTATACTATGAATATGTAATGACATATTGTCTAAATCATGTGATTAGATGGACTAGGACAACCGAAAGTCATTATTTTCCATTTGTATAAAGCACATCCATTTATAGTGGATGATCTAAAGTGCACAAAAAATGGTTTGTCTAGCGCAATTTGACTCTTCTTGAGCTAATAATCAATATGATTCAGTGAACTTATTCCATCATTGTCTAAGCGGAAGCAAAAATTGTATATTTCTCTTCTTTTTGAAAAAAAATTGCCACAAACATTATCTAGGTGAAGTCAGCTACCTGAACATGCTGGGGAGTTCTATTAAGTATTGTGTCTTTTGTGAGATCCCTGCTGATTGTGACAGTGGCGTTTCATTTAGCTGGGACATAAGCAGCATTCTAGTTTGCTCCAAGCTGATTTTGATGTCCATTTGTGATTGTGTTGTTATTTGCAACTGTTAGCTTAAGCCAGTAAGTTGAGGGAGACAACATAAATATAAGGCTTACATAAACCTTGGAGACAAGTTTGTGGATTCTTCTAATACCTATTCTCACATGCAAATTGGCTGCGAATGGCATGTCAAATAGATGAACAAGGAGTCTGACATGCGAAATAAATCTGGGGCGAAACTTGGCTCTAATACCACGTTAGAATGTCCAAATCAAAATCTTAAGCCAATAACTAGAGAGAGACAACATGAAAATAAGTCATATAAACCTCATAGCTAAACGATGTGGGATACATTAATAGTAAATAAGCATGAGGCTGGTCGAATTAGTTTTCTATGTTGGAACAGACAACGTTTGTGCCTTGAATTCATGAAAGCGTCCCTTTGAAGGGATTGGATTGGTGGAATTTGTGGACAAAGAGATATTGTATGAGATGCAAAGGCTTTGAAAAGAAATCAAAGAACCTCCATTAAATGTACTTGTAGGGTCCCATTGGCGTACTTTTAGTATTGATGCTTGACTCAACATACTGTGAAGCAGTGCAGTATCAAGAGGAGTTTCTTCTCATCAAATTCTTATCCAGAGGTCTCATGACGTTAGCTTGTGCTGCTAGGTACATAGTTTTTGCTATGCTTGAAGCATTGTTGGATGCTTTAAGCATTGTAGGCAGATTCATGCTTGTACTAGCATGCCCATGCAATATTGCGGAGGAAGTCAATTTTTCTGTAAACACTTCTGAGTTATGTGATTATTAATTATGTTATAATCAAGAATGCTTTTGAGTGTATAAGGTGATGGAAAGATCGAATGATAATGCACACATCATCCATCTCTCGAAGATTTCTGAAAGGAATACCACCCAAGTTGATGCAAGTTAAAAATGTCCAAGGATTTATTTTATATAGACTTCTATAAGCTATATGGTATACCACCCAAGTCGATGCGAGGAGAAAAAATGTGCAAGTGTGGCAGTTGATCTAATTTGAGTTGTTATATGTCAACTGTATTCGCTGCGTTCTCTCTGGAAAATAGATTGTTGTTTATTTTTTGAACTAGAGAATGTTTGATTGACATTGTGGGTTTCAAAAGTTACAAGATATACCAGTTTTTAAATAATGACTTCATTTATTTGTTAAAAGAAATATGGTAGGACAAAGAAAAAGAAGAAGAGACAGACTATCTTCCTGCCATCGAAGAAGGATGTTCCTCCTCTGCCTGATTGACGTCATGCTGCCATTAACAACCTGTCTTCCCTTCCTTCAATTGTACTCAGTTGTTCCTATCAAGTCCCATTCTGTTAAGATCAAACTGGCTTCAATCAGAATAGCTGATTCTCTTTTGTCCATGCTTCTTTCTTATTTCCTTTTACTTATGGGAAAAGAGACAATGGTGGCATAAATGCCAAGTTCTTGTCTGGTAGTGTTCGATAGCATGCCTCTTTGCTTGAATTCACCAGTGATATACGCGAAGCATTTTTCTTCAGTTCCTTAAGGTCACAGTCTTGGTAGGACAGATGAATGATTGTTCAATCTGATGGGGAAACATGAGACGCCTCAAACTAAAGCTTCTTTAGTTTTCTGTAAAATAAGCATAGTATGTCAACTCAATATGTTGGACAAATGATGAATATTTCGATGGGTTTGCTGTGTTGTTTACTAACTTGAGATGAATTGTCTGCTTGGTCAAGTGCGCTGATGGCTGCGTATGTTAGTCATGTTACTTTAGAAGCAATTACTTGTCATTCATATCTAGAAAATCATTATGTGATGTGGCCTGAGTTCCAAGGCTGACCTTGTGCTGGTTTGTTGCTTGATGTATAAAGGTACATCGAAGAGAGATCTTTTAGGAGGTTTGTTGAAGCTTGCTTGGAGGAAACAATGGTTGTTTATGTTGACCATCTTTTAACACAGGTTGGGCGTTGTCTCTTTCTTATGTTATTATGCTTTTCCATGGCACTAATCTAGGAAAAGGCAATTCCTGCTTGATGAAGCAGTGTCCAGGAATGGTTCATTTGGGCATTTTCCATAGCTAGATCATTTTGCATGAATATCAACAATGCTTCTGGTGTGCTTTCTTTGAAGTCTGATGAATTGGTAATGGTTATGATTGTAGAGAAATTATATCAAGGAAGAAACCATTGAACGGATGAGACTGGATGAAGAGGTTTTGATGGACTTCTTTAGAGAGTACATAAATGTCTCAGTAAGTGTGACTTCAATCTTGTCAAATACCTCTATAATTCCTGTACCATAGTTGCGTCTGTTTTTTATTATTTTGTTCACTAATTCCATCCTGTGATGTCTTTGAAATTTGCTACAGAAAGTTGAGAACAGAGTCAGAATACTGAGTGATTTGAGAGAACTTGCATCTGCTGAAAGCCTTGATACTTTCACCCTCATCTACACCAATATTCTCGAACATCAGCCTGACTGCCCGGTATGTCGCTTCAGCATGTGCTCTATTATAGCATAGTTGACGAACCTGGTCTGATTTGTTATTTCTTAATGTGAAGCTTTATGGAGTGATATTAGAACTGGAACTTGCTGATTTTCTTTAGTCTGCAATATTGTATGCTGAAGTTTACTGAAGATTTTTTATGTGCAATATTCTCATTCCTTAATGACAGCCGGAGGTCGTTGAGAAGCTTGTGGGACTTCGAGAAGGGATACCAAGAAAGGATGCTAAGGAGGTATGCCCAAATATTAGTTAATTTGTCTTAAGAGATATTAGGGGAGAGTGTTTGTTGATTCCTTTGTCTTGGTTGAGTTTCCCAGAGTAGACATCTAGTGAGAATGAGTTAACTGCTAGACTTATACTCTTCATGATTAACCTTGAGTGAATAATCTGATGAAGTGAGAAATAATTATATGCCCTCATTTTGCAATTTCAAGTGGTCAAAAGTTCTCACATAGAATTACCTACCTAGGACAGTAGAAAGATAGGAAGAATTGCAACTTGAAAAGGAAAATTGCACATCCTTTGGAATTTATCTTCATTCATTTCTAACACTTCTAATGTAATTTGGCAAGTTTTGCCTTAACTCTCGTCTTTACGTCCTCGTGAAATGATCCCTGTGCTATATTTTTGGCAGAATAGTCCCTTATTTTACAGAGCTTTTAAGAGAGGCTCCTCTGTGTGGTTTCTGTCCATATTTTGTCATAATCAACATGTACGACATCATTGCGGCTTCTCTTGACCCAAATATGCAATTATCTCTTATTGTTGCTGTACAAATCTGTGTGAAATAGTGAAATAGCAAGTGCAAACGGTGAAAGATAACTAAGACATATTTTAACTTTATATTAGGAACTCAAGCTGCTATTATGTAAATAAATTTAGGTCAATATAGGAGTGTAGATCTTGAAAATATTGATTTTAAAAGAATGTGGATCTTAATTAGGCGGAGAGGTCTCAACAATTCTGAAATTGAGTGGAATGAAAACAGAGTGCCACTGGTTACTTTGCAAATAAGCCAAAGTACAGAGGATGTGGTTTTGAAGTAGTTCTATGGATGGTCATCCAATTATGAACAAAGGAGATAAATTAGCAGTTAGGAAGATAATTAAAATCTATCACTTCTCTTGTATCAATAAAAACGGCTGTGCCCTATTATATTGGTCATTTGGAAGTTTCTCTTCCAATGATCTATTTTTCAATAGCTGTTGCAGGGTTAAATAGAAGCATTGATTTAAGGATACCTAGCGTATGTCAAGGTAACAGCTTTGACTGCAGCCTGTTGCATCAAAGGTTACTAGTTGCTTCTATGCCTGGGGGAAAAGGTTGAAACTGGTTTATTTTGGTGGAAGGGCGATTAGGAGTCAATAAGAAAATGGGATATGGATTCTACCACTATGTTTAGGAGAAGAGCAGAAAGATCAAAGAGAGAAAAGGGGAAACAATTTTGATTTTCTTTGTAGGAGACAGCAAATGGGAGAGGAGAGAAGAAAAACTTATGGGGAACCTGTCATAACCTCCCAAAGCTACCAAATAGCCTGCACTTGTTCTTTCTCTACTTTAGAAAGTCAGAGCGGAAGGTTCATATCATATGTTTGCAAGAAGTTCTTTTTTCCATTTATCTTCCTTTTCTTCACAAACAATCGAGAGTGCAATTCTCACATCTTTATCTTCTTTTCATTGCTTTCCGCTAGGAAGTCAAACTTCTTCACTCGCACTTTCAGTTTCTTCATTTTCCTTCATCTGTAATTTTTTTACTACGGATGCAGTGTGAATTCCCATTTTAGAGCTGAGTCATGGGTTGGGGCAGCAGTGCTGAATGAGGATATAGGGCTCTTGAATATGTTCTTTAAAATGCAATCACTTTTTGTGCATGTTCTTTCTCCTCTTCAAGTCCCTAGAAAGCTAATAACTTAGAGGGTTCAGGTGCTGATCTTCTGGTTTAAAGAGTAGAACTACGCTCTTGTTACCATTATATTGGTAATACCAGATTCATCTAATTTGTGCATGTGAGCTTCACCAATTACCATTATTGTGTTCCATTAAGTTTGTCCATAATGGACGAGCTACAAGATTGGTCTGTGGTTGCGTGAATAACCGAAGGAAGACATAGAAGTAGAGATTGCATGCATGTTTTGTTGTCAGGTTATATCCGAAATTAATAGATTTGACTTGCTGGCTTAGAAAGTTCATCTTCAGTTGTCCTCTCTCTGCATTATTGGAGGGAACTTATGGGGAGCTGGGGAAACTTTTAAGATTCAAAGTTATCATATTTTAGCATCTAGTCAAACTGCTTTCCAATCCTCAGGTTCTGTTTAGTTTTGATTTGACATCACGCTAAATGCATGCGTGAAAATTTCCTGCGGCTTGGTCCAATGAGTATTTTCTTGTCGAACAGGTTGTTTTAGAGTGCAAGGAGATTTACGAGAACTCACTCGTTGATGGGAACCCCCCTAAGGCAGGTTTTCTTTTCCCTAAGGTGAAGTCCTTATCAGCTTCTAAAGGTTCTTTATGGAGGAAGTTGACTTAGTCCTGGTGGAGTCTGCATTTTGTATCTACTGGACATAGCTCAAACTATTTTGTCATCTCTAGTAATTGAGTGCTTTACACTCTGTCATCGAATGTAATTCTTTTAACTATATTTTGGTAGGTCATCCTAGTTTTATTTTTTTTGTGCGCTTAATTTCTTTTTTTTTTTTATTTCATTTTTAAAGGATGTTGGATTGTCATAAGCTGTAAATTGGTTACCTAGTCGGCTGCAATTGTAACTTCTCAGTGCACCGCGTAGGATCTGTCCTTTCCCTTTGGAATGAAGTAGTGGTTGAATTAGGATTCTTTGCAACTTTTATGTACTCCGGGAAGCACACACGTAACGAGCACTTTTTCTGTTTAATTGAAGAATTTACCACAATGCGAGGTGGCTGAAACAAGGGGAGCTCTTATTAGATATTCTCGACTCATACGAGCCGTCAGATCCTATATATTTTATGTGAGGTTCACATGATTTAACAGCTCAGTAATATGGTTTAGCATGAGGTGGGAGCATTTAATATCTTTTCTTTAGTCGTGGTGAAAGCGAATATACAATAAACTAAGGAATGAATCGAAATTCACTTCATTAAGAAATTACTTAAAGATGTTTCAAAAGATTTAAAACAAGGAAATCTAGTTAAGAAAGAAAACAGAAAGGTGGAGAGGGATGGGGCCGGGTAAAAATAGATGGTCATCACAGGGCCTCAGTAATGGTGGCAAGGCCACAAGCGAAGTCCTTGAACACCTTAGGGGAGTGTCAAATGTGGTTGTGCCAAACCACGTTCAACTTTTTGGAACCACCCTTATGATTTCTCTCTACCTCTTTCGATCTTTTTTTTTTCCTTTGTTATTAAAATTCACTTGAGGTTTTATGTTTTACTTTTTTGAAACATATGTTGATCTAAATCCATATTAGCCTAACTTATGCGGTTAATTTTCGTGAAAAATGTCTACGCGGCGATTTAGGAATCATTGGCCGTTTTACGTGACATATCATGATGTTAGCAATTTTCTGTGAAAAAAATACTACGTTAGAGTTTTGCATAAGTATTTAGAACTCAATTGGTTTTTCAAATGGCATTTTGTTAATTTTCGGATGCAATTCTCCTTTTCACTTTACCATGCACAAGCAGCAATCAATGTGTGTCAAATCTAACAATAGTTAGCAATCTGTCCGCTGCATAGATCATATCCTTCCTTGGGATAGTTGATCAGACTAACATCCACGGACCGAAACTAAGTTACAGAATTGTGGACTACAATAAGTTCTTAAGCGAGAATCCTTAATCATTAAGAAAAGTTTATAAAAGTAAAAAAAAAAAATTATGGGTTATAAGTTTGTGTTGCCTGATTGCACATACTTAAAGAATAATCTTCAAACAAAATTGCTTACGTAGTTGATAGATATATTTTATTTACAATGAATGACTAGGACGTGCACGAAGCGACCTAATGGAGGCAATTTTCCAAAACTTTCTTGTTTATAATAGTCATTTGATTGTCTTCCACACTCTTCTGGAGGTACCAGGGCTGCGATAGGAAGCAAACATCAAATCTCCGCACATATAAGCCTTCCCCTATACATACAAAGAAATAAGTGAAGCGATGGGAGGACAA
This sequence comes from Melaleuca alternifolia, assembly GCA_019926035.1. NCBI lineage: Eukaryota > Viridiplantae > Streptophyta > Magnoliopsida > Myrtales > Myrtaceae > Melaleuca > Melaleuca alternifolia. The sequence goes on from JAGKPW010002286.1 coordinate 41,288, forward strand.
AACCTACGATCCCCAAACACGAAAAGCAAATTCACAACTTGCACGGAGAGCGTGGCCCCTTCCAGTGAACGTGTTAGTTCGTGGACGGACCAGGTCAATTCGTGATCTGACGAAGTGATCCTTGAGATTCGGAGGTTCGGACGATGTAAGACTTCTACAAAGCTTCTAGGATGTTGGAGGGATTAGGACAAGACTCCATCACATTTCGAAACGGTGGAGTATCATCAGATAGTGTGGGCCAACCTTGATGAGGACGTCAGTCAAGCAGAGGAGCTTGTGACCTCCTAAAATTCCACATCTAATGGAATAAGCTTTGTAAATTGTTCATTGGTATGAATCTGTTATCAAATGGTCACCTTCGAGTGGGGAGTTTGTAAGATTCCAAAATTCCAACCGAAAGACTCTTGGCAAAATGTTGAAGAGTTTGGCAATAGTTTTTAACGAACTTAAAGCTCTTAGGCTGAATGCTACTTCTAAATTTTTTCTTACCATCTTATCCTCATTAAATTTATCATATTCTCACATCACCCTTACTTTATATATATATATATATATTTTAAGATTTGATTGGTCACTGATATTGAGATCATGCAATACCCTCGCTAGTGACCCTAGGCGATGGGCGATGGCCTCAGAGGTCGCACCACGGCTTTGTTTTATGACCCTAGGCAATGGCCATTGAGGTCGCGCGACATTAGGCCTCACCTTGGTCACGCCACTCGAGGCGGCAAGCGATGGTTGTCAAGGTCCTGTGATCTTACGCTTCACTTGGGTCACTGCCACCCCGAGATTGTACAACTTCATGCTTTGTTGCCCAAGGCTACGCAACTTTAGTCGACGATTGCCGACAAAGGGTTTGATTTCTTTGACTAAATAAAAAATTTAAAAATTGTTGCATTTTTTTGCCAAACACTATTTAAACTCAAAGTTACTTTATAAATAATTTTTTTATCAAACACAATTTACATTTCCTCAAGGGGTTTTAACTCTCAGTTTGCATTGCACCTAAAGCCTATTTTCAAAACCGAGCCAAACACAACCTTTGTAAATGGATTCATCACTAAAGTTTTGTTTGTTTCGCAGAAAATGAATAATCTGAAGGATAATTTTCTAAAAATGATAACTTGTATCCCTTATAAAAATAAACGATCAAAAAAATATTTTCATTGTCCACACAAAAGTATTTAGACATAATTTGTTGTCAATAATAAAAATAATATTCATTGACTAATTATGTCAACCGGTACGAGTGATTGGTTTTAGGAAGATATCTTTCGAATCTTTTATTTTTTGCGTTGCAAACGGAGGCTAAGACACGTCATCAAATGTCAACTTCATGGATAGTTATTTGTAGTATTCCCTTTTAGAGGCTTTGCACAAGTAAATCCAGTTGGATCATTGCATTGTCCATTCTTGTTGTTGTCCTAATGAATGCGAACATCGTTGTTGGAGTTTCTTCACCTGCGGAATCAATTTGAAATTGAAATTGACATGGGAGAAAGCTTCGGGAATAATCATTCGCGGTAACATCACAATGATGAAATGATAACGAATCGTCCCAACGTTAGAAAAGCTGACCGCTCCCATTAGTTTAATCACTTATGGATGCTGATACTGCGCCTACTTCTCTACGATAGCTCTCTCAAAAGCCTATGCAAAGAGGATTCATATGAAGAAACCCTACGGTGTTGGAGAAGACAGCTTCCTCAAAGACCATATAATAATTGAGATGGCTTCTCATGATTGAAACAGCTCAAAGACCATATAATAATTGAGATGGCTTATCATGATTGAAACAGCGCAATCAAAACGGGTTTCGTCTTGCTAAGCCAAAGGCAATCAAAAAAAAAAAAAAAAGGCTAAACCATGTCCTTGGCTTCTCCCCCACGCGATGGCTCGGGCACAAAATCCATTTTGCTGAGGATGTGCTGGACATTCGACAGATGCATACATACATGCGAAGATGTCCCGTGTGCGTTCTCCAAGCGTACTCAGCAGTCGATTGCGTGGCTTCATTGAAGACGAAACAGGTCTTCTTCATGGGCCGGAAGCTAACGTTGATTAATAGGAAAAACTAGGTCGTGCAGGTGTCCTAATCTGGCATGTAATAATGCACAATCAGCAAGTGCTACGCTGTAGCCGCCGAGTTCAATCTGTTGTGCAAGTAATTGCTTCGATCCTGGGGTTCCAAAAGTACTGGCGGAAGCATGCGAGTAACATATTAGCGGTCAACATGATATCAGGCTTGCGTAATTTACTGCATTCAAATAGCGTACCGCTGTTCTTTTGCGCCATTAGTTGGTAATCCTTTTTCGGATCGTCTCCTTTTGATTAACTTTAGGGTTCGCAAGAGTTCTTGAAGGTTCAAAAGTTGATTCCGCCTTGTTATTTCTCTGCCAAACTCCAATCCGATCAAATGACCCACCTATCGTTTTCAGCTTCATCGTCAGCGCAACAATGGAAATCGAGGATGCATAGAATGCACTAGCACATGTTAAAGTCGAGCCTTAGTAATTACGATAAGGCCAGGTTTCCTTAATCATCAGCTGATGCACATGTGTTTACCGCATATAGGCGAGGAATTCCTTTGGCAAGTAGAATAAGTGACACCTGGATGTTAAAAGTCGAGCCTTAGTAATTACGATAAGGCCAGGTTTCCTTAATCATCAGCTGATGCACATGTGTTTACCACATATAGGCGAGGAATTCCTTTGGCAAGTAGAATAAGTGACACCTGGAATCGAGTGTGATGCCATTGAGATCGCACGAGTTCGTGCTTGGATAATTTACCCTTCACATACTATGCACTTGAGGAATTGTTTGTTGTGAATTACATGCTTGAATCAATGACCTGAATCGATTCGAACATTAGGTTAGCCTGCTGGGGATAGCAAAACGGACTCCATTTCTCAATGAAGCGACATTTATCTGTATAATCTTCCCATCAACACACGGAAAATTAAATTACACAAGCCATTCATCACGAAAACCTTGATCCTAAGCCCGCAATGGCTCCCTCTCTCTCTCTGGCTTGTTGTTGACTTCGTCTGCACACACATACCATCACGCTAAGTAATCTTCGAAAATTGATCTGAATTATGACATTTTCTTTTTCCCATGTATTTACCAGTGCATTGTAGTGACCGGCATATCTCTTGCCATAATTCCTTTGAAGAATTGGCAAGTCCATATAAAGAATACAACCAGATGTGAACGAGCACTAATCTCACCACACGAAACCGCACAAACTGTCTTTCCTCCAGAAAGCTTATCACATCTTCATGTTTGGGAAGAGCCTACTTAGCTACCTAGTGGCATAACGGAAAGAGAGCACTTTTAAGCCTGACAAGATCTTGCAGCCATCCTGAAAATCATTAAGACCACGGTGGAATCTCTGTTTCCTTTACAAGAACATCAGACAGAATATTCTCTTACATCATGTCCACGAATAATTTGATCAACTTTGCGGAAAACTCATTCCTACTTCCATCCTCAGCTCCAACAGCCCAATGATGTGAAGCCTGCAAAATCAAAGATATGCATTAGTCTACACGTCATCGGGCAACACATTAAGATTGATCCGTATAGTATCCATTTGTTTTGGTGAGACCTGATCCCCTAATTGGTGCGGTTGGTTATGATTATGCAAAGACATCGTGGTCAGGCCACAAGGATGGTGTTGGTATTCGATTTATAACAAATCAATCGGGATTACGGTGCAATCATGCCACTACACGGGGGCAGGCTTGAGTGGAATTTGTACCAAGTAAGAGGAGGAAGAATAACCTTTGTCGATTCAAAAGGGGTAAATGGGTCCCGCAAGCTGAACATAGCTGCACTCCTTTCCTCTCACATTCTCCTAGGTAAAAAGATTGCTTGAAAAAGAGACGAGCACTATAAATATTCAATGACTTCAATGGTTTCGACCTCGACCACGCGAGAGAGAGAGAGAGAGAGAGAGGACCCTCTTCACAGTTGAGTTGAGAAGGGAAAGGAAGAAAATTGAAATGGGTGCGCAGGAGAGCATCATGATGTTACTTTGCCTGGTTCTTGTGAGTAGAGAGCTCCTTGAGATGGCTCAAGGCAAGGTCCACTACTATGATTTCGTAGTAAGACTCCATCTCTCGCTCTTTTATTTAGTAGTTTCTCTTTTCTTTTAAATTTTTTTAGCCTCAATAATCAAAATCAGGAGATACCACTTTTAATTTTTGATGGTCAAAGTACATGTGCCATATTCAAATCGGACACTTCTGGAAGTAAAAAGATTGATTTATAAAGATTCAACGAGACATTCGATGTGCTTTCATCCTCTGTTTGGATATGATTTGTTGGCTTATGTACCTAATTTAGAGCTTGTCACCTTGCTTTTCAAACGGATGTTGTAAATTGATGTTTATATCCAAGGGCAGATCCATCCATTTTAATTGTCGATTTGCGGTAAACTGTTTTAGTATCTTAAGCTTTAAATTTTTCAATGAAGTCCCAAGAAAATCTCCAAAAAATTAATGTACAGCAGCTATTATTCCAAATCCTGGAATAGGGTTATCAGCACGAAGTTGGGCAAAACTAAAGCAATCATTTCAATACTATACTAACCCATATTATATATAAAATTAGTAAAAAAAAAACTCCAGTTTAATCTCTTAGTACAATACCCTGAATAAGCCCAAATCCAACTTGAAATTCAAATTGACACCTTCTCTTCCATGTAGAGAAAGAGGCTCATATGTGGAGTAGTTTGGATCCATTTACCGACGACGTATAATTCGATATTTATTATGTCTCTGAACCCTAATCATTGCTCCATGGGATGAAAACATGTAGCTGAAGGAGGCCAACTTTACAAGGTTGTGCAGCACGAAGAGCATGTTGACAGTCAATGGCAGCTTTCCTGGGCCTGAGATCCGAGTTCACAGGGGAGACACTGTCTTCGTTAATGTTCACAACCATGGCGAGTACGGGGTCACCATTCATTGGTGCGTGCAAATCGACTCATTTGATTATACCAATCTAAGAATCAATCACGCACAGAAGTCAGGACCGTTCATGGCATTTTTCTTTTGGACAGTCAAACTAATTGATCATGGATGACATGATCACTTCTGATCTATTTCTTCTCTATCCCCTTGGTCCTGCTCACATGATCTGACTTTTGTATTTTGAGCTTTTGATTCTCACATTAGCCGACAAAGCAATTGCTCATCTTTTGGTCATAGTCTTTGCATCTTGAATTTTCACAGTTATTTTGCTGCATAGAAAGTTCTAGTGCGTAATTATGCTATGCCACAACTTACGTTAATGTGAATCCACTTGGTCGAGAGTTCATTGATAGTGAGATAGGATGCATATGTTGCACTCAGTAGTATTTTTTTGACCGTTAGAGAAAAGGTCACTATATGTCCTCGAAGTGGAATCTTGCTTGTTCGGTTAAATTAGCTTCATCAATGGTTTTCTATGGATAATCCACCGAGATTTCCTAGAATGAAGAGCAAACAAATTGAACAACTAGTTTGTAATTATCGAATCAAACGGGATTAAACGTTAGTTGCGACCGCAAATGGATGAATTTATGTACAAGCATTAAAGGTTGCTTGCCCCTGACTTTGAATTCTAGGCATGGAGTTAGGGAACTAAGAAATCCTTGGTCAGATGGCCCAGAGAACATCACGCAGTGCCCTATCCCGCCTGGAACTAGCTTTCTGCAGGAAATTAATTTTTCAACTGAAGAAGGAACATTATGGTGGCATGCTCACAGCGACTGGTCGAGAGCCACTGTCCATGGCGCCATCATCATTTTGCCAGCTATCAGTACCACTTATCCATATCCCAAGCCTCATGCTGAAGATACCATACTTCTCGGTATTCCCCTTTTACCTTATTCTCTCTTTCACTACTTTTTCTATCTCTGCCGTAGAAGTCGAAACTCAAATCCAGGTTTAAATTACAAGTAGATAGTCGTCGTCCCTTGGGACATACTTCCTTTTGGGCCCACTGGAACTTCAATTTCTTGTCATCCGATCAATCCTCGAGCCAATTATTAATAGAAAGTTCAGGGTAATGGTTGATAGAAACTGAAGTTCAGTGATCCTAAAATGCATCGACAACCCACAAAACATGTCGCCTCGTTCAAGTCTCACTTTTCAATTTTTATTTTTCGATGCAATACTGAAAACATAACACCTTTACAACTAATGAATGTTGGCAGCATCATGGTTTAATGGAGATGTCATGGAAATAATCAACGAGGCCCTCGCATCTGGTGGCGATCCTAATACATCGGATGCTTTCACCATCAATGGCCAACCAGGAGATCTCTATAATTGTTCCAGTAGTAAGAAATTACCGTCAATTGATTTCTCCAAGGATTGTTGACTCTGTTCTATTCCTCAAGGGGAATAATAGTGGTTGTTAATTTCGAATTAACTGCAGATGGATTTACATAGCTAGTCCTTTTCTTAATTTGTAGATAACACATATCGTCTAATGGTTGATTATGGCAAGACATATCTCCTACGAATAATTAACGCCGTGATGAATGAAGAGATGTTTTTTGGGATTGCGAACCACAATCTTACTGTTGTTGGGACGGATGCTGCATACTTGAAGCCCATAAAGACTAGCTACATCATGATCACTCCGGGGCAGACGATGGACGTCCTAGTGACGGCGGACCAGCCGCAGAGCCACTATTACATGGCCGGAAGCCCGTTCGCCGATACCACGGCCCCATTTGACAACACCACAACCACAGCGATTCTTCAATACAGAGGCAACTACACACCCCCTTCGTCGCCTTCTTTTCCGGAGCTACCCGTCTACAATGACAAGTATGCCGCCATGAACTTTACGGTCCGGCTCCGGAGTCTGGCCAGCCAAGCTCATCCGGTCAATGTCCCGAAGAAGATCAACAAGAGGATTTTCATTACCGTCTCCGTGAATCAGATATTTTGCCCGAATGAATCGTGTGCAGGGCCAGATGGGAATAGACTAGCTGCAAGCTTGAATAACATAAGTTTCCAGACACCAAAGATTGACATACTTCAAGCCTACTACAGGTATTTACTAACTCGATTGAGCCAAATTGTGCTTGTCTATTGAGAACAACTAAATAACCATATTTCGTGTAATTAGTTGATAATTATGGTATTGGATTATCGAGCAGGAGCTTGCCTAGAGTTTACAATGCTACCTTCCCGGACAAACCACCATACTTCTTCAATTTCACAGGAGATGTCGGGAACAACACGTTGTACCCGAGTCTAGAAACGGCGGTGAAGATGATAAATTACGGCGCCGCCGTTGAAATCATATTCCAAGGGACCAATGTCGGCGCTGCCGAGAACCATCCGATGCATCAACACGGCTATAGCTTCTATGTGGTCGGGATGGGATGGGGGAACTTCGACAACGAGACCGATCCGAAGACGTATAACTTAGTCGACCCGCCTGAGGTGAACACGTTTGGAGTTCCTAAAAATGGATGGCTCACGATTAGATTCATCGCAGACAATCCTGGTAAGCGCACGACTCTTTCGGTGTTTTATAGTGAAGAAAATATCCATTACCAAGACAATAAACTTCTGCTTCCGAGAGATCTATTTTAAAGTGAAGGTGAGTTTGGCGAATTTAATGTGGCTCTCTGCTAGATCTACTTAATTTTAAGAAGAAGCCGACACATAACTAAAATACTATTTAAAAACAAATGCCATATGTAATTATCATTGAAATGCAAAAGTTGTGTCTACTCAAACTTACTCTTTCGGTACTACTTTTTATGAAATCTCCATCTAAGCTTACTTCTGAAAATGCGAAAAGGAGTTACTAGTCAAATATAAGGTGAAAGTTGCTCATTGTCCACGAAGGTCCGGTCAAGCTATCGATTGAATTGTGAAGGCCCACCGGAATAAGACTCTCCCTGTCAATTGATACTCTTTACCCCCTAACCCCTCTGGAATATTTCGTGTTTCAGAATCTTACTTCTATAGCTCCAACGGAGCTCCGTCCACGAATGAATGAAAGTATTTTTCCGATCGACGTATTAAAGAGAGGGGTCTTTCTGAGGCTTAAGGACGTCCCATTTCAAGAAAGCAGTGCGAGAGATATGCTTACTTTCGTGCATCGACATAGCCTAACGTGAGGAATTGAATTTGCAGGTGTGTGGTTCCAACATTGCCATCTGGAAAGGCACATGAGTTGGGGGATGGACACCGTGCTCGTCGTGAAGAACGGCAACACCCCGGCGACCTGCATGCGGCCGCCGCCTCATTATATGCCTCCTTGCCACTAGCTCGTCACTTTTGTTGCCTACACTTAACATTTATCAAGGCCACGTATAGATTTTCCTGTCGTTTGATTCCTTTTGGACACTTTCCCTGTGCCGAATATGGTGGGAGGAGAGGGTGTTCTCCTCTCTGTATTTACTTGTTTGTTGAGGGAGCAGAGGCCGCCACTAGCCTTTCTAGGTCCACCACCGCCGTTAGTCATGTCATTTTAGCCATCGTGTTGCAGCCTCTGATTTGAGAATCACGACGTTGGCCTCAAGCGGACGTGAGTAAATTATGAGATTAAGTGTTTTTTGAGATGATTTTTTCAAGCGCAGAATTACTCCAATAAAACTTGAATAATTAGATGAGGTGGCTGAATCTGGACCCTCTATTGCTGAAATGCCGAACTGTCACCTTTGGAAAGGGGCAAGTTAAAGATGCCGGTTCACCATCCAAATTAACGAGATCTCAATCGAATTTGGCCAATGTACGATGATGACATTCCATGTGTTTTTTTTTCTATCTAACAGGCCGATTTTTAGTAAGGGCAGTGCTCTTCTGGCTAGAACTAACAATGGGCCTAGTAGCCCGATGAGCTCTCTAGCCCCATTTCAGCCCATAAGGCCGGCAGAACAAATTGGGCCCAATTCACGTAAGCGATTTTCTTCCTGGTCTCCGTATCATCCATGTAGATTTGCTTGCCCCCCCCCCCCCAACCCAAAAGCACGCTCATTAATATAGACAAGATTAAATTTTTTTAAGACATTGGCCGTCCTACGTAACGGATCTTTGCGCTCAATATTAGATCCAGTGCGTCCATGCTTGCCCAAAGATCAGGTCCGGTCGCATTGTGGGAAGCCACATCGTAGCGCCCCGTTTTGCAATGAAATTGCTAGTCTATAGATATCGACTCAATGCACTCTTTACTTGTCCCTTGTTTCACTCGATTGATGGTACGGATGTAGGTAAAGGTAGACCAAAGAGCATATCCTTATTTTCTAAACCCCTAAGTATCTTTTCTTCTCTGTTAGTCCGTAAGTACCAAAGAAGGCAATACCTTGGGGATGAATTCTGAGTTCTAGCGACTTTCTAGATTGCATGGCTTTTGATGGCCTACTGCCATTTATTGGGAAAAGTACCCAAAAAATCATTAATTAGTTGTTCTTATACCAATTCAATCTTAAACCTTTCAATTATGTCAATTTAATCTTAAACACTTCAATCGTGTCAATTTAGCTGTAAACATTTTGATAATTTGCCAATATAGTCATTTCAATCCATTTTGATGGAAAAATGTTGACATGACCGTTCACTAGTCAATGGCCTATTTAGTCAGGTAGTCCCTCGCCGCCTCACCCACCCTCTCTATGAAGCCTGTGGTTGGCCATCAGCGAAGACCGGCCATTGCGAAAAGGAAGCAAAATAATAAACATAAAAAAAACATTCAGCAAAAAATAAAAAATGTTCAGAAAAATTGTTTATATCATGCCATATAAAACGGTCGGTGCTGATTGAAGTACTGCATTAGTGTTTTCCAATCCCTTTTGCTTGAAAAATGCTGATATGGCCGTTCACTAGTCAATGGCCTGTTTACTTAGATAGTCCTTCGCTGCCTTGCTTGCCTCTCTATGAAACTAATGTCGGTCATCACCTAAGACCGGACGTCGTGAAAAGGAAGGGAAAAAAGACGGAAAAAGGAAATAAAAAAAAATAAAAAAAATTATTCAGAAAAATTGTCTATGTCACGCCATGTAAGACAATCGATGTTGATTGAATCACTGCGTTAGCGTTTTCTGGTCAAAATTGATAGGGAGAATTATAATGGCAAGTTGTCAAAAGGTTTAAGATTGAATTTACATAATTGAAATGCTTAAAATAGAATTGACACAAGGACAATAAAAATGAGAATCTTTTGATAAATTTTTGTTGGGATTTGATTTAAGTAAAGTCAGCCATCTAAACTGGGAAGCATTCGTTGCTCTCGAGTTTAACCTTAGGAGTCCTTGCATTCCGTAAGGTTAATGCCAAAACCCAAGGGAAAAATGGATCGAAAAATGCTGCTAGGTGCACTTAAATGTCACGCAACGGGGCATGCCAAAATCCTACCGAGTGCTTCGAATATGCTCTGTTCATTCAAATGCTCATCTAAATGGGAGTCTCCGATAGATTTCTCTTCCTTTTAAGCTACGCGGATGACAAATCAATTCTATACGTCGGGCATTTGATGTTCCTGTCCTACCACCGCAGACAAATTCAATCCCTTCGGACTAAAGGCGTCTAAGAGAAAACGAACGAGGGTTCGCAGTCTCCATCGTCGAAGGACGGGAGCTTCACAGTGTTAGTCAACAACGATAGTTTGATCAACCACAGGCCTCCCAAGTTCACCACAGACGTCGCACGTCGTCCATTCTCCCGGCGGTTCATTCACAGGTCGAAGAAAAGGAAGTAGGGCGACTCATGATCGCCATCTGTCGGTCAATCAATCTCCATAAGTTCGCTCCATGAAACCTGTCGGACAGAGTCGCTGCGAGGGTTCGTGGGTTTTCTGTGGGTGCCTCCTTTCTTCCCTTTCTTTTAGTTATTTTCCACTTGTCCAACTAGAGGAAGAGGAGAAACTTCAGTGAAGCATTAGGTGGAGACTTTTCCCTTCTTTTGTTGTTGTGGTTTTTAATTCCCGGAGGTGGAATATATTATTTCCACAAGGTGATACACGTGACTTTTGTTCCATAGACAGGTGAATTTTTTTAATTTTATTTTTCATGGAAATCAACATTTATTTGACAGATAAATGAGAAACCACGATGATAACTGTTTATTTAGGTCTCAAAAGAAGAAAATTCTAATTTATTCTTAGGAGTTTGGATTGTGACATTTCTCATTCAACGATCATATATATGTATGTATATATAACGAGGAATTATTTAGTACTAAAGAACAAGCATGATTATACAAAAATCAGAATATTTCACTAGGTTGACGGATTATATATATATTTTTCTTTTTGATTGACTCACTCCTTTAACTTTAGGAAAATAACAACTATTAAATGACAAATAACATGCGAATGGCACGGCAATCCTTCATAATTCTTCATGTTTTGCTTTTTGTTTGCCCCCCTTTTTTGAACTTACAATTACGTCTTCTCGATTTGTATGATATGTCCAATTGAATCGCTTTTGTCACCAGTACGTCAGATAGATAGACCGATGGGGGGCTCTACCCTTTTTCCTATCATTCAAAACATTGAGGTTAAGAAGAAACTATTCTAAAACATAATGGAAAACTGTAATCTTTCTAAAGACTGGGATCGTCTCAATTTATCATAACAAATTCGCATCTTCAAATTATCATCTTGAGAAATGGAAGGGCCGTGTTTACTCTTTCCCATTTATTTTGTTTTTCCTGTCTTTTCTCCCCTTTGTTTTCCCAAACTAGCTTGACCATCGCCTGCCACCATGTATCATCGCAACTCTGCTGTTCCGTCTCCTTTGCCAAGCTCCGCCACACAGCTTTGTGAATTAACTCCGATGAGGTCGTCCTCTATGAGCACGCTTGTCTTATACTATTTAGGATTTGTCTGGTCGATTGATGTCGGATCATGTGGCGTGCATCGAATAGTGGGTAAAGTTGGAATGGAAAATGGGGCCAATACATGGATATGTCCTTCATCTCCCTCAATTTTAGCATGGAACATGTTAAAAAGCGACCTTAAAATACTCAGTAAGGGCAATCAATTACGCTCTGCAAGTATAGACATTTCCATTTGAAGTGTGCTGCTCTTTCGAAATGCGTTCCTTTCCAATCTTCTAAATGCATCAATCGGGGCAATTCTTTGAATATGATCCTTTAATGTACTTATGGACCGTCGTTGCTCGGACATAGAAAGGGTAAATTTCATTTTGGGGTCTCACGTGCAATGAGTACTCAACTTCTCGAATAATGAACTTCCTTCTGGCAAATGTAGCACAGAATTCGAGAGATTAATATAAACCGGGTCACCAAGAGTTCAACATTCCTCTCTCACTTTCTTCGAAGCCGCGCATGAAGTTGTACCTAAAGTTCTTGAGCCCCCCTAAACCGTGCTATGCATGGCGCTGAAGACGACCACGTGAGCTTCTGGCGCCATCTAACACGCACTGGTATTATAACCATACTTCAAAACCCCCTCGTGACGGAAATATCTGCACCAATACGGAGACCTAGACAGAGACAGAGACGAGAAAGAGAGAGCGAGATTTTTAGTTATAAAGGAGCAAGCCGCTTCCGCCAGTGGCATTATTCGAAAGCAGTTGAAGCGACAGCGACCGAGACGCGGGTGGCCAAAAATGGGCTGCTCTCCATGCGAGCTCCGATGGCTTCTTGCTCTACTGGGTGGATTGTTGTTGCTCCTCCCTCGGGCTCAAGGCGAGGACCATTACTACACTTTCGTCGTAAGTTCGAGCGTCTCGCTTATCTTTCTCTCGTTCGTTTTCGGCTCGGTTTCGATGCCATTCGTTGCCATTTTACTCTGCTCGAGTCTTTCGGGGTTGTTTAATGGATGTCCTGTGACTCTGTGCGTGCGTGTGTGTAGCTGCGAGACACCAACTTCACGAGGGTGTGCACGACGAAGAGCATGTTCACGGTGAACGAAAGCTTTCCGGGGCCGGTGCTGTACGTCCGTAAGGGAGACACGGCCTACGTCAATGTCTTCAACGAAGGACACTACGGAGTCACCATTCACTGGTAAGTCATGAGGCATCCGTTCTGCTTGACGAGTCAAATGCAAATGTGTTGAAAGTTGGGTGGCCGTGGGACTTTCTCTGCGGGTCCGTCTAGCGAGCCGTCTAATTAATTAGACGCCGAACAAAATGGACCGCAGCTTTATGCTCTGATCTTTATTTAGAGCAATGCTAGATATCCATTGGAGGCATGATTTACAAATTATGTTCTGCCAAATAACGCGGATGACATCCTAATATGAGCAAAAGAGTATTTGAACGTTAGTAGCCGAAAAATCATCTCACCATTTTTCATGATATTTTGCTTGTCCTGCAGAAAACTCTAAACTACGAGTTCTGTGACAGTCTTGTTCCAAACATGGTTTTGTTTCAAGCAAATTCTAAATATTGCCAACTATGCCATTGAACACCCCTAAATTTTCCTGGTCTCAAAAACTCCAAACTTGTACTAAAAATACCCTTCGTCTACCACCAGCAACCCTCAATTTGGACTTAAAAATATTCCTAGTGGATTTTACGGCAAGCAAAATTTAGGATTTTTTTGTAGCAGATGGAGGAGGGTACTTTTGTCATGCCAGTATAAGTTTGAGCTATCGAAGGCATAAAACAAAAGTTTGAAGTATCGATATAACATCGGACAGAGTTTAAGTTTTTGATGATAAACTGCTGGTATTGTTATTACACTAGTACAAGTTTGAGGGCTTCGGTGACACAAAAGGACTTTAGGGTAGAGATGTTAGTATAGGTATGTTTTATGATTTTTCGTGGTACTTTTCTTGTAATATTGGATTTGGAGGGCACAGGCATAAGAGGTAGGTTGTATGGGCAGCGGCTAAACAAAGTTAGGTAGGATTTTCTGACGGCCATAGGACCCTAAAGGAAAGTTTGTGCTCAATTTCGGGCCCTTAAAAAACTCGAAGGAGACACCGCGGCTCCAATCATTTCGACAACCTTTCATATCAACCAACTGTCCAGCCTTTTCGACCTCTAATATTTGGTTCTCCAGTATAGTATTAAACGCATTATGATACTCCTATTAAATTAAACAGTTTACGTAGCACGATCTCATCCCTGTGTGGAGACAATGACAAATGGGCCACTTGTGTGGACTTCTAATCAAAGAATGCCACGCCACTTAACAAGTAATTTATTATAAGTGATTAACATCTCTAGAATTAGTCAATGCATTATATTTATGAGGCCAGGCGTGTCCTTTCACCTATTTCAATTAAAAGCGGCCTTTGCGCTTGAGAATCAGGTCGAGCCAGGGATGTTAAAAGAGAGAGAATATTACAAGAGTTTTCTTAACAAAAGCAAAATCAATCGCGAGAGCTTAGCATGTGACGTTAAATTGCAAGAGTCGATGGCCATATTTGCTAGTTGCTCATATAGCTTCGTTATACTCGCAGGCATGGCATCAAACAGCCGAGGAATCCGTGGTTCGACGGGCCGGAGTACATTACGCAGTGTCCGATTCCTCCGGGGACCAACTTCACTTATCAAGTTCTGTTCAGTTCGGAGGAGGGGACACTCTGGTGGCACGCGCACAGCGACTGGACCCGTGCCACGGTCCACGGCGCGATCGTTATAAAGCCCGCCCTCGGCACGACATATCCTTTCCCAGAGCCCGACAATGAAAAAGTCCTTGTCTTTGGTATGTCCTTGTTTAATCTAATGAGTATTGTAATCATGGAGCGGCCATTTCTTGTGTGTTTTGCGAACGCTAAGCATTGTAAATTCTGCTTGCAGCATCCTGGTACGACGAAGACGTGATGGAGTTGATGGAAGAGGCCCTTTCTGAAGGTGGATTGACGACATTATCAGATGCTTACTGCATCAATGGCCAGCCCGGTGATTTTTATAATTGTTCCAGAGGTAAGACTTATTCAAACCCATAAACATTTGTATATATGCCATCATGCCTAGCCATTGATCTGGTCTCCGGAGAGGAGATTTTCCATTGTGTAAATAAATTCTAGAGTTATTAAAGACCGCTGTCGTCAAATCTAAGTCCTGAGTTGTTTCTAATTTGATGCAGAAAGCACGTATAGAATATCCGTTGATTATGGCAAGACCTATCTGCTCCGTCTTGTTAACTCGGTGCAAAACACCGACATGTACTTCGCCATCGCGAACCACACCCTGACGGTGGTGGGATGGGACGGAGCCTACGTCAAGCCCGTGGTCACAAGTGTCCTCATGATTACCCCCGGTCAGGCGATGGACGTTCTGGTCACGGCCGACCAGCCACTCGGCGAGTACTACATCCTCCTCTCACCTTACTTCGACGGTCAAGCAGACGATTTCGACCACAGCATCGCCAGCGCGATCTTCCAGTACAACGGCAACTACACTCCCACCGGATTGCCGGCCTATCCAAGCGATCTCCCAGGATGGGAGGATGTAGAACCCGCAACTAACTTCGTCAAACGACTGAAAAGCTTGAACTCGGCGGAGCACCCCATCGACGTCCCCACGGATGACGAGATCACGACCAGGATATTCATCACCGTCTCGATCAGCATGATGCGGTGTCCGAACGACTCGTGTGCGGGACCGGACGGAAATCGCCTTGCCTCCGCGTTGAACAACATTTCTTTTGCGAACCCCGACTTGGATGTGCTCCAAGCATACTACAGGTACGAGTTGAGAACTCTGCCATTGTTCCTCTCTTCCTGTGCTCTTTGCATCTATTTAACTTGGCAAGGTC
Source organism: Melaleuca alternifolia (assembly GCA_019926035.1). Lineage (NCBI taxonomy): Eukaryota > Viridiplantae > Streptophyta > Magnoliopsida > Myrtales > Myrtaceae > Melaleuca > Melaleuca alternifolia. The sequence goes on from JAGKPW010002286.1 coordinate 56,980, forward strand.
TCAATGAAAACCACAAAAAATTTCAGGACATGACCTTCAGGAGACACCATCCATTTTGGCCGCAAGCCCATTATTGCATGAATTTTGCTTTAATTTATTTGAAGTAAACTGACGTTGCTATTATCATAAAATTTGACCAATAAACAACAGGATTTCACTTCGAAATGTTTATTCTAGCTCTGTGTTTATCCTAAGTCTCTGTCTAAAGGGAGCAAAATTTGTATATTTTAGTATATCTAGATCAACTTTAATTAACTGTCTTCTAATTCCTAGTCTTTGATTTCTTGCAGCAATATCACCGGGTATTACACGACAGACTTCCCTGATCAACCACCTACGCTGTTCAACTTCACATCCGAAGCATTATTGACGGACAATGTGACGTTGTCGGACCAAGGAACGAGAGTCAAGGTGGTGAACTACAATGAGTCTGTTGAGATAATCTTCCAGGGGACCAACGTGATGAACTCGGGTGAGACTCACCCGATGCACCTCCATGGGTTCCGGTTCTACGTTATTGGACTGGGCGGGGGCAATTTTGACAATAAGACTGCTCCAGAAACCTATAACCTGTACGATCCACCTGAAGCGAACACCGTCCCAGTGCCGAAGGACGGGTGGGCTGTCATCAGATTCAGGGCAGATAATCCTGGTAAGTTGACTATTTGGCGCGAATGCCATTCGGCACATGAAGTTTGTTCATACAAAATTCAGAATAGAGAGGAGACGGATCAATTTTTCCTGACTCGAATTTGTTTTCGGTAGGCGTATGGTACATGCACTGTCATTTCGATCGGCACATGGCGTGGGGCATGGACACTGTATTCATAGTCAAGAACGGGACAACGGCCGAGACAAGCATCCGAGAGCCTCCAGCGTACATGCCTCCTTGCCAGACGGACTCGTCGCTATTGAGCGCCCTTCATTCTTACTTAAGGCAGCAGGCCTAAATTTTCTCTGCATGGTGTAGCTGTGTCCTGGGAAGTTTTCATTCGGAAACAGAGAGACCACATTTTAGTGCAGGGTAACTGTCGATTCTTTTTTCCTTTACTGATGTTTTTTGAAGGAAAGAAAATTACATGGCCCCCACTCAGCTTATAGTGCTGAATAAAAAGTGCCTTTACAATGTTAGACGATGGGCTTCTTAGTTTCAATGATCTCCAGACAGAGTGAAACTTATTGTATATCGAACAATGTTGAGTGAAAATATGAGACTGGCATTTTGTCACAGCCCGGGTCATTGGCCCAATTCAAAGGACTGCGCGGTATGCACTGTACTTGGTCACGAGTATTACACCAGCCGATTCAAGCACACAATAATCTGATGGTAAGACGCACGCACGGTCTGGACGGTCGTTTATAAGAAAGCAGTAATGAACAGGGGTCATGATAACAGATTCTATTCAGCTGTATCATACAAATGGGTACGTCAAGGGACTGTTGGCATAAGAAAGGTTATGTGGTCGAACCCCCTCAAGAGCTTTACAAACATTATTTATCCTAAGATGAGTAGATATTGCAGGTGTTTGAGACGTCACTTCGTATTGACGGTTAAATTTGATCAATCTTAGGTGAAAAATTACGTGTCTTCCCAGGCCTTATGTGTTCCTCTTGTTTTAAGATTGGGCTGTTGCTGCTGAATCGATAAGCCGAAAAGAAGTTTGTTGTTAAGCAATGGATTCCTAAAGTAAAGGATCCTATTGTTAATGCTGATGTCCCTGTTGATAGATTTGAGACTACCAAGAGAAATCCAATTCATACTTCTCTTGTCATTGCTGGAAATTTCAGTCATAGAAGTGATAGCAAAAATGTGACTGTGGATAATTTCTTTCTCTATGGAGGATGATGATGATTTGGATGTTACGCCCGCTCTCATTGATAAGCCAACTTAGTCCGTGATTGTTTCTTCTCCCATGAAGACTAGAGCTTCCAATAATGTTACTATTTAAATGTGGGAATATCAGAGGCTTAATAAACCCCTAAGACAAAGGGAAGTCCAGTCCCTTGTTTTCTAGTTTGACGGACATATAATTTGACTCTTGGAAACTGGGGGGCCCCGTCTTTATTGCTGATAGAAACTTCGTATTCCGGTCATCATCTTGGTACGATTTGGTTGTTGAGTGATGACTACAGTCATATCAAAATTGTATCAGCATGCTCTCAAGTTTACCCATCGCTATATTACCAAGTGTGATATTTGTTTCTATGTTACATTTTTATATGCGTCTAATGCTGTTCTTGAAAGGATGACTTTATGGGAATCTCTCTCTAGTCGTGCTGCTGCTGTTACTTCTGCTTGGGTGGGTCTTCAATGCTAGCAGATGTTTTTTTCTGAAGCAAGCAATTTTGATGATGCTTTGGTTCAATCTGGTTTGTTTGACTTAAATTATATTGGTTGCTCATTACTTGGACCAATTGTGGGGCTGTCCTGTTGCTAGGAAAGTAGAGTTCTCGCTGGTGCCTGGCTTAGTGCTCATTTGCACCCTTATGGAGATTTTGCGCCATCCGCATCATCGTATGGCCCTTGTATAGTTTATGGAGCCTCAGTAGTCATTTCCTTGACCTTCCAAATTCTTGTAGTTTGGCAGTAATCTTCTTTATTTTTGAAGTTGGTAAGGAAGGCTTGGCATCGTGGTGAACAGGGAGTGCCTATGTATTTCTTTTGCTCCAAAGTGGCTTAGGTGAAGATTACTATAAAGAAGTATAACGAGTAATGTTCGAATTAGATTTCTCAGCAAGTCCAGTTGTGTAGGGGTGGGCTTTCTTCTTTGCAGCAGAGCACTATTTCTAGATCCTCTCCAGATCAGGAAGCTGAGCTTATTCTTGAAGCTAAGCGCTGGAAACTTCAGGAGGTTGATGAATCTTTCTTCAGGGAATCCAGAGTTATACAGATACGACTAGGGGATGAAGACAAAAAAACAAAATATGTATAAGTCTCTCGAACTTAGAAATTCTAAGCAGACTTTAATATTCTCATATTCAGAGGATGGTTCTAAATTTGAGGGACATAAGAAGATTGCAGCTGACGCTATTTCATATTATGACGATCCTCTCGATTCCGCTGATACTGGCGATAAAGGCATTGATTTAAAATTCCTGAGGAGCATTGCAGGTGCAACCTTTGATTGATATGCATGCTCTACTTACAAAGCCAGTCAGTCATGATGAGACCGAGGAGGTGGTGTAGTCTATGAATGGGGAAAGATCCCCAGGGTCGTATGACTTTTCAGCCTTTTCCTTCACTTCAGCATGGACTGACTTTGGTTGTGACCTTTGTGAAGCTGTTCATCCTCTAATTCTTCTAGTTGCTTAAGAGAATTAACGCTGCTGCCTCTTTCTTGTGCCTGAGATAGCTGCTCCTGCTCACATGTCAGAGTTGAGGCCCATATCTTTCCGCAATGTTACTTATGAAGTGCATTATCAAAATTTCGGGCAGCAGGATCTGTAAGATCTCGCAATATGCATTTGTTGAGGGCAAAAATGTCGTTCATAATATTCTTTTCGCTTGTGAACTTGCATCCAGAATTGTCATAGGGATGAAGTTCCCCCAAGATGTACATTAAAGCTGATCTTTGAAAAGTTTTGATCCCCTTAATCCGTAATTGATAATCAGTGTGAATTAAATTAAGTGTATCTAATTTCGTGTGCAAATGAATTATAAATGACAATCTATGTTGCTTACCTATTAGGTAATTAGTACATTCCTTTATGTCTCTCTCCTTCAATGGCAAAGGATCCTCTTTAGTAAGAGTTTCAAGCCCATTCTCAATGAGACAACCACGTCTCATATGCCATAGATCAAATGAGGAGTCCTTTACTGCATTTGCACCACGAATGATCAATGTAGCTTGCATGGTGTAGAGAGTACGCACCTTTTTGCCCTTAGCGACCACCATTAAATGTTCAGTTAATTTTCATCTGGCATCATAAAAAAGATTGTAGTAGTCATCCTCATCTAAAGTACTTGCGGGGATTGGATGAAGATAGATGTTCAAAGTACGTAATATAAACACACGAAATGCAATTAAATCACAAGAAATTCAATATATATATAAGCCATTAATTAAACAACTTCATATCTTGTTAATTTTAAATGATTTTTTCAACTTACAAATACCTATAAACAAAATAAACAACGCATATAATCAATACTTATATTCATTCAACTGTCATGTCTAAACTTTATTTATTGATGGCAATCTTCTTAATTAAACAATTCATATATAAAAAAAGTGTTTATTAGATATGCAAAGGATTTAACAAATAAAATGAATGACAAATAGAGTAAATCCTCTTTCGTTGCTCATGAGGCGAGCGAAGAGGCAAGTGGAAAGGTAAGCAAACAGAGCGGGGTGAGTGTAAAGGGCTTCTTTTGTTGTTGTTGTTGTTAGATCAAAGTTGGGTTTATAGGGTCCCTAATTTCTAGTTTACACAATGGATTTACATAAGAAAGAGTAGGGAGGTGCTAGGTTTCAGAGTAGGCTATATATATAGCCAACGACAATATATTAAGTAATATGAAGCACGGTCAATAAAGGTAGTGCTGAAAGTCAGAGACAATGCTGAAAACCGACATCAGTAATTTTTATGCAGGAAAAATCATGATCAAAACTTCCACTAATCATTATGCATGGTAAGATACACAGTAGTTTCTCTCTATTTACACAGTTCAAATGCTGAAAGCATCAATAGTATAGTAATATCTCATCACCATAAAGATGGATTAACACAAAAAATAAAAAATCTACTACATGAGAAAATTTCGAGAAGGACGTCAATGAACAAAATACGGAATTTATAAATCTTAATCTCGCGAACATCTTATTAAAATTTCTACGAATTCCACGTCGAGGTTGGGCCGGAAGAAATCTGTCCAGGCCTCTTCTCAAAGTAAGAAATCTGACCCTTGCACGATGCGCGGCCATCATATTCAGTGCAGCCCATCCAATCAAAGTTGTTTCTTTATCTAAAGCATGTCAAGAGACGTTGAGACATGGCTGCCACCAGTCGAAGCTGAAGACATCTTACCGACAAAAAAGAGCAGACTGTACGATTTAAAATTTGTTATATTTTATAAGCATAATATATAGATCACGAGTTTCCTTATTGCGTTGAGCTTCCTCCTATGATAGTATTTAGTCTCCATGGAGGTAGAAGATTTATGCTAACTACAAGTGCAGAATCACAATGATGGGGTGAGTAGTCATCCCTCGAGTCCGGCAAAAAATGAGTATACAACGCATCTGAGCTCAATATAAACTCGAAGCGTTGTTCGTATCTCGTTATGCTCTCACGATAAAGATTATTTTTTTTCATGAATGTAGGTATTTGATCGTTGAATCTCATATATTTCGTGCGTTTCATCTTGCCTTATGCTGTGTTTTTTTTACCCATTTTCCTTTTATCAAAAGATCTCGCACCATTATCGGTGGTACGCTTCTGCCATCCTAATTGAAGTAGGCTAGTCAGGAGTGTTTAATTGACAAACGATGCGACACCGACTTTACAGAATAGGAGTTACTAGCAGGTGACGAGCGCTCTCCCTCGTGGTGATTATTTCGGATCAACATGGGAACTCATCTCTGGAAGGGTATGTGCAGAAGAATATGCTTTTGACATCCATGTTGGGGACCAAAAACTGAGTGGGATTTCGTCCAGACAAGGTGGAAAGATTCATTAGTCAGACATCAGAACGTTGACTGATAAGTCGACGTTCATCCTCGTTTTGACTTACAAGTAAGGGATCGGCTGAATGGACGGCTGATAAAGAGAGTCTTCATAAACTCCTTCTCAAGTTTCTTTTACCCTCGAGTATGGACCAACATTATGTCCTATCTTTGTTAAACTGGCTTCTTCATATAATTCAAACCAGTAACTTGGACCGAAAAAAAGAAGAAGATTAGGGTTGAAAAAAAGCTCAAATTCTAATAGTAACTCAAGAGTATAGTTACCGCACTCCACGGTACAAGACCTTCAAGTTATAACGATTGGATGGAAAAAATCTCACAAGGAGTACTGAATTGTTGCCAAGAGTCTCAATCAATTTGAATGCCCACTTTTTAAATGCTTAAATGCACACGTACGATCAATATTTTTGCGAAATCTCTTTTTTCTACCAACAATGGGATAGTGCAATTCTGCTTTTGGGGGAGGAGTTATCTTAAAAAGCCTTAATCTATGTCGGTCGAAATTCAAAATCACTTGAGACATCGTCTCTTTACCATAGTGCCCATCACTTTTGCCCTCCCACAATATGTAGATTGACAGGATTTGAGATTATTTCCATCTTTGTTTATCCTTTCCAGTGATCTCAATAGGGCTTGTTGCTATCCGAAGGTGAATTGCCCACAGGAGTTCAATTATATTTGCGGCGATACCACTCTACACAATGCATTGAACCATTTTTCCTAATTGAATTAGAGGATGCGCAGAAACGGAACTCGTATGATTTGGCCCCCAATTCAAGAAGGAAAAAACAGCTGTTTTATCACATTTTCGAATATCGTAAACGTAGATCGTGATTCATAGGGCAGATATACGGATGAAGTCACCAGACTCACCACCCAATTTGGTTGGCCTTTATTTCTAGCTACGATTTGTGGACAGCATACAAGCAAGCTTTTCTTTCTTTTGTTGGTTTCGCAGAGCATTCCGCATGGGGCTAATGGAGTCCGGGTCGACGAGGCTGGTCCAGTGAAAATGGGACCCTTTAAGGTCTCGGAGCAGTCACTTTTCTCATAGTTTCTGGGCATGTGGCTGGTACAATGAAAGTGGGACTTTTTAAGATGTATCAGCAAGTGACAGCTCGGGGTTGGTCTGCACGAACAAAAAAGGTCTGGTTCAGTAGTTCCACTACAATACACAGTAGATTGAGGCCAAATTCCTGAAAAAGTCATCACTTTATGGGTTTGTGCCATCAATTCTGAAATGTGCCAAGAAGGCTTAGCCGAGGACTAAGACAGGCACCCGTTAATTTTTCCCTTCTCTTTGCCGTTAACAAGCTGACATGGTATTCTAAATGTACTATGCCTTTAGAGAACATTGCTGACATAGATCATGAGGTTTGAGATGATATGTTTTCATCGAACCAAACATATGATCGAGCTAGACTTTAATGCGGAAAAATTGGGGTTCCTTTCGCTTCCGATCTCCGCCGCTATTCCAAAGATTGAATAATCAAGTGTATCATTGGAATAATCGAGGCAATGGTGAAACTGGGATTTCATGTAGCACATATATCATTATGACTTTAGATCTTTATTGAAGTTAGCCAAGGCTTAACTAAGGTTCTCCGATTTCTGTGTTGCCATTTTCTTTCATTGGAGTTACTCTCTCGGCTGCATTTGTTTTATTTGTTGTTCTATTGTAGTTCTACGAAAAATTCATGATAAATTATTACTGAGGAGGGTCCTCTGAGGCAGGAGCTAACAGTTTTAGGTACATTGTACTGTTTATTTCGAATGGAAGACTGGCAAGCTAGTTTTGTGAGATACAATTCTACGGTCAATCATATAAAATCTCTTGGCTTCACAGTTGAAAATACGTATTATAGAATGCCAAATATGAGTATAAAAGGTCTGATAAAAAATTAGAAGTGAGGATCATATATTAGAGATGGTGCCCTCTGCATTAGCAATGGGTGTTATCGACGTTTCTGCTGCCAGACTTTATGATCGATGGTATGAATACTGAGTCTGTTGAGGGCGAAGTGAATGCCGACATGGAAAATCATACTAATGATGAAGGCGAGGGTATTGTCAGACAGGGCGACGGGAATGGTGATTACGATGAAGATGGTAATTATAGTAACACGTGCCGTTGTTTTTCATTCACTAATAACGTGCTGATAATTACGACTTCCATGAGGCAATGCAAACGACGAGGGAGATGAAGGAAGCAACAATGGAAGTGGCACAGGAGGGCACAGTTGATGAGGATGTAGCCACATTAATAGTAGCAGAAGAAGAAGATTGGAAAAAATATTTGGAGATATGAAAATATGATCGATTGTCCAAGGCATGCCACTATTGTTCTTAAAAATAATTCTGTCCCTCCCAGTATGAAACTCGGTGCAATAGACTGTAGTAGCTATCTTCCTAAGATATAAGAGACGTTTCTCTTGACTCTACATTGTATAATGGAGGGACCATAAACGATAAAATCATACTGTAAGACCAGGGAAAACAAAAAAAAATGGAAGGAGAGAAGAATTTTCTTAATAACTTGTCAATAAATGAAAGAGAGATCCTTTTTTCCTTCATTAATTCTTGCACAAATCAAAGGCTGTCTCAAAATCATTATAAATCGATGACAATTAAACCGTTCCAAAATCCACTACAAATTGATGGTAGCCAAAACTTCTATTAACATCGTTACAAAATTGTTGAAATATCCGATATATTTATATATTAGAAAGTTTTGAAAGAAAAGAAAGAAAAGAAAAAATATCAAAAAGTTCTAAACCTATTTTACTTGCGCCCATGCAGTCCTAAATTCTTCAATTTGACTAATTTAGTCTTAAATATATTACACTTGTGCTAATTTAGTCTTAAATCTATTACACTTGTGCTAATTCAGTCTTAAACATTTTGACATTTTGCTAATATATTCTTAATTTTTTTGGTGATATGCCAATTTAATCCTTCCAGCCAATTTTGATTGAAAATTGTTGACGTGCTAGTGTAGTCAATGCCAATCATCTTACATGATACGGCGGTGTTGACGTGGATAATTTTTTGAATACTTTTGATTTTTTGTATTATTTTAGTATTTTTCTTCTTCTTTTTTCTTTAACTCATTGGCCACATGCAAGGTAGTTGCCTGGTGAAGACCTCCGCTCCTAGACCCAAGAGAGGCCTATGACGCCATTGCGGGCTAACAGAGAGGGTTGCAAGCCTTGCTTGGATTTGAGCAAGGCTGACTCTTACCCTAGTATGGGCGAGCGCTTCTACATCCTCGTTGCGGCCCTCACTTCGATCTAAGGGAGGGCCTGACACCCTCACTTAGTAGTCGGTGAGCACACGGAGTCCCTTGTTTATGGTTTTCAAGGGCCACAATGCCCTGACCTAAACCAACTGGCCTAGGTTTAGAATAAAAAAAAGGAAATAATTAAAAATATAAATATAAAATTTTGAAACAATTCAAGAAATTATCTAAGTCAAATTGGTTAAAATGACTAAATTGTCAAAATGTTTATGATAGAAGTGAAAAATCGTTAAAATATTCAGAGCTTCAATGATATAATTAAAGCTTATAATTAAATAGGCCAAATAAAAATACATAAAACTGAATTTACACAAATGTGGTAAATTTGTGACTTTTTGGTAATTTTTCTTATAGGTAAAACTTGGTTTTATGTAAATTGAATGTAATGCATTGGAACTAGTGCCCTCTGGGAATGAAGCAAACCTATAAAACATTAAATATAATTCAGAAATCATTGATGAAATTTGAAACTTTTGTGAACCAAGAAGTTCTCTTGTGAATCATAGTTTCTACCAGTTACATTACACCCTAATATATTCTGTTGTTCAATGTGGTTTTGCACCCATAAGCCATGCACATGCCTAGTTCGTAGATTACTTGAGCATGACTAAGTAAACGCAAATGAAGAAATAGCATCAGTAGGAGGTCAAGGCAGGGAAATGTTGATGTTTTGTAAGCCAACTACGAGCCAAAAGTATATGCATAGATTTGACATCAAATCGAATTGAAATTAGATCTACTCTTGGCGACAGGTGCAAGGAAACAGATGTGAATTTTCTGTCCACCGCAATCAATTAATGGAGGTCCTCCTTCCCAATTTAAAGCCAGTCAAGTCCCCGGTCCCACTGTCCACGAATTTGCTGTCGGTGCCCCCTCTGCCAGTCCCCGGTCCCACTGTCCACGAAGAGTTCGAAAGTATCAAGCAAACAGCAAATTAAGCCAAATTCAATTAAAAGAGGAAAACATGGTCAAATTGCAAAGCTTCTGGCAAGTTAGCAGTTGCACCACAAGTGGGCATGCGACACTCAGCTCAAACAAAGAGGGCTTAATTTCCGGGAGAAAGATTACCAAACCACAAAGCTTAAGTTCATGGTCATGAAGAGACTACATCAACAGACAATAAAAGTTAGCAGAAATATTTAGCCATAATAAATTAACATATATATATATATATATATTAAAAGTACAACTGCAAGAGCTAGAACGGTGAAACAAGACATGGTATGGTATTATTATCCCCTCCACCATCTCAATTGATCATTCAATTGATTTTCTACCTTCGCTTTATACAAAAGAAACATGTAAGCCACAAATAACTCAATAAACATGCACACATTGTATGGCGAATGAATTGAAGACACTAAAAGTACATGAAGCCATTTCAAGAAAACAGTACAACTCAATGTACATATAAAACACAGGAAGAAGTCTTCAAATTCAAAACCAACAGGTGCTTCCACTACATGTTCTGACTAGCTTTCTGATATCGATTTAAAATAATAAATATACCTGAATTGATGTGAATATTGCTGGAACATCATGTATAGGGCTCCAATGATTTTGCGATATATCCAAGCAGGGACTTCCATCGGCATAAATATTTGGATTAAACATTTGAGAAACGAAAACGCACTCCACCCATGGAGTATCATCAGTACCAATATCACTGCATTTCAAAGAGCAATGTTTGCTATCTTGGGGCGTACCAATAACGCCAGCCGGCCTGTTCCAACCTCTTAAAATCCCTCGTCAGCCTCTTCCTCATAGTAGTTGACACGGCGGTCACTGGCGATTGGAAGTTGCCGAGCGAAGAGATTAAGTACAGCGACAAACAGAGACTCTATTAAAGCTTGGCCCAGAGAAAAGGATCGAAGGAAGCTTTGCTTGGCTTATCCTTAAGATTTTTGAAAAGAAAAATTGAAAAAGACGAAAATAGGATCAGTTATTTGAGGCTTGTAAGCATTATCCTTAAGAATGATGAAACTCAGTACAATAGGCTCTAGCGGTTATGTTAAAGGATACAACACATCTTCTTCGTTAATTTGCAATGAATTATAGAGGGAACAGAAAAAAAAAAACACAATCATATTTAAAAACCTGTAGAGAAAGAAAAGAAAGTGGGAGGAGAGACAAGAGTTTTCTTGTTGAGGTGTGTGGCATGGATTAGTGCAGAGTGACAATTTGTATGTAGATAAAAGAGAGAGCCATTTTTGCTTTATTAGTTCTAGCATCAAATGATAAACCGTTAAAAAAAAAACAGTTATAAATTGATGGCGGTAAAAATTATTACGAAAACCGTAACGGCGGTCATAATTTCTATCAATGACATTATAGAATTTTTGAAATAACCAACAGTTCTTGCATCGCTGCTGCAGCTGCTTTTGCATCAAAGGCAACTGATTCTGCATCACTTTTTTTTGCTGTATCAATTGCAGCTGATGCAAATGATGTCGATGAGGAGGATGTGGAACCAACTCTAATGAGTTTGAGGAGACTAGTTCCCAGAGAAGTCCTGAAGTAGTCAGATAAGATCCAGTGTGGGGTCACACGGAGATTGTATTCAAGTTGAGCACGAGATCTGTAGCTCCAACTTTATTTAAGAGCGCCGTGCAGATGTTATCAGTATTGAATGGCTATAACACATGGTGGCTGAGGAGTCGGTACAGAGATAAGAAAGCTAAGCGTGTAGATGGATGAAACAAGAGGTTTGTTTGCTAGTTGGATGCGATCTGAGAAGACTATCGCCATTCAAAGAATTGCAGATCCGCGTAACCATGCCAAAAGCTTCAATGTAAACATAAGTACAAGTTGTGAAATACAACAATCTATGCAACACTCCGTTCACGGAATGGAGTCATACTTATAAGGTTTAGCTGGATGCTGGGGGCAGTTCTTGATTAAATATTTCGAACTCCAGCTCCAATAAAGACAATTCTTCTTTCGTCAGGAATCATACTAAAGCGGGAAAGTACTATCATACAAAAGGAAAAAATATGCCGACGATGACCAGTGGCCTTTTTTCTCGGATAAAACATGTGTCATCACGTTCTCTTCTCGTGGATCTGTCTTCCACATTTATATATGTCCCGTTGCCAATTCGAGAAAATTAAGCAAGAATGCCGACCATGTCACAGATCAGCACGCCCACTGGATACATGGGACCTTGGAAAAACACAGCACGGATTGACTTATTTAATGTATATGGGCTGACCTACTAATTGCGGACTTCAGATTCTTGAAGAATTGAAGAAGTAACATGGTTTTATAAAGTGTCTGACCTAAACTCGGGGACAAACATAATTCTCTGACTTAAATTAACACAGTTTGCAGCTGCGAACAAATAATATTAGGAGAGCATAATGAATAAGTAGGTGACGCTATCTTTGCATAGAACAAATTATTAATTTTTTTTAAACCTATTGTAATTATATGAATTCGATCATGAACTTTTTTTTTGTCAGTTAAGTTATAAACCTTTTATTTATCCCTTTTTTTCTTTTCCTTTTTTTTTTTCTTTTTCTTCCTTTGAAGCAAGGGCTAACAAGGTTTGGCAGTGGGCGAGGCCTGAACCTTGCCAGCCAAACGCCTGTCCTCAGGGCCTCCTAGCGAGGCACGTCCTCATTGGATTTGGCAAGGTCGAGCCTCACCTAGCCATGGGAAGGGTGAGCCCCACCAATGGTCGCCGAGGCTTGCCGGCCCTCACCTCTAGCTTTAGTAATAGGAAGAAGGAAGAAGGGAAAAAAATTAAAAATAGAAAATCATTAAAATACTATTAAAAACTGTCCACATTAATTTTAGTGGTGCCGGATCGGCGTTGGTTAGTCAAAACTGAGATGAATTAAATTGACACAAATATAAAAAGTTTATGACTAATAATCTGGAACTGAATAGGCACAATTAGAATAAGTTGAAGACTTTATTGGTAATGTGCCCTCTTTTCATTGCTCAGGTTTTGACACTCCCTCGTTAGTCTTTCTTTTCCATGCTTTTATGATGCGATGAAAGAGCACACACGGAGCTCCTTTGGTTTGAACAGTACTGGTTCGGTCTGAGAAGTTGACGGGAAGATGGTCAAGACATGTGATCGCAGCTTTCAGCTTAATGCGACGAACGTTTGGTTCATCATGATCGGAAGGGGCTATAAATAATAAACGCCCACGGTCCCAAATCTCTCTGCAAGTTGAAAAACAAGAAGAGAGTCCGTTGTCGTTGCACCCATAAAAAAATGGTTTCCATAAGCACTCATAAGACATGGTCCTTCTCACTTTCGGCTTTCCTCATTGCCCAGTTGCTATGCGTGGCTGGAGCCGATGTCCATTTCTACGACTTCAGCGTGAGTTTTGAACCCCCTTGCTCTGATTGTCGCGGAACGTGCTTCGGACTGAGTTGCTTACACTTTCTTGGTTTTCTGTTCGCCATTTTTCTCCGCCGGTGGTGCAGTTGAAGGAGACGAATGTGACGAAGCTGTGCACGACGAAAAGCATCATGACGGTGAACGACAACTTCCCGGGGCCGACGATTAAGGTGCACAAAGGGGACACGGTATACGTGAACGTTCATAACCACGGAGATTACGGGGTCACGCTTCACTGGTAAGCGATTCTTTCCTTTGCCTTCCTTCTTACATAATCCAGTACTTTGTCGATCTTTGATTTTCTTCGTGTCTGCACTAGTTAGTCCGCTGTACTGCATTATTTTTGGGTCACCGTTCTGGACAACTTTACAGGGGAAACCTAATGCGACTTGCTTGATTTAGTTGACTTTTAGTTAATGAAGAACTTCTCATTTCCTGTCCTTTTCAAGCTTCCTTTTTTCCTCGGCCCTACCTTGGGCTTCCCATTCTCTCCTCCTGGGCTTGGAATACACTCTATAGATTTATCATCTCCTAAACCAGTGCAATGCCAGTTAGCTCGAAGTAACAAGGTTTTTATTTTTAAAGCACCGATGATTGTGTTAGAATATTTCAACAACAAATAGGAGATGAATGTATTGCTGAAAAAGCCTATGCGACAGGCTGATGGAGTATCAATTCAATGGAAATGGTCCCCGGACTTAGAGAACACAGCAACGCAATGTGTACCTGAATATATTATTGATCCGGATCCCCTGTTGTGCGTACGGATCACAGCAGGGTGATGTGGTCATCTTAGCCGTCAGATCTTAATCGGACGGCTGAGATTTTATAGAAAAAAATTTGACTTTTTTTATAAAAAAAAAATTTCCAGCCGTCCGATAAGCAGAACACATCACCCCGTATGATGAGACATCACGTTGTTTTAATTAATAGCTATATTTTGATGCAGGCATGGAGTGAAGCAGCCGAGGAACCCCTGGTCAGATGGACCGGAATTCATCACCCAATGTGCGATAGGACCGGGAACAAATTTCACGTACGAAGTAATATTCTCCGATGAGGAAGGAACTCTTTGGTGGCATGCGCACAGCGATTGGACACGAGCCACAGTTCACGGTGCCATTGTTATCTCGCCAAAACCGGGAAAGTCGTATCCCTTTTCAGAGCCCGACGACGACAAGGTTATTGTGATCGGTAAGTGAATCGATCTCCTGCTTCCTACATGATCTAGTGCTATAGCTATTGAATGAAAGTATAATAACTCTATCATCCATAAAATCAGCTTTATAGTTGGTTAAGCGATCGCGTCCAACCTTATATTATAAGGAACATTCTGGAGAAAACAGTAACAATAGTTAGCAATTACAGTCATTTTCTATTGTACTATAGTTGGTAATATAGAGAAGGACTTTTTGTGTTTGGGGTAATATGTTCCAGCTAAGGCAAGTGACTTGAGGCTCTTTGCGGCTCTTAGGGCCTGTTTGGCAAATTTTGTTTTCGTTGCCTGGAACAAAATTTTTTGTTCTGAGGAACAAAAAAAAAAGAATAGAAATGCTTTGGTTTACACTTTTTGTTCCCGGGAACAAATTTGGAACAAAAATAAGAAGTAGAAAAAACTTGTTTCTAGTTCTTGAAACACTTTTTAAGAAACACTTTTTATTTTTCTTTTGTTCCTCTTTCTTGCTGCGGCCACCTCCGGCCGATGCCGCCCGTCGGACCATCGTCTCCGGCGGACAATGGGCTATGGGCTATGGGCGGTGGTGATCGGGCAGCGGCGAGTCGGGCAGCAGTCGGTCGTCCGTGAGCAAGAAAAAAAAACGAAAAGGACAAAAATTTGTAAATCATACCAAACGCATTTCTATTTTTTTTCTATTTGAAAAACACTTTTTACGAAATGCCTATTTTACTTAGAAATTGTTTCCGGGAGTAGAAATAGAAAAAAAAATTGTTCCCATGAATGGAAACGTTACCAAAAGCACCCTTAGTGATGTCAAGAAAGTAGATCTGGTTAGTCGAGTATGTTGAATTTGGTTTAGAAGATTATGATATCTTCATCTTCTCCTAGCCACGGAATTGCTATCTTCTCCTAGCCAGGAGATTGCACAAGCTAGTCCACGTCGGAAGAGTTGCCGTTGACTTTTCAAAAAAAAAATCAAAATAATTAAGCCGACTAGTCTTGGTCGATCGAGATTTTGTCAAACAATTGTCAACTATTTTTTAAAAGAAATGGTTTAATATTTAATTAGGTAAATAAAAGGTGAAAATATGTAACTTGGGAGGCAAGGAGGGTCCTATAAAGATTTTCCCTTAAGATCTTCTACTTAGATACCATATAAGATTTATGGTAGATGAAGTCATGATTTAATATTTAATTGCGCTAGCAATCTAGATACATACTATAGTTATCTTAAAAAGTATTGTTTCCCCTCTCTTTAATATATGTCTGGCTCTCTTTTTTCGCCTTAGTCAATATTTGTGTCACCATTCTTTTAGTATGCTTTATTTAGTTTAGTGGCTTTGCTTTTTCTGAATATCGTTATCATTTTGGCCATATGAATAGCCGCTTGGTACACGGGGGACTTGAAGGAATTGGTGGACGAGGCAATGATGGATGGTACCGATTTGCCGCATTCAGATGGTTACACCATAAATGGCGAGCTTGGGGATTTCTGCAATTGCTCCCAAGGTACTTCCACCAAACCTAACAAGTTTTTTCTTTAGATTACCTGTTAAATATATATTGACCAAGAAGTATGGCGATTTTCGTAGAATTGATTACGCAAAGCAGGAAAAAAGATGGTCGAATTATTTTTTATTTGAATCTCTTGACCAGGTGTTTTGTTGTGATAATGTCTTTTGAGTTAATATTAGATTTAGTGCATTTCGAGTTAGAGCTATGATTGGGTTACCCATAGTGAAAAAAAGGTGACATTTCTAGTCAGGTCAATACAAGATGTTAGGAAGCAAGCACCTTCCACACCTTGGTGAGATATGAAGCCAATCCACCAAGCCAACTTTGGACAACCATAATGACACCACGGAATCAATAGAAGAGGATTCAAAGAACATGGCAATATGAAGATTTACGTGGAAAGAGTTTCTATGTGAGAAGGTAAAATACAAAAGGGCGACGGAATCCACTAATCAACTTCAATCAAGAGTATAAAGGGGTCTAATCACACCAAGAGCTACGAAGACTCAATCTTTCCCCCATACGAGGACTACACCCTAAACTCCAAATTACTAGGCATGTGATATCACTCCCTAAGAGCAAACACAATGTACTTGAAGCTTGATGCAACCTTATAAAAGAACAACGAATACAACACAAACTCTGTTGTCTTCAATTTGAATGCAATGCAACCTTGGATGTACATAAAACCCTAACCCCTCTTTATCTCTTTTCTCTCTTGTTTGGTCTCTCTCTTATGTCTCCTTTAATTTTCGCAAGACCGCATTTTAAGACGAGCAAGAAGCTATCTTAGAAATAGACACACTAGACACCATGGGCTTAAGTTACAACTCGTGAGTCTAGCCAACTTAGCTATCACATACACTTTCTGGGACCAACACACACACTATTACAAATAGAATGACTGAGAGATAGGAATATCGATTTAGGAAATTAGCTGACAAACAGGTAGCCATATTGAATATCACGCACTTGATAAGAATGTGTCAAATTATGTTAACTTGTTTTTGCTTTTCACGTAACACGAGTTTTCTCTTTGAGCATACAATTTCATGCAATTGATAAGATTAGAGTTATTGTTGTTGTCCTATCATTTTGACAAACCACATTTACTTTTGGCATAACAAGAAATAATGCATGGACATTTCATGACGGTTCGTCGAACTTCTCGATGCAGAAACAACGCATCATTGGTATGTTGATTATGGGAAGACGTATCTCCTTCGAATAGTCAACGCAGTCTTGAACGCTGAGCTCTTCTTCGCTATCGCTGACCACAACCTAACAGTCGTCGGGATGGACGGAGGATACATAAAGCCAATCGTCACAACTTACATCATGATAAGCCCGGGACAAACCATGGATGCGCTACTCGAGGCCAACCAATCTCTTGGAAGGTACTATATCGCCACAAGGCAATACTCTAGCGAAGACGCCGATGTCACCGGATTCGACCATAGCGTTGGATCAGCCATCTTGGAATATAGAGGGAATTATAGCTTGTCATCCCCACCGGTCTTTCCCAACTCTACGCTCCCTCTCTATTTGGACTATGGGGCGGCATTGAGGTTTACGAATCAGCTGAGAAGCTTGGCAAGTGATGATCATCCGGTTAATGTTCCCTGCGATGTAAATACAAGGATGTTTATAACCGTGTCCATGGGTGAGATACTTTGTCCCAATAGCTCTTGCACTTCGGTGAGTGGCAACAAGCTTGGTTCAAGCTTGAACAACGTAAGTTGGGTCAACCCGTCCCTGGATGTGCTATCGGCCTACTATAGGTAACATCATCTCTCTCTCTCTCTCTCTCTCTCTCTCTGATCGCTAGGTAGGCCGACCGCCTGGGGTCAGGCAAATCTATGTATCCATGTTTGCATATAATGACTAACAGGTGAATACGCACGGAATTCTCAGTAATGGGTTTCATTTGCTTGTGCAGAAATCTTAGTGGGACTTATACGACGGATTTTCCGGATTGGCCTCCTTCTATGTATAATTTTACGGGAGACGATTTGCCGGACAGTGTTGATATGACGTACCAAGCGAGCAAAGTGAAAGTCTTGAACTTCAACGAGACGGTGGAAATTGTTTTCCAAGGTACGAACGTGTTGAAAGGGTCCGTTAATCATCCCATGCACATGCACGGTCACAGTTTCTACGTCGTCGGAATCGGTCACGGGAACTTCAACAACGAGACGGATCCCGAAACGTACAACTTGGTCGACCCACCCTATGTGAATACGTTCGCGGTCCCTAAAAACGGTTGGCTGGCAATAAGATTTACCGCTAATAATCCCGGTGCGTACCCATTTTCTTCTTTCGATATGAGCACAGGACACTTAACCACGTTCATTGCTTATATGGATCTCTGGGCAGGCCAGCATCATCATGATACATCGTAATGCATCATCTGTTAGAAACATTGGTTTGAAATCGCATCGGTTAACATTAATCCTATGGTTTGATTGGACAGGCGTGTGGTTTTGGCACTGTCATCTGGACCGACACATGAGCTGGGGCATGGACACCGCCTTCATAGTGAAGGATGGAGGGACTTTAGAGACGAGCATTCGTCCACCGCCTGCTTACATGCCTCCATGTATGGACATGGGATCTCATGACATATCAATGCAAACATCAAGTAATGATCATGTGGAAATGCAGCTACTATGATATTCTTTCGTTCCATTACACATATTCAACAGGGAGTACCTAGGATCACATTTTGAGGGCATCGTCGATTGATGGCCAAATTTTGTCCAAATTTATAGCATTTTCCTCCTATATGTTACTCACAAACTATACCATTCATATCATTACATTTTTAATTAATGATCCTCGACTTACGAAATGAATGCCAATTAAGGCAGTTATAGATGCTATAACAAAATCCCATAGCTGGGGAAATTTATGAAGATCGAATTAGATCTCAAGAAAGGAATCGTTGTTTTACTACCAATTACAAGTTTCATGTTGGACATATTATTAATTTAATTCACTGTAAATGAAAGAACCTTATCGGGCTTGACATGCCGCGAATACTCCCAAAAGAGAGTTCTGCCTTAGCGAATACTCCCAAAAGAGAGTTCTGCCTTTAAGAATGCGGACACATGTAGTGCATGGCTATCGTCAGCATTACTTCAAATTTCCAAATTAAAAAAAAAAAGTGCGAATTCACTCTTTTCTTTTTTCTTTTGAGCTTGAACATCATCGTCTCTCTCTTAACACCCCACCGACAGATCTCACCATGGGCTCAACAGCGCCTCTCCACCATGCACGCAACCTAAACTCCTCCAGACGACGTTGCGACTATCACCAACCTAAGATTTGAGGTTGGTGACATTCGTCGTGCTGGCTCGAGGCCAGATTGCGTCGGGCCAGGTGATGATTGTTGTGCTGGCTCAAGGCCAGATCGAGGCCGGGCTACCATGGCCAAGCTCTGCCACAGAGCTTGAGAGGCTCACATACGGTTGAGGCCAAGGGCGTGGGTGGCGGGATTGGCATCAGACAGTGTGGCTCGTCATTATCGGGGTGGCTGGCTCAATACCCTGTCCTGTGGTGCGAGGACGAGACATTTGCTGGTAAAAACGTGTTCTTGAAAATATTGAGAAACCGTAATACTTTCTCCATCTTGCCTAAAACAGCGTCCTTGGACCCTCGATGATGATACTCACATTTGTTCATCCACGATGGGCAACAGAAAGAAAGCTAACCAATGTTCGACCAAAAAGGGAGAAACAATAATGAAGGAATGAATGTTAAAAGTAAAAAACTCTGAGTTCAACAACAACAAAAAAACTCCATGATTTACTGTAATTATATCAATTAGGTTATAAATATTTATTTTATTTAATGGAACTATAAATATTTTGAATTTTAGTCAATTCGCTTAATTTGCCTAGAGTTGAAATGCTTCAACCAATGCCTCGGATTTATTCACAGATTGATTACTTAGATTAGCTCATGCACTCCTACACTCGAGATCAACGGACATCAAATTTTTTATGATTAAGGGTAACTACAACAATCTTTGTTGGCTATGGGTGAGGCTGCCTTCACTAATGGTTGGCGATGCTAGGCACACCCGGGTCCGGGGAAGGTAGCCTCTCTCGTGGTTGAGATGGCCTCCCCAGATCCGGACAAGGTTGAGTGAGGGATACAAAGCTCTCACCTTGTGGCCGACGAGTTTTGGCGACCCTCGTCTACCACAGTGAAAAAAAGAAAACAAAAAAGAAGAAAAGGAGGAGAAAAGAAAAAGGAAATGGAAATGAAAAGAAAAGAAAAACTTTAATAAAAATTTTGAATTATTTTAGTGTTGGTTACGTCATGTAGGACAGTTAACATATGTATTAACAATTTCCAATCAAAATTAGTCGATTTGATTCGATTGATAAAATGTGAAAAATTTGAGACTAAATCGACACAATTGACAATTTAAAAACTAAATTGATAAAAATACAATAAATTCAGAATTTTATTTTATGGTAATTATCCCTTCGCAAAGGCATAGTACAAGTGGCGCATGATATCTAAGTACTAGATTTAGCATCATGGCTTCCATAACTTATAATACTTTAAGGTAATGCAAATCTAAATGGTCTACATTGACATATGTCAGTATATTGTTAAGATGTACTTATGACGGTGGTAAGTGAATGATTCACATCGGACAAATAATATATCCTAATTGGTCTAAAATTTATTGATCAAACTTTTACACGAAGGCAAATCAATTCGTACATTTGCATGGACTTGAATACTGGATTTCGATTACGCGTCCTCAATGTAATCAAAAGAAAACGGAAGGCGACAGCCTCCCAAGCTAACTTGGGATTCGAACTTCCGAATCTCGAATCGCAAATTTTCCAATCCTCAAATCAACGGTGCCAACGATGAGCTAAGTTGATCACGATTTTCTCATTCAGTAAGAAGAGAGAAAGAAGGTGAGGTATGCTCAATTCGAATAGAAAATGACAGTCAAACCCGCTTGCAGCGAGTGCTTGCACCTGTCGACTTGACTGGAGGATAGCGAATGCTTAGGAATCTACATATAGATTTCCGAGTCACGACTGTCAGGTCCGACGGGCAAACCAAGATGTTAGCTACTCAACAAGGCGAAAAGACGCACCAAAATAAGCAACTGATCAGCTTTTCACACGATCAGGACGGGCACGGACAAAGGGTCCAGAGTCCAGACCATGAAAAGGCACGCCAGCCCCCACTTCGTTTGACTTGGTCACTTTCCATTTAATGGCCGGGGGCAACTTCCTCCCATCCTCCCCATCATCTCGTGCTTTACCGGAAGCGCGCAAGTCGCTCTTGCTTTAGCCCAATTCTCAGGAGCAGGGTCAGGAAACATGTCATCCACTTGTAATGTATCGTCGAGGTCATGGCTTTTTGGAGTTCTTCCTGCAGAAGATCGCCGGATCGAGTAAGTACGATGTTTGGTTTTGGATGTTCTAAGGCGAGTGACCTCTGCTTGAATTTGAATCCCTAGGGTGGGAATTGAACCCACAAACATAAAGTTCCTAAAGTAAATATTATAAGATCACCATTATTTCAGAATAGTATCTGTTTGGCCAATTTAATTTTTCTTATGCAAAATTTTATTGCGAGCTAGAATATTCCATAAAGTTAATACAAAAGTACTTTTAGAAATGGGCGCGATTACTGCAATTAATCTTACTTACGAGATTCCACATAGACACAATCTTAAGAGAAATCTCGTCTAATTGCTTACCACATCATTGTAAATCCATCCCCGCTCCGAGAAAAGTCTATCGACCATTGCTATTGAATCAAACAGCTCATCTAGAACACAATTAATCCATGACTTTAAATGCTCGGAAGGAGCATCTAGAACACTTTGTCGTTCGGAGTCGCGTCTCCTACTCTCGAGATTTCTCAATATTTTTTGAATCCCGCTGCACGTGCGCTTTGACTTCTTGATGCAATATGCTTGCGAGCATTAAAAAAAAAGGTATGACGTCGATACGCAGAGTAATGTAATATATTATCATGCCTTTGGTCGAAATTTGGAGGATCTTCTACAGGCTTTGATGGGGAAGTCGAGAAACGATCGATCTGACTTTTCAGAAGTTCAGAGTAGAAAAGCCTGCGCATCGGCACTTCAACAAACTTTCTTGCGAGATGGGAAGCACGGATACCAAACTATTCGCGTGGGCGGCTTCTTGGTTTCCTGCATCTTAGATAGGATAGACTATGCTGAGCTCGTGGTTCATGGAACGAGTGGCATTTCACCCCTAACCATAACTCATCAGCTGATTCTTCAACACCAGTCGGGATAAAGAAATGTTGTATAAAAAAATTTATATAGTATAAAAAATTTGTAAATCAATTATTTATTATGATACGACAGATAAGTACTCTTATCCTACTTCTTATACGGGTGGTAGACCACGACTCCACACATTCCGTCATCAGCTGTCGTGCATCCTCCTCTTGTAAAAAATGTCTCACAAACTTCTTTTCGGAGAAAGACGATCAAAAAATTCTCAATCATGGTCCTTGCATTCTCCAACCCTTACTACTCAACCTAAGAGCGATTTGAGTTCGTTAAGGAATTATCAGCACCCAACAATATCTGCTCACCTCAGATTTCAGAAAGCTCTAGTTAAGGAATCATCAGCACCCAACAATATATGCTCGCCTCAGATTTCAGAAAGCTCTAACTTCGTGGCACTACTACTATCCACCTTCCTAACCTTTCTCGATACAATATTTTATGTACCCATCCTTTGATTAATGGGTATCCTCATATAATAATAATAATAATAATAATAATAATAAAGCATAATATATTTCATGAACTAAGACTTTGCTCGTTTCGTTAAAAAAAGAAAGAACGTTTATTCTAGAAAATATTCTTTAGAAAATTATTTTTTAGGATATGATAATAATGTTTTTTGTGTGTGGTTAGAACTTGAAAATTGATTGAAAAATATTTCTCACCCTTTGGTATGGATAATCGAATTATTTTTTCCACCGTGCACTACTTTTAATAACTTTTAAATTAATTTTTATTTAAAAAAATCAAAAACGTTATTATTTTTAGTTTCTCTTTCCTTTTTTTCTTTCTATTTCCTTTCCCCTCTTCTTTGGCCAGTCGCCATTGCCGGTCAATGCCATCAACTAGCTGTAGGCGAGCTCGAGCCTTGCCAAAGGTCAATAAGGCTCGAGGCCTATCCAAATCAGTGAGCTCAAGCTCGCTCAAGACCAGCAAGCTTCGGCCTCACCACAGGTCAGTGAGGCCTCAGCTTGACGAAATTTGGTAAGCTCAAGCCGCATTGGCTTTTGGTGAGCTCATCTCTCACTTGAGGTTGGTTGTTGACCATTGCCACAATGGGTAATCAACTGAAGGGTAATAAAAAAAGAAAAAAGAAAGAAAAGAAATATTTTATAAAATAAAAATAATAATCAAAGATTCGATTTTTGTTGTTAAAAAACAAAACAATAAAAAATTAATTAGTTAAAAATAATTAAAAGCAGTGCACGGAAGAGGACGTGCGTGGTTTGGATAAAAAGAAAACGAAGGAACAAATTAGTTTCCCCACTTTTGAAGGTATCTTTTTTTCTATTAACAAAAATTATTTTCTTTGACTCGTTTATTTTTCGTGAACCAATGTTGGAGAATCCGAAAAGCATTTTTCTAGTAGTTGTTTTCCGCGAAACTAACGAAACTCAATGATTCTCTCTTTTTTTATGGAAGGAGCATGACCTCTCTTAAACATTATTATAAGAGTTCCATTCACACGACTAGATGCTCGTTTTGCGTCTTTTGGAGCTAAGGTTGTTACTGCTATCCCACCACGATCTTAGTGGGAACAGAGCCGGGTTACCTTCTGCCACTACATGGTCGATTTTACGTCTCGGCTAAATCAAGGCTTTATAAGATCAAGAAACAACCAGGGGACTTCCGACTTGTGACTAATGGACTAAAACTACTAAAGAGTAGGTTTTACTCATTAGGCCAACCATCATGGTGGTCTGTTCGTCGATAATCTAAAAGAAATTCCTAGTCGCTTTCACTGCATGGTCAAACTTACGTTTTGCATAAACCTAAGGCTTTATAAGGTTGAGAAACGTGGACCTATGACTAAGGGACCCAAATCACTCGGGAGTAGATTCTACTCCATTAAGCCAACGATCACAGTGATCCAGTTGAGAAGAAATTTCTAGTTGTTTTCACAACACTACTAGCCACCTTTGATTGTTTGCCACTATCTTGCGGACTTCGGTAACAGGAGAGCCGAGGGCATTAACGCAAAGATATATTGTTATATTTATGCCCCACCTCCCTCATGTTCCTTGCCACGATGCGTGGCAGATCAATGTTGGTTTTTCACTTGGGTTCTTGTTAATAAGTGCCCCCGTAACAAGGTTAACTAAAATAAGAAAACAGAATTCTCTCGTGATTCTGAAATCTCAGGGAGTTCACACGAGATTGCCTTCAAATGGGTGTCTTGATTCGGCGAGACGGTCGGCCGATGCGCAGGAGGTATTGAAAACTCTTTGCTCTCTCATACCGAAGATTTGACGGCGACGAATGTCGGATCCTCAGCATACCAAGGAACCTCAAACCCCACGTTTATACAATGT
Organism: Melaleuca alternifolia; assembly: GCA_019926035.1. Taxonomy (NCBI): domain Eukaryota; kingdom Viridiplantae; phylum Streptophyta; class Magnoliopsida; order Myrtales; family Myrtaceae; genus Melaleuca; species Melaleuca alternifolia. The sequence goes on from JAGKPW010002286.1 coordinate 81,630, forward strand.
ATATCAATGCTGTTCCCTTCCTCAGCTAACTTCTGTAACCAGAAGTCATCCCCCACGAGCGAGACCCGCTGAAGCCGAAGGAGGAGAAGCCTCTTCTCGGCTTTGAAATGGCGGTTGCCGTACCACCTCCCCCTCCCTGTATTTACATCAACCTTCCCCACGAACCGGACAAAAACATTGTGTCCGACTTAAGGGCCTCGTTGTCAATATTGCTGTCGCCCCTGATACTCCATTCCCTGGTCCCCAGCGCCAAAAACAGGAAAGAGATCTGATGAAGATGGAGAGCGGCCGTGCTCGTGCCGCCTCGGCCGTGCTCTCTCTCCTCGTCGCCGCCACCTTCCTCCTCGGCGCCGCCCATGCCAAAGTCCACTACTATGATTTCGTCGTAAGTGACAATACTACATATGGCATGCATGCCCATTGCTCCTCGTTTGGCGTCCGCATCATGCGTTTCAACTGAGCATCGTTCGCTCTGTTTTTCGCGCTCTGTTCTTTGTACCTTAAACTCACGTCGAAAGATGACACGGTTCTTTATCTTTGTCCGCGGGGCGTCTCGTTAAATGACGTAGCTGAGAGAGAAGAACTACACGAGGCTGTGCAGCACGAAGAGCATGTTGGTGGTGAACGACAGCTTCCCAGGGCCCGTCATCCGAGTCCAGAAAGGGGACACGGTGTTCGTGAATGTGCACAACCAGGGATATTACGGGGTGACCATCCATTGGTAAGTACATTCGCTAATCTCGGTCTCTACTTAGGATTATGCTTTATCGTTTGGGCCTCTCTCTTGGCATTCCACCGCCATCCATAAACGAATCGAGGTAAATGCACTGTGTCGGGTCTGCATCTGCTTCTCCCTCTTTGGCCCTAGCTGTGGTCGATGGTGTTCTTCACCACAAAGTCTGCTGATGTTCATGTCTTATCTATCTGCATTTTCCATATCATGGAACCACCGCCTGGAGGTTTCGAGGTCCACCGCGTCTCTATCGTCTCTCTCGGCTTGGGAACCTGGGCATGTTTGAAACACAAAGTAGCACCAGGAAATGTCGGAAATAGATCCCCCTTCCCCACCCTTGGATTAAACTCCCTCCCTATGTAGTGGGAGCCAGCCCGTCCCTCACCCTTGGATCCCCCCCTCCTCCCCTGACGCTAAGACAGTGGATGTAAATGTCGGTGGTCGTAAGGGATGGCTAGGGGAGAGCTTGCGTTCGATTCGGAAATCGAATTTTGCATTAACTGAAGTGCTCTGGCTTCTTAAAAGCTTGGCAATGGATCACCCACGTCTGATGAATGGGTCGTTTGAATGCTAAGTTCCCAATAGAATCCCAACCACTTTCATTCTTTTAGGGGTAAAATCTAGTCAAAATTCTATTTTAATGTGTCAATTGATTGCTGCGACGCAATCGTCTTCTCGGGTCCATCTGTTCCAATGAAATTCCCTCTCTTTTGGGAACATTTACATTCAAGAAGAAACTTCTCATCTCTGAACTGCTCTACAAAATCTAGAAATAGTTTTTAGTGGCCCGAACCCGACCTATGGCTACCGGATTTGACTAAAAAGCTCCTCTTCGACTTTTCCAATTTTAAGTATAATAATCAACTGTTTGAAGTTCAAGGTGTAATAATCAACGATGAAATCAAGATAGACGTCCAACCGCTAGTCGGGCCAAATTATTATCGTTGACCGACAATTACAACACCCGACGACATTATGTTGGCGATGGTGATCTGATGTCCTTACACGCGGGCGTCAGGGAACGCCAATTTTCCACGAGCCATACGACGGTGAACAGACCTATGTTGACTCAACAAAAAATATCAGCGTCATCCCGGACCACTCAAAAAGGTCCACGTTTAATGCAATTTCTCCTGAAATAAGAGAGAGAGAGAGGGCTCCACCCATCAGATGTGGAGCCACGTGTCATTTTTTAATTGTCAAGGACCACATTGATTGATGGTATCGAACCACTTAATATTTTCTCCAAAACAAACATAGAGTCGATTTGTACGAATAATTCATTAGTAACGTACTCAAAATACAAATAATTCATTAGGTCCATATTTACCAAAATAATAATAATAATAATAATAATAATTCATCAGGTCCACTTGAAAATTTGACTTTTCTCATCCTTTGAATTGAGAGGTTTTGACCCACGGTATTGTCGTTTGTGACTTTTACGAGAGTATTCATATGTTTTACATCGAGAAATTGATTGAATAGATATTGGATATTTTGAAACAATTTGACTTTACTATATCAAATGAAAATAATTACCCGCTGCCCTTTTAATTACAGTTTAATTCCTCTTCTACATCAATTGCACTAATTTCGTTTTATCGAATTGCTTTTCAGGCACGGTGTGAAGCAGCCAAGAAATCCTTGGTCGGATGGTCCGGAATACATCACCCAGTGTCCAATCCAGCCCGGGACTAACTTCACGTACGAGGTAATATTCTCAAAGGAAGAAGGGACTCTTTGGTGGCATGCGCACAGTGATTGGACTCGATCGAGCGTTCATGGAGCCATAGTGATCTATCCGGGCGATGGAACCTCCTACCCATATCCTACACCCGATGACGAAGAGATCCTCGTTCTCGGTAATTCGACTTAATAAGTTGTCAAAAAGTTTTAGATGTCTCTATTATGAATCTTTCTTGCACTCTTAATCTAAATTGCGAATCCTCTTCGGCTTCGTCCACAATCTTGGTTACCTCTCAGGATCATGGTACACAGCCGATGTTAACAAAGAAGTTGCTGAGGACCTAGAAACCGGGGCGGACACTCCTCGTTCCAACTCTTATGTGATCAATGGTCAACCTGGTGATTTTGTTGATTGCTCAAAAAGTAAGCCGTGAAATCAAACTCGGAATACCCTAATAGCTACGAGGGATACTTAATTGGAAACCAAACTAAGATGACGATCGTAATGTTTTTTTTTTTTTTTATGGCTGGCAGATTCGACGTATCGCAGGGTGGTCGACTACGGCAAGACCTACCTCGTCCGCATCGTGAACGCAGACATGAACGCGGAACTCTTCCTTGCGATTGCCGAGCACAACATGACCGTGGTGGGAATGGACGGCAACTATGTCAAGCCGGTGACGGTGGACTTCGTCATGATAAGCCCTGGGCAGACCATGGACGTGCTAGTCACAATGAACCAGGCCCCGGGCCACTATTATGTTGCCATCAGACAGTACGACTCGGCCCGGCCAGACGTCACGGACTACGACAAAACAAACGTCACCGCCATTTTCATGTACAGCGGCAACTACACAGCGCCGGCCAATCCTATCTTCCCTCATAGCTTGCCGGCGTTCGAGGACTTCATAGCAGCGGACACATTTTTGGGGAAGCTAAGGAGCCTGGCCAGCGCAGAGCACCCCGTAGACGTGCCTATGAACATAACCACGAAAATGTACATCTCGGTCGAGATGAATCAGATCCTCTGCCCGAACGCATCGTGCGAAGGGATTAACGGGAATCGGCTCGCGTCAAGCTTGAACAACATAAGTTTTCTGAACCCCTCGACTGATGTACTTCTTGCCTACTACAGGTATGGATACGTACACTATTGCGATAACTTCAGCTTTCTTTCCTTCCAATTTCTTCCATGGTGGACACCATAAGCCTATGAATTATCGACAAAATGAATCAGGAATTTGAGCGGATATTACACCCCGGATTTCCCCAAATGGCCCCCGACGATGTTCAACTTCACGCAAACGGATCTGCCCTTCAACACAACGGTGCCGATACAGGCAACGAAGGTGATGATGCTGGAGTACAACGAGGAAGTCGAGATAACATTCCAGGGGACCGAGGTGCTGAACGCATCGGAAAATCATCCAATGCACGTCCACGGTTACAGCTTCTACGTCATGGGATCGGGCTACGGAAACTTCGACAACGAAACCGACCCACTGACGTATAACTACGTCGATCCATTAGAAGTGAACACCATCGGAGTACCCAAGAACGGATGGGTTACCATCAGATTCAAAGCAAACAACCCAGGTGAGTTCATCTCGACATTTCTTCCCAGTAGAAAATCAAGCATCACATCAAAATGCTAATTTTTCTTCATGGATTGTGACAGGAGTATGGTTTTGGCATTGCCATTTGGACCGACACCTGAGTTGGGGCATGAGCACAGCAATGATAGTGAAGAACGGCGGAACTCCAGAGACAAGCATTCGGAGTCCTCCTCCTAATCTGCCGGCTTGTCAAGACTCTTTCACGACTTATTTAGAGCCATTCGACGACCCAACGGATCAGATCAGACTCTTCTCCAATTAAGTTTAAAGCATTTCCCTGCCCGCATCAGTAATTATGATATCATCTTGGTAGGCTATAGACATTGAGGATTCCGAGTCCTGCGATGGCCCGGTGACCGGGAATTAGTGTTTGTCGTGCTTAGAATGAGGATACGATTATTATGTCTCAGTGTCAGAAAAAAACAGCGGACTTCCTCGTGAACGAAACATCGTTTTTGTCCGCCTAGTTGGATTTGTCACTGCGCAGTCTCATGGGGGTATTCATCAGTTATTATAAATAAAGGCCACGATGCTCTATTCGTATCCTCGATATACTGATTGGATTGATGGGTGTTACATTCTTATACCTCATGTCTTCTTTTAACCGAATAATTAACCTACATGACGGTGTTCGGATGCACTTTAGAACTGCAAGTTGACAACATTATTTAGAATAATGTGAGACCAACATAATCCAAGCATATGTACGATGTGGAGGGATATTGCAAGCACATACATAGAAGTGGCAGTACCGGAGCTTGATAAGATGGAAGTACAAAGCTGTCGATTATCAAATAATAGATAATTGAATCTGATAAATAAACTCAAAACTGGGATGCTCTAATGCCCTTTAGATATTCGCCAAGAAAATAATTTGAATGCGGACTTGTTTTCTCATGATGAGCGGTAAAAGAACCGAGTTCATGTTCCGACATAACTCTGACTGCTCCACCCGAATTTGGCTATGTTGATGTTTGTTTTATAAACAAACATTTAAGGCATTTTCCTTATCCCACATAAGAAAAAAAATGAAAGTTTTGGTCATTTTATAAAGTTAAAGTAAGCTTTACTATTTGAAAAAATGAGAAATAGGCTAGTGTGCTAGACTTCACTACATCCGCGAGTGGGTGCGCATTTATTAGACGCAGTTAGCAACTACTATCCTTAAACAACTATTATTTTTATTAATTTAATTTAATTATTTTTTTACAATCTTAATTTGTTACTGTTCGGCCATGACTTGTTTCGGGAAAAATAGATTGATCTTGGTGTGAAGATTGATAGGCCAACAAGGTTGTTTTGTGACAATGATGCAGCACTTAAATTTGTAGCCAACCATGTTTTTAATGAGAGGATAAAGCATATCGAAATAGATTGTTACTTCACTCAAGAAAAAATCCAAAAAAGGATAATCAAGACTCATGGAATCAGGACCATGGAGCAGCCTGCGAATATTTTCACTAAGCCATTGTGCCAGAGACAACATGCATATCTTCCAAGCAAGCTTGGTGTCTTTGACATATATATAGCCACCAGCTTGAGGGACAGTGTTAGAGATATGCAAAGATATAGAATAATACACAAAATCAAAGGATGAATCAGCTCCCAATCAATCTCAATCTTATTGTATCATAATTATTTCTTTCCTTTTAATACATACAATGTATATCATATTTACTAGATCAATCGTGTAACAAAGTAATGCAATATACAAAGAAAATTATTGCTTCCCTTCTTCTTGCTCTCTGTTCATCTTCCAATTGTGACACGGTGAGAATGAGGATGCCATTATTAGATATTTAGTGTCAAAAAGGATAGTAGACTTCCCCGTGAACGAAACATCCTTCTTCTCTGCCAGTTGAATCACTGGTCGATTGTTACTGTGCAGTCTCATGGGGGCATTCGTCAGTTTTCTAAATAAAGGCCACTATGCCCTAATCATATGCTTTGAAATATTAATTGGATCGATATATGTTATGGTTTTATATCTCATGTTTTCTTTGGATCGACGAATAAATCTCTGGGACGGTGTTTGCATACACTTTTGAACTCCATGTTGACGACAAAATTTAGAATAGTAAGACTAAGATAGTCCAGCACAGGTACAGTGTGCACGGGTCTTGCTAATACATATATAAAAGTGGTTGTACCAGAGCTAGAAAAGATGAAAGTACAAAGCTACAACTATCAAATAATAAATAAACTGGATCTGATAAATTAACTTAAAATCAAGATTGCTCTGACGCCCTTTGAACTAAAGGGAGGCTTGTTTTCTCATGACCGGTGAAAGAACTGAGTTCAAATTCCGACATTACGCTGAATGCTCCACCTGAATTTGATCACGTCGTCCGAGATCTTCTCCTTACCTGCAACTGGAGTTTGTGACAAAACATGGCAACAACCATAAGAAACATACTGCGCTAGGAATATAGTGAGCCCTGTATGAACGCCTCACTTCCGATGTTGGTGTAATCCTTTGAGGTCGGATCGACCGGGATATATCGAAAGCAAGTAATGCCGAGCTCAATCTAATAGGCGGTAACTTACCCAGAGTACGGTCTGACGCGAATCAAAAACCGAAAAACAGGGGCCTTCTATACTCACCAGCAACACGGAATGCTACGCTTCAGAAGATAAAGATGGCATGGTTTTGCAAGGCTCAAGGCAACGTCCATTGCATATACGTACTCACTTACTAAGAAGAGATAGCTCGTGTAATGGACATTGCCCAGAGCCTTGCGCAGACCCTGCCAACGGAAAAACGAACCAACAGAGAGCTCGAACTTGGGGGAGACTGAGAACTCCTGTGCTGAACGAGGCCGCGACTCTTTCCAGCTTTATTCTATGGCTATGTAGATCGGTCAACATGATCTGACCTGGGAGAAAAAGATTGCAGAGTTCACTTATAAGGTCGGCCATTGTACTACCGCTGGGAGGCTCGGTACTACCATTTGGAGGGGACCGTGTACTATGCTCGACTCTTGACTGGATCTGAAGCATTGGGATTCCACAGCACAAGGGCGTCGATAGAGAGAGGATGAGTACTTCTTTACTTTGCGGTACAGATCTACCGCATTCCTATTCGCCCTCGCGCCCGGGCAGTTCACGATGAGCCCCGCACTCCTTTGATCCAAGATCCAATCGCTCTCCTCTGCGAGAAATTAAAGAATTCGGGGTCCTCACATGGGTCCCGCGCTCGATGATACGTGGGACCTGCATTCGGATCCGTTCAAGTTTTTGTTTTTTAGACGCCCCAAATTGTTGGACTCATCTTAGCAAAAGCAAGGGCACTATACTGAATCTCTTTACACGTGGCTGTGATGGGCTAGTGCCACGTTTATCTTATGTGTCGAGCTGGCCCGTGCGATGATGAGCTCGGGACAAGATAGGCTCTTCTTCTGGTGATAATCCAGTAAAGGAGCGATAGATTTCCGTTTGAGTGCAAAAAAGCGAGGAGGAGGGGAGGTGATTCGTCATTCATCTTCCATGACCGGTGATGAATTAGTCACATTTCTTGCTCATGCTTCCATTCACTCGCTCAAAATCTCAGAAGCTGTTTTCACTCGGCTGATCTTCCCGGTACTCTGTGTGTGTGTGTGTAGGATCATTCTTGCTCATTGTTTTCTTGTTGCAATTGATAAGTCCTCGTGATCTTGAGTGATTCCTGAAACTACGTCCGTTCGTCATGTTCGCAAGAGGTTGTTCCAATCTCAATGGTGTCTTTATACAGGTTTCCGTGTCTTCAGTACCATAAACAACAGGGGAATAGGGAATTGATGGATTCATGAGGGAAACAGAGGCGAGTGCGATCGGGTGTTTGGTGGGGTTGTGCTCGCTGGTGTCCCCATCGTGCGATTTCGCAAGATCGGTGTTGGCCAAGATCCATGGATCGTCGTGGTGGAATAGCCAACGCCACGGCAGGAGCGAAGAAAGAGGAGGAAGACGACAACAATCCTCCAAATATTGAGCTGCCAAACACCCTTTTCTTTTGGTAGGTGCGAGTGGGCTTAATGATCGTTGCTCGCTCGAGCAACCTGCGAAAAAGAATGAAGAACAGTAAGTGTGTCTTTGCTTGATCGATGTTGGGGTTTTGAACTTGCGACTGTTGCCCGAGGTAGAAGCTGCAAGCGGAGCGATCTTAGAAGATCGTCTAATAGATAGGATCGTGGACATTACAAGTGGTCTTTCCTTCTTGTTCAGCAACTCATGCTCGATGCTGCTCATGGATTGGCATCGTAGTCCCCTCTTTCAGGCCTTTCACCAAACTTCTTCTCCTCTCCCTCTTTCTGCGGCCGAAGCTATTTGTTTAGATTTCAGCCTTACAAGCCAGTAATTCCATTTCAAACTCTCTCTCTCTCTCTCTCTCTCTGTAGTTTACAATTGGTAAAGCGTTGGAGTAGTAGAGTAGCTGCTGTGGTAGTATGCAAGGGGTGAACTTATTGCCTAGCCACCGGATTGGAGGCATGGCCAGCTCTTACGACGCGACGGCGATTGCACGAGCGTTCTAAAAGCGATCCGGAAATGCCAAAATCAAAGGAAACTAGCTTATTTCTTGGGTAAAATATTTAAGAACTAGCCTCGATCGATTTGATTCGATTCTTGGGCAGGACCTGTTTGAAAAGATTTTAAGGCTATATTATTGCTCTAGTAAAATTGGTTTTGAAGTGATTTAAAACTAATAGTAATAAATCTCTTGTATCTATTAACACTATTTTCTTATGTTGAAGTGTCTTACTGGGAGTTTTGTTTATCAATAGATATGCTTTGATTCAAGTAGAAGGAAAACAGAACAAATAGGAAGGCTTCCAAGTCGACCTTGCAACGACCCTACAATTGGCGAATTTTGGAGATCTACTTATTCAGTTTCTATAGCCAAAATTCAAGAACCAACTCCGGCAAGATAAGTTCAAATTTATTGTTCGAAACTTATCCACTTTGGTACCGATAATCACCGGTGAGGCTCATGCCTTGGCCATTGTCTTAGGCAAGGGATGGCAACTGGTTGTGCTTGGTGTGGGCTTGCCTTAAGCCCAGCCACCCGTCTCTCTCTCTTTCGATCCCTCGATTTCGTGAGTCATTTTCTTCCTTTTTACGACTTTTAATGTCATATTAGTCAATTGTTTCAGTTCGGTGTAAATCCATATTTATATTTCAATTCAAATTATGATTAATAGGACGAATTAAAAAAAAATCCAATCAAAAAGAAAAAAAAAGTCTAGGAATTCGATTGAATCTTCAGAAAAGTTTATTTATCTCTAAGCAAACAATCACACGCACGACAGTATCATTCATCTCCACCATGGTCATCTCATGATGTGAAAAGCAAAGTGGTGCGGATCAATGAGCCTCCTCATTTTAAGTAACTTCGTTTTCATTTATGGAAAGAAGAAGAAGAAAAGGTCAACCTCGCACTTCCCTTTCCTTCCTTCCTTCCTACATATACGACCCCGGCCTGTGAAAAGACAACAAAGGACGAGACAAAACGATGGAGGACTCCGACGCCTCGAAGCTGACCACCGGAGAGATCGAGACCGCGTCGCCCCCGGACCCGACACCCACGACGAGGACCGTCCGGACGAAGGTGCCGGAGATCGAGATCCACCTTTACCGGCAGGGCAAGGGCCCCATCGACGTCTTCAAGACCAGCCTGGGCGGGTGGGACCAAGACCAGCTCGAGGTCAGGGACGTCCTCGACAAGTACGGCCTCAAGTCCATCTTCGCCTTCAATCCCCGGTCGGGCCGCGGCGTCCCCATCCGGTTCAACCGCAGGAACGGCCGCTCCATGCTGCCCTACAAGGACGGTGCCGTCATCTACATCGACGGAGAGCCCAAGGTGACGTCACTCGGGTTTCTTGATTTGCTATGGTTTATGTTGTCTTTGTTACTGTGGAATCTTTGGGTGTTCCTTGTTTTTGTTCGACTGTCTTTTAATCGAGGGTCGGTTCGGAGGAATTTGAATAGCACGACGAGACTGTGGATGGTGTAGTTGTGTGAGTTTCTGTCATTCGAATTGTGATGTCTGTACTCGGTATTGTTTGAAGAAAGGAAAAAGGAACTACTTAATGATTTCTTCAGACTTACTGGGAAAAGTTTAGGACTTTGCTTTGATAGCTTCACTTGTCTTGCTTGTGCCAATTGCAACGCACCTTTTTTTATGGCTATCTATGGCTATAAATGGATGTCTCTTTGTTTCTGTTTAAGCAGACAGCTTGTCTCTGTTAGTGGAATTGAAAACATAAAGTTGAATGCTACTCGGAAATTCGGCTGAATGATTGTTTTGCCAGGTGGCCGAGGCCCCAGCCTGAACATTGAAATTTTGATTAATGTGCGGCGGGATTGATATCTTATGCTTTCTGGGTTTAAACTTTCCAATCGAATGCACCACACTATCAGAATAGGATGTCCTTTGTTATTCGCTGTCCATTCACCAAACAGAGCGTAGGATATAAACAGTCTAGGGGTATTCTTATCCTATCGTAACAGGAATTGACATTCCGGCTACCAAAGGCAGCCCTAGAGTCTCACTCAACATCTTTGGGAAGTTCTCAAAAAGATTGGAGTCATGTGCATGTCATGAACTAATTGATAATCGAAGTTCAAATAACTGATCCCGTGCAGGTATCCTGATGATATTATGCCAATACAGCTACTGCCATAAAGGTTTTGCTAGAAATGGAAAAGAATGAGCTTCGTGTGTTTACACTTGTCCAGCATGTACACATTTTCACTTGAAAGTACTGTTTCCATGGCTTGAGTGTGCTGCTGAATGCAAACTGACTTTCGTGTTTTCATATCTTACTGTCCTTTAGTTATGTATGCATGTCATCTCTGCCTCAAAAGTGTAGCATACTAAAGTTACTTATAATGCTAGATCGCTGATATCTAGTTTTCCTGCAAGTGAATAAGCCTCCATGTAGTTTGTACTAGTTATTTCGCATATATTGGCCTGATCACTGTGCATACTTATATGTGATATTGTTGCATAATGATGCTACTTGTGCTTCAATTGCAGGACTCTTTGCTCAAGCCCATTACCAAGATCTTGATTGGCATAGCAGTCACAACTCTCTTGATAACATTAGTTTCTCAAGAAAATCCAAAGTGGCTCCACAAGCTGGACGTCTTTGGCGGTAACTTCCCTCCATGGATCCTAGCATGTGTAGTCATTGTTTTCACTCGCATGAGGAAGAGAACTAAGGACTTGCTAAAAAGGTTTGGTTGGTGAAGCAACACGACTTTGGCATTCAAATGGTGGTTTGATTTTCGCCAATGTCCTCATGTCTCGTTTGGAAGATTTGCTGGTGACTGATCTATTCTGAAATTTGATCCTGAGTGAAGTGAGCAATAACAGGTAGTAAACTAATCGTTTTTGGTAGTGAAGCAAATTTTTGCAGGCAAAAGATGCGCCGCTCTTACACAGTTAAGACACTGTCACACAAGAATTTTTAAGTACCCTCGTGTACAACATTCTTATTTTTTTTTTTCTGGACTGTTTTACACATGGTCATGACGATTGGTTGTGATGTCATAAATCATATTTATGACATGTTATGTTATTTGTGTACTTAAGTACGACTACACGTCATTTATGTTGTATTGTACGCATGTGGTTCCATAGAAGTGCATGATCATGAGGTTATCCCGTCCCTTCTTCATTGGAATGATTTTAGACTTGTTGTGCAGTTAGATAGCTCAGAACAATGTCTGCTTGCGCTATATCTTGTGCTTCCTTATTTCATATCTCCACAATTACGAAGTATTCTACTGATTGCTACTAGAATGTGGTTTTTTGGATGAATCAACAGCTGATGGAAGAAGATTAAGCAGACAATGCATGCAAGATTAAGTGCTTCCCGAACACCCTCGGTAAGAATTGTTAGGTATTTAGGAAGTATGTTTCCTTACACTCACGTGATGACCCTATATCAGAAAGAGACCTCAAGCACGGTTGATGATTTTTCTGGTTCATTGCACTCGTCCGGTAGAGAGAACCGCTTTCTAAGCTATAACATACGCGGCATTGATTATCTTGCTTTTTTCTCTGAATCGTTCCTGTAATCTGTTTATCCAAACAGCATCACGGTCTTTACCTAGCAATTGAACTACCTTCCTGAGCCTATTCAATTTACTCTAATGGAGTGGCTCACGGGCTACTGTAGTCTGTTCCTTGTTAAGCTATTACTAAGCCCGACTGGTGTACCTTGTAGGCTTCCCCTCCGAAAGTTAGAAATTGACAAATGTAAGTTTTGCACATCAACATCCGTAAGCATTTCACACTAAATAAAACTGAAATAGTAAGTTCTGCAAGATTTGCGACAAGAAACTAGAGCGAACTATTTCTTATTCTGAGTTATCAAGTTATCTTGTTGTACTGCATCTGCAGCCAGCATTAAACAATCACTCGTGTATACTTAACTAGTGCGCATGACCAATAATCTCATCACATCAACATAGAATACAATTGAATAAAGATTCATCATTGAATCAAAAGGCATCTCGATGGCTAAAAAGGGTTAAATGAGTGCACCAAATCCAAACGTTGTTTTGGATTACAACCAAAAAGAACAAGCAACCAAAATTCTACATTTTGGAATCAAAAGATAGGGCGACCGATGCAAGATATCTTGGTCGAGAAAATTGGTTGCCGAGGGTGTGGAATGGCAGGAGATATCAACAGAATCCCAAAAAATGAAGGAATTCCGCTAGCATAGAAAATTTATAATACTCTTATCAAGTCGGCTCTTGATCAGCATGCACATCCGCCTCTTTGCTCTGAGTCCGAAACAACATCAGGGATGCCCTGGAAATATCTGCAAGCAATTTTAAAAGATTACCACAAATTGAAGAGATTTGATAATACAATGTTCCAGCATAAGCCTTGTCAGAACACTATTATATCTTTCATCGAAATCAACCAATGTCTGCTAACAGATGCGCAAGTTGCATCCCATGCATATACGGTTAAGGACAAATCATAAACATAACAGTCTCATCGAAGATTCCATTGAATTCAGCACTTCAAGCCACTTTTTCAACAAATTGAGAAAAGTTAAAAACAGATCTTTCAAATTGCACAAATTTACATTCATATCATGCCATGCTTTCCATGACATCCTTGAAAGAATTTCGATCTCCTTTTGTTGTCATGACAGCACCCAAATGACACCTGCATGCATATCTAATCGCATTCATAGACAATATGATGACATTTTCCATCACATGTATCATTTCATCTTGTGTCCTAGACCTCAAAATTCTCATCTTTCACCTTACAGCTCGAAAAGAAAATTCGTTTTGATTAATTGATTACACTAAAATTGACATTGTAAAAACAATTACAGCTGTATAGTGCCATCATCAATACTTCCATTTATCTAAAGATTGCGTTTGCAGACCACATAAAAGATTTAGCATTTGCAGACTCAAGAGAAAGAAATACTGGAAAAGGATAGACAATCAGAGAATCTAACTCAATACATGGTACGAAGGAAGAATACAACAAGAGTACCTAGTAACCTCATACATATATACAACATGAGTACCTAGTAACCTAGTAAATGTTAGAAAGAGAGCAGAGAATATGAATTGAAGTAAAATGATAAAAAATTGAAGATTGACAAGCACTCCAAACTTTTACCAATAATGACAACCCCAATGTTTCAACCATTTCAGATTAACTCTCTGTAGCCCAAGTTGCACTCTGCATTCATATCATAAATGGAAGGACAATTCCTTATCATTCGGTGAGATGTCAATGCCATAGATTACTGCATCTACAAGTCATATGATTCCAGTTCCATTACTAAGACTAAGGAAAGAAGGTTAATTGACCTTATTAGAGAAAACCCCTCATCAAGATTCCTCTAAAAGTCCAAAGCCTAACATTTTTCTGGCAAGATAATATATCTCACCTATGTAATTAGCCAAACAAAAGTGGCTCAAGATGCTGTAGACCCTTCTCAGCAATTAGAAGATTGCTGAGAAGGGTCAAATTCATAAGAGCAGCTCAAAATTAGATCTGTTTATCATTTCAAGCCTTTAGTGAAATTGACAAAGCTAACAGCGCATCTTTGGCTATCCTTATTTACCTGGTCACAAACTCCCACACCGATTAGCTTAACTACATCCTTCTCCCCAGAGAACTTGAAAGATAAGTTTCGAATTTCCTCACTAAGGTTTTGCTCCTATCCACTTAATTCCACATTTCTAACAATAGGAACATCACAAGATTTTCCTGTTTATTGGTGCTAAGAAAAAATAAATGGCGGTTTCCTGAATTTAGAGTTAAAATCATCGTTCTTCAATGTAATCATCTCACATTGAGTGCATCCGAAGTGATAGATAACCGTAAAACCTGGGATGAATCAATCAGATATGAAATGAGTAAACGAGTTACACTTACATGTCCTGTTCATGCTCATTAGAAAGAGCAGCTTTAGCAATACACAGAAATGAGGCATCAACATTGTAGTCCTCCTTAGCAGATGTCTCAAAGTAAGGTATGTTCCCTCTCGAGGCGCACCAATCCCTAGCTTTCTTCTCAGAAACCTAAGGAAACCATCTTTGAGTGAATGAACAGGAAGCAAATGAATTCAGCCAGAAGTGCAACTACAAGTGCTTACCACTCGACTATTGCCACCATCTATGTCAATCTTATTTCCTAGTAATATGAAAGGAAAAGTCCTTGGGTCTGCTGGGTTTGCCTGATATGATAATAGTAATAAAAACCATGTTAAGTCTGCTGCTTAATCAGAGAGAGAGAGAGAGAGAGAGAGAGAGAGAGAGAGAGAGAGAGAGGAGCTCGTATTTAGTATGGCGGTTCAAAAAGAAAGTCATATCGTCAAATTCTTCAAGAGAAGGTCAACAGCATATGGGGGCAAGAGAAGAACATGCTCTAAGCTTTTATTGCTCGAAATGAGTCAAATGACCACGAACCTGCTTCAAAAACTCATCATGCCAGTTATCAAGAGTGTCAAACGATTTCAACACATTCACATCATAGACTAAGACACAGCAGTCTGCCCCTCTGTAAAATGCAACCCCAAGGCTCTGAAATCTTTCCTGTCCGGCTGTGTCCCATATCTACAATTGCAAAACACCCCATATATGGCGAAAAATATGTATCAGCTGTGGTTAGTTCATGTTTACATCAACAAGTGATGAAACAACCATTCACACTCTAAACCCACTTGCAGGGTGACCAGCTTGTCATCAATTTGGAGTTCTTTGGTCACAAAATCAGCACCTATTGTAGCTTTATACTGCTGGCTAAACTTCTTGTGCACATATCTGTGTAAAAAGTCAAAGAATATCGCCCAGAACAAATTGAAACCACTGTAACAGAGCATATAGTTCCCATTAGGACCACTGAAAAGTAATGCGCTAAAGTTTGAATAAAAAGAGAATGTCCTCGCCAATCACTCCTTGACTGGAGAAAAAAAACAATACTTCCCGATTAAAAGGATGGCAAAGGTAGAACCCAAAAGCGAAAGGAGATGCTAGCTTCACATTGTCCAGAGGCATGGCAACGCAAAAGCGCTAATTGGTGGATCAAAAAGACCGACACGAGCAACCCCGCAACGCGCGGACTTCCAAAGTGGCGGAATCTCACTCCGTGGGAGAAATAGTAAGAGAGAGAGAGACAGAGACAGAGAGAGAGAACAGAGATTCGACGGAATCACCGTTCCCCACTAAACCATTCGGGACCGAACAAAGGATACTGGTTCATCAACGACGTCTTGCCAACCCTAAACCAAGAGCGAGAAAAACCAAACCCATCAAAGCACAGACCAACCCAGCCGAACCCGGGGAAAAAAAAAAAGGAGGGCTACAAAAAAGAGGAAACGGGAGAGAAGGGAAGGAACCCTAGGAAGAGCGCACCCGCTGTCGCCGAGAACAATGACCTTGAGCAAAGTCCGCCGTCGCAATGACATCGGGGGGATTCCGATCGAGGGGCCGGCCGCCGTGGAGGCAAAGATCAAAGGAACACGCGAGGAAGAAAGAATCGATCGAAAAGGAAAGCCTCCCTCTCTCTGATATTTGTCCTTCCAAAACCCAAATCTGGAGACGCAGAAGATTTCGCGACAGGCGAGCAGTGGGGCAAAATGGGGGTCGGTCAAGAGCCAGAGAGCTAGAAAGAAGCGCCAATTTCGATCTCTCTCTCTCTCTCTCTGACTGCGAATTGTTGCGCTGCGATGTTGTTTCAGTGCGAGTGAGAGGCGATATCCATTTTTCAATTTGAAAGCCGGCTGAGCATTAATGACGACGACGATGGGGGGCTGATAAAGAGTACGGCCTCCATGCTTATCAACGTGCCGACGTGGACTTTTGCCGTTTGGATTTTGTTCAATCAATTAAAACGAATATCCTATTTTTCGAACGTGTCTTTCTTTCTTTTTCCCCCTTGTCATGTCCATATGCTGATTCCTTTTGAATATTACCGAGGAAGACAATGGTCCAAAAATATTAGTATCGATTTAATTTGATAAAATTAATCATGCACATTTTTAAAAAAATTTCGTTGGAGTCTTTTTTTTTTCAATGAACATGAATTATCATATATGACATGACTGATATTGACGTAAATATTTTTTTATAAATTTCTTTGATTATTATTTTTGTCATTGTGCAAGAAGGCAATTATGGCGCTTGCCCGCAAGGCCGCAAAGATTCTGAGCGAGACCATTGTAGCCTTGGACGAAGGCTTGCGGGAGAGGGCCATTAGGGTGCGTTTGGTTCAACATTTGCAAAGCCCCTTCAGCCTTCAAAACCCCTTCGGCCAAGTTTGAAGTGTTTGGTTCAACTTTCAAATGCCCATTTGGTCAAATATCAGCATTTGAAATGCTGAAAGTCCAATGTTGATTGAAGGAGCTTTGGGCTTTCAACATTTCGGAATGCTAGTTCTAGGTTTTAATGAATTTTTGTTAGTTCCCATTATGCCCTCAAAAGTTTGTTAAAAGTCCACATTTACCCTTACTATTCATCTTCTCCCACCTCCGCCGGTCCTCCCACCTCCGCCAGCGACCTCACGCGGTTGAGGGGTCGCGACCTCACCGTCTGAGGTCGCAGGGCCTCGCCGCCTAGGGTCGCGCGACCTCAGCGGCCTAGGTTGCGCAGTACAATGACCTCGCCGTCTGAGGTCGCCGGCCGGACTCGCCCACCTTTGCCGGTCCTCCTTTGCCCTATTCTTTTTTTCTAAATAAAAAATAAAAAAATTAGTTGAAAGCCCATTTGGAATTTAGTTTGCCAAACACCCGGTTCAATTCAAAACCCATTGTAAATGGTTTTTTATCAAACACATTTTGCATTCTCCCAAGGGGCTTTGGGCTTTTAGCATTCCCATTTGCCCAAACCTTTTACAAATGTTGAACCAAACCCACCCTTAGTGACCCTCACTGGCACAATAAAGAAAAATGCAAAGATAAAATTTAAAAAAATTTTAAAAAAAGAGTTCAGTTTTTCTTAAAAGTTACAAAAATTATTAATGTTAGCACTTAGGGTGACAAATAAAACGGTTCGTGACACAAAAACAATTAGCATCCATTTACAATTTTTTTTTATCAAAATTAGTAAATCATAAAAAGATTTATAACTAAATTGGTCAGATTATAAGTTTTTGGACAGAATTAAAATAAAGATAGTAAGTTTAAGAATTTTGTGTAATTTCTCTTATGTTCTCGTGTGACGGAACTATGTGAAAATACCAAAAAACAAACTTCAGTTTCAGTCATTTTTCACTTTCATACTTCTGTTTTCTAAACTAAACATTTGTTATTTAGTTTTCAACTTTATTGACCACTTTACACTCTCATTGTGAACTTATCTAGAAAAATATTATTTCATCTTTGGGAAAAAATCCCGCCCGAATAATGAATTTCCTACACCTATCCAGACCTCCAAACCAAAGCCTGACGGTCAGCCTCAGCTACCGACACCTCCTGGCTCGAGTTTGGGCTCGATTCTCTTGAGCAATGAGCTTCGATGTTCTCACAGGATGCCTCGACGCAACGGTTCGATCACCGTTTGTTTATGCTTCTATGCTACTTCTAATCCTCCTACCGTTCACCCGACGAATCGATGACGATCCTCATACCCGATATCGTTTGGACTAACGTTTTGCTATCTCGTGATTAGAGTCTAGCGAGCACAGAAAGCAATCCTACTGTGGTGAAAGGCGTCCGTCGGAAGCCGCACGGCGGTAGCAGCCCTTGGCCTGTCTCTCCTAGATCGAGAGTACTAATTGCGGGTTCTCATCTGCCGAGTCATCGATGTTATCTCGGGACTAAGGCTAAAGCTTTTACGCCATGCAGAAGAAATCGAGCCCCGATGGCCGCAGTTCTCTGGGAAACTGCCGTCGTAGATCCCTTTTAAGGTTCCTGTTTTTGCGGCCAGAATTGAAGAGAGGCTGTTCATGAACATCTGACAGCCCCCTTTTGCCGAGCAAACAGTCAGCCAAAAACGGGTGGCAAATCGCCATATGATCCTCCGTCGGGGGAAGAACATTGCTTATGTAATCCGGGACCATCATTTCCCATTCTGTCTCCTCGTTTAGATAAGGAAGCTGCGATTTTATTTCCCAGTAATAGATTTTCTTTGTTACATCGCGGAGCTTGTGGCTCAATTACGAAAATTCAACAGTAATTAATAATACTAAACGATCTTAACAACGCTACACGAGTTCTCTCGCAGCGCCACCGGCATTTATATAATTGCCAAATGACTTGCAATCCCCGGTCGCGCTCCTTATTCTGCGCGCGTCGATCCTTCATTCACTCGGTGAATTGATAATTCTCGTACCTCATTCTGCAATCCACGAGCTGCACCTGCGCCCCGATGTTCAACGGGCACCCGGTTACCAGGTCGTCCCTCGCGATAAGCAAGCACAGGTCGCAGTCGGAACGCGCAAGGCTCCCGTCGCAGACCGCGTGGCCGTAGCAACCTTGGCCCCAGATCGTAGATTGAGCGTACAGGTTGTAGCCGTTCATTGATGTTCCCCCAACCAGCTGGTTAAGGACGCTACGCAACTCCTCCGGGAAAGGAGTCCCAAACGAGATCTGGGTCCCATTGCAAATTTTGTACTGCACCGTCGTGTCAGCCCCACCATGAACGCTGAGCAGGGTGCAAAACAACCAGATTCCGATCGCGAGGATTCCCCGGCAAGCAGCCATCTCGCGCCTGTGTATAGTTCCTTAATTTGCTCTAAGCTTGCTGCGTAAGTGGTGGCTTGATGGACTGCGTCTCTTTCAAGTGCTATATAAAGAGGTGCTTCATGTAGGTCATCATAGTTCTGGATGGACTTAGGATGTTACAGCTTTACAATGTCATCCTCGATTAGCACGTTCTTTCTATGTGTTTCTCCTAGTAGCCATCGCCAAAACCAAGATTGTATGTCGTTTCTTCAGTTATGAGCATATTATGCTGAGCCTTCAAGAGGGATATTGAAATCCACACGTTTTTCATCTTTGGCTTTGGAATTCCTGGTATTAAAGATTGGTCTATGTTGGCTTTCCAATTGTGCCATTCAGAATCCCCCTCTCTCCAGATGCGTACTCACTCACATATTCGTAATATAATTCTTACCAATTTTAATAATCATACCATACAAATTAAAAATTTAGGAATGACATTACACTATTAATTTCGGAAATCATATTAGATACCCCGCTGTACTTGTGAGCATTATATGTTGAGCATTCACTTCCACCTTCAGCAAAAGGAATCTTCCATCTACCTTTTTATTTTCTTGACCTTGACATTCTTGGTATGTCAAGACCAGCCAATTATACCCCAAAAAAACCATATCTTTTGTAATCTCATGAAACCGATCCGTGTGGGTGTAAGCTCGGTGATATCACTGACGATGAAAACGCTTGTCAACAATAATAAATAGTGATCATCGATGATCGTATGATACAGTTGTCGATGTATGAGAGCAATTGGTCAACTCTTATTATTTGCCACATTTGGCTAAGTGTTGGTCACACGGAAAAGAAGAAAGGAGGCAAAGGGAAGACATCGACAGAAGGAAAGGATCGAAGCAATGTGCGCAGCAGCATCTTAGGAGTTGCAATAGCTTTATGAATGATTATCAAGAGCCGTAACACAGAGAGAAGGCCCAAAATCTCGAGAATGCATTTACCCTGCACTCACGATGATTAATTATCAACGGACGGTCCCGATAGACCACCGACGGCATCCTCCCGCATCATCGATGTCCTGAGAATCCTGCTCTGCACGACGCTATAGTGAAAGAAGATCATCCAAAAAGCCCTCGTATTTGTGTCAGGTCAGTCTTGAATAATTTAATTTAATCAATTCATTCATGCACACTTTTACAAATTTATTAATTTAATCTTTTTTATCAATAAACGCGAATCATTTTATATGACATGATCAACGCTGATGTGAATGCTTTTTTTTATTAATTTCTTTGATTTTTTTTTGTCATTATGCCGACAAGGCGATTATGGCGCTTGTCCAAGGTTGGTTGGGCCGCAAAGGCTCTGAGCGAGGCCATCGTAGGCTCATAGCCTTATCGGCCTTGGATGAAGTCTTGCGGGATAGGGCCATTAGTGACCCTTGCTAGCACAATGGAGAAAAATGCGAAGAGTTCAATTTTTCTTAAAAGTATCGTTAACAACACTTAGGGTGGCAAATAAGACTGTTCGTGACACACAAAAAAAAAATAGCATTTATGTGCAATTTCTGATCAAAATTGGTAAATCATGAAAAGATTTATAACTAGATTGGTCAAATTATAAGTTTTAGGATTGAATTTGAATGAAGATGGTAAGTTTAAGAATTTTTTTAAAATTTCTCCTATGTTCTTGTATGATGGAACTATATAAAAATACCAAAAGCAAACTTCAGTTCTAGTCATTTTTCACTTTCATACTTCTATTTTCTTAACTAAACATTTGTTATTTTAGTTTTCAACTTTATTGACCACTTTACACTCTAATTGTGAACTTATCTAGAAAAATATCATTTCATCTTTGGGAAAAAGTCCCGCCCGAATAATGAATTTCCTACACCAATCCAGACCCCAAACCAGAGCCCGACCGCCACCGCCGTCAACCTCAGCTACCGACACCTCCTAGCTCGAGTTTGGGCGCAATTCTCTCGGGCAATGAGCTTCGATGTTCTCACAGGATGCCTCGACGCAACGGTTCGATCACCGCTTGTTTATGCTTCTATGCTACTTCTAATCCTCCTACCGTTCACCCGACGAATCGATGACGATCTTCGTACCTGATTCTGCAATTCTTGAGCTGCACCTACGCCCCGATATCGTTTGGACTAACATTTCGCTATCTCGTGATTAGAGTATAGCGAGCACAGAAAGCAATCATACGGTGGTGAAAGGCATCCGTCGCAAGCCGCACGGCGGTAGCAGCCCTTGGCCTGTCTCTCCTAGATCGAGTGTACTAGTTGCGGGTTCTCATCTACCGAGTCATCGATGTTATCTCGCAACTAAGGCTAAAGCTTTTACGCCATGCAGAAGAAATCGAGCCCCGATGGCCGCAGTTCTCTGGGAAACTGCCTTTGTAAATCCCTTTTAGGGCTCCTGTTTTTGCGGCCAGAATTGAAGAGAGGCTGTTCATGAACATCTGACAGTCCCCTTTTGCCGAGCAAACAGTCAGCCAAAAACGGGTGGCAAATCGCCATATGATCCTCCGTCGGGGGAAGAACATTGCTCTGTAATCCGGGACCATTATTTCCTATTCTGTCTCCTCGTTTAGATAAGGAAGCTGCGATTTTATTTCCCAGTAATAGATTTTCTTTGTTACATCGTGGAACTTGTAGCTCAATTACGAGAATTCAACAGTAATTGATAATACTAAACGATCTTAACAACGCTACACGAGTTCTATTGCAGCGCCACACCAGCATTTATGTAATTGCCAAATGACTTGCAATCCCCGGTTGCGCTCTTTATTCCACGTCGATCCTTCATTCACTCGGTGAATTTATAAATCTCGTACCTCATTCTGCAATCCACGAGCTGCACCTGCGCCCCGGTGTTCGACGGGCACCCGTATGTCAAGTCCTCCCTCGCCGTTGTCAAGCACAGGGTGCAGTCGGAAGGCGGAAGGCTCCCGTCGCAGACTGCGTGGCCATAGCAACCTCGGCCCGAGACCGTAGCTTGAGTGTACATGTTGTAGCCATTGATGAATGTTTCGTCAACCAGTTGGGTAAGGACGCTATTCAACTCCTCGCGGAAAGGAGTACTATACGAGAACTTGATCCCATTGCAAATTTTGTACTGTACCGTCGTGTCCGCCCCACCATGTACGCTGAGCAGGGTGCAAAACAACCAGATTCCGATCGCGATGATTCCCCGGCAAGCAGCCATCTCGTGCCTGTGTATAGTCCCTTAATTTGCCCTAAGCTTGCTGCGTAAAGCGGTGGCTTGATGGACTGCCTCTCTTTCAAGTGCTATATAAAGAGGTGCTTCATGCAGGTCATCATAGTTCTGGATGGACTTAGGATGTTAAAGCTTTACAATGTCATCCTTGAATACTATGTTCTTTCTATGTGTTTCTCCTAGTAGCCATCGCCAAAACCAAGATTGTATGTCGTTTCTTCAGTTATGAGCATATTATGCTGAGCCTTCAAGAGGGATATTGAAATCCACACATTTTTCATCTTTGGCTTTGGAATTCCTGGTATTGAAGATCAGTCTATGTTGGCTTTCAGATCACATTGTCTTATCGAATTTGTGCCATTCAAAATCCTCTCGCTTTTGGCATATTGTTATTATCGTTTTCAGGAATCATATCATGCAAATTAAAGATTTAGGAATGAAATTACACATAAATTTTCAAAATTATTTTAGATGTCTCTGCCGTGTTTATGAGCATTATATATATATATATATATATATATATATATTTGGGTAAAGGTGTTTATGGGCATTATATGTTGAGCATTCACTTCCAACTTCAGCAAAAGGAATATTCTATCTACCTTTTTATTATTCTTGACTTCGACATTCTTGGTATGTCAAGACCAACCATTTATACCCAAAAAATAAACATATCTTTTGTAATCTCATGACAGCGATCCGTGTGGGCGTAAGCTCGGCGATATCATTGATGATGAAAACGCTTGTCGACAATAATAAATAGTGATCATCGATGACCGTATTATATAGTTGTCGATGTATGAGAGCGATTGGTCAACTATATTATTTGCCACATTTGGCTAAGTGTTGGACACACGGAAAAGAAGAGAGGAGGCAAAGGGAAGACATCGAAAGAAGGCGAGGATCGAAGCAAGGTGCGCAGCAGCATCTTAGGAGTTGCAATGGCTTATGACTAATTATCAAGAGCCGAAACGCAGAGAGAAGGCCCAAAATCTCGAGAATGCATTTACTCTGCACTCACGATGATAATTGTCAACGGACGGTCCTGATAGACCACCGCCGGCATCCTCTGGCATCATCGATGTCCTGAGAATCCTGCTCTGCACGACGCTACCCGAAGGACAATGGAGGAGAGCATCTCCTTGTACTCTGTCCCAACCCGCAATGGCCAAGTGGATCCCCCGTGCATGATGGAACGCGCCTGAGGGTCCACGTCGGGCCGTCCAGCTGATCACTAGAAGCGGTCGGTCGACTGGGAAGAATGAAGAACAGATTGGGCCTCCCGTTCCGCCACAAACATCCACCTCCATCAGAGAGATTCGTTAGGACTGGGGAAAACAAATTGCAGAGGCGCCCCACAACTTGCTTGAGAAATCTAATGCAGGACATGATCCGCGGGAGAAGCGAGAGGGATGTGAGTGAAGCAATAGTCTGGTACATACCAAGTTGGCCAATTTCTGTGCTCTTGTGGAAGGGTTCTTGAGGTATTCGCAACATGCTAAAAGTTCAAAAGGAATTTTTCCTGTGTTGTCTGATTTTTGAAAAAGTTTGTAAATGTATGAAAATTATTGGAGAAAAACAAAGTTACCACTCACTTGATCTAAGTAATTGGTTGGTAGCTTACGGACAATTTTATAAATTTATTTTCAGTTACTTATCGACCTTCTTTTTTGTTTTGCTTTTAAATTGTCAAAATTCTGTCTTTGACTAACTCCCGTTTGTGCAACTCAAATTATCGACTCTGTTATCGGTCGCGGGTGTATCTATTTTAGTGAAGGTGCGCTCTAGAAATTAGTTTTGTCCGCTTTCACCCGTCTAGTTCGTAAAAAATGAGTAATCAATTGAAAACACTTTCTGTTTAACAAAAATATTCATGCATAAAATCAAAAATATAAATTCATAAATCTGAAAAGTAAAAACACTTTAGAATTGCTCTCTCTCTCTCTCTCTCTCTCTCTCTCATACACACCCGGAATCAATACAAAAGTGACAATCGTTAGGTAGTAGCTCCCTAGGCGAAGGGATAGCTCTCCCCGATCATCGCCATTGCCGTTCTAATATTAATAAGGAACCTGCGGGCGACTCCTTGCTTGAACGTTCTGCTTCGAGCTTGGATCCAGAAGATGAAGTTCGCTTGCTGCGACGATTCTTCGAGAGGATCTCGAGGAGTCCGGACGGTTTGAGCTGAGTCCGGCCGAGATCGGCGAGGCTGCAACTGAAGGAGGGCGAAGCAGAGGAGGAAAAAACCTCTGGGCGACTCGCTCTCGTCGTTGGAGGCCGCGACGGCATCGGGGTCGTCGGAGACGGAGAGACAGTCCGTGTCGACGGCGTGAGGCTCAACGAGGCTGTTTGAGTGCTGTGGCTATTTGGTGGAGATGTGCTGTTCGACTTATTGCATTTCGCTTGGCGTGATGGGGTCTGACCATCTCAGGTGGAGCTCGCGCAGTGTGGATATGGCTCCGAAGTAGCCGACGGGGAGGGAGACGGTGTCATTCTGGGGGAGGACGAGGCGGAAGAACTTGCGGACGGAGGGGCAGAGGTCGATGGTTTTGAGGTCGGCGATCTTGGAGAAGATGAGTATGAGGAGTGCGGGAAGCAAATCGAGTCCAATGACTTACAAGATGAATATTTCCAAATGAGATCTAAAATATCCAGAACTGTTTTTCGTCATATAGCATCAAATAAAGAAAAATTATCCTGAAAATTGATTTTCTATGTAGCATTTTCCTTTGTTATGAAATTTTTCCCCACACAAATACACCCTAATGTTTATTTGTCGCTCTCACAGCTTTAAATTCAGAATCTCTTATAATATGAATATTAAACTTTCTACCTGTGGCTTACTAACTTTTCTCCATTGGGCTACTAAGCTTATTTTGGTGTACCAAGTCTCATTTGGGTTATTTACCAAGGGTCATTTGTGTTTTTTTTTTTTCGCCTCATTGTTAACAAATATAAGTCTTTAAGAAAAATAGTAAATTATTTTAGGCCACCAAATAAAGGATGTTTTACCAAGATTATTTGCGTTAGAAGGCCACCATCTTATCTTGAAGCCCGCGGCAAAGTTTTTTTACTGGAAATTCAATAAGCAAAAAAGCCTAATGAAAATGGCTTTAGGACAACATGAATGAATAAATAAATTGTCAGTCAGTCTGAGTGACGGGGATGTTAAATGAATAAGACTCAATAATATTACGCGACATGCTTGGTCAAATTAATAAAAGAGCAAAGTTCATGCTTAGCTGATTGAACCTACATTTGGCAAGATAGTTCTCTTGCTTAGACACACTCACACCAGCAAGCCAGGAAGAGCATGAAGAACTATCTACAGAGATTTGGGGAACTACGGGCCACAACTTGAAAGATTTCCCGTCTACGATTCTCCACTCACCAGGTTTCCCCGAATCTAACTACACGGATCGATCCCCGTCCTCCCCGCGCTTTGGCGGTGAAATAGGCCCGGGTGGCATCGTCTTCCCACTCTAACTTGGCGGTCCTCGTCCACCTGGACTCGGTCCAAGCTTTCCTGAGAGCTGTTGGAGTCCACCGGCAACCTTGTGAGACGAGGGCACCCGTCTATGGCAAGTAATAACAGCCGAGGAAAGGGTAGAGTCCGGTCATAAATGCTCGTTAGGCTTGGAAGATCCTCGATTACTAGGTCCTCGAGGAATGAGAATAGTCGCGAAGCAGCTAAATTCTCCGGTGCAAATACATCGCTAATGATCTTCTCCATCAAATCGCAGTCCTTGACAATCAGACGCTCAAGTTTTGAAGCGTGCACGAGCCAAGATAAATCCAAAAGTCCGCAATTTTTGACCCAAACATCAAAGAGACAGGGAAAGCAAGAGCTGTTCAACGATTGTCCTGATCCTTGAGTAATCTCTATCTCCTTAAGCATGCGGCAGCTGAGAAGATGAAGTTTCTTTAAATGCTAGAAAACGCCGCTACCCATTGGTGAGTGACTTATTACAATATGGGTCAATTCCTCTTGACAATCGGTGATCTTCGCTACTTTTATGCATCTCTGCAAATTTGGTAATTGAAATATGTCCAAGGCAGAAAAAGACTTCGACACATCGATAGACAAGTCGATGAGATATTACATACAACTTGGCTCCTCTATGATCTCTTTTTTGTTCACTAGACCTTATGGAGAAGGACCAATGTTACTAACCATTCTTACATGTATTGGCACATAAGATAGAGTCGACTTATGCTGGCTGAACAAATTCAACGGTAAGCTTGCGATTGCCCCTGTTGGAACTAGGGCAGGTGACTTTACATAATCCAATAGCAACCATTGTAAACGAGTTAAATTCTTGATTTCCTTGGGTAACTCGCGGATACAAGTGGTTAATTGGTCCAAGTACTGTAGATTAATCAGATCGCAAATCTCTTTCGGAAACAACTCAATATTTTCATTGTTGGTTAGGTCAAAAACTGTCAAACGAGCCATCACCAAGTTGAAGAATCCTCTTGGCATGAAGCTTATCTTAGTTTCCCTTACCATCAAAGTTTCACGCTGGGAACACATGGCTGGTGTTCGGTAGATATTCCGGATCCATATTCCCCACAAGGATACTTTCTTCACTTCCCCCCATTTGGAGATCATCTTCGTGGACATGTCTTCTTCTTTCTCTATCACTAAAACCGCATTCTCCCTTCGCCCGTGGTCACAAGTGATCCATGTCGCCATGTCACGGATGACATCGTGCATCTTTACATAGTCTTCGCCAATGCACCACTCCCTTTTCAATAGACAAGCCCTCTTTAAATCCCCTAAGATAGACTCTCCCTTGTCGCGCATATGGTATACATCATAGGTGTCTCATAGCAAACCCTCTCCAATCCAAAGTTCAATAAGATCGTACAGTCTTATAAGGCAATCCTCGGGGAATAGACAACAATAGAGGAAGCAATGTTGAAGAGTCTCGTCATTTAAGCTATCATAACTGAATTCTAGTACATAGTACACTTCCTCCACCATACCTGACAGCTCGTGCAGTTTGTTCCTCAATGTCGTTAGCGCATGATTCCACTCACAGAGATTGTCTTTTGTGGCCATGGCTTGCCCCACAGTAATAAGGGCTAGTGGCAACCCTTTGCACTCTTTGGCAATGTCCTTTGCAAGGTCTCCGATTTCATGACGACAATTTACAAGCGATTTGCCGAAATTCTTTTTGAATAATTTCAGAGCTTCTTCGGGCATCAAGCAACGTACTTCGTGTGTTTTGTCGGCCCCCATGTGTTCGCATACATGCTTCAGCTGAGTTGTGAACACTACTTTGGATCGCTCATGAAGAGGAACTCCGATCTTGGAAAGGTCCAGCCTCGTCCATAAATCATCAATCAATAACACAAACTTCTTCCTGGTCAAAACTTCGCACAAGTAATGGACCTTCTCATCCCTGGACCATCTTTCCTAGTGCTCATCTTTAATGTTTAGCCTTTTCCTTATGACATCTCTAATGTTATTTTTCATTCATGTGAAGTTTTTGTAGGACCACTGCCAACTGTCCTAAAAGCTTAAGCCGTTAGGTAAAGACGTGGTTTTATATTTGAGTACTTTCACACTCCCCCTCACGCTTAGTATGGTCTTTTTGCCACTACTAAGTATGGAAATATTTTTTAGGGAGGCAAAATAGGGGCTTGAGAGATTTGAACTCAGAATCTCATGCTCTGATACCATGTGAAGTTTTTGTAAGACCACTGCCAACTATCATAAAAGCTTAAGCCGTTAGGTGAAGACGTGGTTTTATATTTAAGTACTTTCACACTCCCCCTCACGCTTAATCTGGTACTTTCACAATTCATTTGCTTCAACATCATCACCCAAATAACAACCTCAAATCCTTGATCTGCGTGCGAAAGCTTCTCGTTGATCTTTTTCATGAGGGTGGTCTTTCCCATACCACCTATTCCATATAACCCAATCACTCTCACTTGTTTTTCCTCCACGACCCATTTCCACACTTTATTAAGGGGAATATCAAGCCCCACGGTCTCACTCGTAGGCATCTGGAGCATGGGAGGAGGAGGCAACGGCGACGTCACAATGCCTAATTCTCCTCCCTTAGTTTGGAGCTCTTCCGCTTCATTGAGCATTTGATGGACTCCTTTCCCCAATTCATAACTCGACCGGCAGTTTGGCGGAAGACAACGATGGAGACATGTGATTTGGTCACGTTCCTCGGCTTCCGGAAGAAGCTGATCTACTCGAGCTACAAATTTTGCACCGTGTCTAACCAGCACGCCACCTCTTCCGTGCGCCACACACCTCCTTCTCCTTCTCCTTCTTCACCTTCCACCGCTGCCAACACATCTGTGCTCTTGGCCTTCAGCCAGTCATTTGCCGTCCGCAACGATTTGACATTATCTTTCAGATTACAGATGTAACCCGAAGGCCCACTGGCCAAGCTCCATAAATTGTTGAAGAGTTGTAGAAGAGAATTTGCGCACTCCATTGGTTCTTTCAGAGATAAGAGATCACAAAAATGGACTCCTTAAGATGGTTGGAAAGCGGGCGAATGGGCGGAGTTTGATAGCGGAAAGCATCTCGGAAGATGCCTAGGTGGACTCAATAATAGAGGCCGAAAGCAATGGCTGAGGAAGAGTACAATGATACGAGCCAAAATGGTGGACAAAAGTAAAAACAAGCCGAAACTAGCAAATAGTAGAAAAACACAGAGTTGGTGGGCATCAAGGGTCCCCCAACCCTAAATTCGTTTCTCACAGCAACGTCATTAAAACGAGAAGATACCGAACACCTTCCATCGTATAAAAACAATCTAGTAAGACTACTTCCCAATTCAAAATGAAGCTAAATTATTCATTTGATTATCATCGAACATGCGACCGTGTGAACACTTGACCTTGGGTGTCAAAACACTTTGAATCTCTTGTGATTAGAACTCTATCCCCATGTTCATTTTCAATGACATCGATAATTTCAATGTTATCATTTTCATTTTTAGCTAGAGAGTGACTTGGTGATTGTCTATCTCCCTTTCGATCTGCATTATTTGCTCGAGACATTATACATATTTCTCGTTAATAATTTTTTCGAAGGCCGGAATCTCAGAATTTCAAGTAGACAAAACCATCTACTAATTTTTTTTTTGTTTTATCTAAAAAAAAGCCACTAATTACTTGTTTCGTTTGGAAAATGCATCCAACATGCGTAACTCTTTTTTATTGTAGTTTAAGCTTAAAAGGGGAAGAAAAATGAACAGAACGTAGTGAACAGTTAGGATACCCATTCTCAATTAAGGCCGTCGAATGGGTAAAAGAGAGATTTTAGCTGTTGATTTAAAAACATTTTATTTCACACTCTTCCGCAAGAGTCTTCGAGTTATTATCATGTGTACTCATGAGGTTTAGATTTAACATATTTATCTTGTAAGATACCACTAATCTCAACGTTGGGATAATGTTAATCATTCATGGTTATTTTTTTCTACGCATTGATTTCTTACTGATTTCATAGATTATCCATAGTTTTTTCACAAAAATATTTTTCCTAATATTCTTCTGTGATTTCCATTGTGAAGATTAGATTCGGAAAGAGAACAAAAATTTTCAATAGACAAAAGTTCTGCAATTCTTCGGCTCGGCAATTTCTAGTTGATGAAATCAATGCCTGTTTAAAAGAAAATTGTGACTGAGGAATGATTTAGCAAAACTTTTACTTCTTTACGAGAAATTTGACTTGCGGGTCTAGTTACATGTGAATAAGCTAAAGGTCAATCAATAGGAAGGCTTATCATTAACTTATGACAAATCAAAGACAGCATATTTTAATCCATACGCATCATGCATTTCATCATCCAAACACTCAAGATAGAGGTCATAATCAATAAAAGTAAATAGCTAAGAGAAAATTGAAACAGCGTCTCTTAATAATTAGCATAGTTTAATAAAATTCGGTTATTGTGACGGGTTCAAATCGCATAAAGAGACATTTTAATTCCTAAAAGTCCCGATGTGAAGTTAGACAAGAGCTGATATCCTTAGCTAAGTCCCCATGCCTTGTGCGGTTAAAGAAGTTCCTCCGCAGAGTTAATTTCTTGGTCTTCTCCCATAGGTATGAGTTGATCTTTGCCGATTGACGAAATCATACATACCGCTCAAGAAGAATCCGAGCCTAAATATTACTGTAATTAGAATTATATGAGTTCAAGGCTTTAAACAAAAAGAGTAAACGGCTTTAAGCCAACAAATAAAGGATGTTTCTACCAAGATCCTTAAATTTGCTTGGAAAGGCCCTCATCTGATCTTGCAGGCTGCTGCGATTTTTGTTACTGGAAATTCAATAAGCAGAAACGCCTAATGAAAATAGCTTTAGGACGACACGAATGATTAGATAAATTGTACCAAACTATCTAAGAATCCCTTGGTCAGTCAGTTTGAGCGACGGGTATGTTAAATAAACAAGACTTAATAATGTTACAAAACATGCTTGGTCGGATTAATAAAGAGAAAAGTTCACGTTTAGCTGATTGAACCTACATTTGGCAAGAGAGTTCTCTTGCTTAGACACGCTCACGCCAGCAAGCCAGGAAGAGCAAGGAGAAGTACTTACAGAGATTTGGGGAACTACGGCCCACAACTTAGAATATCTTCCATCTCCGATTCTCCATTCACTCGATGTCGCAAAGTTGAACTAAATCATCCCGTGATCCACACACTTTGGCGGTGAAATAGAACTGGGTGTCATCGTCTTCCCACTCTAACTTGGTCCACCAGTCCTCGTCCGCCTTGACATAGCCCAAGCGTTCCCGTGCGCTGTTGGAGTCCACCGGCAACTTTCTGAGACGAGGGCACCCATGCATCTCTAGCACTCCCAGCTGAGGAAAGGGTAGAGTCCGGTCATAAATGCTCGTTAGGCTTGGAAGATCCTCGATTACTAGGACATAGAGACATGAGAATAGTGGCGAAGCAGCTAAATTCTCCGGTGCAAATCCATCTCTAATGATCTTCTCCATCAAATTGCAGTTCTTGACAAACAGACGCTCAAGTTTCGGAGCGTGCACGAGCCAAGACAAGTCCAAAAGCCTGCATTTTTCGACCCAAACTTCAACGAGCTTGGGAAAGTAAGAGCCGTTCCACGCTTGTCCTACTCCCTGACTAATCTCCATCTTCTTAAGCACGCGACAGCTGAGAAGATGAAGTTTCTTTAAATGCGAGAAAACGCCACTGCCCATTGGTGAGTGACTTATTACGATCTGGGTCAATTTCTTTTGGCAATCGGTGATCTTCGCTACTTTTATGCATCTCTGCAAATTCGGTAATTGAAATATGTCCAAGGCAGAGGAAGACTTCGACACATTGATAGACAAGTCGATGAGATATTGCATACAACTTAGCTCCTCTATGATCTCTTTTTCGTTCACTTGACCTGATGGAGAAGGACCAATGTTACTAACCATTTTTTCACGTGTTCCTATTAAATGTGGAGTCAACTTCCGTTGGCTGAACACATTTAACAGTATGCTTGCGATTGCCCCCGTTGGAATCAGGACAGGTGAATCTACATAATCCAATAGCAACCACTGTAAATGATTTAAATTCTTGATTTCCCTGGGCAATTTGCGGATACGAGTGGCCGAGAGGTCCAAGAACTGGAGACTAATCAGATTGCAAATCTCTTCCGGAAACAACTCAATATTTTTATTGTTGGATAAGTCCAGAACTGTCAAGCAAGCCATCATTGAGT
The DNA here is from genome assembly GCA_019926035.1 of Melaleuca alternifolia. Lineage (NCBI taxonomy): Eukaryota > Viridiplantae > Streptophyta > Magnoliopsida > Myrtales > Myrtaceae > Melaleuca > Melaleuca alternifolia. Next base: position 113,750 of record JAGKPW010002286.1, read on the forward strand.
TGAAAAATCCTTCTGGCACGAGCCTCACATCAATTTCCCTTACAATCAAAGTGTCGAGCTGGGAACACATGGGTGGTGTTTGATCAATCTTCCGGATCCCTTTTCCCCATAAGGACACTTTCTTCGCTTCCCCCCATTTGGAGATCATCTTCGCGGACATGTATTCTTCTTTCTCTATTACTAAAATCTCATTCTCCCTTCGCCCGTGATCACAAGTGATCCATGTCGCCATGTCGCGAATGACATCGTGCATCTTTATATAGTGTCCATCATCATCATGCCCACTTTCCAGAAGACAAGCCCTCTTTAAATCCCCCAAGACACACTCTCCCTTGTCCCGCATTTGGTAGACATCATCGGTGTTTCTTAGCAAGCCCTCTCCAATCCAAAGTTCAATAAGGTTGTGCGGTCTTATGCGGTAATCCTCGGGGAAGAGACAACAATAGAGGAAGCAAAGTTGAAGAGTCTCGTCATTTAAGCTATTATAACTGAACTCTAGTATATAATACACTTCCTCTACCATACCTGACAGCTCATGCGGTTTGTTCATCAGTATCGTTAGCGCATGATTCCACTCACTAAGATGGTCTTTTGTGGCCATGGCTCGACCGACAGTAATAAGGGCTAGTGGCAACCCTTCACACTCTTTGGCAATGTCCTTTGCAAGGTCTCGAATTTCTTGACAACAATCCACAAGTGATTTGCCGACGTTCTTCTCAAATAATTTCATAGCTTCTTCGGGCGTCAAGCAACGTACTTCATGTGTTTTGTCAGCTCCCATGTGTTCGCATACATGCTTCAACCGAGTTGTGAACACTACTTTGGATCGGTCATGACGAGGAACTCCAATTTTGGAAAGGTCCAGCCTCGCCCATAAATCATCAATCAACAACACAAACTTCTTCCGAGTCAAAACTTCGCATAGGTAATGGACCTTCTCATCCTCAGACCATCTTTCCCAGTGCTCATCTCTAATGTTCAGCCTTTTCCTTATGGTGTCTCGAATGTTATCTTCATTCACTTGCTTCGACACCACCACCCAAATAACAACCTCGAATCCTTGATTTGCGTGCGAAAGCTTCTCGTTGATCCTTTTCATGAGGGTGGTCTTTCCCACACCACCTATTCCATATAACCCAATCGCTCTCACTTCTCTTTCGTCCACGAGCCATTTCCACACTATATCAAGGGAAAAATCATGCCCCACGGTCTCACTCATAGGCTTCCGGAGCACTGTAGGAGGAGGCAACAACAACGTCACATCGCCTAATTCTCCTCCCTTAGTTTGGAGCTCTTTCGCTTCATTGAGCATTTGATGGACTCCTTTCCCCAATTCATAACTGGACCGGCAGTTCGGCAGAAGACATCGACGGAGACATTTGATTTGGTCACGTTCCTCCGCTTCTGGAAGAATCCGATCCGCTCGAGCTACAAACTTTTGCACCTTGTCTAACCAGCGCGCCACTTCTTCCGTGCGCCGCACACCTCCTCCTCCTTCTTCACGTTCCACCTCTGCCAACACATCTGTGCTCTTGGCCTTCAGCGAGTCAGTTGCCATCCGCAACGATTTGACATTATCTTTCAGATTACAGATGTAGCCCGAAGGTCCGCTGGCCAAGCTCCATAAATTGTTGAAGAGCTGTAGAAGAGAATTTGCAAAATCCATTGATTCTTTCAGAGATAAGAGATCATAAAAATGAACTCCTTAAGATGGTTGGAAAGCTGGGTGGAGTTCGATAGCAGAGAGCACATCGGGAGATGCCTAGGCAGACTCAATAATAGAGGCCGAAAGCGAAGGCCTACAAAGAGTACAATGATACGAGCCAAAATGGCAGACAAAAGTGAAAAAGCAAGCCGAAAGTCGCAAATAGTAGACAAGTACAAGTTAGTGGGTTGAATCTTTGCGGATGCTGCTAACGATACTATTTCTTTGATAAAGATAACACTTCATGCAAGCCCCGGTGGCACTGCGGTCCCCCAACCTAAATTCATTTCCCGCAGCAACGTCATCAAAACGACAAAATACCAAACACCCTCCAACGTATGAACCGAAAGAACTTTCCAGTTGTTTCCGTCCTGTCAAGCCTATAGTGAATAGCTATAACAAGCAACTTGAATCGACTAAGATTAGTATACGAGAACTATTATAGATATAAATCTTTGAAAATTGTCGAACCTTGATTTTATGTTCATGAAATTATCTCAAGGAATCCTCCGATATGATAAAAAAATTTACCCAATCGGTTATGAACTTATTATACAGACATCGGTTCGATTCTAAAATTTTCGATTTTACCAATTATATAATCTTTTTGGTCAATTATGAACTATCCGATAGTGTCTGCTTTCTTCACTGGCCAATTGACACGGCACGCTAGCAGCCTGAAGTGGCCAAATTTGTTCAAAACAAGATCGTTCTGCGAATTTTTACGAATGTTCTGATTTTCTCCTTTCTTGTTTTACTGTTAACCGTCTTCTAACTAAAGGCCCTGCTGCACTTTAGTCGCGGATGCTGCTAACAATTCGTTGTCTATTTGATCTGCAAATCTCCAGACCATTAAAGCTAAGTGGAGCTTTAAATGGATTCCCGTATCTTGAGACTTCAATTTTCTCAGGGATTGGAATTCCCTTTTGGAGCGTTTTCCCCCTCGATAAATTGCAAATACCGGAGCAAAGGGAGAATGGAATTGCAATCACCAGGTCAATGGTGAGATAGTGATGATGGATGAAGAAGCTCTTCAATGAAATGCCCCTTAACTCTCTAATCCCTCCTCGCGTTCAACCATCTGGTTGGAGGGAATTCCAGTGGAGCTAGGACTATTTGTGAACGTATCTTCTCGATGTGGATTCCTTCGTGACCTCAATGGTTTGGGTGGGTCTATTCGCCAATATCCGGGAACGTCCCGACCACCATTGACGGCCATGGCCGCAAGGCCAAGAGCTCAACATATGCGAGCTCTAGATCCTGGCCATGGCAGCTGGAGCTCGTGGCCATGACCGGTCGCCCTCGAATCGTATCTAATTCTGGGACTATTTTTTTCGCCGGAGCTCCTTTTGCGGCACGTTCGTTGGCGAATCTCCGTACGCAGGGTGGGGACCAGCCATGGATGCTCTGTGTCGTGTGGAACACAAGTTCTCTGAAAGAAAAGGGGAAAAAAAGAAGAAGAAAGAAAGATAAAAGAAGAAAATGAAAAGAAAAAGAAGGAAAAGATATATGAACATTATCTGGAAAACATGCTTAATAGCTAATGGAAACGCTTGACATCCCGTGTTATCATGTTCGAACAACTTCCGATCTGGACAATGACATAGACTTGCTCAGACCCATATCTCAGAGACATATGAACAGACAGGTTGCGTGCATTCGATTTGGGAATGAAATGAAGCATAATTATTGAGCCAGGTTTCGTACAAAGCCAGTTCAGGAAACCTGCAGTCAACGAAATCAACTCCAACGGCGCCGACTTGGTATTTATAGAGAGGATGAGATCTCGGTTCTCCCTCACCGACCGGAATAGAGAGGTTGCCCGGTCAATGAAGCTGAGTGAGGCCACGAGTGGCGATCGGATCGATGACAGAAGCTTCCGTGATCGACGATGATTGAAAACAGGAGCCGCGGAGGCACCTCGAGCTAGGTCTGAAGACTCGGCCGCGGAACAGAGAGTGAAATCGGAGCGGCCGGCGAAGCTTGGAGGCGGCGAATGACGTCCCTCGCCGGCGGCGACGACGTAGGGGGAATGATGTGGGGAGGATCGCCTGCTTTGATGGGTTTATGGGCTTTTTGCCTTTTTCTTTGGGCTGTGGTCTCTTGAGCTCCAGATGAGCCGACCTCCCATTATTAATCTGTTCGACTATTTATTCTTATTATCATTTTTAATGTTGTTGTTTTTTAGCCTCGCAAAAAATATCTACTTGATTTGTCTGTAAAAATTTAAGTGTCAATTACTCATGACTTAAATACGAGATTGCAACGGTGTTTGATAACACGTAACGATCGTAAACAATATTATACGATATTACATTACGGCATCAATCCCGATTGTTCAATTATCAAATAACTCGAAACCCAAGACACACTCTTTAAGCTTTATTGATCCTCCTCCGCCATTCACTCCTAGAATTCATAATTCTCGTACCCCATTCTACAATTTTGGAGCTGCTCTTGCGCACCGGTATTATCCGGGCACCCATCGGAGAGATCACTCGCGGCATTTACCAAGCACAAACGGCAATCGTAACTCGTGAGGTGCCCAGCACAAGCCTCATGGAGCACAAGCCGCATGGCCATAGCAAACTTGGCCCGAGTCTCCGACTTGAATGTAATAGTTGTAGCCATTACTTGCCGTCCCCTCTACTAGATTTTCAAAACCTCCCTCTCTCTGATTTGTGTCCTTCCAAAACCCAAATCTGGAGATGCAGAAGATTTCGCGACAGGCGAGCAGTGGGGCAAAATGGGGGTCGGTCAAGAGCCAGAGAGCTAGAAAGAAGCGCCAATTTCGATCCCTCTCTCTCTCTCTCTCTCTCTCTCTCTCTCTCTCTCTCTCTGTATCTGACTGCGAACTGTTGCGCTGCGATGTTGTTTCAGTGCGAGTGAGAGGCGATATCCATGCTTATCAACGTGCCGACGTGGACTTTTGCCGATTGGATTTTGTTATATTATTTATTTATTTAAACGAATATTTTACTTTTCGAACTTGTCTTTTTTTTTTCCTCCCTCGTGATATCCATATGATAATTCCCCTTGGATATTACCGAGAAAGAAGATCATCCAAAAATTCATCGTATTTGTGTGAAGTCTGTCTTGAATAATTTAATTTAATCAATTCAGTCATGCACACTTTTAAAAATTTATTAAATTAATTTTTTTATTAATAAACATGAATCATCTTATATAACATGATCGATATTGATGTGAATGCTTTTCTTTAATTAATTTCTTTGATTTTTTTGTCATTGAGCGGGCAAGGTGATTATGGCGCTTGCCCAAGGTTGGTAGGGCAGCAAAGGCTTTGAGCGAGGGCATCGTAGCCTTATCAGCCTTAGACGAAGTCTTGTGAGATAGGGCCATTAGTGACCCTTGCTAGCACAATGGTGAAAAATGCGAAGAGTTCAATTTTTCTTAAAAGTATTGTTAACAGCACTTAGGGTGGCAAATAAGATGCTTCGTGACACACAAAAAAAAAACAATTAGCATCTATGTACAATTTCTGATCAAAATGGATAAATCATGAAAATATTTATAACTAAATTGGTCAAATTATAAGTTTTAGGACCGAATTTGAATGAAGATAGTAAGTTTAAGATTTTTTTTTTTAAATTTCTCCTATGTTCTTGTATGACGGAACTATGTAAAAATACCAAAAACAAACTTCAGTTTTAGTCATTTTTCACTTTCATTCTTCTATTTTCTTAACTAAACATTTGTTCCACTTTACACTCTAATTGTGAACTTATCTAGAAAAATATCATTTCATCTTTGGGAAAAAGTCCCGCCCGAATAATGAAATTCCTACACCTATCCAGACCTCCAAACCAAAGCCCGATCGCCACCACCGTCAGCCTCAGCTACCGACACCTTCTAGCTCGAGTTTGGGCTCGATTCTCTTGGGCAATGAGCTTCGATGTTCTCACAGGATGCCTTGACGCAACGGTTCGATCGCCGCTTGTTTATGCTTCTATGCTACTTCTAATCCTCCTATCGTTCACCCGACGAATCGATGACGATCCTCGTACCTGATCCAAATCCTTTTGAGCTGCACCTACGCCCTGATATCATTTGGACTAACATTTCGCTATCTCGTTATTAGAGTCTATCGAGCACAGAAAGCAATCATACAATGGTGAAAGGCGTCCGTCGCAAGCCGCATGGCGGTAGCAGCCCTTGGCCTGTCTCTCCTAGATCGAGTGTACTAGTTGCGGGTTCTCATCTGCCGAGTCATATCTCGCAACTAAGGCTAAAGCTTTTTCGCCATGCAGAAGAAATCGAGCCACGATGGCCGCAGTTCTCTGGGAAACTGCCGTTGTAAATCCCTTTTAAGGTTCCTGTTTTTCCGGCCAGAATTGAAGAGAGGCTGTTCATGAACATCGACAGTCCCCTTTTTGCCGAGCAAACAGTCGGCCAAAAACGGGTGGCCAATCGCCATATGATCCTCCGTCGGGGGAAGAACATTGCCTATGTAATCCGGGACCATCATTTCCTATTCTGTCTCCTCGTTTAAATAAGGAAGCTGCGATTTTATTTTCAGTAATAGATTTTCTTTGTTACATCGCGGAGCTTGTAGCTCAATTACGAGAATTCAACAGTAATTAATAATACTAAACGATCTTAACAACGCTACACGAGTTCTATCGCAGCGCCACACCGGCATTTATGTAATTGCCAAATGACTTGCAATCCCTGGTCGCGCTCCTTATTCCGCGTCGATCCTTCATTCACTCGGTGAATTGACAATTCTCATACCTCATTCTGCAATCCACGAGCTGCACCTGCGCCCCGATGTTCAACGGGCACCCGGTTGCCAAGTCGTCCCTCGCGATAAGCAAGCACAGGTCGCAGTCGGAACGCGCAAGGCTCCCGTTGCAGACCGCGTGGCCGTAGCAACCTCAGCCCGAGTCCGTAGATTGAGCGTACAGGTTGTAGCCATTGTTTGATGTTCCCCCAACCAGTTGGCGAAGGACGCTACGCAACTCCTCGGGGAAAGGAGTCTCAAACGAGAATTGGGTCCCATTGCAAATTTTGTACTCTTCCGTCGTGTTAGCCAAACCATGTACGCTGAGCAGGGTGCAAAACAACCAGATTCCGATCGCGAGGATTCCCCGGCAAGCAGCCATCTCGTGCCTGTGTATAGTCCCTTAATTTGCTCTAAGCTTGCCGCGTAAAGCGGTGGCTTGATGGACTGCCTCTCTTTCAAGTGCTATATAAAGAGGTGCTTCATGCAGGTCATCATAGTTCTGGATGGACTTAGGATGTTACAGCTTTACAATGTCATCCTCGATTACTATGTTCTTTCTATGTGTTTCTCCTCGTAGCCATCGCCAAAACCAAGATTGTATGTCGTTTCTTCAGTTATGAGCATATTATGCTGAGCCTTCGAGAGGGATATTAAAATCCACACGTTTTTTCTTTTTTGGCTTTGGAATTCCTGGCATTGAAGATCAGTCTATGTTGGCTTTCAGATCACATTGTCTTATCGAATTGTGCCATTCAAAATCCTCCCGCATTTGGCATATAGTTATTATCGTTTTCAGGGATCATATCATGCAAATTAAAGATTTAGGAATGAGATTACACATTGATTTCAGAAATCATTTTAGATGCCTCTGCCGTGTTTATGAGCATTATATGTAGAGCATTCACTTCCAACTTCAGCAAAAGGAATCTTCCATCTACCTTTTTATTATTCTTGACTTCGACATTCTTGGTATGTCAAGACCAGCCATTTATACCCAAAAAATAAACATGTCTTTTGTAATCTCATGACACCAATCCATGTGGCTGTAAGCTTGGTGATATCACTGATGATGAAAACGCTTGTCAACAACAATAAATAGTGATCACCGATGACCGTATTATACAGCTGTCGATGTATGAGAGCGATTGGTCAACTATTATTATTTGACACATTTGGCTAAGTGTTGGACACACGAAAAAGAAGAGGAGGCAAAGGGAAGACATCGACAGAAGGCAAGGATCGAAGCAATGTGCGCAGCAGCATCTTAGGAGTTGCAATAGCTTATGAATAATTATCAAGAGGCGTAACGCAGAGAGAAGGCCCAAAATCTCGAGAATGCATTTGCCCCGCACTCACGATGATTAATTGTCAACGGACGGTCCCGATAGACCACCGACGGCATCCTCCGGCATCATCGATGTCCTCAGAATCCTGCTCTGCACGACGCTACCCGAAGGACAATAGAGGAGAGCATCTCCTTGTACTCTGTCCCAACCCGCAACGGCCAAGTGGATCCCCCCGTGCATGATGCAACGCGCCGGAGGGTCCACATCGAGCCGTCCAGCTGATCACTAGAAGCGGTCGGTCGACTGGAAGAATGAAGAACAGATTGGGCCTCCCGTTCCGCCACAAACATCCACCTCCATCAGAGAGATTCGTTAGGACTGGGGAAAACAAATTGCAAAGGCGCCCCACGACTTGCTTGTGGAATTCAATGCAGGACATGATCCGCAGCAGAAACGAGAGGGATGTGAGTGAAGTGATAGTCTGGTACGAACCAAGTTGGCCAATTTCTGTGCTCTCGTGGAATGGTTCTTGAGGTATTCACAACATGCCAAAAATTCAAAAGGAATTTTCCAGTGTTGTCTGATTTTTGAAAAAGTTGGTGAATGTATGAAAATTATTGGCGAAAAACAAAGTTACCACTCACTTGATCTAAGTAATTTGTTGGTAGCTTACGGACAATCTTATCAACCTTCTTTTTTGTTTCACTTTTAAATTGTTAAAATTCTCTATCTTTGATCAATTCCCGTTTGTGTAACTTACTACATCTCATTTGATATCTCTTCTAAAAATTATCGACTCTGTTATCAATCAAGGATGTATTTATTTCAGTGAAGATATGTCCTAAAATTTAGTTTTTCACGCTTTCACACGCCTAGTTCGTCGAAAATGTGTAAAAAATTGAAAATGCTTTCTGTTTAACAAAGATATTCATGCATAAAATTAAAAATATGAATTCATAAATCTAAAAAGTAAAAACACTTAAGAATTGCTCTCCCTCTCTTTCTCACACACACACACCCGGAATCATTACAAAAATGACAATCGTTAGGTAGTAGCTCCCTAGCGAAGGGATAGCTGTCCCCGATCGTCGCCATTGCCGTTGTAATATTAATAAGGAACCTGCGGGCGGCTCCTCGCTTGAACGTTCTTTTTCGAGCTTGGATCCAGAAGATGAAGTTCGCTTGCGGCAACGATTCTTCGAGAGGATCTCGAGGAGTCCGGACGGTTTGAGCTAAGTCCGGTCGAGATCAGTGAGGCTGCAACTGAAGGAGGGTGAAGCAGAGGAGGAAAAAACCTCCGGGCGACTTGCTCTTGTCGTTGGAGGCCGCGACGGTGTCGGGGTCGTCGGAGACGGAGAGACCGTCTGTGTCGACGGCGTGAGCCTCGACGAGGCTGTTTGAGTACTGTGGCCATTTGGTGGAGATGTGCTGTTCGACTTATTGCATTTCGCTTGGCGTGAGGGGGTCTGACCATCTCAGGTGGAGCTCGCGCAGTGTGGATATGACTTCGAAGTAGCCGACGGGGAGGGAGACAGTGTCGTTCTGGGGGAGGACGAGGCGGAAGAGATTGCAGACGGAGGGGCAGAGGATGATGGTTTTGAGGTCGGCGATATTGGAGAAGATGAGTATGGGAGTGCGGGAAGCAAATCAAGACCAATCACTTACGGGATGAATATTTCCAAATGAGATCAAAATATCCATAACTGTTTTTGGTCATATAGCGCCAAACAGTAAATTGTTTTAGGCCAACAAATAAAGGATGTTCTACCAAGATCCTAAATTTGCGCTAGAAGGCCCCCATCTGATCTTGAAGCCCGCCTCGACGTTTTTTTACTAAAAAATCAATAAGTAGCAAAGCCTAATGAAAATAACTTTAGGACAATTACGAATGAATAAATAAATTGTACAGAATTGTTTAAGAATCCCTGGTCAATCGGAGTGACGGGAATGTTAAAATAAATAAGACTCAATAATATTACACAAAATGCTCGATAGAATTTTATTCGATAGAATTAATAAAAGAGCAGAGTTCATGTTCAGCCGATTGAACTTACATTGGGCAAGAGAGCTCTCTTGCTCAGACACGCTCACGCCAGCAAGCCAGGAAGAGCAAGAAGTATTTGCAGAAATTTGGTGAACTACGGGTCACGACTTCGCAATTTTCCATCTCCGATTCTCCATTCACTCGATGTCCCAAAGTTCTACTAGAAAAAAATCATTCGCCCCTTTGGCGTTGAAATAGGCCCGGGTGGCATCATCTTCCCACACTAACTTGTCCCAACAGTCCTCGTCCACCTTGACATGGAAAAAGCTTTCCGGTGCGCTGTTGGAGTCCACCGGCAACTTTCTGAGACGAGGGCACCCATGCACCTCCAGCACTTTCAGCTGGGGAAAGCGTAGAGTCCGGTCATAAATGCTCGTTAGGCTTGGAAGATCCTCGATTATTAGGGTACCGAGACATGAGAATAGTCGCGAAGCAGCTAAATTCTCCGGTGCAAATCCATCGCTAATGATCTTCTCCATCAAATCGCAGTCCTTAACAATTAGACGCTCAAGTTTTGGAGCGTGCGCGAGCCAAGACAAGTCCAAAAGCCCGCACTTTTCGACCCAAACATCAACGAGCTTGGGAAAGCAATAGCCGTTCGAAGCTTGTCCTACTCCTTGAATAATCTCCATCTCCTTAAGCACGCGGCAGCCGAGAAGATGAAGTTTCTTTAAATGTGAGAAAACAATGTTACCCGTTGGTGAGTACCGTATTACGATCTGGGTCAATTCCTTTTGGCAATCGGTGATCTTCACTATTTTTATGCATCTCCGCAAATTCGGTGATTGAAATATGTTCAAGGCAGAGGAAGACTTCGACACATTGATAGACAAGTCGATGAGATGTTGCATACAACTTAGCTCCTCTATGATCTCTTTTTCGTTCACTTGACCTGAAGAAGAAGGACCAATGTTACTAACCATTCTTTCACGTGCTCCTATATAAGTTGAAGTGAACTTCCGCTGGCTAAACACATTCAACGGTAAGCTTGCGATTGCCCCTGTTGGAATCAGGGCAGGTGAATCTGCATAATCCAATAGCAACCACCGTAAACTAGTTAAATTCTTGATTTCCATGGGCAATTCGCGAATACAAGTGGCCGAGAGGTCCAAGTATTGTAGACTAATCAAACTGCAAATCTCTTCTGGAAATAACTCGATATTTTTATTGTCGGATAGGTCTAGAACTGTCAAACGAGCCATCATCGAGTCAAAAAATCCTCTTGGCACGAACCTCACATTAGTTTCCCTTACAATCAAAGTTTCGAGCTGGGAACACTGCGGTGGTGTTCGATCGATATTCCGAATCCATTTTCCCCATAAGGATACTTTCTTGGCTTCTCCCCATTTGGAGATCAACTTCGCCGACATGTCTTCTTCTTTATCTATTACTAAAACCTCATTCTCCCTTCGCCCGTGGTCACAAATGATCCATGTCGCCATATCGCGAATGACATCGTGCATCTTTACATAGTGTCCACTAGAATCCAACCCACTTTCCAGTAGACAAGCCCTCTTTAAATCACCCAAGACAGACTCTCCCTTGTCCCGCATATGGTATACATCATCGGTGTCTCCTAGCAAGCCCTCTCCAATCCAAAGTTCAGTAAGGTTGTGCGGTCTTATGAGGTAATCCTCGGGGAAGAGACAACAATAGAGAAAGCAAAGTTGAAGAGTCTCGTCATTTAAGCTATTATAACTGAACTCTAGTTTATAGTACACTTCCTCCACCATACCTGACAGCTCATGCGGTTTGTTCCTCAGTGTTGTTAGCGCATGATTCCACTCACTAAGATTGTCTTTTGTGGCCATGGCTCGCCCGACAGTAATAAGGGCTAGTGGCAATCCTTCGCACTCTTTGGCAATATCCTTTGCGAGGTCTCGAATTTCTTGATGACAATCTGCAAGCGATTTGCCGACGTTCTTCTCGAATAATTTCAGCGCTTCTTCAGGCGTCAAGCAACGTACTTCATATGTTTTGTCGGCTCCCATGTGTTCGCATACATGCTTCAACCGAGTTGTGAACACTACTTTGGATTGGTCATGACAAGAAACTCCGATTTTTGAAAGGTCCAGCCTTGCCCATAAATCATCAATCAACAACACAAACTTCTTCTGGGTCAAAACCTCGTGCAGGTAATGGACCTTCTCATCCTGGGACCATCTTTCCCAGTGCTCATCTTTAATGCTCAGCCTTTTTCTTATGGCGTCTCGAATGTTATCTTCATTCACTTGCTTCGACACCACCACCCAAATTACAACCTCGAATCCTTGATCTGCGTGCGAAAGCTTCTCATTGATCCTTTTCATGAGGGTGGTCTTCCCCACGCCACCTGTTCCATACAACCCAATCGCTCTCACTTGTTTTTCGTCCACGAGCCATTTCCACACTTTATTAAGGGAAATATCAAGCCCCACGGTCTCACCCATAGGCATCTGGAGCACTGGAGGAGAAGGCAACAGCGACGTCACAACGCCTAATTCTCCTCCCTTCGTTTGGAGCTCTTTCGCTTCATTAAGCATTTGATGGACTCCTTTCCCCAACTCATAACTGGACCGGCAGTTCGGCGAAAGACAACGACGGAGACATTTGATTTGGTCACGTCCCTCGGCTTCTCGAAGAATCTGATCTACTCGAGCTACAAATTTTTGCACCGTGTCTAACCAGCACGCCACTTCTTCTGTGCGCCGCACACCTCCTCCTCCTTCTCGACGTCCGACCTCTGCCAACACATCTGTGCTCTTGGCCTTCAGCCTTTCAGTTGCCGTCCGCAACGATTTGACATTATCTTTCAGATTACAAATGTATCCCGAAGGCCCGCTGGCCAAGCTCCATAAATTGTTGAAGAGTTGTAGAAGAGAATTTGCACAATCCATCGATTCTTTCAAGGTGAGAGATCATAAAAACGGACTCCTTAAGATGGTTGGAAAGCGGGCGAATGGGCGGAGTTTGATAGCAGAGAGCATCTCGGAAGATGCCTAGGCACACTCAATAATAGAGGCCAAAAGCAATGGCCGACGAAGAGTACGATGATACGAGCCAAAATGGCAGACTAAAGTAAACAAGCAAGCCGAAAGTCGCAAATAGCTGGTGGGCCAATTCATTGCAAGTGCTACAAAAAATGATATCTTATATAAGCCTCGGTAAGATCAAGGGTCCCCCAACCTAAATTTTTTTCCCACAGCAACGTCATGAAAACGATAAGATATCAAACACCGTCCATCGTATGAAAACAATCTAGTGAGACCACTTCCCAAATCAAAATGAAGCTAGATTATTACTTTGATTATCATCGAATATGTGACCATGTGAACACTTGACCTTGGGTGTCGTAACACTTTAAAACTCTTGAGATTAGAACTCGATTCCATCTTCATTTTCAATCACATCAATAATTTTAATGTTGTCATTTCCATGTTTAGCCAAAGAGTGGCTTGGCTACTGTTTATCTCCCTTTCGATCCCCATTTTTGCCGGAAACATTAAATATATGTCTCGTTAATAATTTCTTTCGAAGGCTAGAATCTCATAATTTCAAGTACACAAAATTTGCCACTAATTTTTTTGTTTTGTCTCAAAAGAAAGCTGCTAATAACTCATTTCGTTTGGAAAATGCATCCGACATGCGTAGCTCTTTTTTATTCTAATTTAAGCTTAAAAGGGGAAGAAAAATGAACAAAACGCAGTGAACAGTTAAAATACCCATTCTCAAAAGCATTAAGGCCGTCGAATGGGTACAAGAGAGATTTTAACTGTTGATTTAAAAATATTTTATTTCATACTCTTCGGCGAGAGACTTCGTGTTACTATCATGTGTGCTCATGAGGTTTGGATTTAACATATTTGTCTTGTAAGATACTACTAATCCCAACGTTGGTATAATGTTAATCATACAAGGTTATATTTTTATGCGCATTAATTTCTGACCGATTTCATAGATCATCCATAGTTTTTTCACAAAAATATTTTTCCTAATATTCTTCTGTGATTTCCATTGGGAAGATTAAACTCAGAAAGAGAACAAAATTTTTCAATGGACAAAAGCTCTGCAATATTTCCACTCGGCAGTTTCTAGTTGATGAAATTAATGCCGGTTTAAAAGAAAATTGTGACTGAGGAATGATTTAGCAAATATTTCTACTTCTTTATGAGTAATTCGACTTGCGCGTCTAGTTACATGTGAATGAGCTATAATTGTAAGGTCAAACAATAGGAAGGCTCATCCAAACACTCAAGATAGAGATCATAAGAAGTAAAAGTAAATAGCTAAGAGAAAGTTGAAACCGTCGCTCATAATAATTAGCATATCTTGATGAAATTCGGTTATTGTGATGGGTTCAAATCGCATAAGAGACATTTTAATTCCTAAAAGTCCTGATGTAAAATTAGACGAGCTAAGATCCCGTCCACATGGCACAGTAAAACTTAAGACCGAGAGTTGTCACATACCTATCATGCATCATCAGACGCTAGTTTCAGGGTACTGAAACTAGTGTTACTTCAGCCAAAATCAAGCAGCACGCTGGTACGAGAAAGTCGTCTCTGGGTTTGAGAGTCCTAGCAGACAAATTTGACTTCGTCCTCTCCAACAGTGCAAGCCAAAAATCAACGGCTGTGTTTGTCGACATCTTTCCTGGGGGGCTGTGTGGGTGCAGGTCGACAATGTGGTGGCAACACTTATCTCTAGCAGGACAATTCATCTTTCAATAATTATCTTTTGAAAAGCCATGCTTGGTGTTGATTTCCACAACATCAAAAGATTTTCGTGGAAGAGTTCCATGTTTCTTATTTACCATGTGAAGTAAACAAAATCCCCCCTGCCAAGTTTAAGCATCAGAAACATGAATGGCATTCCCCCCCGAAGGCTTCATGGTTCAACGGAACTCTGAACTCCAACCATGTGAGGCCTGCCAACATGAGAGCCCTGAAGCACTTGTGTACAGCGATGCAGTGTCGATCTTCCTTTTAACTTAGCGCAGTTTTTAGTCTTAATATCAATACTGAGTAGTACTAACACTGTTGACTGTTTGGTAGGGTTTAAGAGTGTCGATTTTCCGAGAAATCTAGGATTCCATACACGTATCATCCTCGTCTGCACATACATCTAGCAAGGAAAATCCGAAAGAATAATCAATACACAATTGGATTGACCCAGAATGCTGCGTGCATCTTGAATGTGCTCATCGCGGAGGGAGGAATTCCAATTCCGTACATATTCGAGTTCCTGACTTTTTTAGAGCTTTAGACTTTCGGCCAAATGATGCATTCAAGGCTTCGATTGTCTTCTGGTATGACATTTTCCTTGTCTTCTGGTATGACATTTTCCAAATTCAAGGCTTCGATTGTCTTCTGGTATACATTTTCCAAACCTAATCACCATCAAAAGTTGTCAAAACACAAATAAAAAAGCTTGTGAGGACTTAGCTGAGTAACTTATCGTAGACTTTTCAGATACCCAAAAAAACAAGTTGTAGAAATACGATACCTAGAAATGACATGCAGTATTCATGATACGATAGCAGCTGCTCATTAGCGATATTTGCAAGTCAAGAGATGAAGAACAGTGCATGCCCAGAAGCGGCCACCCACCCATGTGGAGTGAGACCCGTGCCCTTGAAAGCTATCAAGCCATAAAACTTCTTTGCTAGCTCTTTAATCTTTTAAAAAAAAACTTGTCACTATTAAGAAAAAAAGCATATTAAAATAATGACCAAAATTAGGTTCCTCTTCATCTCTTGGCAAACAAGAATATTTATTTATGAATTTTTAGCGTATGGATTCAATACCTCATGATCATTTACTCTAATTCCAACCCATCTTGACTATAGAATCAGAAACTGAAAATGACAAAGAAAAAACTCTCTCTCTCTCTCTCTCTCTCTCTCTCTATATATATATATATATATATATATATATAAAGCAACAACTTCTTTGAATTGACCGACAAAGAAATAAATTAAGTTGAAAATAAAGCCCCTGAGCAATAAGGTAAATAGGATTTGGTGGAAACTGAAGGATATAGTGCGACCACCTAGAGCGTATTAAGCTTGATATACGAGTATGAAATAGGTGAATAGGTGATTTTGAAAAATTTTGCGGAAGTATGAAATACACAGCATATTAAGTGTGATATATGAGTAAATTAGCTAGAGCTACAAGCATAATAAGAGAGTTTAAGAAAAAAGATCAAGACACAGAGTTTATAGTGGTTTAACTTAGCTCAAGCCTATATCCACTCTCTCAAACCGACAGCCTATCATACAAGTATGTATCATACTCTTTTGTTACAATTCAGATCCAAAACTTCACAAAGTCTTCTACTCTCACAAAGCAAGAATGTATCATACTCTTTTGTTTACTATGTAAGCTCACAATAAATGAACAACTCTAAACTTTGAAATTATACTCTCATGTGCATCCTCTTGAAAGACTTGAAATATCTCCCTTAAATACTCCTTTATGCATAGACGATTGTTGATTCTTCCAATAAACCCGTTGGACATAATCAATCAGGGAGATCTCAAGAAATCTTTAGATCGTGATAAAAGTCCGTCAATCATGGTTGCCCATATAATCAGGATCTTGATTTTCATAAGTGAATACTTGCCACATTTACCCGATCTTCAGAGAATCCATTATATCAATAATAATCTTCATAAAATCCTGTCAATCCACCAATATGCTATCTGAAATGCACGAGTATCAAAGTTATATCTTACATAAACAGTCGTCATAATCCGACTTCCTAGATTTTACTAAATTTGACTTCCCAGACTTTACGGTGTCTGCTACTTTCAGACAATACTTTGTCTGACATCTCCAGACTTTACTCTTTTTGGCAGATGTTACTCTATCTAGCATCTCCAGACAATACAATATTTGGCATCTCCAATTAATACATTGTATGGCCACGACTTTTGTCATCTTCAGAATCCACTCGTATTTGACTTCAAGTCTAATCACTGAGTTTTGTCATCTTCAAAATAACAATAGAGCTTCCTCTAACAGAAACAAATGAAAGAGAAATACCAAACACCGCCCCAAGTGTAGTAGGGGTCTTCTTCATGTTTGTATCGCAACATAGGAAATTCGTCAATTGTTGTGCAATAAAAAATTTGAGTACATGTGACGACAATTAGTTCCGTTGCATTAAGGGCTTTGTGTGACATGATATCTCAATTCATACGTTTCAAATCAAACCCATTTTGGTTTTCGGCAGAAACAAAGAAAAGAGTACAATGCAAGCGTACCTTTGATGTTGGCCTAATTCTTGTCAAGACCATAATAATAGTAATAACAAGTAAAGTGAATTGACCGAGATTAGTATATGAGAACTATTCTAGATATAAATCTTTGAAATTCGTCAAACCTTGATTTTACGATCATGAAATTATCTTGAGGAATCATTTGACTAGATAAAAAAAAATTACCCAATTAGTCATAAATTTATTATACGAATATCAATTGGATCATAAACTTTCCAATTTTGCCAACTATACAATTCTACTGATGAATTGCAATAAAAAAATTAGACATAGCATCTAGTAATCACCGGCCAATCGAAATGGCATGCTAGCAGCCTGAAGTGGCCAAATATATTAAAAACGAGTTTGTTCTAAGAATTTCTTATTACGAAGGTTCTAATTTTTCTCCTTGCTTTCTTTATGGTTCATCGTCCTCTAACTAAAGGCCCTGCTACATTTGAGTCGTAGGTGCTGCTAACGGGTCTAATATATATGCATATCTCCGAATCATTAAGTTAAGTGGAGCTTTAAATGGATTCCCGCATCTTTAGTTTTATAAGCCACTTGATAAAAAGAAGTCCACCCTTTGAGTGTTCAACTTTCTCAGGGATTGGAATTCCCTTTTGGAGCCTTTCCCCCCTCGATCAATTGCAAAAACCAGAGCAAAGGGAGAATGGAATTGCAATTACCAGGTCAATGGTGAGTTGGTGATATAGATGAAGAAGCTCTTATGAAAACTCCCTTGGCCCTCTCGTCCCACCTCGCGTTCAACCATTTGGTTGAAGGAAATTCCAGTGGATCTCGGACTTTTTGTGAAAGTATTATCTTGATGTGGATTCCTTTGTGCCCTCAACGGTTTGGGCGGATCTATGCGCCAATATCCGATAAAGTCCCAACCACCACCGATGGCCATGGCCGCAAGGCCACGAGCTCAACATATGCGAGCTCTACATCCTGGCCATGGCAGCTAGAGCCAACAATTGATGCCTCTATTTTTGCCCTCCCTACGTCTCAAGTCAGCTACTTCACAGGCAAGGAGATTCAAAGCCCATATTAGTACAACTGAAACTCCTACTACCACGATCATGTTCAAAGCCACCAGATAGGGAAACCTGACTGCTTTGCGCTTACTGTCTTCTCTTTGAGAGGCCCAAGCTCGGTTAGCCCAAAAATTCCTAAGCCAGACATTTTTGGTCCGGATTTGAACATACTAGCAACATGTCGATTTCCTGTTGGGAATGATACAAAAGCGAAGTATTACTTCAACATCCTTTTTGGCACTTCCATGCCATTCCCTCACCTCAGAGGCAGAGCAGCTTTGATAAAGGCTGCTCATCCAGACTGGTCTCCAGCGACGATTAAGTCTGCTATCATGACTTTGGCTAAGCAGCTGAACATCAAGAAAAACCCGATCATGGACGAAAGACTTCAACCTGCAAATGTCATTGGATTGCTTTCCGCCTCAACGAATTGCAATTACCAGAGCGAAGAGAGAATGGACTATGGATCTGTTTTGCGATACTAGTCAGTGGTGAGATAGCAATATCGATGAAGAAGCTCTTCCACCTCAGTCGACAAGGGAGTGCTAGCCAACGGCTCTTTCAAGACAATTCTGCTATTCTGTAGTATCGATATACTTGGGAAGCTACTAACGAAAAGATGAAATGTATTGACATGAAATTATTGACATAGTATCATCCCCAACTAAAATACTCCGGATCTTGGGCAAAAGCTTAAGGAAAAGAAAACATTAAAACGCTATGGATTATGAATGGAAGAACAACATTGCAATTCGAATCCGTAGATTGGCGTAGTTCTTTTGAGGACAAGCACCGGTTCCTTGTTGGATAAGCCGGTGATTTAGGGGCCCGTTTGGTTCGGCTTTCGAATGGGCATTTAGCCTCAAAAGCCCATTTGGCCAAAATAATGTTGTTTGGTTCAGCATTTGGGTTGCATTTTGGAGATGCAATTGCATCTCCAATGTAGGCCGAAGCCTTTGGGCCAAAAGCAGCTCTAGGGGTGCATTTGCAATTAGCATTCTCGGTATACAACTTGCCCATTTAATGAAAATTACCACGGAGTTCCCATTTTACCCTCATACATTTTCAATATTTCTCTTTTGCCCTTAAGAAACCCTAAACCTGCAATTCTATATTCCTCTATTCTCTTATGCACTTTCGTCCGCCTTCTCCTCCTCTGTGCTCCTGCTCCGCCTCCCTCTCCCAGCTCGGCTTCTCCGCCTCCCTCTCTCTCTCTCGGCTGCTCCGTCTCTTGCTTCGCCTCCCCTCGATCATCTGTCCTTCTTCCTTTTGGCTGCTCCACCTCCCTCTCCCTCTCTCTCGGTTGCTCCGCCTCTTGCTCTGCCTCCCTCGGTCGTCCCTCCCTCTCGGCTGCTCCGCCTCCTGCTCTGCCTCCCTCGGTCGTCCCTCCCTTTCGGCTGCTCCGCCTCCTCTCGGTCATCCCTCCCTCTCCCTCTCGCCTCCATCTCCCTCTCGGTCGTCCGTCCCTCTCCCTCTCGCCCGTCCTTTGCTCCACCAAGTCTCGGTCGTCCCTCTCTGTCCCTCTCGATCGTCCCCTACTCCGCCTCCATCTCGTGTTGACTGGCTGGTGACTAAGGGTTTCTTGCGCGCACAGGAGGAAGGAGATGATGGAGGCGGGCTGGGCTACTCGCATGGCTGGAGGGAGATGGGCCGAGCCAAGCCCACACGCAAAGAAGAGGGAAAATGGAAAAAAAATGAAGGAAATTTTTAATACTTTCCTTTAATAAAATTTTTCCAAAAATATTAAAAATAATCATATATAAAAGGTGACTACATGGAAATAAAATTGAAGGACTCGTATTTATTATAATGAAATGACTTTTTTCTTTAATTAAAAAGATATCAATTAATGTGATTTTTTTATTTATAAATTGTTAGTATGTCTCTTTTACATTATTTAAAATGTTAAAATAATATTTTCTCTTCAATTCCAAACAAATTAAAATTTAAAAAAATTAAAATTAGTTACAACAAAGCACTTTCCAAATATATATTTACCAAACAGCATTTCCTCAAAGTTGCATCTTAATGCAGTTTTCAGTTATAATTTACCAAACAATATTGCATTTCACAAAACCCATTTAGGCTAAAAGCGTTTGCATTTTCCCAATGACTTTCCCCAAAAGCCAAACCAAACTCACCCTTAGATATATCCAGAGAGACCGCCAAAAAATAATTTCACCATCTTGTTAATAAAAAAAGAAGATTTTTTCCCGTGTTGGTTGATTTTTGAAAAAGTGGGTGAATGTATGAAAATTATTGGTGAAAAAAGAAGTTACTACTCACTTGATCTTATTAATTTGTTGGTAAGTTACGGACAATCATAAAAATTTATTTTCAGTTGCTTATCAACCTTATTTTTTGTTTCACTTATAAATTGTCAAAATTTTCTATCTTTGACTAACTCCCATTTGTACAACTCACAACATTTCATTTGATATTTCTTTTTAAAATGATCGACTTTGTTATCGATCACAGGTGTATTTATTTCAGCGAATATATGTTCTAAAAATTAGTTTTTCACGCTTTCACCCATCTAGTTCGTTGAAATGCGTAAAAAATTGAAAACACTTTTCGATTAACAAATTATTCAAGCATAAAATCGAAACTAAAAATTCATAAATCTGAAAAGTAAAAACACTTTAGAATTGCTCTCTCTCTCTCTCATACACACCCGGAGTCAATACAAAAATGAAAATCGTTAGGTAGTAGCTCCCTACTCCCTAGCAAAGGGATAGCTCTCCCCGATCATCGCCATTGCCGTTCTAATATTGATGAGGAACCTGCGGGCGGCTCCTTGCTTGAACGTTCTGTTTCGAGCTTGGATCCAGAAGATGAAGTTCGCTTGCGGCGACGATTCTTCGAGAGGATCTCGAGGAGTCCGGACAGTTTGAGCTGAGCCCGGTCGAGATCGGTAAGGCTGCAACTGAAGGATGGCGAAGCAGAGAAGGAAAAAGCCTCTGGGCGACTTGCTCTTGTCGTTGGAGGCCGCGACGGCATTGGGGTCGTCGTCGGAGATGGATAGACCGTCCGTGTCGACGGCGTGAGGCTCGACGTGGCTGTTTGAGTACTGTGGCTATTTGGTGGAGATGTGCTGTTCGACTTATTGCATTTCGCTTGGCGTGATGGGGTCTGACCCATCTCAGGTGGAGCTCGCGCAGTGTGGATATGGCTTAGAAGTAGTCGACGAGGAGGGAGACGGCGTCGTTCTGGGGGACGACGACGGGGAAGAGCTTGCAGACGGAGGGGCAGAGGATGATGGTTTTGAGGTCGGCGATATTGGAGAAGATGAGTATGAGGAGCGCGGCAAGCAATTCAAGTCCAATGACTTACAAGATGAATAATTCCAAGTGAGATCCAAATACCCAGAACTGTTTTTGGTCATATAGCACCAAATAAAGAAAAATTATCCTGAAAAGTGATTTTCTACGTAGCATTCTCCTTTATTATGAAATTTTCCCCACAGCTTTAAATTTTATACTCTTACGTGAATACTAAACTTTCTAGTCGTGGCTTACTAACTTTTCTCCATCGGGTTACCAAGTCGCATTTGGGTTATTTACCGAGGTTTATTTGCGTTTTTTTTTTTTGCTTCATTGTCAACGGATATAAGGCTTTAAGAAAAATAGTAAATTGTTTTAGGTCAACAAATAAAGGATGTTTTACCAAGATTTAAATTTGTGTTAGAAAGCCCCCATTTGATCTTGAAGCCCGCTGCAAAGTTTTTTAACTGAAAATTCAATGAGCACCAAAGCCTAATGAAAATGGCTTTAGATTAATACAAATCAATAAATAAATTGTACCGAACTATTTAAGACTCTCTGGTCGGTCAGTCTGAGTGACGGAGATGTTGAATGAATGAGCCTCAATAATGTTATGTGACATGCTCGGTCGAATTAATAGAAGAGTAGAGTTCATGCTTAGCTGATTGAACCTACTTTTGGGGAGAGAGTTCTCTTGCTTAGACACACTCAGGCCAGCAAGCCAAGAAGAGCAAGAAGTATTTGCAGAAATTTGGTGCACTACGGGCCACAACTTGGGAGAATTTCCATCTCCGATTCTCCATTCACTCGACGCTCAAAAATTTAACTTCACCACCCCATGATCCCCGCGCTTTGGCGGAGAAATAGGCCCGGGTGGCATCGTCTTCCCACTCTAACTTGGCCCAACAGTCCTCGTCCACCTCGAAATGCAAAAAGATTTCCTGTGCGCTATTGGAGTCCGACGGCCACTTTCTGAGGCGTGGGCACCCTTTTATGGCAAGTACATCCAACTGAGGAAAGGGTAGAGTCCGATCATAAATGCTCGTTAGGCTTGGAAGATTTTCGATTACTAGGACCTCGAGACATGAGAATAATCTCGAAGCAGCTAAATTCTCCGATGCAAATCCATCAGTAATGATCTTCTCCATCGAATCGCAGTCCTTCACAATCAGATGCCTAAGTTTCAGAGCGTGCACGAGCCAAGACTAGTTCAAAAGCCCACACTTTTCGACCCAAACTTCATCGAGCTTGGGAAAGCAAGAGCCGTTCCACGCTTGTGCTACTCCTTGAGTAATCTCCATCTCCTTAAGCACATGACAGCTAAGAAGATGAAGTTTCTTTAAATGCGAGAAAACGCCGCAACCTGTTGATGAGTGACTTATTACGATATGAGTTAGTTTCTCTTAGCAATCGGTGATCTTCATTACTTTTATGTATTTCTGCAAATTCGGTGATTAAAATATATCCAAAGCAGAGGAAGACTTGGACACACTAATAGACAAGTCAATGAGATATTGCATACAACTTAGCTCCTCTATGATCTCTTTTTCGTTCGCTTGACCTGATGGAGAAGGACCAATGTTACTAACCATTATTTGCCCACAGCAACGTCATGAAAAGGGCAAGATACCAAACACCGTCCAACGCATAAAAACAATCTAGTGAGACTACTTCCCAAATCAAAATGAAGCTAAATTATTTAATTTGATTATAATCGAACTTGTGACCGTGTCAACACTTGACCTTGGGTGTCTTAACACATTGAATCTCTTGTGATTAGAACTCTATCCCCATCTTCATTTTCAATCACATCGATAATTTTAATGTTGTCATTTTCATTTTTAGCTAGAGAGTGGCTTAGTGATTGTCTATCTCCCTTTTGATCTCCATTATTTACCCAAAACATTAAATATATATTTCTCTAGAATCTCATAATTTCAAGTAGTAAAACCGTCCACTATTTTTTTTTATATCTCAAAACAAGGCTACTAATTACTCGTTTCATTTAGAATCCAACATGTGTAACTCGTTTTTATTCTAGTTTAAGCTTAAAAGGGGAAGAAAAATGAACAAAACGCAGTGAACAGTTAGGATAGCCATTCTCAAAAGCAATAAGGCCGTTGAATGGGTAAAAGAGAGATTTCAGCTGTTGATTTAAAAACATTTTATCTCATGCTATTCTGCTAGAGTCTTCGAGTTATTATCATGTGTAGTCATGAGGTTTGGATTTAACATATTTATCTTGTAAGATACCACTAATCTCAACGTTGTTATAAATGTTAATCATACATGGTTATATCTTTATGCGCATTGATTTCTTACCGATTTTATAGATTATCCATACTTTTTTCACAATAATATCTTTCCTAATATTCTTCTGAGATTTCCATTGTGAAGATTAAAATTAGAAAGAGAACAAAATTTTTCAATGGACAAAAGCTCTGCAATATTTTGACTCAGCAATTTCTAGTTGATGAAATAAATGCCCGCTTAAAAGAAAATCGTGACTGAGGAATAATTTAGCAAAAACTTTTACTTCTTTTCGAGAGATTTGACTTGCGGGTCTAGTTACTTGTGAATGAGTTATCTTATGACAAATCAAAGACAGCATGTTTTAGTCCATACGCATCATGCAGCTAATCATCCAAACACTCAAGATAGAGAAGTCACAAGAAGTAAAAATAAATAGCAAAAGAGAAAGTTGAAATAGTCGCTCGTAATAATTAGCATAACTTAATAAATTTTATTATTGTGATGGGTTCAAATTGCATAAAGAGACATTTTAATTTCTAAAACGCCGGATGTAAAATTAGACGAGAGCTAAGATCCTTAGCTAAGTCCCGAAGCGTTGTGCGGTTAAAGGAGTTCCTCAGCAGAGTTAATTTCTTAGTCTTCTCCCATAGGTATGAGTTGACCACTGCCGGTTGACGAAATCATACATACCGCTCAAGAAGAATCCAAGCCTAAATATTGCTGTAATTAGAATATATATGTGCTCAAGGCTTTTACAAGAAAAACGAGTAGGCGGTTTTAAGCCAACAAATAAAGGATGTCTTTATCAAGATTCTTGAATTTGCTTGGAAAGGCCCTCATCTGATCTTGAAGCCCGTCGCGATTTTGTTACTGGAAATCTAATAAGCAGCAAAGCCCAATAAAAATGACTTTAGGACGACAAGAATGCATAGATAAATCGTAACAAATTATTTAAGAATCCATTAGTCATTCAGTCTGAGCAACGGGGATGTTAAATGAACTGACTTAATAATTTTACAAAACATGGTTGCACGGATTAATAATGAGCAGAGCTCACGCTTAGCTGATTGAACCTACATTTGGCAAGAGAGTCCTCTTGCCAGCAAGCCAGGAAGAACAAGAAGTATTTGCAGAGATTTGGGGAACTACAGGCCACAACTTGGAAGATTTACCGTCTCCGATTCTCCACTCACCCCATGTCCGTGAGTCCAGTTGAAATAACCGAAACCGAATCCATCACTTTGGCGGTGATGGAGTTATTCTGTTACTTATTCTCATACGAGGTGGAGTCAACTTCCGTTGGCTGAACACTTTCAACGGTAAGGTTGCGATTGCCCCCCTTAGAATCAGGGCAGGTGAATCTACATAATCCAATAGCAACCACTGTAAACAAGTTAAATTCTTGATTTCCCTAGGCAACTCACGGATACAAGTGACCGAGAGGTCCAAGTATTGTAGACTAATCAAATTGCATATTTTTTCCGAAAATAACTCGATATTTTTATTGCTGGACAGATCCAGAACTGTCAAACGAGCCATCATCGAGTCGAAAAATCCTCTTGACACGAGCCTCACATCAGTTTCCCTTACAATCAAAGTTTTGAGTTGGGAACACCTCGGTGGTGTTCGGTCAATGTTCCGGATCCATTTTCCCCATAAGGATACTTTCTTTGCTTCCCCCCATTTGGAGATCATCTTCGCGGACATGTCTTCTTCTTTCTCTATTACTAAAACCTCATTCTCCCTTCGCCCGTGGTCACAAATGATCCATGTCGCCATGTCACGGATGACATCGTGCATCTTTACACTGTCTCTTCCATCATTATCCATCACACTTTGCAGTAGACAAGCCCTCTTTAAATCCCCCAAGACAGACTCTCCCCTGTCCCGCATATGGTATACATCATCGGTATCTCCCAGCAAACCCTCTCCAATCCAAAGTCCAGTAAGGTTGTGCGATCATATACGGTAATCCTCAAGGAAGAGACAACAATAAAGGAAGCAAAATTGAAGAGTCTCGTCATTTAAGCTATTGTAACTGAACTCTAGTACATAGTACACTTCCTCCACCATACCTGACAGCTCGTGCGGTTTGTTCCGCAATGTCGTTAGCGCATGATTCCGCTCACTGAGTTTGTTTTTTGTGGCCATGGCTCGCCCGACAGTAATAAGGGCTAGTGGCAAGCCTTGGCACTCTTTGGCAATGTCCTTTGCAAGGTCTCGAATTTCTTGATGACAATTTACAAGCGATTTGCCGACGTTCTGCTCAAATAATTTCAGAGCTTCTTCGGACGTCAAGCAACATACTTTGTGTGTCTCATCGGCCCTCATGCGTTCGCATACATGCTTCAACCGAGTTGTGAACATTACTTTGGATCGATCATGACGAGGAACTCCGATTTTGGAAAGGTCCAGCCTAGCCCATAAATCATCAATCAACATCACATACTTGTTCTGATTCAAAGCTTGGCACAGGTGATGGACCTTGTGATCCTGGGACCATCCATTCCAGATCTGATCTTCAATGCCCAGCCTTTTCCTTATAGCATCTCGAATGTTATCTTCATTCACTTGCTTCGACACCACCACCCAAATAACAACCTCGAATCCTCAATCTGCGGGTAAAAGATTCTGGTCGATCGCGTCCAAAAGCTTCTGGTTGATCCTTTTCATGAGGGTAGTCTTTCCCACACCACCTGTTCCATATAACCCAATCATTCTCACTTCTCTTTTGTCCACAAGCCATTTCCACACTTCATTAAGGGAAAAATCAAGCCCCACGGTCTCATCCATAGGCATCTGGAGCACGGCAGCAGGAGGCAACGGCGACGTCACAACGCCTAAATCTCATCCCTTAGTTTGGAGGTCGTCAGCTTCATTGAGCATATGATGGACTCTTTTCCCCAACTTATGACTAGACCGGCAGTTCGGTGGAAGACAACGACGGAAACATTTGATTTGGGTACGTTCCTCGGCTTCTGGAAGAATCTGATCTACTTGAGCTACAAACTATTGCACCTTGGCTAACCAGTACTCCACTTCTTTCGTGCGCCGCACACCTCCTCCTCCTTCTTCACGTTCCACCTCTACCAACACATCAGTTCTCTTGACCTTCAGCCAGTCGGTTGCCGTCCGCAACAATTTGACATTATCTTTCAGATTACTAATGTAGCCCGAAGGTCTGCCAGCCAAGCTCCATAAATTGTTGCAGAGTTGTAGAAGAGAATTTGCGAAATCCATTGATTCTTTCAGAGATAAGAGATCATAAAAATGGACTCCTTGAGATTGTTGGAAAGCGGGCGAAAGGGCGGAGTTCGATAGCCGAGAGCACCACGGAAGATGCCTAGGCAGACTCAATAATAGAGGCGGAAAGCAAATGGCCGACGAAGAGGACAATGATACGAGCCAAAATGGCAGACTTGAGTAAAAAAGGCAAGCCGAAAGTCGCAAATAGTAGAAAAACACAAGTTGGTGGGCCGATTCATTGCAACTGCTACCAAAAATGATATTTAATATAAGCCTCGGGGGCATCAAAGGTCCCCCAACCCTAAACTCATTTCCCACGGCAACGTCATTAAAAACGACAGAATACCAAACACCGTCCAACGCATAAAAACAATCTAATGGGACCACTGCTAAATCATTTAATTTGATTATCATCAAACATGTGATCGTGTGAACACTTGACCTTGAGCGTCTTAACACTTTGAATCTCTTGAGAATAGAACTCTATTCCCGTGTTCATTTTCAATCACATCAATAATCTCAATGTTGCCATTTTTAATTTTAGCTAGAGAGTGGCTTGGCAATTGTCTATCTCCCTTTCGATCTTCATTATTTGCCAAAAACTTTAAATATGTTTCTCGTTCATAAGTTTTTCGAAGGCCAGAATCTTAGAACTTCAAGTAGACAAAACCGTCCACTAATTTTTTTTTTTTGTTTCATCTATAAAAAAGCTACTAATTACTTGTTTCGTTTGGAAAATGCATCTGACATGCGTAACTCTTTTTCATTGTAGTTTAAGCTTAAAAGGGGAAGAAAAATGAACAGAATGTAATGAACAGTTAGGATACCCATTCTCAAAAGCATTAAGACCGTCGAATGGGTAAAAGAGAGATTTTAGCTGTTGATTTAGAAACATTTTATTTCATACTCTTCCGCAAGAGTCTTTGAGTTATTATCATGTGTATTCATGAGGTTTGGATTTAACATATTCATCTTGTAAGGTACCACTAATCTCAACATTGTTATAATGTAAATCATACATGGTTATATTTTTATACGCATTAATTTCTTCCCGATTTCATAGATTATCCATAGTTTTTTCACAAAAATATTTTACCTAATATTCTTCTGTGATTTCCATTGTGAAAATTAAATTCATAAAGAGAATAAAAATTTTCAATGGACAAAAGTTCTGCAATATTTTGACTTGGCAACTTCCAGTTAATGAAATTAATGCATGTGTAAAAAAAATTGTGATTGAGAAATGATTTAGCAAATATTTTTACTTTTTTACGAGAAATTTGACTTGGGGATCTAGTTACATGTGAATGAGCTATAATTGTAAGGTAAACATTAGGAAGGCTTACCATTAACTTATGAAAAATCAAAGATAGCATATTTTAATCGATACGCATCATGCATTTAATCATCTAAACACTCAAGATAGAGGTCATAAGAAGTAAAGTAGACAGCTAAGAGAAAGTGGAAACAGTCGCTCGTGATAACTAGCATAACTTAAGGAAATTTGGTTATTGTGACAGGTTCAAATCGCCTAAAGAGACACTTTAATTCCTAAAAGTCGCCGTGTAAAATTAGACAAGAGCTATAAAATCCTTAGCTAAGTCGCGATGCCTTGTGCGTTTAAAGGAGTTCCTCTGCAGAGTTAATTTCTTGGTCCTCTCCCATAGGTATGAGTTGACCATTGCCGATTGACGAAATCATACATACCGCTCAAGAAGAATCCAAGCCTAAATGTCTCTGTAATTAGAATATATGTGCTCAAGGCTTTAAAATAAAACGAGTAGATGGTTTTAAGCCAACAAATAAAGGATGTCTTCACCGAGATTCTTGAATTTGCTTGGAAAGAAAGGCCCTCATATGATCTTGAAGCCCGCCGCGATTTTGTTACCAGAAATTCATTAAGCAGCAAAGTCTAATGAAAAAGGCTTTAGGATGACACGAATGAACAGATAAATTGTATCAAACTATTTAAAAATCCCTGGTAAGTCAGTCTGAGTGACGGGGATGTTAAACGAATAAGACTCAATAATGTTACACCACATATGCTGCATCAAATTAGTAAAAGAGCAAAGTTCATGCTGAGCTGATTGAACCTACATTTGGCAAGAGAGTTCTCTTGCTTAGACACGCTCACGCCACCAAGCCAGGAAGAACAAGAAGAAGTATCTACAGAGATTTGGGGAAATACGGGCCACAACTTGGAAGATTGTCCGTCTCCGATTCTCCACTCACCCGATGTCGCCCAATTCAGTAGAATGGGTCATTCGCCACGCTCTGACGGTGAAATTGGCCCGGGTGGCATCATCTTCCCACTCTAACTTGGCCCACCAGTCCTCGTCCGCGTAGACATCCAAGCTATGATGTCCACTGTTGGAGTCCACCGGCAACCTTCTGAGACGAGGGCACCCGTTTATGGCAAGAACGGATAGCCGAGGAAAGGGTAGAGTCCGATCATAAATGCTCGCTAGGCTTGGAAGATCCTCGATTATTAGGACACCGAGACATGAGAATAGTCGCGGAACAGCTAAATTCTCTGGTGCAAATCCATCGCTAATGACCTTCTCCATCAAATCGCAGTGCTTGACAATCATACGCTCAAGTTTCGGAGCATGCGCGAGCCAAGACAAGTCCAAAAGTCCACACTTTTCGACCCAAACATCAAGGAGACAGGGAAAGCAAGAGCCGTTCCACGCTTGTCCTGCTCCTTGAGTAATCTCTATCTCCTTAAGCACGCGGCAGCTGAGAAGATGAAGTTTCTTTAAATGCGAAAAAATGCCGCTACCTGTTGATGGGTGACTTATTACAACCTGGGTCAATTCCTCTTGGCAATCAGTGATCTTCGCTACTTTTATGCATCTCTGCAAATTTGGTGATTGAAATATGTCCAAGGCAGAGGAAGACTTCGACACATCAATAGACAAGTCAATGAGATATTGCATACAACTTAGCTCCTCTACGATTTCTTTTTCGTTCACTTGACCCAATGGTGGACCAATGCTTCTAACCATTCTTTCATGTGCTCGCATCCAATATGGAGCCAACTTATGTTGGCTGAACACATTCAACGGCAAGCTTGCGATTGCCCCCGTTGGAATCAAGGCAGGTGAATCTACATAATCCAATAACAACCACTGTAAGCGAGTTAAATTCTTGAGTTCCCTGGGCAACTCGCGGATACGAGTGGCCGAGAGGTCCAAGTACTGAAGACTAATCAGATTGCAAATCTCTTCTGGAAATAACTCGATATTTTTATTATCGGACAGGCACAGGACTGTCAGACGAGCCATCATCGAGTTAAAAAATCCTCTTGGCACAAGCCTTATCTCAGTTTCCCTCACAATCAAAGTTTCGAGATGGGAACACCTAGGTGGTGTTCGGTCAATGTTCCAGATCCATTTTCCCCACAAGGATACTTTCTTTGCTTCCCCCCATTTAGAGATCATCTTTGCAGACATGTCTTCTTCTTTCTCTATTACTAAAACCTCATTCTCCCTTCTCCCGTGGTCACAAGTGATCCACATCGCCATGTCGCGGATGACATCGTGCATCTTTACATAGTCTCTTCCATCATTATCCAACCCACTTTCCAGTAGACAAGCCCTCTTTAAATCCCCCAAGACATACTCTCCCTTGTCCCGCATATGGTATACATCATCGGTATCTCCTAGCAAACCCTCTCCAATCCAAAGTTCAATAAGGTTGTCCGGTCTTATTGGGTAATCCTCGGGGAAGAGACAACAATAGAGGAAGCAAAGTTGAACGGTCTCGTCATTTAAACTATTATAACTGAATTCTAGTACATAGTACACTTCATCCACCATACCTGACAGCTCATGCGGTTTGTTCCTCAATGTCGTTAGTGCATGATTCCACTCATTGAGATTGTTTTTTGTGGCCATGGCTCGACCGACGGTAATAAGTGCTAGTGGCAACCCTTCGCACTCTTTGGCAATGTCCTTTGCGAGGTCTCGAATTTCTTGACAAC
This sequence comes from Melaleuca alternifolia, assembly GCA_019926035.1. Classification (NCBI taxonomy): domain Eukaryota; kingdom Viridiplantae; phylum Streptophyta; class Magnoliopsida; order Myrtales; family Myrtaceae; genus Melaleuca; species Melaleuca alternifolia. The sequence goes on from JAGKPW010002286.1 coordinate 144,562, forward strand.
AATCCACAAGCGATTTGCCGACATTTTTCTCGAATAATTTCAGAGCTTCTTCGGGCGTCAAGCAACGTACTTCATGTGTTTTGTCAGCCTCCATGTGTTCGCATACATGCTGCAACCGAGTTGTGAACACTACTTTGGATCGGTCATGACGAGGAACTCCGATTTTGGAAAGGTCCAGGCTCGCCCATAAATCATCAATCAACAACACAAACTTCTTCCGGGTCAAAGCTTGGTACAAATGATGGACCTTGTCTATCGGGGACCATCCATTCCAGATCTGATCTTCAATGCCCAGTCTTTTCCTTATGGCATCTCGAATATTATCTTCATTCACTTGCTTCGACACCACCACCCAAATAACAACCTCAACTCCTTGATCTGCGTGCGAAAGCTTCTCGTTGATCCTTTTCATGAGGGTGGTCTTTCCCACACCACCTATGCCATATAACCCAATCACTCTAACTTGTTTTTCATTCACGAGCCATTTCCACTCTTTATTAAGGGAAATATCAACCCCCACGGTCTCACTCGTAGGCATCTGGAGCACTGGAGGAGGAGGCAACGGCGACGTCAGAACGCCTAATTCTCCTCCCTTAGTTTGGAGCTCTTTCGCTTCATTGAGCATTCGATGGACTCCTTTTCCCAATTCATAACTGGACCGGCAGTTCGGCGGAAGACAACGACGGAGACATATGATTTGGTCACGTTCCTCAGCTTCTCGAAGAATCCGATCTACTCGAGCTACAAGTTCTTGCACCTTATCTAACCAGCACGCCACTACTTCCGTGCGCCGCACACCTCCTCCTCCTTCTTGACGTTCCACCTCCGCCAACACATCTGTGCTCTTGGCCTTCAGCCAGTCAGTTGCCGTCCGCAACGATCTGACATTGTCTTTCAGATTACAGATGTAGCCCGAAGGTCCGCTGGCCAAGCTCCATAAATTGTTGAAGAGTTGTAGAAGAGAACTTGCGCAATCCATTGATTCTTTCAGAGATAAGAGATCATAATAATCGACTCCTTAAGATGGTTGGAAAGCGAGCGAGAGGGGCGGGTCTCGGAAGATGCCCACGCAGACTCAATATCAGAGGCCGAAAGCTTTGGCCAACAAAGAGAAGAATGACACGAGCCGAAATGGCAGACAAAAGTAAAAGCAGACCGAAAGTAGCTAACAGTAGAAAAGCACAAGTTGGTGGGCCGAATCTTTGCGTATGCTGCTAAAAAGAGTATTTTTTTATAAAGATAATATTTCATACAAGCCTCGGTAGCATCGAGGCCCTTCATCTTGGGCTCTATTCGTTTCACGAAAAATATAGTAATTTGAAAAATATTTTTTAAGACATCATTTATTTAAAAAATAATAATATTTTTCGGTGTTCGTTTGTTAAAGTACGCAAATTTATTCAAAACAAGACCATTCGGAGAATTTTTATGAATGCTTCGATTTCCTCCTTTCTTTTTTAACTGTTCATCGTATCCTAACTAAAGGCACTGCTGCACTTTAGTCGCGGGTGCTGCTAACAATTCGTTGTCTGTTTGATCTGCAAATCTCCGGACCATTAAAGCTAAGTGGAGCTTTAAATGGATTCCCGTACCTTGAGAGTTCAATTTTCTCGGGGATTGGAATTCCCAATCCTTTTTGGAGCAAAGGGAGAATGGAATTGCAATCACCAGGTCAATGGTCAGACAGTGATAATAGATGAAGAAGCTCTTCAATGAAATGTCCCTTAACTCTCTAATCCCTCCTCGCGTTCAACCATCTGGTTGGAGGGAATTCCAGTGCAGCTAGGAGTTTTTGTGAACGTATCAGCTTGATGTGGATTCCTTCGTGACCTCAATGGTTTGGGTGGGTTTATTCGCCAATATCCGGGAACGTCCCGACCACCACTGACGGCCGCCGCCGCAAGGCCAAGAGCTCAACATATGCGAGCTCTAGATCCTGGCCATGGCAGCTAAAGCTCATGGCCATGACCGGTCGCCCTCGAACCGGATCTAATTCTGGGAATGCTTTCTTAGCCGGAGCTCCTTCTGCGGCACGTTCGTTGGCGAAACGCTGGGTGGGGACCAGCCATGGATGCTCTGTGTGGTGTGGAACACAAGTCTCTGAAAGAAAAGGGGTAAAAAGAAGAAGAAAGAAAGATAAAAGAAGAAAATGAAAAGAAAAGGAAGGAAAAGATATATGAACATCATCTGGAAAACATGCTTAAAAGCTAATGGAAACGATTGACATCCCGTGTTATCATGTTCGAACAACTTCCGATCTGGACAATGACATAGACTTGCTCAGAGACATATGAACAGACAGGTTGCGTGCGTTCGATTGGGGGAATGAAATGAAGCATAATTATTGAGCCAGGTTTCGTACAAAGCCAGTTCGGGAAACATGCAGTCAACGAAATCAACTCCAACGGCGCCGACTTGCTATTTATAGAGAGGATGAGATCTCGGTTCTCCCTCACCGAACGGAATAGAGAGGTTGCCCGGTCAATGAAGCGTGAGGCCGCGAGTGGCGATTGGATCGATGACAGAAGCTTCCGTGATCGACGATGATTGAAAACAGGAGCCGCGGAGGCACCTCGAGCTAGATCCGAAGACTCGGCCGCGGAAGAGCGTGAAATCGGAGCGGCCGGCGAAGCTTGTAGGCGGCGAATGACGTCCCTCGCCGGCGGCGACAACTGAACGGGAATGATGTGGGGAGGATTGCCTGCTTTGATGGGTTTTTGGGCTTTTTGCCTTTTTCTTTGGGCTGTGGTCTCTTGAGCTCCAGATTAGCCGATCTCCCATTATTAATCTGTTCAACTATTTATTCTTATTATCATTTTTACTGTTGTTGTTTTTTAGCCTCGCAAAAAATACCTACTTGATTTGTCTATAAAAATTCAAGTGTCAACATCATGACTTAAATACGAGATTGCAACGGTGTTTGATAACACGTAATGATCGTAAACAACACTATATGATATTACATTACGGTATTAATCCCGATTATTCAATTGCCAAATAACTCAAAACCCAAGACACTCTTTAAGCTTCATTGATCCTCCTCTGCCATTCACTCCTGAAATTCATAATTCTCGTACCTCATTCTACAATCTTGGAGCTGCTCTTGCGCCCTAGTATTATCTGGGCAAGCATTGGAGAGGTCACTCGTTGCATTTACCAAGCACAAACGGCAATCGTAACTCGTGAGGTGCCCAGCACAAGCCGCATGGCCATAGCAAACTTGGCTCGGGTCCCCGACTTGAATGTAATAGTTGTAGCCATTACTTGTCGTCCCCTCTACTAGATCGTTAGTGACACGATCCACATTAAGGCCGTAGGGACTCCAATGGGGAATCTTGATCCCGTTGCAAATTATGTACATCACGGTCGTATCTGGGAAACTGTATACGTTGACGCAAATGCAAAGGAACCAGATTTTGATGGCTAGGATTCTCCGGAAAGCAGCCATTGCTTGCCTAATGGTTCCTTTATTTGCTCTAAGCTTGCTGTTTAAGGAGCTGGTTCATGAAAATGGCTGCATATATCGTCTCTCGCTCTAGTGCTATATATAAATAGGCGGTCGATGTGTATCATCGCAGTTCTCGAAGGGCTTAGGGCTTAGGATGTCACAGCTTACGACGGCATTCTCGATCATCCTGTCTTCCAATGTGTTTCTCCTCGTAGTTGTCACTTGAATAACTATTAGATGCCCTCACTGTGTTTATGAGCATTGCATGCTGAGCACTCACTTTCATCTTAGACAAGAGGAATCTTCCATCGACCTTTTTGTGATTCTTGGCTTCGACATTCTTGATATTTTAAGACCAGTTGTTTATAATAATAATAATAATCAAGTCTTTTGTAATCCCACGACACCGATCTGAGTAGCTATAAACTTGGTGACATCACTGATGATGGAAGCAACCGTCGAGGACCATGAAAAGTGATTGTCGATGATTTGATATACCATAGCGACTGGTCAATAATTATCGTTTGTCACGTTTGGCTAAGTGCTGGACACGCGGAAAAGAAGAGAGGAGGCAGAGAGAAGAGAGATATCGATTGAAAGCAAGGATTCTCGGAAACGTCTAACGCAGTAGCATCTCAGGAGTTTTTAATAGGTTACGAATAGCAATAAGGGTTGTCGTGCATAGAGGAGGCTAAGAAACTTGGGAATGCATTTACATCTCATTCAAGATAATGAACTTCTGATAGACGGTCATGATTCTTGAAGTATAAAGGGCAGCCTGCAATTGTTGTGAAGGATCCCGTCAGAATCCATCGTCCTCAGTATATATGCCTTTCCTGTGTATTTTTACCAATTTTAAATGTGGATTCAATCTCCCACATTTGCTAAACAAATGGAGCCTTAATTTAATTCGAATGCATAACGAGTTATTTCAGCGACAATGTGATGATGAGAAATAAATCAGAGAGGGCATACAATAGAGTCAGCAGCTGTTTATCTCCTACTTTTATAGATGACCTAGCGGGGTATATTCAAAAGGGCAACCTGGTCAACGAACTTGCTCAGCCAGCTTCCGCGGTTCTACACTCCGTCATAACTCGAACTGAATTCCTAGACAGAAATTGCACTTTGCTGACTTGCCTGAAAATGAGACTGATCAGTTGCAACAAGTAATTGCTTTATTTCTAACTGTTGCCTGTAAAAATCCTTCATAAACCCTTATACCAGTGAAAGTGCAGACAGAGTAAGCAGACCGTTAATTTGCATCTTTTCTAGTTAGAATTCATAGCTGACAAAAAAAATGGCTTCCCATTTGTAAACTCGAAACTATCGACAAAAAGGTTGGAAGCCTAACCTCCATCTGGTGATATAGAATATTCAAGGAAAGCCATTGATTTTAGTCCTCGAGCTGGCTTCCAACTTAGGTATTCATAGTATATGACTGACCAGCGAGAGTATATGAATTTGCTTAAATCGTTGCAACACAAATCACTGACCCCAGTGAGTTATGATGAAACAAACATGAAACGCATATCGCTATACGTCTCACCATACGCAAATTCTCAAATAGATAATAGTAGTCTGTATTTTGCATGGAAACAGGGCAGGTGTGACATAAAGTGGAAGCACGAGAAGGGACTATGTAAATTTCATCTATTTTTCTTCTCAATACCTTGCACGAAAGAGAACAAAATGAAGCCTCCTATCTACACGAAACAGGTTCAACACCCATATTTAAACAGCACAGTGCATATAAGTGTAGACAAATATCACAGGCAAACACTCCATTACCGAAAATGTTATCTATAAAGGCCACATGGAATTGTTACATTGAAGAGGAAAAAAAGATGACGTCTTCTAAAATTTGATTCACAGACCACAGCCTGGGTCTGCTTCATCATTGAAATGACTCCTGCTTCATCAAGCAAGGCCAGTTAGAGACCGCAGATTACCAATTATGGATTCGATATGAGTATGAGAGCCTCCAGTAGCTGCAAACATAAGATGTTTCGGCGCCTGTGCTCTATCAAAATAGAATGCGCCAGAGACCAATTTCTCGTTCGGCTGTAAAGCCAACCAAATAATTGTGTCGGCACCTTCCTCTTTAGTTCTGAGCTTTCCAGAAAGCCTTACCAAACAATAAGAAATATAAATAATCAGAGTAAAAAACAAAGCCAAGCAAAAAGGGAGTGAACTAAGAAAGTAACTGTAAATAAAAAGATCTCCATACGATTTAGAGAAACCAGGCAGGCTCTTGGCAACACCCGGCGTCTCAGCCCAACCAGGGTGCATTGAGTAGAAGCCAATACCTCTCTCTTTGTGTACCTCAGCCCACTTTTCAGTTAGTGCTACCTGATAGAATAGGTAAGTGTAAACAGTGACTATGAACACCAACATCGTCTAGGTAACACTTATGTGGGAAGCACAAACTTTTTAAGATATTTTGGCAAATCAAAATCACATCTTCTTCGGAAAAAACAGATTATCCACAGTTGTATGTTCAAAAGTTCTCATCAAATTTAAGAATTTGTTTCATACTTGAATCCGTTGACACTTGTCAGATCAAGTTCTTTATTAAGATCACTATCATCCGAGTCAAATGGAACTCTAGTAAAGTCTTAGCAACATAACCAAATTAATTCCTAGAACATGCCTCAAACCTGAAGAAAAGGAACACAGCAGATTCTGCATAGGAGGATTTGTTCTATAATAAGACAGCTCAAAGGGAAATACCAGAATCACTAATTATCACATTTTCTTGGGAGGAAGGATGCATCGTATAGAGCATTTTACAGATAGAACAAAGTAATATCTACAATACAGTTATTATCTTGTTTTATTGGTACTTTCACAAAGGAGTCAAAAAGGAAAGTATTGCTTTTGGTCCACCTTCATGCTATTTCTAATCACGTCCTATACCTTTTATTTGACTAATCAAATCCTCTCAACTTTTACAAAGTCTCCCTGACACCAAATATGACCAGATTTAGCGGACGAGGCCATCAGACAAAGCCAAAGTATAATGTCAAATAAATATGTGGATGCCCACATGGATGCGTGTGAAAAATTCACACAATGTAAAAAATGTAGAAGTATGATGTCAATAAAGTTTAGCTAATGTAGACACCCACGTAATCATCCACACCGAAAAAATATTTATATACGTCACATTACAATGTCATCTGATGGCCAGGTTAACTGGATTAGGTAGGGTTTGGTGCAAGAGGCACTTGATATAAAATTTGTGAAAGGAGGACCTGATTAGACAAAATTAAAATAAAAGTACAAGGAATTGATAAGATGGTGTAGAAGTAGAGGGACGAAAGGAAATCTTTTTCTTTCACAAATTAAGCAGATTATACAGTGCTTCTATCAAGTAAAAAATAAGCCAAATGTCCCTGGCTATGGCAAAACAACACAGGACGATAACTGCCTTGGTTTGTTTCACTAAAAAAGTACAGTTCTCTTATAAGTTCCTTTCACACTCATATACCTGCAGTTTTGACAACTCTTATTGTATTTTCAAGAACTACTCTAACACCCCTTTTGGCAGGTTTCCAAATAAAGATAGTAAAAATGAGAAAAGTAGTACACGGATATACAGAGGAGAGGTTTGAGTAGCTTATGCAAATACAGGGGATTTCCGAATAATTTTAGCAACACTGGAGGGCATTAGAGTAACATATGAAAATCAAGAAGGTCTCCAAGTAACTTAATCAAAAATCGAGGCATGTCAATGTAATTAAACCCCAGAAATAACACAGAATCTCATAAAACAACAAGGATCCATTGCAAACCCCCTAATAAAAGACTTTCACAAACATAACAGGTATGTATCATGGAGGGCCACTGCCATGCACCCTAAGGACGCCCAATTTTCAACCTCAACTATTTTGGAAATAGTCATTAGTTGGGTGGAACTCACTCAAGAATCCAAGCCATAATGAAATCGTACCAAATTTCTGAAGCCAGTAAGTTCATCATATCAGACCATTTAAATAGGAAATAATTAGATAACAGAATATTGGTTCACAAGAGAGAGCAAGCGGTTCATCACGAGAAGATTTTGCACAAAGAGTAGATTTTGACATGCTAACGAGAAACAGAGTGGGACTGTATTGCTCAAATAGCCCACTTAAGTGTTCCGAAAGAGAAATGCCCAAAAAAACAAAATGCACCAAAGAACGAGGAGTTGACCAGTGAGGAGGTGACACGGCTAACCTGAACTCTCTTGTTTCGAGCATATTGCATTACCCCATCAAAGTTGGCATCACTATACTGCAGAACAAGAACACATAAAGTTCAGGACAACAAATATGAAATTTACATAATTTAAATAATTCTCCAAGTGCTCGAAAAATGCTGAGTTACTGACCTCTAGATCAGTGGTCAAGGGACTTGTATACATTCCAGCAGAAGAAACAGTGATGACTCGAGCATCAGGTGCTGCTTTTTGAAGCAAAGGCAACATCAATTCTGTCATTGCAAAAGTTCCTAATACATTCACTGCAAAGTTCAACTCTAACCTGAACTTCCAAAAAGCATAGGAAGCAAATAAGTAAATGCTTCTACAGGAGACCATAGTACAAATTCATCAACATTGACAAAGAAAAAGCTTGGAAAATCACCCTTCTGGAGTGGTGATCCGCTTATGCTCAATCAAGCCAGCATTGTTGATCTGATCATGACATTAGAAGAATCAGACTTTATCGGCAATATTGAGGAAGATATAGCTATGACAAGCATGGGTTGGAATCACCATACTTATGCATTCTCTTGGGGCTACCCCCCAGGAGCTTAGACCTATGCATCATAGGTAATTACCCAGTATATGTAAAACAGAAGGACTATTACACTAGATGGATATTACCGAATGCTCAAAGGGTCCCAGACACCCCATTGATATGAAAATGAAAAAAAAAATTTGCCCAAACAATTGACATAGTGCTTTCTTATTGCATATCAACTAAGCTAACTGAAAAAGAATGAGCAAGGGGATAAGTTAAACAGGTTGAGAAAACCTAAATATTCAAGCACTAAGGTGCCAGTTTGCAGGCAGACACATATATCTGTACATATTCTTACTAATTACAGACGTATACAAGCACACATATGCAAACCCATAAGCACTGGAATGAGAGATTGAAAACCAACCAGAGACTTACCAAGACATGAAGAGGCAAATCCTTAGAAGAAAATCTGGATGCAAATGACTTAATCTCATTGACAGATGAAAGATCACATACCTGCACACTAGATTAGTAAGGCATCAACTCACATGTAAATTAACTATCTATGTAACAAGTGATTTACTCGATCATTTAGAAGTATGACTTCTGAAGACCAGCAACAGGCAAACACCAAAAATCGATAGATAAGAACATCTTTAGAAAAACAATAATAATAAATGAAAATTACTAAATACCTCCAAATGCACATTCGGGTTTCCAGTGGTAGATTTTATCAAAGAGAGGGCAGCTTCCCCTCTCTCCTTGTTGCGGCAAATCATGTAAACATTAGCCCCACTGAAAGGAAAAATTGAACTCGAAATTATTTGCTAATTTAAGATTAAAATGAGAATTTCCCTTGGAGATTGTTAAACAAGTAATCACACATGAGAAAGCAAAGTAAGCACTTGAATAACATAGTTGAAAACAAATTACCGTGAAGCAAAGCCCTCTGCAGTTGCATAACCAAGTCCAGAATTAGCTCCTGTAACTATGCAGTTCTTCCCTTCTAATCGAGTCTCCATCTCTTCTGATTTGAACTTCTTCGCATGTTCGCTGTAGAGCAAGTTAGTCAATGAGATAAGCCGAATCTCATAAAAAAATGCATAAATCAAATGACAATGCCCATATGGAGACAACCACAGAAGGAATTGCACATATTCTAGCTTGTTGTATGCGTGTGCTTGTGCATGTCTTCATATACCTATGCTCGTTCACGTTCCCACTCGTGCGGTTGTGTGTGCTTGCATGCGTGCACAGATGCAATAACTTGTACAAGAAAGCACACACTGCACATCCGACCGCCCAAAGCTCGACCATAATTTTCAAATTGCCAATCACCAACTTCAGTGCCAGGGACATACACTTGAATCATGACCCAGAAACTAACTGTAAAATCTAGGCACAGGGGCGGATCATGAGCATGGTGGGCGCAAATTACGTAAACTGAATATTATATTTCGCAACAGTTCCCGTAGTAATTATCTATCTTGGCCCAGTACAAAAAATTTGACAAATTGTTTATTTTTTAACTCACTCCCCCTAAGTCCAACATTCTGCAAGGCAACGACGAAATTGCATAATCTCTCACTCCAAATCTCCAATACGATGAAATGAATAGAGCCCAGAAAACCAAATCGAAGCGTGAAAATCCTACTCACACGAAGCCGGGCTTGGTGAAATTGAGGTACCCATATACCCCGAAAGCCGTCGATCTCCATGCCTGCCCGTGCAAAAGACAACCAGAAAGAAGGAAAAAAAGCTTAAGTCTTTGAAAATGCACGAACGCATCAGTTCCAAGAGGAAGAAGAGGATGATGATGGGCGGTGACGGAAGTACCTTGAGGAGGAACATCGCGAGCGAAGGCAGAGAGATGTGGAGTTGAAGTTGCAGCATTCCCATGAACCCGGGAGGTTGAGTTGGACTGAAGCGTCTCGGCGGACGCCACGTAGGAGACAATATCACCGCTCCTTTGTTTCGTTACGTTTACGTTGATGTCGGACTCGAGGATAACAAATTGAACATTCTGTAGTTGACAGAGTCATCTCTAATTTGTTTTTCTGAAACTAAATTATTGTCGAATTTTATTATTTCATTTTCCTAATTTGTTTTCGAATAGTTCCCGTTTCTGTTCGGATCTAAACTAGTCGTAATTCGAAAAGAGCGACAGCAAAATAAGAGCCATTCAAACGACACATGATATAGATTGGGCAACTTCTAGAGTTTGTCACGTTTATTTGAGAATTAAAAATGGGTGATACTTAAATAGGCGAAATCAAGTTGCAGGCTATGCAACTCGTCCATGTACGCTCGATCTTAAGATTTAAGCTTATTGAATCACTTTCTTACATATATTCAAATGCACGTAATTAATCAATTATCATGTTGTATATAAGAAATGACACAAGATTAACATCATGTTGTTTTGCAATTATAGATACGGGACAAATATATGGCGTTTATTGCGTTGTAATGAATTGTGTATGCCTTTGATGCCACATTATTAAGACTTTTGTTATGGCCTATTCACCACCGAACGAATCCTCTTTTATGATTATATATATGAGACTTTAGAGTTCGTCAGATGTTTTACTGAAGGAGACAATTCTCTACGAAATTAGATGATATGAAATCCTATCCTATGATGACATGCCTTGCACAGTCATGATATAACGTTTTTTTAACCGGTGTATGATGTTAAGAAATAGCTAGCATCGTGTGGATGTAGAGTAGTGTATTTATCATTGCTAATGTAGATGGCGGACGTGATGGATAGGCTAAAAAGCGTGACAAATGGGTATGTATGGTTGCGTTTCCCATCTATTGGTAGTGATAATACCTTGTCACTCGAAATGCCTCATAAATCGAGATGATCCTATTTTGGTGATGAATATGAACTTATATGTGTAAGTCAATGAGATGTTATGTGGTAATTATTGTTGGAGGATTTCTACAAAATCGATTCAAAATGGCATTAGAATAAAGGCTGTCAGTATAATCTGGCAGTCTTCAGACGTTCTGAAGTCTGGCAGTCTTTCAGATCGTTCTGCAGTCTGGCGATCTTCAAATCGTTTTGGAGCTTAGCGGTCTTCAGATCGTTCTGGTGTTTGGAGGTGTTCAGACGTTATGGAGTCTAGCCTCCTCTGCATCTGCGTTTGTGACTGCCTAGATCTATATCTTCAAACACCGAACGTAAGGTCTCCAAGTAAAGTATACTTGCAATAGAATGATGGAATAACAGAATGTAAAGGAAACGGAATAAATAAACGAGGCCTGTGTTCGACACAGTTTCCTTAAAACATATCCGTCCCCTCCGATACACAATGAAGCTTCATCTCTTCCAACACACGTGAGGTTGCTAGACGTCTGTTTCCCAGGATACAATGGTTTGACAGCAACGAACAACAATAGTTCAAAGCTTTCGGCGAACTTGAATAACTTCTTTGTTGAACGCTTATCAAAAGCAATACAATGCAGAGAAAGCTTTAAAACAATGTTCTTTTCTCTAAAGAAGAGCATTCAGATCCGATTCTAAGAAGAATGTAAGAGCCTTTAGCCGATTAAATCAGCCGTTACAAATTAATGACAGATTAATTCAACGGTTACAACCTTAAAACCGTAACCTCCATCATTAAGCTACCGTTACAAACTTGTAACAATTAAGATAGACATTTAACATCCTCTGCCAAACCACCGACAATATTGTCCACTTTGGATTTAACTGGCTCTTACGATTTTATTTTTCCTCGGGAATGCCCTCAACAGCAACTCACGAGCGCGCAACCCGAGAAAACATGTTGTCAATGATTCAAGAGCGAGTCATACTATACGACTTAGCCCAAGACTCATCACATGTCATCGAGAGTCTAATACCACAATCACAATCCTTGCAATCCTCAGCGACAACTCACAAGCACGCAATCGGGAAAACGCATTATCAATGGTTAAGGTAGACACACGACATATAAGCTAGCCAAAGACTCATTCCCTAGACGACACCACTATGTATCGTCTTCCACCATACCGCCCATAATATTGTTTGCTTTAGGCCTCACTGGGGCTCACGGCTTTATTTTTATCCACCATCCTCGTGACCCTCAGCGGCAATTCACTAGCGCGCAACCCCAAAAAACGTGTTGTCAATGATTTGAGAGCGAGTCACATTATATGAGTGGCCCAAGATTCCCTCCATTAATGTGTGGCGTTCTAGAACATCACAGTACAATAAGTTTCAACGTTTTTCAAATAATTTTCCCGCAATTCTTCTACATTTTGAGTTGGCAACCTTTATTCTGAAAAATCAATAAACTTTACTTTGAAATAATTAAGCCCTATTTTCACACGAGTATTTACCTTAATCCACGCGTCTAGTAAATTATGAATTAGCTATAATCGTAAGGTCGAGCAAAAGGTCGGTGAAGCATCAACTTTGACAAATCAAATACTGCACATTTTAATTATTCAAACATGCAATAGGTTATCAAAAGTTAAAAGAATTGCAAAGGAAAACATTGCATAGGCATAGTTTAGTTCTAATTGAAAAAAAAAAAAAAAAAACAAGAAGAAGAAGAAGAGAGATCAACATTGACATATAGAGCTCGAGCGCCCCTCTCGCAGCGAGTAACATAACTTAGCAAAGTTTACTCACCGCGACAGGTTCAATTTACTTGAAAGGAAATTTGGGTCCTAAAGTTGCCGAGAAAATTCGGACACGAGCCGAAATCTCATCAACACGTCACATCAAAACTTAGAACAGAAAGTCGTCATGTACCAATCATATACCTCGAGACACGAAGAAGTTGTAGTCATGGTGCTGAAACTTGTGTTCCTTCAACCAAAACCAGGCGGCGCGCAGGTACGAGAACATTGTCTCGCGATCGTGGGTCCTTGGATCGACCCAGAATGCTCCGTGCATCTTGTACGTGCTCATCGCAAACGGAGGAATTCTGATTTCATTCATCTTTAAATCACCACTTTTTAGAGCTTTCGGCGGAACGATGCATTCCAGCCTTTGATTTTCTTCTGGTATGACGTTTTCCAAACCTATGCATCATCAAAAATTGTCAGTCACATTCCTTGAATGGAGAATAACTCTGCGAATTAGCTTATGGTACAACTTCGAGACTACCCAAAAAGATCGCAGGAATACTCTGTCTGAAACGGACATGAACTGTAAGTTAACATATAGACCACAGTACTGATATATGGACACGAGGATGAACTCGTAATCTTTGGAAAAGAGTGCAATGAGGTTACATGCATCTAACTTTCATAAAGACATTCGATTCGCATACTTCTCTACAAATGTTAGATATATCGGATTCAAAATCCAATTTACTGAATGATGCAGGAAGTTTCAGTGGAGTGATGTTAGAAGTGAGTGTCATATCTTGATTGATAAGCTTCTTTTGGCAAACGAAATGAAATCATCAGTGTTGCCTGATGAAACGAGCCTTGTCCAATTTATCAGGTAGCATTGCTCATATCTTTAAGCATATCTTTAAGCTCGGGCAACTCGAAAGCAAAGACATTTGAGAGCGCAAAGAAGTGCAGCAGATTTTGTCATGCACCATAGCAAAATTGCGGTTCCACAGGAATGCAATGAGAATGAGAGAGAAGACACAGACCCTGAGGAGACCATGACAACATGTGATAGGTAAGGAAAGATGCAGATAACTCCTTTTGGTTTCTTATCACCGGTATCTGAATGATCGGGTACCTAAATAACACAAAGGATCATGCAATACCTTGATCAGCATTACAATTCATCAAAGCAACACAACAACAACAACAACAAAATGAAGAGTTCGATCACAAGAATCTATCAGTTCATTAACCAATTCTTCTTCTTTTGATCTCGACAGTAGATTACTATATGCTAATCCGCAACTCCTGCGAGTTAAGGGAAGAAATACGATCCGCACCAGGCAATGGCCACCCAACTATATGGAGTGAGGTCTGTGCTCTCGAAAGTTGTCAAGCCGGGATACTTCTTTGCCAGCTCTTTAATCTAATTTAAATAAAAAAACAAATCTACCATTTAGAAATTATATCGAAATCATGACCAAAATTAGATTCCTCGTCATTTCTTGGCAGACCAAGACATTCATTTTATGAATTTTAAGCATGTCCAAAGGTATACTACCTTTTTAGTGAGGGGTACTCTGGCATATGGATTCAACACCTCATTGTATTGAAAGTATAGTTCTCCGTGGTGATACTCCGGAGTTTCTTCTGACTCTGACCCTTCTTGCATCCCAAAATCATAGTCTGAAAATGCCCGATCAATAATATAATACAGAACACCCTTCTTTAAATTAACCGACAAAATATAGTTAAGTTAAAAATAGAACCCATCAGCAAGAAGGTAAATAGGATTTTGCCTTGGAACAGATTCTTGCCGGAGGAGTCGGTGCTTGAAACTTCTGAGGATCTGCTCCCGTGGCTTCCATCACTCATAGCATCATTCTCAAACTCCATTGAAGACCCTGCCCCCGCAAACCTTCATGGATAATAGTGTTTGACATAAATTTCATCCACCATGAAGTATTATTCGCGACTGTTTTCAGAAAAATCTTTATGTAATGCCGAAAACAACTAAGTTACATCTATTCTAAAGTGCTAGTTTTTAATCTACTCTGGTGAAGGTGAAAGAAGGATCGCATTCAAAGAGATTTAGCACATTAGAGACCTGACAGGGGTCGGAAATTTCTGGTACGTGAATATTTGAATGGCTGATAAGGATGGGAAATAGTATTGCGTCACCGATTCGCCGCACGGCAAGACTATCGGAACACCGGCGCCATATGAACTCCACTCCTCGTACGCCTTCCAAAAATCGCCAAGGCAAAACGAGTCCACCAGGCCGTTGTCACCCGATTCGGCCATCTCTTCCCCATTGTTCGGCTGCGGAGAAAGAATTACAGCATTAGGATTTGTTTCTTCAGTTTTCAAGTCGCATCCACTACAAACTAGGTTATGTAGGGTTTATTCCTGCTTGATTCACGATCTTAGGATATCCGTACGTGGATCATCATGCTAAAAAAAGTGATGATCATATCACTTCATGTATAAACAATTAGTAATGCCAGATCAAAGGTTTTGCGCGACATAATCTCTTCGATTTATAGTTTTGATATAAAGAAAACAATCGAAACATTCTCTCCATACCCACTTAATTCTTGTCAAGATCACAGTAAATAACCCAAACAAGTAAATTGAATCGACTAAAATCAGAATATGAGATTTATTGTAGATATAAATCTTTGTAAATCACCTAGAGAAAGGAAACCCAATCTCACAATCACGACATCACTTCTAATAATCATTGAAGGGGGAGACTACTTCTTTAGTTTGCAGTTTTGAATCAAAGAGGGATGCAAACGCTTGATGCCCACCTAATTCATGTCAAGATCATTGTACATAACCCTAACAAGTAAACCGAATTGACTATTATTAGTACATGAGCCCTGTGCTTAATATATAACTTTGTAAATCATCGGGAGATTAAGGAGCCTTGGTTTCACAATCACGATATTGTTTCTTGGAATCATTCAACAATACTACATCTAAGATTGAACCTAACATCTCAATTTAACTAGATGTTGACGATCAGGGATTGGATTCGGTCTTTCGGCCTTTTCATTCAACACTGATTTATACCATTATGGCCCCAATTTCATTCTTTTATTGTTATGTCTTTTGGGTCCAGGCCAGAATTTAAAATAAATGGCGGTGGGGTTTGGTGTTGAAAAAGTCGATCCTAATCTCAATGTAGGGATGAAAAGTTATCAACTCAAATAAATAATCAATAGCAAAGCGCAAGTTTCTTAATTAATAAAGTCATTGTATCAGAACATGTGCATTGAATTATCTACATAGGAGAAACACCTGAAACATCACTGTCTGGAAAAAAAAATAGCTTAAAATGTGAAATTCAACAAAGAAAAGAACAGAAAAGACAATGGAGAGAGAGAGAGAGAATTACCATAGGGACCTCCTTGACTGGAACAGTGGGGATCACTGACAAAGGAAGACACTCCATGTTTGTCCGATCCTTCAAATCTGGAACCAGTCTCAAGTCCCAGCTCGTTGGTGCCATTGCTATCAATCTCAACCTCTCTCTCTCTCTCTCTCTCTGATACAGAGACTGTAAACCAGAAGCTGCCCTCCTCTTCAAGCCTTCAAAATTCTTACTCGTGTCTGTCTGCAACAGCACTGACATGTGTGACAAGTGGAGTGCCAAACGTCAGGAGGGCTTTAGTCAATGCCCTCGAAACCCATCGGAGATTATTTTCCATATTTACAACTCGATATCTTAACCAATTTATTGATTTCTTCAAAATTTTCTAGATAATGGCTTCTCTTTTCGTTGCATCTCCCTTGATATAGAAAAGAATTTATAACAAAAGATAGGCAATCATTCAATGGCATATCCCCTTTCCTATTCTCATTAATTGCTTTCTAAAATCTGCTGAATACAGTCTCAATATCAGCATGCATTGATATCATATGCATCGACCATTATCTCAGCATGATGTCAAACAATAATGATCATGTTTATGAGTGGTCATGGAAATTTATTAAACATGCCTAGTTATCTACTCTATAGAAAGAAGATTTGAAAATGGATCTCAATCTCGAGATGCATATTTACTGTGTTATATTGTACGATCGATAATATGGGGATCTCAAGTGACATATAATCTTTAAAT
Organism: Melaleuca alternifolia; assembly: GCA_019926035.1. Lineage (NCBI taxonomy): Eukaryota > Viridiplantae > Streptophyta > Magnoliopsida > Myrtales > Myrtaceae > Melaleuca > Melaleuca alternifolia. Next base: position 161,451 of record JAGKPW010002286.1, read on the forward strand.
ATCTTAAACTTTTTTCAATTTGGTTTATATCTCTCTTTTTACAATGACTATAATTGTCTTTTCGAATTATATGCAATCTTGAAAATACTAAACCCTATTTCAATTTCCCCTTTTTGTTTAAAGTCTAATTTCTATACAATGCTCATAATTGTTGTTCTTAAGACTTAAGAAGAAACTTGTAATCTGAAAGTAATGAATATACGTATCACGAGAAAAGTTAGTGTATCGAAAATTATCATGTTTCCTTGTTTGAATTTGTCAAGCAATCGGTACCCCAAGTACAGTCGTTAATAAGATCAGTAATGAACTCATAATAGTTGCATAATACCATATGCTTAGTTATCTACTCTATAGAAAGAAGATCTGAAGATGGATCTCAATCTCGAGATGTATTTTTATTGTGTTATATTGTACGATCGATAATATGGGGATCTCAAGCGACTAAAGTAATTACAATGTGATCTTTAAATGTCTTATACTTTCTTTAATTTGGTTTATATCGCTCGTTTTATAATAACTAAAATTGTCTTTCCGAATTATATGCAATCTTGAAAATACTAAACCCTTTTTCGATTTTTTACTTTAATGTTCTCTTTTTGTTTCAAGTCTAATTTCCAAACAGTGTTCATAGTTGTTGTTCTTAAGACTTGAGAAGAAACTTTTATTCAGAAAGTAATGAATATACGTATCACGAGAAAAGTTAGCGTATCGAATATTATTATGTTTCATTGTTTTAATTTATCAAGCAATCAGTATCCCAAATACAATCTTTTTCTTTAAAATTTTTTGGATAATGGCTTCTTTTTTCGTTGCATCTCCCTTGATATGGAAAAGAGTTTATAACAAAAGGTAAGCATGTCAACCAACCCATCATTCAATGGCATATCCCATTTCCTATTCTCATTAATTGCTTTCCAAAATCTGCTGGATACAGTCCCAATATCAGCATGCATTGATATCATATGCATCGATCATTATCTCAGCATGATCATTGTTATGAGTGGTCATGGAAATTTGTTAAACATGCCTAGTTATCGACTCTATAGAAAGAAGATCTGAAAATTGATCTCAATCTCGAGATGCATTTTTATTGTGTTATATTGTACAATCGATAATATGGGATCTCAAGCGACTAAAGTAATTACAATGTGAACTTTAAATGTCTTATACTTTTTTCAATTTGGTTTATATCTCTCGTTTTATAATAGCTAGAATTGTCTTTCCGAATTATATGCAATATTGAAAATACTAAACCGTTTTTCGATTTTCCCTTTTTGTTTCAAGTCTAATTTTCATACACTGCTCATAATTATTTTTTTTAAGACTTGAAAAGAAACTTTTAATCTAAAAGTAATGTATATACGTATCACGAGAAAAGTTAGCGTATCGAAAATTATTATGTTTCCTTGTTTGAATTTGTCAAGCAATCAGTACCCCAAATACAATCTTTAATAAGATCAGTAATGAACTCGTAATAATTGCATAATACCCTATGCCTAATTATCTACTCTATAGAAAGAAGATGTGAAGATGGATCTCAATCTCGAAATGCATTTTTATTGTGTTATATTGTACGATCGATAATATGGGGATCTCAAGCGACTAAAGTAATTACAATGTGATCTTTAAATGTCTTATACTTTCTTCAATTTGGTTTATATCTCTCGTTTTATAATAATTAGAATTGTCTTTCCGAATTATATGCAATCTTAAAAATACTAAACCCTTTTTCGATTTCTCCTTTTTGTTTCAAGTCTAATTTTCATACAATACTCATAATTGTTGTTATTAAGACTTAAGAAAAAACTTTGAATATGAAAGTAATGAATATACGTATTACGAGAAAAGTTAGTGTATTGAAAATTATTATGTTTCATTGTTTGAATTTGTCAAGCAATCAGTACCCTAAGTACAGTCTTTAATAAGATCGGTAATGAACTCTTAATAGTTGCCAGTTATCTACTCTATAGAAAGAAGATCTAAAGATGGATCTCAATCTCGAGATGCATTTTTATTGTGTTATATTGTACGATCGATTATATGGGGATCTCGAGCGACTAAAGTAATGACAATGTGATCTTTAAATGTCTTATACTTTTTTCAATTTGGTTTATATCTCTCGTTTTATAATAACTAAAGTTGTCTTTCCGAATTATATGCAATCTTGAAAATACTAAACCCTTTTTCGATTTCTCCTTTTTGTTTCAAGTCTAATTTCCATACACTACTCATATTTATTGTTCTTAAGACTTGAGAAGAAACTTTTAATCTGAAAGTAATGAATATACGTATCACGAGAAAAGTTAGCGTATTGTTTGAATTTGTCAAGCAATCAGTTCCCCAAGTACAGTCTTTAATAAGATCAGTAATGAACTCGTAATAGTTGTATAATACCATATGCCTAGTTATCTACTTTATAGAAAGAAGATCTGAAGATGGATCTCAATCTCGAGATGCATTTTTATTATGTTATATTGTACGATCGATAATATAGAGATCTCAAGCGACTGAAGTAATTACAATATGATATTTAAATGTCTTTTACTTTCTTCAATTTAGTTTATATCTCTCGTTTTATAATAACTAGAATTGTCTTTCCGAATTATATGCAATCTTGAAAATACTAAACCATTTTTCGATTCTTTACTTTAATTTTCCCTTTTTGTTTCAAATCTAAGTTCCATACATTGCTCATAATTGTTGTTCTTAAGAGTTGAAAAGAAACTTTTATTCTGAAAGTAATGAATATACGTATCACGAGAAAAGTTAGAGTATCGAAAATTATTACGTTCCATTGTTTTAATTTGTCAAGCAATCAGTACCCCAAATACAGTCTTTTTCTTTAAAATTTTCTGGATAATGGCTTCTCTCTTCGTTGCATCTCCCTTGATATGGAAAAGAATTTATAACAAAAGATAGGCACGTCGACCAACCCATTATTCAATGGCATATCCACTTTTCCTATTCTTATTAATTGCTTTCCAAAATATGCTAGATACATTCCCAATATCATATGCATCGACCTCATATGCATCGACCATTATCTCAAACGACAATGGTCATGTTTATGAGTGGTCATGGAAATTTGTTAAACATGCCTAGTTATCGACTCTATAGAAAGAAGATCTGAAAATCGATCTCAATCTCGAGATGCATTTTTATTGTGTTATAATGTACGATCGATAATATGGGGATCTCAAACGACTAAAATAATTACAATGTGATCTTTAAATGCTTATATTTTCTTCAATTTAATTTATATCTCTCATTTTATAATAATTAGAATTGTCTTTTTCGAATTATATGCAATCTTGAAAAGACTAAACCGTTTTTCGATTTTTCCTTTTTGTTTCAAATCTAATTTTCATACAATACTCATAATTGTTGTTCTTAAGACTTGATAAGAAACTTTGAATCTGAAAGTAATGAATATACGTATCACGAGAAAAGTTAGCGTATAGAAAATTATTATGTTTCCTTGTTTGAATTTGTCAAGCAATCGGTACCCCAAGTACAATCTTTAATAAAATCAGTAATAAACTCGCAATAGTTGCATAATACCCTATGCCTAGTTACCTACTCTATAGAAAGAAGATGTGAAGATGGATCTCAATCTCGAGATGCATTTTTATTGTGTTATATTGTACGATCGATAATATGGGGATCTCAAGCGACTAAAGTAATTATAATGTAATATTTAAATGTCTTATACTTTCTTCAATTTGGTCTATATTTCTTGTTTTATACTAATTAGAATTGTCTTTCTGAATTATATGCAATCTTGAAAATACTAAACCCTTTTTCGATTTTTTACTTTGATTTTCCCTTTTTGTTTCAAGTCTAGTTTCCATACAATGCTCATAGTTGTTGTTCTTAAGACTTGAGAAGAAACTTTTATTCAGAAAGTAATGAATATACGTATCACGATAAAAGTTAGCGTATTGAAAATTATTATGTTTCATTGTTTTAATTTATCAAGCAATCAATACCCCAAATACAGTCTTTAATAAGATCAGTAATGAACTCGTAATAGTTGCATAATACCATATGCTTAGTTATCTACTCTATAGAAAGAAGATCCGAAGATGGATCTCAATCTCGAGATGCATTTTTATTGTGTTATATTGTACGATCGATAATATGAGAATCTCAAGCGACTAAATAATTACAATGTGATCTTTAAATGTCTTATACTTTCTTCAATTTGGTTTATATCTCTCGTTTTAAAATAACTAGAATTGTCTTTCCGAATTATATGCAATCTTGAAAATACTAAACCCTTTTTTGATTTTTTACTTTAATTTTTCCTTTCTGTTTCAAGTCTAATTTCCATACACAGCTCATAGTTGTTGTTCTTAGGACTTGAGAAGAAACTTTTAATCTGAAAGTAAGGAATATACGTATCACGAGAAAAGTTAACGTCTAAAAAATTATTATGCTTCCTTGTTTGAATATCAGTACCCCAAGTACAGTCTTTAATAAGATAAATAATGAACTCGTAATAGTTACATAATACCCTATGCCTAGTTATCTACTCTATAGAAAGAAGATCTGAAGATGGATATAATATGGGGATCTCAAGCGACTAAAGTAATTACAATGTGATATTCAAATGTCTTATACTTTCTTCAATTTGGTTTATATCTCTCGTTTTATAATAACTAGAATTGTCTTTCCGAATTATATGCAATATTGAAAATACTAAATCCTTTTTTCGATTCTTTACTTTAATTTTTCCTTTTTGTTTCAAGTCTAATTTCCATACACTGCTCATAATTATTGTTATTAAGACTTGAGAAGAAACTTTTAATATGAAAGTAATGAATATACGTATCACGAGAAAAGTTAGCATATCGAAAATTATTATGTTTCCTTATTTGAATTTGTCGAGCAATCAGTGCTCCAAGTACGGTCTTTAATAAGATCAGTAATGAACTCGTAATAGTTGCATAATACCCTTGTGTTTAAGAGATTGTTGCATGCTTCATGAATATATACTCGTGTGATATATGAAAAATGGGTGAAACTTACACCATGGACGCTCAAATTTTCAAGTATTAGTTATTAAACTTGTTTTTTAATATATATTTTTCCTGTTTGTTAAGACAAAAAAAAACACAAATCTTCACGGCCAAATAGAATTTTGCATCGGTCAAAGTTTGACGAGACGTTGCTCCATTTCATTGGGCTTATATAGCGGAGACATGTCCCCATTGCGGGATATCGTTGTCTCGCGATATGACATGATGATTAACCTTTTGAAAATATAAGTGTGATCAGTTATGATCCAATGGGTTAAGTCAATTATTTGGGCCCCGTTTGATAATTCGATCAAGAACTAAAAATAACGATATCCAAAATTATTTGATTAGTTTAAGTAAGAAGAGATCACTTTATTAATTCAATCAAAAGATTATTCAACGGCAATTAGAATTATGCTAAGTACTTTGTTAAAACCTTCTAATAATGTTCAAGATTCCAAACTCGGCAGGAAATTTAAGGTCATTGAATACCTTATGTTGAACCAGTATCAAACGCCTCTTCTCTTCCATTTCTCTACACTTTAGAGTAGAGTTCCGTTCTTTGCTTTTCAGTTCTGTCCAACGAGTTCATGGCGTTGTACGCTCGCTTTGAAGAGGCTTTCCATGCTAAAGCAAGCTTGCGTGTTATCCGCGAGCAGGGACGCGGCTCAGCAAAAAACCATTCTAGCTACCAGCCGAAACGTAACTGAGGCCAATTTATCAATCAAACGCATCCCGGAAAAAGAGAAAGAAAACTGGATGCACAGGCAACCTTTTCGTCTGGCAATTGGAAAGTTCAAACCTAAATTCATTTTAACAGTGAACCCAGAAATCGCCAATTCAGATATCTCTACCGAAAAAAAGCTAGTAAGGGCAGAGAACAAGATGCCACTGAAACATTAGCAGAAACAAACCAGCAGAAGCCATTGCTTTCATATTTTTAAGTCATACCAAATACATCACCCGCGAAAAAACTCAGATGCTTTCCTAACACACAATCTATATCCATTCCATAAGTAGCAGACCAGCTATACATTTCTAACATCGACTCAATATGCAAGACTCTGGCCAAATAATCATCTTATGTCAGCCTTATTCAGTCTAGCTTCTTCTCGTCTGTCTACATCTGTTAACTGCAAATATGGCCTGAGCCCAAGAGAGCAGGCTTTCTTGACCAGTATTGCCGAAATCTTTGCCTTGCGTATTCCTTGTAATCGAAGTCGATGTCGTTCACATAGCCCTGCAATTGAACAGAGACTCAGCACTTCTTTATGAATACCACACATGAAATCTTGATGAATCAAAATGCCATCAGAAACAAAGAAAAGGTACAGCAAACTGCAAACGTACCGAAATTATACCCCACAATCCCCAATGGAGATGGTTGGCAAGAGTGTACTTCTCTGCATCTTCCACAAGCTGGTTTATTTCAGCGTCTTTAGGTCGGTCGCCTACATGGAGTACAAAACATATTTGGGATGTGATTGAAGATGAAGGCAATTCTGTCTAATGCTAATGTACTACTGGCTAGCGCATTAGCCAACCAGTTCTCTCATCTTAAAATGCAGCCTAATGAAGCATAGTGATTGTAGGAGATCGATTTAATTCATCTTTGCATTTTGGAAAAGCCTTTGCAATTGATATTGACAAACGGTCCATTATATTCTCACGAAATAAATTGGTACAATCTGCACTTGATACAGATTTGAAAGAAGTAAAAGATTCCGCAGGCCTATACATATCAACCAAAAACGCATGATTTACTCCAGATTTAGGATATAAGGTCGCCCAAAGAGTATTGGTGGATGTGACACGTACATAAGCAATGGATAAGCAAATGCAGATTGAAGACCAACCAGGTACAAACGATGTTCTAGACAGATGAGCAATAGAAAAACACTTACTAACCTCCCGAGCTAAGGTAATTGCGCGCAAATCTCTTGCGCTCCTCTAAGCCTGTTGACAGATTCATGCATAAATAGAGAAGTTTAGCTATGGAGACAAAGGTGTGCCAGCTATTTTTATGACACAGGTTGGACCAATAAAGTACAAGGCAATGATGCAGGCACACAGAACCATAGTTCAGCCGGTGAAAAATGGGTAGAGACAATCACCTGGATAAGCACCATAGTCCAATATATGAGGTGTTTCGGTATGATAATTTGCCGCCATCTCACAGAAATGATTCGCTATATCATATGCAATGGGGTTGTAACTCGCATACTCGTAATCCTGTAAAAAGAAACAGATATTTCTTTTTTAACCATTGTTTTCTATTAGATGCAATCAACTGCAAGAATGTGAAGTCATCATCCATAGTTCCCCTCAAACAGCAATAAAAAGAAGAGCACTTTTGAAACCCCAATAAGAGAGAAGAGAACAGAGGATCGTGTTCTATCAATCATTACGACATGTCATCATCATGACCAGAACCACGTTTTTGCTAGGCATTATGGATGGAGTTTTGATCCGTTTAAGCATAAGGATTACTCATTGCACAGAGACAGATGCTTGTCACAAAATTTCACACAGACAAACTTAAGCAGGTAAGGAAAACTTACAATAAGGGTGATCGATCTTGTCTCTTCATCCATCATTATGTTTCCATACTGCAGATCATTGTGGCAGAAGCCAATGCCTTGGTCCTCCCGCGACAACTCCTTCTCGAGGACACAAATTTCCTCCTCCAGAGCATCCAACCGAAATTCTTTTGCGTCCTTATGGGTGGACAAAGATCTTGCTTCTTTGAGCCAATTTCTGGGAACCAGAAAAACAAGGCATCAGTATGTTTGTTTTTCATTGTAGCATCTACTGGTGTTAAAACCTACCAATATAGTCACCTCATTCTGTCCCAAAGGAGAACATTCTTCGAACCGGGCACCTCGAGATTGTGGAACTCTCTCAGTTTACTTGCTATTAGAGCAGAAACATCCGGATCACGGAGGTCAGCAGCTGAGAGTGTCTGAAAGACAAACATGTAACCATCAGTAACATTTAGAAACACATTTGATCACGTCTACCCCTATGATTTTGTGGATGATATTCTCAAGTGTTCTTCAGAAATTGTTCTAAGAAATTGGGAAAACATAAAGAACAGACTACAATGATCTTTTCTCATTAGAGACAGACTACTTCATCTAAACTCAAAGACGCTGAGAGTCTCATAGTAGACTAGAGACAATGAAAAGTATAACTTTCTAAATTACACAAGATTCGAATCATGCCTTATACTTCATGCTGGTCATTTGTTTCCGCAAGAGTCACAACAACTTAAAGTGGAAATAAAATGGAAAGTTCGTTTAATACGCCTGTCGTGCAATTAATGGTACTTGTGAAAAGATTTCTCTCTGCCGAGGTGGATGTAGGGTAACAAGTCGACAATCAGGAATTGTAGAGAGAAAGGTGCTTTACAAGATCTTAACATGGGAGAAAATAGCATACCCTTGCATGAATGAACTCCTCCACCCTTCCGTCCGGAAACCGGCTGAGCAAACGAGGCCCTTGCCCATGCTTCGACATGCACTCAAACGTCTCCACCTCTTGGTCCCGGTTGAAGAAGAGCTCGACTCCTTCACCGTAAATCCTGACCAAAACCTTTCTGACGACATCGCGTTTATCATTCAAGGGCCAATTTATCTGGTACACCTCATTAGTCATGGCACCCTTGAGAGGGACCACCTCAAATGAGTCCATGTCATCGATCACATCCCCCAATTCGGACGCCACCGATCGAAGCACTTTCTTCAGTTCCTCCGGCAGACAACCTTGGAGGAATCCGTTCGTTTTCACCGTCATCCTGGATCACAGACTATATTCTGCACAAGATTTCACCTGCAAGCACAACAATGAAAGCTTGATGCAAGTTCTCATGTGTTTGTGTGTATATATATACATAAAATCCAAACGGGTTCAGGGCAATTAGTGCAAGCAAAGTCCAGATTCGCCCCCACCAAATTTGTTTAATTCGTCAAAACATTCATGGGAGGACCCGATTTAAAAGAGAGGAGAAGAAGTAAAGACCCAGAGGACATTTCATCAATCCCGATCAAATAAAGTAAGGAAGAAGAATCGGTTGACCAAAAAAGAACAAGAAAGACCACCTGGTGCGAAAGAAAGTTGGACAGAGACCCAAAGAAAAACAATTCAGGAGAAAGAGCACACAACCCCACGCAGCAATTTGGCAAGAAAAGAGAGAAAAGAATCGAGAGGACCCAGAAGAGTTCTTCAATCAACGACGCTCAGGTAAAGAGGAGGAAAAGGGAATCAAACCTTTCACGAGAACCACAGAGAGTGACCGGCAAAACAGAAAGTTAGCCCGAAAGAGATGCTCGCCACCACCCAAGAAACGTAGCGAAATGATTACTCTCTCTCTCTCTCTCTCTCTCTCTCTCTCTCTCTCTCTCTGTGGCGATCTCGATGATCGCTATATATAAAGAATCCAACCCCAGAATCGACCACTTGCAGAGCAATGAATTCTAAGGATTTGCCTTCTCCCCACTTCACCTTTTGTAATCTCGGAAGAGAAGATGGGCTCAGAAGTGAGGAAGAAAAGAAAAAATCTCCCCCGCGTAAGCCGACTTAGATCTTTTTGCGCTCGCGGGGGGAGCCAGCCGGACAGGCCTCGGAAACGCGCCCGATGCCGAGGCCGGTGCCCAATCGGAGCTCGACACGGGTCGCGTGGAAAAGCGGCGTGCTGAATCTTGCCAGAGATTCCGTGCGGGCGAAAAAAGGATAAAATTAACGGATTGCAATTATTAAAACAAAATTCTACCCGGCTCGGTGACGTGATCCGGCCAAGGACAACCTTCCTAAAGTCCAAACACGAGGCCCGAAAGTCAACGGGCCCTTTCGCTATCAGCGAGAGAGCGGGCGCCACGTGTACCTTCCGGGGATCCGATTCCCACGTCATCCGGTGGAAAAAATCTTGATGGAGAGAGAAGAGAGCGACGGTCGGAGAACACGTCAGATCAGCCAATGTTTGAAGTAGAGTACGATAATAGTTTCAAGCTGCACGGCTGGGCTATTACGGACTTTTTCCGGGAACGCGGAAGGGTCAGAGAGATTCGTTATGTTCGCACGTTTGAGGCGTTGAAATCGGGGGCAGTGTTTCCGGACGATCGGGGCCGCCACGCGTCGTTCGTCAACGTCGTCGGCGGACCGTCGGTGTGATAATTTGACTCCCGGGGGCTTATCCACGCGTGCGGCCGACACGTGGCTCCTGGTCGGGAGAAAGGAGAGACGCGCGAGGAAGCGAAGTGGAGCCGAGAGGAAAAGCACGACGACCGTCACGTCTATGGGTCACTCGTACCTCGACCAGACCTTCTGTCTTGTGCTATTTTTTCTTAAAATTTCTCTATTTCTTGATTATCGTAGAAAGCGTTTCTTAAATATCTCCTTTGTTGTTTTCTGTTGGATGTCATCTCAACATTTGGCGACAATTTAATTGATCACATGAGCATTTTTTGTCCGTAGTTTAATGAAAGGAGCGATTCGAACAAGGAAGCATCGCCCAATTGCCAAAAAATTGAAAATAGATGGACCAAATTAAATAATTTGAAATATTTCAGACACTTCCGACTGTCTTCATCTCAAAATTGAACTTAAAAATTGTCTTCTATATACACAACCCAAGCTAGGCCTATTACAATTGCAAGTCATTCATTTATTGATGCGAAAGATTCTTCCGAATCTTAAAATGTCAATTCATATACGGATGACAAGGGCCCGTTTGTTTCGCAATAAGCAAATGCAAAAAAAAAAGTACCTATTGTCCTACAATAATCTAAATTATTAGGTGAACTTCGAACGTCGTGGAGCAAAAATACATGTGCCGATATTTATTTATTGCGAAAGTTTGGGTTGCATCGAATAATAAATAAATGGATAAGACAAAATGGATGGACAGCAAATCTCTGAATTGAATATGAAAAAAATTTAATCCGGGCACGTCGCCTTAAGCCCGCGGGAACCCGATTCGATTCGGGCATTTAAGATAAGAACGACATGAATGCGAGGTGTAAAACCCATCCGACACTGGCAGGGCCCATACTCAATAATGCATTGTGGATATGGGCGGATCGAGATCGAATAGGGGCCCATACCCAATAATTTGGTTGTGGATATGGGCGGATCGAGATCGAAATTTAACCCGATTACAGGACCCGACCCGAACCGACTCATTCGCAGAGCAGCCTCCTCTTCCGAAACAAGACCGCGATCAGAAAAAGCGCCTCCCTTTCCAGCTGCTTCCCGCTTCAATTCAAGTTCACGATCACGCCGCCGTTCGACTTCAATCCGTCTCGTCTCAAGCTTGAAGTCGATTCGGTCTCAGCTCGAAAAGGAAGGCCGGCCTGCGGAATCTCATGGATTCTTTCGACGCCGACAGCTCAACGAAGGCCTCTGGTAAACACGGTAAATGCTCGTATGCCTGAAATTTCCCGAGTTCGAGGGTCTTCATCTACTGTGATGTCGGTCATGCACGTTCTCGCTGGCGTGAACTCGTGTTATCCGAATCGCATTGTGGTTTGGTTGTGAATGTTCGGCGGTTTTTGGTGTGTGGGACTGAGCAAATTCATTTCGGGTTGTGCTTGCGTGGTTCGATTGATTTCGATAAATGCATTGTGACAGATGGGGAGGACCGCGCTTTGGGCGGATATCAGAAGAGGAAGTCTCTGCAAGTTAGCGTCCGGGAAGACCGGCCTTTTGATTTTTGGCGAATAGTGTGTGGTATGTCCTCTCGCTGGAGCTTGAGTTCTGGTGTTTAGTTCTCAGCTGGGTATCGAGATCAAAGCTTGTGGTGAATATATAAGTTTTCAATCTTTTTTGGTGCATCTTAAATTCTTCACTAAACAATGAGAGAAAAAGTTCGTATTGTATTGGTACGCGATTTTTTTTTTTATAGACAAAATGTGTTTGATTCATTTTCTCTTAAATCTGTGGCATCATAAATGGTAAAGGAGGAATCCTTTACGGTGGTTTTGATTAATTCTCTCCCTTCTTGTATGCATTTCTTCTTCTTTTTGTGTTATTCCATTTGGTAAAGACCTCACACGCTCTGTGTGTTTTTCTTGTCATTGGAAAGATATTTCCTCTTGCATAAATTTGCTAGGCAAGCTTTCACTTTATTTCTTTTAGGGACGGCAAACTAGTTTCCAAGGAAAACTCAGAGAAGGCGAAGACAAGTTTTCATTGATTGTCTGATTACGTTTCATCGACTCTGCAGAGGGTGTTGTTGCTGGAGGTACTGCTGGTGTTGTTGTTGAAGCAGTACTCTACCCAATCGACACCATCAAAACTAGACTTCAGGCAAGATTAAATCCTTACATACTCAACCAATCCTTTTGTTTGCCTGTCCTCCAATTTTCACGCCGCATGAACCTCAGGTGTACATTGGTAGTTAGGAGGCTGTTGCAACAAATATTGTTGTTTAGCTCCTATTGCTGCAACTCTATTGACTGGAAGTTAATTTTCTTTTGATAACTATTGGGCTGTTTGCTGCCGCCGACCAAGCAGCATATGTTTATCTGGAGTACTGCCTTTTTATTGCCAGCATTCTCCCTATTTTTCTGTTGTATGACCACACACTAAAGCATTGTTAGCTTCAGAGATATACAATTTACATTGTTTGAACACAGCTGTTCACCTCGAGTTTCTTTACTCTAGAATCCTTTCGATTTCAGTAATGGCAACAGAAACAGCTAGAATTTAAGCTGAAACCTTTTAAACTGATGGGAAGATATAACTTAATCCCCTGTACTTTCGGGAAATCAGATATATGACCTCTTTGATTGAAAAATATATGCTTCGTCCATTTTAAAGCTATCAATGCATGAAGTTTGTGATTCCTCTTGTTTTGGAACATATATGAGCTAATTTTGTGCACCATAACCCCATTGTCTAATATATGTAGAGAATATGGATATGCAAAATGTAAAACTCAATTCCATAAAAGTTCGACACTTGGCAGAGTGTAGGTGTTTCAGCAGGAGGAGTTGTTCGGAAAATGTAGGTTCAATTGCAACTTTTTGCTTTATTTTATCTCGTTGTGTATGTTTTTCTGTTTTCCTTCCTGTATTGGTCATTAGTTTACCATAATACTTAAATTTGGTTCTTTGCATTGTATTGATCGGCTGCAAATGACTCTGATGTTAAGGCAGCTCATGGTGGTCAAAAAATCATATTGAAGGGCCTGTACTCTGGCCTGGCTGGAAATCTTGCTGGCGTTTTACCGTAAGTATTCATAGTTGTAATAGTGCCGTAGATAATCATTGGAGGAGCAAGGATTAAATAGCTAGGATTTGCTTTCATCGAAGCTCACTATGTGACTATTGTCTCCTCTATCTTCTCATCATTTGGCTATGAAGTATTAAATGAAAAAAGCAACATTTTCTGTATCAAATTGAATTGACGGGCAATTCTGACCTTCTGAAGCTGCATATTGAAGGAAATAACAATCCTATGACAGAAGCTATGGGACGAAGGGGCCAGTATATCCACACTGAGACTTAGTAAAATTATGTCACTGAAATAAAGATGATAGTTCTCTGTGTAGTCAAACGTAGGAAAAGTTATGTTTAGAAATGCAATGTTGTCCTTCTAAAATGCAGAGAAATATTAGTTGCTAACCTGTAGGTACCCTGACAAAATCTAGAGTTACTTAGCATGGCTTTTTTGCACTTGAAATCCCTTGATTAGCATTTCTGAGTTGCGCATATTACTGAATCATAATGACAGTTATTGGGGGACGGAGATGGAGGAAAATTTTTAGTTTTTCAGTAATATTCATTCTCTGCCCCTCAATTTTCCTCTCCTCCCTATTTTCTGACCATCACATTAGGCTTTGCAGGGGATTGATCACTAATAAATAATGTTACGAAGAAAGTAGCCCCCCACCCCACTGGTGGGTTGAGTCTTATTATGTTCTTGCTGTAGGAAGTTATTTTATCGCATATGCTTCCCATGAAGCTCAGATTTTATAGTAGGCGCTCCTGAACTTTGAACTGTGTTTGCACTTCACATAAATGTAAGTCGTATTCCTAGATTTTTTACACGAAAAATGGGTAGTCTCTGTCTCCCTCCCTCAACCCCACCGCCCACCCAAAAAAAAAAAATTTTGAGAGAAGCACGACCTTAGAAACCCTGGAGCAATTAATCTAGATTGAGGTCCCTTTGGTTATGCACAGCCAGCCGAGTATGAGATGAAAATTTTCATTCACCAGATTACTTGGTTTTAATCTTGAGACATGACTTTCTTATCTTCTAAATATTAAAAAATCTTCAACTACTCTTGACCTAAGGCCCTTGAAATCAGCGTCCTTTATTTTTCAGATGGAGGATACGTGTATTCAGAGTACTCTTTATTGTTGATAAAGATTTTTCACAAGAAATTGCGGCATGCCCTCACATTTTATTACTTATACAATCTTATATGGCATTGTTTTCTCAGCGTTTAGTTTATAAGAGGATGCATATTGTTTCATGTTCTTGCTCTTATGTTAGTGGTTATCCTGGCTAAGAAGTTGGTCAAAAGATGAGCTTGTTATGTAGCTTTGCATGTTTGCCAAATGCATTACAGTAGCTGCTTATATGACTATCATAAGTGTCCTATCCATATGATGAGTGACAGAATTCTTCCATTTGGACTTCTCTACTTGTACAATGGATTAAGGGACGTTTTGAGTGTGCCATATTTAAGCTGCAAAACAGGCGATGTACACAATAAAAGCAGAAGTTGTCTTGATTTATGTACACCCACTTTTAGACATAAGAAATTTCTATGTTCTTTGACACCATATTGTCAGCTCAAGTTTTTCTAGCTGTCTTGTGTTTGAAATCACGTATTTGTGGAATAACTGGTGATCTGTGCAGGGCTTCTGCAATATTTCTTGGTGTCTATGAACCAACAAAACAGAAATTGCTAAGGGCCTTTCCAGAAAACTTAAGCGCGCTTGCTCATTTGGTAATTGTTGAAACCCTTAATAAATTATTTATCTTCCAATTTGAGCTTTTCTCAAGCATTTTTCTCATTGGTAGGTTCCTGGTGCATGGGAATTTCTTGCTTTCATCGCACAGCAACCCACCCACAGAAAAACCCAATAAGTAGAAAGGGGGGGGGGGGGGGGGGGGGAGATAAAGAAATCACCAAAAAGAACACACATTTTCGTTGATGCTAGTCTTTTATAAGTCTTTGTATGTTCTAGTTCTTTTTCCTTGGCAGGCAATGCCAACTTGTACCTCCATTGCAACACCAATTTGTACCTCCTTTCTAGCTAGTTATATATGCCATGCCTGTCATCTACAAATTTATGGGATTCCTCATTAAGACCAGTGGGTTTGGCTACAAAGTTTGCTCTAGATGGGGTATATTTTTGGGTTTGATGCATTCATCCTAACTTTCTTTTTATAGAAAGATTATAAACTTCTTCTCAAGTATCTAGATGAGGCTGTATATTGTATTGAGATGTCCTTGCATATTCTTCAGACTGCAGGTGCTCTTGGAGGGCTTGCTTCTTCTCTTGTTCGAGTACCCACTGAGGTATTAATAGTTTATTGTCATTTTCCATTTCTGCTCCTTTTGAGTCAGCATGCATATAATTGTGTTTTTCCAGGTGGTCAAACAAAGAATGCAAACTCGGGAATTTGCTTCTGCCCCTAGCGCTGTCCGTCTCATTATTGCCAGAGAGGGTTTTAAGGGCCTTTACGCAGTATGTACACCTCAATATATTTCAAAAGATCATCCAATTTTTTAGTACTCATCACTTAATCATCATTGTTGATAATGTGGTCTTCTGTCTACATTTTCACTCTCTAAGTATGATTTGAAATTTAAAAAACAATGCATAGTAATTTGCCTATACTGAAGTAAAGGTAAGCTCATAAACTTTTAATATCTGAGGTCTGCAAATGATCTATTTTTATTTGTCTTGAAAAATTCAAGATGATGTTTGTAAATTTTTGTTTCCCAACCTAGGGATACGGATCCTTTTTACTGCGAGATTTGCCATTTGACGCCATTCAGTTTTGCATTTATGAGCAGCTTCGCATAGGCTACAGGCTTGTGGTAAGTTTTTTTCCTTTCTTTTTCTGGAGTACGCAGCACATGATGGAATACAGCAATTTACTTTTGGAGAGTTCTAGTTTAATTAAGGTCTACAACCAGCCTACCCCAAGTTAATAGATAATTCACCAATTTATTGTGGTCGTTGGTTTACAAGCAAGTGAATGAAGAGAACGTTTTCTCGTTAAAGAATTGTCATCACGCATTCCCAAAACATGCTATGGTCTTGGACGTTGTAATATTCTTATTCAAAGAAAATCAAATTCTATTTGCTTTAAATTGACAAAAACATGGCAGAAGCCAAAGAAACCTCTCCTACGTGGGCAACCTATTGTTCTCAGGATGTCATAATTCTTTTGGTTCATTGCAGGCCAGGAGACAATTGAAAGATCATGAAAATGCTATGATTGGTGCTTTTGCTGGTAGAGTTTCTGCCTGTGCACTTTTTCTGGGGCCAAAAACATGATATACTTGACTTGTAATCGAGGTTATATCCTTTTATATTCATAGAATGAGTTGCAACCTGGGCTGATAATTTTATTTGAAAACTTAGATTTTAGAGTTAAGCTACCTATGCAGAATGAAACATCATGGTGAAAAATGAACTACCTGTAACCTATGCCTTCATGTTGAAGATTGCTGATGTGCAAACCTTATTCAAGGTTATCTACAGAAAATAAACTGCCTCCATTGTTATAACATGAAAAGGAACTTTTGATCTTAAAGAAGTGGTTAAAGTTGCTTACCATCCAATCAAATCGATTTAAAAGAGATATACCAAGAAGGTTGAAATGATGAAGTCTCAATTCTGTCGATGTAAGTAGTAATATCTTTTAAACTGGAAAATGAATAAAAAGTTACTCCTTCAAATGGAATTACTGGCATTCCACATTTCAGAATTATTGTGACATAAGGGAATAGAGGGAAAGTAGAATTACCATCTATTAGGTTGATACTTGACTCCAGTTTTAAAAGGGCCACTGCATCTGTTTCTACTCCAGATATTGCCATTTATTTGAGTTGTATCGACAGTCTAAAATTCAGATATTCTGTTGGAGCTGCTTTCTATCTGTGATGTATGACTAGCTGTTACTGAAATCACTGCAACCACTGTCCTAAATATCATAACACCGGCAAAGTATACATTATATAGTTTCGGTAGAAACGTACTGCTAATTTGTTATAACACCTCCTCTTGGTTTCAGTTCCAATGAGGCAACCTTCTTGGTAAAATTCAGGCTCGTCCTATTAGCTGAGAAGCTAACTGCAATATGAAGATATCTTAAGTCGTAAACAGCATCAATTGGGGGCTGCCCTAGAGCATTATCATGGAGTATCACTGTCTCCTTGGCTCATTTCTTCCGAATTCATGAGCCTAAATTTTAGAAATATTAATAGAAAAATCTTGGTTAAGATGGCTGGATAATTAGGCGGATGAGAACTTTGCTTTCAATGGAGACTTCTTAATTGAGATTGTCATGCTCACAGGTGCGATTACTGGAGCCATTACAACTCCTCTTGATGTGATAAAGACTAGATTAATGGTTCAGGTAGTGGGCATGCTTATTCGTTTCTTCTTTGTTTTAGTTCCTTTGTTGCAGTATACCTGCATTTTGGTCCTCAGTCATTCTTGATGTTTCTTTTATTTGTCCCTCGAGTATATAGGGAGCAACAAAACAGTATAGAGGTATATCCCACTGTGTCAAGAACATTATCCAAGAAGAAGGAGCTGCTACTCTTATGAAGGTTTGACCACTGTGCATGAGTGCATTCACATTGTAGAAGTTTACTAATGTTTTTTACTGGCCTTCTTCACGCCTTATACCACAAGTAGAAGCAAATTAGCATGAGTGTCGGTTGGGAAATGCTTCAATGTAAAGTGACAAGTCTAAATGTTAATATTTTCTTCTTTCCTGGTTGAAGCATTATAGATTTACTTTGTACTAGTCTTCTGTTATTATCTCCTTTCTGAAGTTATCTGGTCATGCTATCCCAGCATTTGCAAGCTCCGCTAGTGTCTTCAATTCCACTGAAGTTACTCTAACATCATGTCGAATCAAATTTGAGTCAGGGTTGAAATGGATGAACTTCCATTTAGACTTGTATAGCGGTTGAGGTTATACTAGGTGTCAGGACAAAACTAAGTTGAAGTATGGATTTTTGGAGAGATGGACTTGTTGAAGTAATCAGAAGTTTGCAGTACATGGAGAACTTTCTTCTGTTGAAGTGTAACTACTGCTGTACCCATGAAGAAGAGTTATTGACTGGACATAGATAATAACATGTTTCATATTATGTGCTGCAGGGAATGGGACCAAGGGTAATCTGGATCGGTATTGGAGGTTCGATATTTTTCGGTATACTTGAAAGAACAAAGCAGATACTAGCTGATAGGCAATCTAAGCCGCAATAGTCATCTTTGTTTTTTATGATCCTTGCGAAGCGAGACTAGTTTTGGAAGTTCAAGCCATCTACTTTTCGCACATGCATTTTACGTATAATCGGTCATATTGTGAGTATGTCTGATTGTGTTAAGAGAAAGGTGACGGCCATTTCCTTTTTGAGCTGGGCCACATCGATAAGCATTCAGATGCTTTTTGGTAATGGAGATCTAAATATCAACACTGTAACTTTTTCCCCGAGGAGGTTATTTTTTTCCATGTACTTTTGAAAGTGTTACATGCAAATGCCCGGGCGTCCTATTGATATGCTTAATGAATTCATACAATCTGTAACCTTACCATTCCGTTTGATTTTGTAATGTTTTTGCGCATTGGGTAATCATTTCTTCGGATTCAATGATGGCTCGTGCCCCACCAAGCCCAATGGAGAGGTCCTCGCTGTGAGCTTCTTAAAGAACATAAAACGTGACATGATTTTACAACAGGCTCGTAGTGATGGTAAGTAGTGACCAACTACCAAAATACTAAGATACAGCATTGAACACAACAATGTTAAATATTGGTGGGTCGACATATTTCACGTTCAAACATGACTTAATGAGGAACTGTCACTGACAACCTGCTTCTAAAGTGTATGAAGTATGAGATTCGCAACAACATTCAAAACAATATCACCATTCATCATGGATTTTATTAGTTCAAGTTCAAATGGATGAGAGAAACCCCACATGCCATCCATTGTCGCTTCATTTTAAGTACCAATATCTTTCCCTGCAATATATATTTAAGCAGCAGGTTAATAACTAAACTAAAGTTTTTAGATTATCAATTTATATTCATTGCATTGTGGTTTGATCTTTTCTAAATCATACACAGCCAATAGATCTGGTAATTATGCATTCCTTCCTTCGGATCTAAATATATTTTGTAGCCAATGATAGGATACATAAAATAAATCTTTAGTTTTTCTTACAAATTGCATCACGGATCTACACAGATCTGATTCCAGTCAGATAAACGCATCATAATTCTGAAATCACAAGAGGGCGTCATTCGTTGGGTGTTTCAGAACCATAAAGTATAGCAATCAAACCCCAGAAAGTACACATTCAATTACACCTACGAGAGCCCCTTTTTCCCCCAGATCCACGTTGATAAGAACTATACCATATCCTAAAGGATTAGATTACAAGTCTATACACATACATACTCGTGAAAGAAGCAATAACTCATGCCACAAAAGCATCTATTGGAAGCACACTGTGCTAGCAAGCTTAGGTTTTTGATGCAATCAAGATTACCGTATTTTTCACTTTCAAGGGAGTGAACAGCACAGCTTTCTAAATGTCAATGTTCTAAGCTTGTTTGAAAGGAGAAGTAGTACACAGAGAATAGTCAAGGAAAAAATGCAAAAAGTACAGGGATACTCAAGGAAAGGACGAGGCAAGAATCCAAGACTAGCCATAAAAATGTCTTGCAGGTGATGCATGTCATTTAAACTTCACATGCCAAGGATTGGTGCCCATCCAATTAAACCATTGACGATCAGACCACAATTACAAAATTCTTGCTAGAAAGGTGCATTAGACTCATGCGCACTTCAACAAAGTAGTTCCCAAGCCTATGTATGAAACAGAGAGCCATCACGTCGTATGGGGTCGATCAGTTCTTTCAAACTGCCATGTCCATTTTGTTCCCTCAAACTGATGCGCTTCACCATACATGCTGAAACATCATTACAAACAGAAACTTTAATTATCAACTCCTTTTTCATTAATTCGATTGCAACAGAGGACAAATCTCAAGATAATCAATCTACGCTCCATAAAGTTCAGTATTTTCTTTCGCACTATCTGAGCTCAGGCCATAATCAACATAAGAACTTTTATGGAAGTACTTAAGAAGCTCCTAACAGCAAAAGCAGAAAAGTAAAATTTTCTGATTAGAGGTACATGAAAGTAGATGATTAATCAGAGGAAATTCAGAAACTAGACAACTTGCATGAATCCAGTAAAAAAGGAGCTAACCCTCCATACACGAAGGTCCACTATTGCAGTGCTATGAGAGAGAGAGAGAGAGAGAGAGAGAGAGAGAGAGAGAGAGAGATTATAAGGATCAGACTAATCAAATTACCTTCTGCAGAACGTAGTTACATAACGTGAAGTGTTGTAAAAAATGAACCACATCAAGACAAGTACCAGAGTATCTGTGGACGTTTAGGAAACCCAAGATGAACAGGAACAAAGTGTAGAACGCAGAGATGAAAATATGAATATAAGGAACAATAACAAACATACCATATTTCTCAAGAATGAATTATATAATCAACTTCAACAGATAGGAAATTCACAATCCTAAGTAAATCCACATGATTGCCTTGTCAATGACGTTAAAAGATTTGTTTGAACAGTCTAAAATTCTTGATTAGGTACAGCATGGAGGCCATCACAAACAAGAAAATTCATGTAATGATCCTGTTGTGTATAGAAAAGAGAGAGTCCTAATTAAGCTTAATGTAGAACTCCACTCCAGAAGTTTCATACATAAACTAACGGTATAATACCATGAGAGCACATTGACTGCATTCACAAACAAAAAAGACATGAAGCACTGCAATTTGACCGAGGTAAGAGAAATTTTTAGGATACTGAACAAATAGCGTTCCCACCAATCCAACATGTAGAGCCCAAAGGTGACATTGTAAAGGTAGATCTTACGCTGAATCCAATTCATGGCTTTCACCTGCCATAAAACGAAGCCATCAGCAGATTTTCTAGCATTGGTCATCAAACAAGGAAAATTTTTCTAAATTCCAGGAAAAAAGGGGGAAAATATGAACAGAAGAGCAAAATGCCTTCTCCCAAACAAAAAATGGATTCGGATCTGTAGATAACGCTCTAGTCAAATGAAAAGAAGTGGTCCGCGAGAGCCCGGCTTAACCTAAAACTCAATGATCAGCTCAGATCATCATTCATAAGTTGCCCATCATTTTGAAAATCCAGGAAGACCAAGAAATCTAAAGATGTCGGCATCCCAGTCAAACGAAGACCCAATGATCATAAGGCAACCCCGAATCAGAACAAGAATAAGCGTGTCCACAAGAACTGAAGTTAGATTTCAGAGAGACCCATTAGCCCCCGCGGCAGCAAATCCATCTAATTTCCTAATCAACGTAAGAACCGAATCAAGACTAAGCTTAACAAGCTCGTGAACAGACGCCCGCGATCTTGAACCGCGAAACAGCCAGCAACCTGGAAGCATAAGAAAGATCGAGGCGACAGAACAACCGTAAGAGATTTTTTCCCAGATACCAAATTTACTCACTTCGACTTCAACGCTTCCAATGAAACAAAAACCATAGAAGAGCGCGGCGTTCGGCGGCTGCTCGTCGGCGGCGCGGTGGGTGCCGGTCGTCGATCCGGTCAGACCCGACCGGAATCAAGAGAGAGAAGAAGAAGAAAGAGGGATGATGCACGGAAGGTGAGTGTCAGAAAACCAACGGCGGCTTCTACAGGGTTTAATTTCTTAATTGAATTTTCTTAATTCTTGCAAAAGTTGATATTTTTTTCTTTGACTTGAATGAAAAATGACTTTTCTGAATTTCCTTAACTTTTAAACACAGGCCCATAAAATGAGGCCCATTGGGCTTGCTCAATATAAGCCCATAGGAATAGTCGATTTAAAGGACCATTTGTTTTTTTCTTTTATGATTTTTGGTGTTTTATGTTATATGATTCTTTTCTTATTATGCTGTTTGCAAATAATTAATTATTTTGAACATGGCTCGGGTATTATCTATTTTGCTTAAATTTTAGGCTAATACCACAAAAAATACAAATTACGCCCACCGTGACACGAATCTTTCTAACTTTTTTTTGTATTACCAAAAATTTTAATATAAATATCTCAAATTTTTTATATCCTAAAAAATCATAACTTATATAAATGTAATAAATATATCATTGATGAAACTAAAATAGATTCTATATATGTCAA
This sequence comes from Melaleuca alternifolia, assembly GCA_019926035.1. Lineage (NCBI taxonomy): Eukaryota > Viridiplantae > Streptophyta > Magnoliopsida > Myrtales > Myrtaceae > Melaleuca > Melaleuca alternifolia. The sequence goes on from JAGKPW010002286.1 coordinate 183,926, forward strand.
CGTGTGTGAATTTGGGTTTTTTTATGACACAACAAAAAAATTTAAGCTTGTTTCAGCGTAGACAAGTTTAGGATTTTTTACACAAAATTTTTTTTGAAGTATTTGTCGTAACAAATATATTCACATTTTTTTGTGTGGTTTTTCCTTAAATTTTTGCATCACTTCAAGTTTCCCCACTTTATTTTTTATTTCAAATTAAGTTGATCTATCGACTGTGTTATCATACACCTAAGTATCGCGATATGTGAGTAATAGAAAAATCATATGGCGTGTGGTTTATTATGGCCATGGAATCTGAATATTGCTCATTTAAAAGATAGATAATATCTTCCTATGGAATCTTATTCATCAAGGGACAGAAAGGGAAAAGGAAAAATGGGTCGCCTTCATGTCATTTTATCATGCTTTGACTACTTCCATATGTTGACAAACACGACACCATTATGGTTGTGGAGTCTTGATCAATCAATTTATTTTCTTTCCTTTTTTATTGGCGTGTTGGTTTTCACTTGCCTCGACAAGAAAATGTCCTTTCAACCAACTCTAATATTCAGAAATCGATGATAACAAGCCCTAAAAACTTATCGATAAAAGCAATGATAATAAAATATAATGAATGAACGAATAAATTCCAGCAAGCCAGATTTAAATAATTGACTCGAAGAAGGAGAAATTCAGAGAGCTATTTGAGGGCTCATGATTTTTTAGCTTCTAATTTTGGTTTCATTTCTTAATTATTATTCTGTATAAAAGAAAGGAGTTAGAAAATCGGGATCGATAAGAGACTTTCTTCTTAGTGGTAAATGATGTCGATTAGTGGTAAATAATAGAAAGAAAAGTCGCAGTACTATCAACCCACGATCCCGATTCGTCACCATCAAAGGAGATGGAAGGGAATCAAGGATGTCTATCCTCGACCATTGGGCACCAACCCCGCATGAAAAGTATGGAATCCGATGCACGAAAAAGGGAGGGTCTAGACACCTAATCTCTTACAAAAGACCACCCATATAACTTTCAAGCTTTACCAAAGAAATGATACTAAAAAGTTATGACTTTTCACTAAATGATTTCAGTCCCTCAATCGTCGTTTTCAAGGTCGCTCGACGCGATCGATCATTGGTCAGAGTACACACGCATTTCGTCGGTCCAATGTCGGCGAGGAGAATCAACTCACGGTGCTTCCGCAAATCGACTCCCCACCGCAGGCGGCGCAAGACGGGAGCTTAAGAATTGTCGCCGGAAGCCCCAATTTGTGTAGAAAATTAGGAAAGGGAGGAAACAGAGCAACATCTGCAAGCGTATGTACTGACGTACATGGCATTAGAAAAATTTGTGCGTGTGGTGACGTTTCGTTCTTACTTTAGCCAAAAGTTGAATATTCTTGCGAACGTCAGGCGGGGCCCAATAATCAATGAGTAGTCCACGCGGCGGCCTCCCATTTGTTGGAGCTCGGATGGAGCCAAGCTCATTCATTGGAGACGCAAAGTCAGGGTCAATCCGTCACCTTTCATGTCATAATATTGTAATTACATACTCTAATGCTGTACTATTTCAAGCGTCAGTCTCTATGCTCCCTCGTCCTTCTCCTTTATCCCCTCGTCCTTCTCCTCTGTTTCACTATCCACAACCCCTTCTTTCCCTCTCTGTGAGGATCTCGTTACTGGGAGATACAGAGAGAGGGAGAGAGTTTTTTGGTGATCAGAGCATGGCCCGATCGGAGAGCTCGATCTATAAGCTGTGCCTGGTGTGTTCCGTGGTCGCGAATCTCTTCTTCGGGGTGAATCTCTACTTGGGCCGTCGTGGTGTGTGGAGGTGGAAGTGGAGCTATGATGAGGTGTACGTCCAGGGCCTGAGTTGGAGCGGGAGAGCCGCGGCTGAGGCCGAGTCCGCGGCGGCGCAGGAGTGCTCGGGCCACGGGAGGGCGTTTCTTGACGGGGTGGCTGTCGACGGGAGGCCAGCCTGCGAGTGCAACACTTGCTACGGCGGTCCAGACTGCTCCCTCATCTTGCCCTCTTGCTCTGCCAATGCCGACGGGTTAGTCTCTGCTTCTCGATCTATCCCGAACAAGCAGCAAAACTAATCTCGCCGAGGCACGGCGCCGGCCAAATAACTACCCCCCTTAGAGAAAGAACACTCTTGACAAGCTCAATCATCTGTGGCTTTAAGTTGAACTCTTGTCAATCATTTACTACAGGACATGACATCCTTCTTTACCTTGTTAGAACAAGCACACGGGTTACTGAATTCGTTGCTGTGATAAAGGTAGCCGATAGTCTCATCCCCAATTAGACTCGAAGTAGAAGGTTTTCCTGAGGAATTCACTGAATCGGTATTGCTATTGGCCCTTCGAAACGTCCTCTTGTCATTCACTGAGTCGCTATTGCTTTATACTCGCAGCTTAGGGGTTTCATGTATCAGGCTTGCATGGCCTTATCTGGCTATCACACTTCGAGTGTCCGAGAGTGTTAAACTCGTAAAACGTAAATCCCTTGTGTTCGTAACAGTTTGTGGTTTTAGAACAAAGGGCGGCATTTTCCGCTATTTCGAAAAATTCCTTAGATCAGTAAATTAATTGTTCCTTCTTCTTTTTTCCTTTTATGGTTTGGTTGCAGGGGAGATCCATTGTTCTTGGAGCCGTTCTGGAAGCAGCATGCAGAGAGCAGTGCGGTAGTGGTGGCAGGGTGGCACCGGATGAGCTACACCTACAGTGACCAGACCACCTTGTCCAAAGAGCTTGAGTCTGTCCTCAGGAAGCTGCACACCCAGGTGGGGAATGCCATCACGGACGGCAAATACATCATTTTTGGTGCTGGATCTACCCAGCTCCTCAATGCTGCTGTCCATGCTCTCTCCTCTGGCAACTCTTCACTTCCTGCTTCAGTCGTGGCCTCAATCCCCTACTATGCGGTTAGCCTTTTTATCCATGAGCTTTTGTGGACCCTGTGATTCATCCTGCTCCATCGTTTGGTTCAATTTCGATGCAATTTCAACTTTCGGGTATTGGTGCCTTTCTTCTTTTTCGCAGCTTTATCAAATGCAAATAGAGTTCTTTGACTCGGCAGAATCCAGCTTTCAGGGAGACGTGGCGCAGTGGAAGAATGCGACCAACACCACCGGGGACATCATCGAGTTTGTGACTGCACCTAACAATCCCGATGGACAGTTGAATGAAGCTGTTCTTGATGGCCCTAATGTCAAAACAATTCATGACCGTGCTTATTACTGGCCGCATTTCACCGGGATTCCTTTCCCAGCAGATGAGGACCTCACCATCTTCACCATCTCTAAGCTCACTGGTCATGCTGGTAGCAGATTTGGGTAAATTTACCAACACCGTCACTCTTTTTTCCCACGATTCTGGTGTTTACTGGATATATATATTCACAGTTCAAACTTCTTACAGCTTCTGTATTCTCATTAATTTTAAATTGCGCTATGATGTCACTGATTTAGCCGACTGCTTAATGGCTCAGTGAAATGTCGTTGGAATGTTCTAGCTTACCTGTTGGAGATCATTTCTTTCATTGTTAACATTGGCTATAAACAGATGGGCTTTGATAAGGAATGAAGAGGTGTACCAAAGGATGAACATGTACATGCAACTGAACACTATGGGCGTCTCAAGGGACACTCAGCTAAGAGCTCTGAAGCTTCTGAAGGTGATCGTCGAAGATGGAGGGAGGGATATATTCGAGTTTGGATACAAAACGATGACCAAACGTTGGGACAGACTGAGGAAAACACTGTCCATGTCAAACCGATTCTCTCTCCAGAAAGTACCATCTGAAAACTGCAACTATTTCCAGAAAGTTAGGGAACCAACGCCAGGTGAGAATTTGCCACAACCCTGGAAACTTAATGACAAAGCGAGGAGTTGATGTGACGAGATCACAGATCAATATTAACTTTACGACGATTCGTCATTAGCATTCTTTTCAAAAGGGGGACTGTGTTTCTTTTTCAACAACACTCGTCACACAGCTTTTGTCTGAAAAAAGTAGCTCAGTAATGCCCTTTGCAATGTTATAGGCATGTATTTAGAAGAAAATTATTCTTATCTTAGGCATCAGCAAAACTGCAGAAACGCCAGCCTGACTTGTATCCATGCACATTAGTCAAATTCCTAGGGTTGCCGATGTGAGTCATCTCTTTTACGTTTCAGCTATGTTCTTTTTTGCAAATTAACTCGAGCTTTTATGGCAGCTTATGCATGGGTGAAATGTGAGAGGGAGGAAGACAGGAACTGCGTCGAGATCCTAAATGCGGCCAAAATCCTTGGTAGAGGAGGGAGTGTCTTCCATGATGACGAGAGATACGCAAGGCTCAGCCTCATTAGGAGCGACGACGATTTCGATGCGTTGATAAGCCGATTAGAGAGGCTAGTTCCCGGGGAAGATGGAGCCATGACCATGTGATTGTGAAGAAAGAAAAACAGTCAATCTCGCGTTGATCTGTGATTCTGGATAAAGTGATTAAATCATATATATATATATATTTCGTGGGAACTAGAGCGAGGGTCATGGCTATTGACCTCTTTAAGAAAGTCATGTGACGGTTCTTAGTTGGAAGCGTATTGCAGACATTGGTATAACAACACCAGACAACAAAGCAAGACTACATTATTCTTTTGGTGAGGAGCTACTTTTAATTTTAGTCTTCTTATCTGTACAAATCGTACGCTGCGCTTGATGATCGTATTCCTCGCTACGTATGGTTCACTCAAACCGTCACCCTCCTGGAGCTGTGCGTACACCTCTGCTCTTTGTATGAACTCTCTAACGCTGATCTGTTTCCAGTTAATTATATTAAACAGCTCTTTCGTTTTGGCCAGAGATTGCTGAAACAACTGAACTATCTATCCTTCATTCGAAATGTACTACTAAGTTAAAAATTAAGAAACCATCAGGACACAGCACAGCAAATAGCTCCAAAGTCCAGAAAATCAATAGTCCTGAGGTTGAAGGCTCCACAGTGCAACCCTAAACTAGAGGAGCACAGGAATTTCGTATCAGCATGAAATAAGAGAATAAATCCATCTTGAACTTATGAATGCATGCGAAGCCCACACATGTCAATGGTGAGGAGTTTTTCTATAAGCTCACCTGTTTAATAATGAGAAGATAATTTACAAGAAAAACCGAGTGCCTCCCACAGTGCCAAGATCTGAATTGAGATAATACTCAGAGCAGTGAACTTTTATTCGAGTAAAATTCTGTAATGTATTGACTCTGAATGTCCTAAATATAATTTAGCCCTACCATTGCTCATTTGTTAGATGACAATGTTACAAAATCAGGTACCCTCCACACATGGGCTCATTTTCCCCTTTTCCCCCTCCTCTCCTGTTTCTGCATTATTTTCATTCTTCATCACGTCTATTACAACCATCTGATTCAACCTTTGCTACACTCACCAAACAGGATTGTCTCAGATGGTCTGAAATATTTAGCTTTTGTAGGAAATACAGGGCTGATGAGTAAAATACAGAGCAAAATTTGCTTCTGATTAACTAACTCCAGAAGCCCTATACAATGACTGACTTTTTCAGTACTCCAGTTTGTCTATGCTTTAAAACAGGCATTCTCTGCCTAAAGAGTATGCAGATAAGTGCAAGGACGATAATAATTAAAAGAAAGTATACTCCCAGGTGAGCATTCCCAACAAAGCCCATCAATTCAATGCTGCTCTTGCCGCTGCAGCTACAATCACATATACTTTTTAACTGATTTTCCACCGGTGTAGCTATGGGATCCAGAATAAAATCCACGGTCATAGCTCCCTGTTCCAACCAGATGGTCGTGGACTTTGGTTTGTATCCAGGCATTGATGCCACAACTGCAGTAAAGATAATTTTAGTCACGATGAGAAATTATTCTAACTGGAGTACTGACAAGAACACTGATATGACACCACAGTTTCGAGATAGAAGTTAAAGGTGTTACATAATAACCAACAAGCGCATGATGTAGTTGAAAAAATGCTTTTTGTTGTTGTTAAGAGTTCAATACTTACCAGTAAGATCACTAGATACTCATAATAACACAACAGCAAATAACGAAGTACCTTCATATTTTGCTCCAGGGGCAAGCATCCTGTGGTAATCAGCAAGTCCTCTACTAGCTTTAATCTGCTAAGTAAATCAAAAGCACACGGCACCTTACACAGAAGGGAAAAATAAATGAAACTACCAATACAGCTATATACCCCTAATAGAAAGAATCAGCTGTACTTCAAAAAGCCTATGCACAATTCAACCACAGATTATTACTGGACAGTGATCATGAATGAATAAGACAAGAAACGGCTACTGCAAATAATTTGGACTCAAAACAAATGCTGGGACATACAGTGCTATTTATTCCCTTGATCAGGACAAAGCCAGGCAATGGCCTTCCACTATCCGAAGAGTAGATTCTTCCATGAACTCCAGTCTGTAAGAAGTTTTAGGGAAAAAACAATTACACGACTTTGCATATCTAACTTGAAAAGCTTTGTATTACATGTAAAATTAAACTTTCTTTTAAGGGGTTGAGGTTTTTTTTCTTCCTCCTTGCAAAAGATTTTTCTGGATATTTTACAACCTACATAATATAAAACTATGTATAGACCACTCACCTTAATAACACTGGCAACAAGATTAAGCATGCTCATCTTGTTGTACTCCCACAGAGTGGGAAGCTGCAAATTTACACAAATAGAAAGCTCAAGCAAATTGATTACTTCCCAAATACAAGAATGAATAGATTAGCACACACAAGTGATGAGTCAAAGCCATATGAAATAGAAATATTAGTCAGTTTCAGCATCAAATTTGGCTCTCATTCTAACTAGGGAAGCAGCTAAGGGTCAAAAACTCGAACCAGATCCATACTGTTATTGGAATCTATCCGGGTTGCACATGTTCTTACCTCAATTTTCTAATTTATAAGATTTGGTTAATCATGTCTATCCATTCTGAAGAAATTATTTGGCAGAGTGAAGAAAATTATATCAATAGCACAATGCAAGTTCCGGACCACATAAATGAGGGTCACGATAATTAAAGCACACAAATTGACTCTTTTGGGAGCACACCTCGCTAGCATTTGGCCATTTGTTGTCACTAACTTCCAATGTCAATTCGAAACAGCCACCATGGATATAGTTCCAGTCTTGCATGCCACCATATATCGGATACCTAGAGCAAGTTAAGCAATATAATCAATGTAACTTTTAAATAGGCAAATGCCAGGTGACGTACTAAAGTGCTCAAATGTAGAATGGAACTATTTCTCTTTCGCAAAATCCAGTGGTTCACTTCACAGAGGTATTAGATTAAAACACTGGAAAGATCAGCACTTCCTATATTATCAGCTACAACAGATAAATATCAAAACTGACATACCAAGCGGCTCCATTCGTAATTCCTCCTTCAAATTCTTTACTCAATGACATGTTACGGTGAAAGCGACTATATATTCTTGCCATGAACCGAAAGGCTTCATCATCAGGGCTGGCAAAGTAATATCTCCTGTAATTTAGAATTGCCGCTAGTCATTGAGAATACAAGATATGAAAGAAAAGCAGAAAATACTGCAGCAATTTACAAAAAGTTATCAACAATAAATCAAGTACGCTGATAAAAGATCACATGTAAACTTTGATTAATATGCAGCACCTTTCTATCTTTTGCTACCAGTCTCAAACTAAAAGATTTCACCTTTTTCATCAATATAAAAGGATGACTTATCCTAACATAGGAGCAATACAGAAAAGGTTTGGGACACACTGCAAACTGGAGATCAAAACAGAACCTACATATTATCTGGAGATTTAATTGGCAAGCATAGAGAAAAGAAATACGAATCAATTAAAAAGTAATGATGCCCAGTATATCTGGCAATGAAGATGCAGGACAACACAGGTCAAAGTGACAATAGGCACTGTACACAAGGCCACGAATTCAAGCAAATTCCCAAGATAAGTGGCCCAAGAATTCAACATATGGTTTAGAGTGTCAGACAATCACCTCCTGTCCTCCGTTCCATCCCATGGATAATTTGCAACCAGTGCACCCTGAGAAATCGAAAAAAGATTGTTATATTCATTGTTCAGATAATTCTTTATATTTAAAATTTTAATCACATCACACACGGGAGGGGAAGGGGGATAAACAAGTGTAAACCATACACCAATAAACAAGTGTATATCATGTGTTGTCATCAAAGGCAATTGTGCAGAAATAAACGAGTATAAATCATGCATTATCATCAAAGACCTTGCCTCTGACCAAAAAAATAAAAGAAATTCAAAGGCCCTGCCTACATGAGTGGATCTAGTATGAAAAAAGAAGAGCTAAATTTAGTACCCCATGCAAGGCAGCAGATGCTGTGAAATGAATCTCTCTCAGCCATCTCATAATTGCCCTCGTTTCTGGCTGTCGTGAACTCATGTCTCCATTCATTGGAAAGAACTGTTCTTTCATGAAATACATACAGCATAAGATAATAAAACAAACTAAAAGTGAAGTAAAATCAATCACAAATCATGGAAAGAGAGAAGTCTTTTCTTTACTCATAGTATGCAAGAAGAAAATTGCTTTGCTAACAACTGAAAAATGCAAGACCAATATCTGAATATGCAACAAATCCTCAAAGGAAGAAAGCATACATGATAAGATCTTCTCCACTAGAAAAGATCAAGAGAAAAGGAGAACAATTGTTAAATTCCACCACAAGTCATCAAATTGATTCTATAGAAATGCAAGCCATCAAAGTTGGATTCAATTGCAAGACCCGAAGACTTAATCCATTCTTGGGTTATAGATGGAAAGAAGCACTTATTAACATTATTTGACACACAGACAAGACATTAAAGAAACAATCATTAGACAAATATGATATAAAGCATGTGCAAGAATTGATGAAAGACAAGACACCTTTGAGAATTTCAGATGAGGAGTTATCATTCAGGAAAAGTGAAAAGAGCAATACGCAAGCATGTTAGGGAAAGCTCCAGCCTTCCCAAATTGAGCTTTTCACCGTTTCCTGCAAGGGAAACTACCGTCCCTTCTTGACAACACTTACTATCCTTTTTAAATTCTAGGAACAAATCTTTATGATTATCCTAGAGTTCGCAATTTGTTAATTTTTCTAGTGATCATCTTTCAGTTCTTAGTTCCATCTAACTAGATGGTTGAAACTTCAGTCAAGAAATATATGGCTAATTTTTCAATCACAACATTCAAACATGCGCTATAATCACTTCTATTACTATGAAAAGGGAGTTCACTGTAAACTGGTCCATGGATAAAACTCGTTTCATGCAGATGAACCACACAGACAACTTTGTTTGTCAACACTAAGCCCATGCATGGGACTAGAGCACAACATAATCTTTAGAAAGCCACGGATTGCAGCAGTAACAAACTACCTGATCAGGAAAATCTCGATTTAAATCAATGTTATTGGCATTTCCGCGCCTTCTAAGTGTGAACCCATCCGGGTTCATTGATGGAAGTAAATGAAGGTGAACATTTTCCACTATCAATTTTGCCTGCAGACACCAGTATCGGGAGATAAGACATCAAGAATGCTTAATTATATCCACAACTGAATGAACAAGACTGTAGCGAGCAGAATACTACTTCTTAAGATACATTACTAGACAGAAGATTCAAATAGTGCATCATCTGTACAAATGCATAGATATAGATTGATCAGTTAGAGGCCAAACATGACCAACGACACAAGTCATAAGAATAAGCTCTATCCCAATCAAGTCATGTTGACATCTGATATGCTTTTGGTGAATCTGGACTTCCTCGATTTGAATGGAAATGCAGGAAACATGATGAATAGCTTGATGAATACCATCGAAGAATGAAAAATGAAGCCAATCTTCTACATTGATGGTATTAAAAAAAGAAAGATAGAGAGGCAGAGGGGGAGGAAAGAGGCGCGGGGGGATTTACCAATGGATCCTTCAAGTAATTATCACAAATCCAATTTGCTAGAAATATCAGAAGCTCACGACCAACTGGTTCATCTCCGTGCACATTTCCTATGAACTGTAAAAATTCGACAAAATGGGAAATATCCAAACTATATTAGTTTGTGGTTAAGATATGGAAGATATTGAAAGATCAAGAAGGGTGATCTCAGCTCACCTTGAAAGAAAGAAAGTAAGAGCAAAAGCCATTTCTCGTAAAGAAACACAAAGCACGGAAAACATCTACAAGTTATCTATAAATAAGTCAAAAGATGGGTTTCCTAGGAAGTAAATCATTAATAGTTCAGGATTCAATCTTCAGACCCTAAGTTCCGACCTCCGAAGCAGAGAGAAAGATGTTAAGTCATTTGGAAGAAATGGACATGTCCCAAGCGTCGGACTCTCCTGATTGTAAACAGCATGCATTTTCAATATGAAAGTGCCAAAAGAGAATACCATCCAACTAATTCACTTAATGTCATTTGAAAGAAAATGGCACTTAATCAGATGCCATGTACGATGACAGATCTATGAACCAAAAGAAAGCACAGTGCAACACAACATAATGGCAAATTCTCGTAAAGTAGCAAGCGGCTGATTAATGAAGCTAAGAAAGAACCCTTAGAAAATGAGGAAGGTTCTAAAGAATGATTAGAATGGTGCACAGTTCCTCAGGAACGTCTAAAAAATGTTGGAATAGATCAATTTCAGACAAGGACACACTTAGTTGGTCTAGGCCTATAAAAGACAGGCCAAGAAGTAAACTAGTTTGGAGGAAGCTTACTCCTGAGAAGTAGTTGATAGCAAAATGAATGGCATGAAGGAAAAGGAAATCTTATACGAAGACTAATGCTTTAATTGTACAAAACAATAAATGTCAAGAGGATTCGCATAGCAGAGACCATTAGACTCATAATGGCGCATTGGCACCATCTTTCAGTTGAATATATCGTAACCCACAAACAAACTTGCTAAATTCCGTCCATCCGAGTTAAATAAGATTGCAGGAACAAAGGGACAAAGGGTAAGTCAAATAGTTGTTCCACATCAACAGCACATACAACACAGTTAAAACCTTTGTTTAAGGACGAAATTAAGAGAAGCAGGGAGGAGAGATTTACTTTAAATGCAGGTTCAGCCTCTTCTATCCCAGGCTTGTCGGAGATCTCTATAACCCACTGTTGCCAATTTATCAGGAAGCCCAGTTTATGTTTAGCAATCGGTCAGAGAGCCATATGAAAAAGGAAAAAGACAACACAGGCTAAAACCGACAGATTCAATACCAGGGGCACTCCATTAACACTTTTGCCAATACTGATGTCCATCACAACGGATCCCTCAAAGAGAGAAACAAATAACGAGTCAGCATCACCACATGTAGTCTGATTATTGATTACGAGATAAATTATGTAACGTACTGATGTAATCACGAGAAAGCATTTCGACAGAAATTGAAAGAATCACCTGTATATCCTAGAGATATTTCCACATCTCCGGCCGAAACCTTTCACAGCCTTTTCGAGATCAGAATTGGTCATATACCCACGACCTACATCGGAACTGCAAAAAGAAATCAAAAGGAAAAACAAAGATAAGAAATATTACGCAGGCCAAAAAGCAGAAAAAAGCTACGGAAATGTCATACCTCACCGCCGGACGCTTCTCGAACAAATGCCTCGCGACCCCGGCATAACCACTAGCCGCAAAGCCTGCGAGCATCAACAACCAAAAGTGAAGTAAACCCACGTAAAAGGAAACCACTCCACCCGAAAATCCGTAGCAAGGGAGTCATGCAAAGCGAGAAGGAAACCTGATGAAGACAAGGGTCGACTCTCGCCGCCTCTGGCGCCGGCTTGACTGATCAACGCGGAGAGAACGAGATAGAGGAGGTACAAACAGAAGACGATCTTCATCTCTTCCTTCTCACTCCGCGGATGGATCGCACTCGTTCTCCTCCTCCGGGACAAGTTGCGGAATGAGCTCCAGGATCGGATTCATTCGGGTGGGGAAGCTGGGGGCGAGTTTCAGCTGAAGGAGTGTCGTCCGTTTTGCATTGTCGCACGCAGAGAGAGAGAGAGAAGAGAGAAACTGAAGCTGAAAGAAACGCGTCGCACGCAGCAGATCGATCGGCGATTCAAGAATCCGCTGACTTGGGTCCATTCCCAGGGACTGGCCTTTTCGAGCTATATTCATTCATGTTTCCTCTCTTAGGATCCACCAAACATTGATCAAGAAAATGACACAGAATGATTTTGATAATGCATGAAATTTTACTTTACTCAATATCGTTTCTGAACTTCCACATAGTATTAAATCTCGTCCCCGAATTTTTCTGAATCAGTTAGTGAAACGATGGAATCCAATGTTTTATTATTTATGGACTGATTTGAATATTTATCAAAAGTTTTTTTTATGGATCGTATTAAATATATTAAAAGTTTGAGGACAATATTGTCTGTTGGGTTAGAATTCGCGGACTATATCGAACAGAAAAAATGTTTATGAACTTTATTACGTATTTGGTCAAAATTTATAAATAATTTATGTCGTTGTTATAGAATATGGCCATTTTAATCAAGTAACATCATATAAAGAGGAGAAGAAAGAAAAATTTCTTCATTAGGTTGGTCCACGAAGGATGTTAGGCGATTTTTGTTTGAATAGATATAGCGACTTTCCTTTCGGGAGATATAATGTCAATGGCGTTTGAGAATATTGAGCTGAGACGTTTATAATGTAAATTATCGTTTAAGATTTTTTTCCCTCGTATGTATATCTGTTACGGGCAAATGAATCTGTGTAGAGCATACGCAGTATGACTAATAACTTTTATACTGGTTAAAAAGAGGAATGAAGTTTCCAAAACGATCCTTTTTAGAAAAGTTTTGACTTTATCAATGTGGAGACCTTGGTGAGAATAGGGAAGAAATGTGGCGGTTATATCTATCAATAACTGAAAAAGAACACTCATCTTTGTCGTGTTTCATTTTCGATCCTGTTGGTTTGCCCCCCTCCATTTCGATTTATTTGGTACAAAAGTGGCGGCAATCTCTACTACTAATATACGCCAAAGAACAAGATATTATACGGTATCATGAGTTTGCTTCGACTATATTCCAATCGCAAAAATACCTATACATTGATTCCGATCGTGTAAATCAAATAAGTTATCGAAAGGCTTTGACATATGGTAACTAAATCTCGGCATCAATTTGGATTGTCTAATTAAAAAGATAAGAGTAGACACTAGTATTTTGTGTGAATTTGGTAAGTATTATCCATTATTGCCTGTGTAAGAGAAAATTAGAGTGCTATAGTGTTATGTGATTGAAAAATAAACATGATATTTTATCTGAATCACTTTCTAACCAAGTATAATGCTAGATATCTTTTGAATGTGTATAAAAAATGTAACAAAATAAGAATACGTATATTCTAAGTGTGCGAGAATGTATAGTTTTAGCGAACGTTATGGTTCTTATGAGTATGATTTCAACATAAGAGTACCATGTTCTAATTAGTGGATCGACATACGTACATACATAAGATTATCGACACGGTTGGTAAAGTTAAATACGGGCCGGGCCGGGCCGGAAGAATATCGCCCGTCTTCGGTGCTTGAGAACCACCACCAGGGGGGGCAAAAACGTCATTGCGTGCCGTAGAGGGGCATATATAAGGTCACTCCAAACCCTAATTCTCTACACGGCCAGCGAAGAGAAAAAGAGTCTTGCGCCTCCTCCTGCATCTCCGTCGAGTGCCGCCGCGCCTCCGAAGCCCGTGTCAAACGCGATGGTAAGAACTGGCAGTGGCTCCGTTTGGCTTTATGTTCTCTTCTTCTTTATTTTTCCCTTCGTGGTTTCGAGTGGTTCGAAGGTCGAAGCGTGTGTTCGTGATTTTTGATGGCGTGTGTGGAAAATGGGCAGTCGCTGGTGGCGAACGAGGAGTTCCAGCACATCCTGCGTGTGCTGAACACCAACGTCGATGGGAAGCAGAAGATCATGTTCGCCCTCACCTCCATCAAGGGTATCGGCCGCCGCTTCGCCAACATCGTCTGCAAGAAGGCCGACGTCGACATGAACAAAAGGTTCGATTCCTCTTTTGGCTCCTGTATCAACCGTTAGCGTTCGTCTGGCTGATGTCGAAGTGCCGTTGAGATCCGCATAAATTGCGGTGCGAGCTTGCGTTGCCTTCGGAGAATCGAGTATGATAGTTTTGAAAAAAAATTGACACTTTATCTGTTGATGCCAGGAGAAACCTTCCGAGTATATGTGTACTGAACTATTAGAGTGGACAAAGGAAAGTTGCATGCTTCCTGGCTCTTTGACATACAGGCATCTGGATTTGATAGTTTCAGTCGCACTTTGGATACTAGTTTCTAGTAGTCATCATCATTATAGGATTTGGTTTTGGGTGATCTTGAAACAGTCTTTTTTTCTGGTTAGCTACTCACTTAACTGCTTGGGCACTGGTCTCGTGTGAAATGAAGTAGTTACCACTTTTAGTCATTGCGAATTTTATGGATAATCTGGGAAACACGATGCGTTGAAGTGTTTTGTATTGTGAACTGAGTAGATATTAGGAAGATTTGGTGTTCATTAATTCATTTTCTAAACTGAACTACAGGACTGGAAGATAGTCTAGATGATTAGTTTAATCTTCTGTTGAGTCTGTGATCTGTTCTCACTTTATCAACAGTGCATCTATTGGTTTGGTACATTGCTAGTTCTTGCATGTGAGATACGTGTCCAGTGAATGATTTGTTTCTGAATCCCTTGCAAGATGATAGGAATTTCTGCTGTGAGATGCACCTGATGCGAGAAGTTTCTCTTTTGCTGCCAGGGCTGGTGAATTGACTGCTGCAGAGCTAGACAACCTTATGACCATTGTTGCCAACCCCCGTCAGTTTAAGATTCCAGACTGGTTTTTGAACAGAAAGAAGGATTACAAAGATGGAAAGTACTCTCAGGTTGTCTCAAATGCCCTGGACATGAAGCTGAGGGATGATCTGGAGAGGTTGAAGAAGATCAGGTGACTATAACATTTATTCCTTTTCTTGCTGTGCATCGGTTTATAGTGCCATCCCATGTTTAAGACCACTTGTCACTTTTTCATTCTGTCCAAGTATGTGGTGGGGAAGATCTGCATTTGTAGGCCCACTCTCAAACATATGTTCTTCCAGATTGACTATTTCCTGATTGCAACTGTGGAAGCTAGTAAACTAGCTTGTGCTAGTAATCGTCTCTGCAAGTATTGTTCGACATAAGTTACTCTATTTTGGGTATCATCCGTGTGAGTAAGAGGAATTTGAACATTTTGATGGAGGTAGCTGACACTAACACTGCAATGCAGGAACCACCGTGGTCTGAGGCACTACTGGGGCCTGCGAGTTCGTGGCCAGCACACAAAGACTACTGGCCGTAGAGGAAAAACTGTTGGTGTCTCCAAGAAGCGTTGAGTTTTATTCCTTTTAATTGTTGGCATTACATGGAAGGCCTTTGGCGTAGGTCTTTTCGTTTGAGCTCTGAGTTTAAGTGCCTTGCATGGACCTAGTAGTATTATAACAACATTTTTGTCCTTTTAGTTGTATGATGTGTTTTGCCCGGTTTTGCTGAAATGGTAGTGGAGTTACATGAATCAAAATTTTGAGAAAACACTTTCTCATCATGCCTGAGGTTTATATTTTCAATTGCAAATGATCATTTAGTTGATATAGTCTATGCTGCATTGATCTAGGATATGACGCCTGCCTTGGCTTCTGATGCTAATTTTGTGAGCCTTGCAAACTATGGCTGGCTCGTGTTTCCCTTTCTGACTAAACTTAGGCTTTTAAATAAAGAAAATTCATGGAGCACATTTGCCACCAGCCACTGAAATATATATTGTAAGTAACGATGTCTTGGACTCCATAGGGCTTGTAAATGAATTAGACATGTCTTTTAAGTTTTATATTAATCGAGAATGTGGTGATTGAGATGTTCCCATCAGAATTTTGCTGTCATTCAGGCATATGAAATTTCTGGGATTAATAAATGAATGTTCACTGCTCGATGTGATATAATCGTTGCCATCTAAAGTAGATTAGTAATGCTCTGAACTACTTATATGCTAGGCAGTAGTACTTCAAATCTGGGGGGAAACATGTACTGATTGTAGAGCATTTTGCCTTGACGTGGGGCTCCTTCTTCTATCTCCTTTTTAACTCCTTTCATGGAAGGAAACGAGACGTTCAATTTTGATAACAATCGACCAAGCCCAAGATGTTTACCTTCGGCCTCCATTAATGAAGATCGGATCAAGCTCGGGAAGTCAAAAGTTTATCTCCTAGTCTTTTTCGGGGCTTAGTTGTTCATGACTACAGTCTTCCCCTTTGAATCTTTCATCGTCGGGAGTAGCCATGGAGGCGGCGCGGACGTTTGTCTGGCATCGAAGTTTCATTTACTTGGTATTCGCATGGTCCATCAGATTATCTCAGTTAGAGTTAATGTTTCGTGTGTTTTAGAATTTTCAAGCCTCATCGTGCCTCGGGAACTGATTGAAGAACATTCACCTTCCTCTGCCCATCGCACGTTCTTTTTTTTTCGCTGCCTGTTTCTCGGGTTAGAGACCGAATCAGGATGTTATTTGAGCTCCACTTGCCAAGAGACACTAGAGAGATGCTATCCTTTTATGAGCCTCTGCTCTCTGAATGTTGGC
Organism: Melaleuca alternifolia; assembly: GCA_019926035.1. Classification (NCBI taxonomy): domain Eukaryota; kingdom Viridiplantae; phylum Streptophyta; class Magnoliopsida; order Myrtales; family Myrtaceae; genus Melaleuca; species Melaleuca alternifolia. The sequence continues at coordinate 200,594 of JAGKPW010002286.1, forward strand.
CTCGAATCAGTTACGGGAAAATGAAAGAAAAACCATCCAATATTTACCCTTTTGCAACGAAGGAGATTTAAACCTATAAATTTTGCAACCGAGGCTTGAATAAGAGAAAAAACAGAGTAGAACACATACTTAAACACTCTAAGATGACACAAATTTACCATGAAAATATAGGCGAGAAATATAATTTTTTCACAAAAAACGTGGAATGCTAAGTGTAGGTTTTTAAAATATGGAATGCCGAGTGTAGGTTTTAAAATTAAAAGATGCAACGTTTAATTGACAAAGAAAATTTGAGGACAGATTTCTGTAATTGCCCGAAGGCTATGGCTGCTTGGGATTACAGGCGAAATTAATTGGCTAAAAATATTTTCTTCATAACGCTGGACCCATTACTTAGTAGGTCCATTGTTACTGATAATTACTTTGCTTTAATTGTGCATCGGTTCATTACCAAGCAATAATAAGGCAACTCAGAATAGTGATGGATAACTAGAGGTGGCAAAATGGGTCAAAGACCCATATTTTAACTCATATTTGATAATATGAGTCATAAATGGGTTAGCTTAAAAAGTTAGTTGGGTCAAAAATTGGTCACTTAACAACCTTATAGGTCTTAAATGGATTCTAAATGGGTCATAAATGGATTACCTATTTAATTTTTAATATTATTAACAAATCATTTAAAATATTATTAACAAGTCATTTTTAGACTATAAAACTTATGATATTTTGATTATTTTATTTTTAAAAAATAAAAAATTGATTATTTTCATTTTTTTAACAATACAGGTCGGGTCAGGGTCGGGTCGGGTATGAGTCATTATATTTACACTACATGAATATGTGTCGAAATGGGTTAAATGGGTCAAATATGGTCCGACCCATATTTGACCCGACACAAACCCGACCCGACCCACCCGTTTGACGCCCCTATGGATAACCTCGAAATAAAAAGTCAGTTCCCCTAAGAAGGAAAACTAAATGGCTAGGGCAGAAAGTTGCAGCATACAGTTAGGTGCCGCCTATAAGTCAAAAAACAGACAATAGCCTGGACAAAGCTTAGTTGACATAAGAGAATGAAGAAACCAAACTTTTTTATAATTTTGAAATGAGCAACAATTTAATTACTATAACTTATATGATCAAGCAGGGAAAATTTTTTGCAGCACAGCTAACCCTATTCAGCAAGATCTGTTCCCCTGGAGTGGCTCGGGGACAACAAAGAATAACTGAATGAGGAAAAACAATGGAGAAGAAAAGGAACACTGGTTTTCTAATCTCAGATGATAAATTGGAATCAGCTATCTCGTATGTCCGCTCACTGGCGATCACTAATATTTAAACTTTCCCATCTATTTCGGTGGATTCCGACAAACTACCGTGTTTATGCTGTCTGCTGGTAGGAAGTGAATGGCTTCGGCGCTCCTTCCCCCCAGGCTTAGATGATGCGTTGCCATACCAGATCATTCCAACTACAGCTATGATCATGCCGATGACTACTTGGAGGTTGAGACCCTCCTTCCCAAAGAAGAGGAAGCCCATGATCAAGACAAGGATTGTCTTCATATGGCCGATTACTTGAAAAGAAACAGCAGTAAATCTACCGATGCAGATGAACTGGCTGAGATTAGTCCCCACAGCGATGGTGCAGGATAGAATAATAAACATCTGCAAAATCCAACATGAAAAGTATTGAGTAACTGTTCCTTGTGATTAGAGCTTATTGAGAATCTTTAACAGAGTCATCTGCCCATGATTATGGTATCATTCAACACAACTTGTGACTCTTTATGTTTCCCTACTATGAAGTTCAATTTTCTGTTGCTAGCAAGCACAAAGATGAAGCAAAATCAAAGAAGAAATATCAAGATCCCATATATTAAGTGTATGATAACCATGACATCCATACTGGTGATGAAAAGTAAGCTGCTCCACGGTGTATAAAAAGGCAAGGAGGCCAATATCAGTTTCTGAACTCAAACAAGAACAACAGCAGTAGCAAGGTGCATGCAGCTCATCAAAAGGTCAAATATAGGTGAGCGCATTCCTAGAGAGTCCCAGAAATCGGGTTAAACATTGTCAGACTATAAGTCAGAGCAGTGCTGGCCTCATCTAGGAACCTAATTGGATCAAGGAAATTGCGCATTACATATATTACTTGTAGCATAAGATTTTGAGAGCAGAGGCTCAGTCCATTGCAGTGCTGACAACTATAATGTTACTATAAAGACTGAATATGTAGGCTTACCACAGCAACTGGTTTGTAGTCATAAGCGTCAACTCTCTTGTTTGTCATCCAATAGTCCAGAAATGGGCCTAACAAGAGCAGTGAACCAGCCTGGGCAGGAGCAGTATGTCCCAACAAGTTGAAAGAACTTAATGAATACTTCCTTTGAAGGTAATGTACATACTGCAAAAGGAAAATCAAGGTTACCCAATTGTGAACCCCAGGCAGCCATTCATTCCATACATCAATAAGAAGCGTGCACGTCAACTGGAGGTGCATAAAAGGCAGACTATAGCCACGGAACATACATGTAGTATGTAGGATAATTGACATTGCATGCCTAAGAAATACTTGAAATAGGGTAAATGGTAGGCTAACATAATTTAACAACGATTACTTACATATTGTTGAAGCGAAGTGCTCCACACTGCAATCAGAGCAGCAATGAACCCTTTAGAATTAACACTCACATCAGTGACAGTACAAACACCAACTCCTAAAAGAACAACTCCTATGCTCAGCTTTGTATCTCTGGAATACCGCATTTTGTCCAACACCACTTCCAAAAGGCAGGAAACAGGGATCATGCTCAGCTTTGCAATCTGATGATAGTTGATTAAGCAAGTGTGTAAATTGTAAAGCATCTCACAAAATTTTTGCCAGATTGAGGAGTCAGATGTACCTGATAGAATCCCACTGAATTCCACATTAGACTGACATTCATTCCAACAATAGAAAAATTGGCGAAAATGACAAATTTCAGAAGCTCCTGGAAAGGCAGATGAGAGGATTGGATGTATCCCAACCACCTTAAAATGGCTGTCATCAAGGTTGTGGTAACAAAATGTAAGCCAGTCAATGTTGTAGCTGCAAAGGAGAGAGAACTAATGTCAGGAATAAGGGTAGTACATCATTCAGTATCGATACTTCCATATTACAATTGGATTAACTATATCCGCAAATTACAGTACTGGTTCAAAAGAAAGCCACTGTCCTTGTACCTCAAGAATACTGCTACTTCTATCCAAGTACCCCTAGACCACACATTTGTCGAGAAATCCATATGAGATAAAATATCATATTCACTTTATTCTTGTGATTGTGGAGATCTATTTAGTTACTGCCATAGTGAACTCCATTTCAGAGTTCTTATCTGAAATTGAGGCTGTTCAAATCTAAGGAACCAAAAAACTCCTGTAAACCAAAACTCGCAGATAGCAGCAAAGGAACAAGGAATTCAAGACTACCCGGCACTTACTCCAGTAAATTTAGACTTCTTGAGTTTCTGGTAGAGGGCATGACTGTTTGGGCTCATAAGAATAAGTGAAAGGAGAGAGCGTTTAAATAAAGTATTTCTAAATTATCATGAGTAAGTCCTGTGCCATTGATAGTCTTCCTTATCACTCCCAAAATTTGTTTTACAGATATCCAAACATCAAACTCCCTGAGATAGATTTGGTTCTGGCCATGCAGAAACTCCACTAATTCTCTGCAGTTTTAACTACTTAAAATTTTTTAATCTCTATTCAATAGCTCCACCTTTCCTTTGGCTTCCATTATTAATGACCATCAGAAACCCCTCTTACCTGTCCCTACCTTACTGATGGCAGGTGCAAGTGTGCAACACCAGGCATAAGGCTTAAGATTGAGATCATTAAGCAGAATGTTGAACAAACTACTGGAGGAAATCACATGCGATGATCATAGTGCTACGACTTGTATCGCTGAAGTATTAAGTTGTATGCTAGGTAAAAGTAAGACAAAAGGATACTCCAAGTACAAGAAAGCATTTGAAATAATTTGGTTAAGTAGCTTACCAAAGCTGAAACCATAAGTAGCCATCAAGGCTTTGTTGACAATGATAATTCCAACTGAAGTGACGACATTAAACATCCATGCAGCTACATCTACAGCTGCCTTTTGATCAGCCTTGCTAGACAGAGCCATCTTTCAATTTAGTCAACGCTGCTCCCTAAAGTCTATTTTTCAGTCTCCATTAACAATTTGTGGAAGAAGACCCGACGTGAAGTTACTTGCCAACACAAGCTTCTACAGAAACGTCACAACAACAAAGAAGAGTTAAAGAGGTCCAGTTCAATAAGCAGGCATCTTAAGCATCAAATTTGTATAACTACGAATTACACAACCAACTTGCAGTAGTTATTGAAACCAAAACCTCTAGAATACTTAAAAGCCAAATTGATAGTCAACCTCCATCACTGATGAAATTTTTTTATTGGTGAAGCAAGAATTATACTATACGACACTTCTTTCTGTAGAGAATTTAACTAAAATGATGAACTAATCGCGTGAAGAATCTGAACTAGCATCTACAGATCACCAGTCAACTAGCTTTGCTCTGAAAAAAAATTAAAAATTGTTGAAGCACCATTTTAGTATGCCCGAACCAACCTTTGGAGATGTGTAGAAAGCATTTTAAGCTCAAATCAAATCTTAGTATCTGAATTAAGCACCTATCATATGATAAGAAACTTATCCTTCTCCTTTTAAGCTGGGATTTGTTTCTTTAAAAAAATAGAGATCTATATGGGCTGCATAAGTGTGTGCATAAATCACAATTTCCCCTGTTCAGTAACTCATATTTCGGCAATTATTTAGCTTTGAATCTGTGATGCTTAAGAACCCCCAACTCTTATGTAAAGGAGACTGACACAATTAGTTGCTCCAAGGGCCATTTCCCAGACTCACATATATTGTGGACTGACAATCTACTCTGGGAATCCCTATCCTAGCGATTTCCCTTTCTATTTCCATCCAAAACTTTACTGCCAAATGAGCGTTCATGTAATGAAGTCGGTATAGTAAATTTATCTACTACAAGCACAGAATTCTTGGTGATTCTCCTTCAAATTCTTTCCTGGAAAATGGGTAATGTTGTATGGCTTTTTTTATATATTGGAATCATGTAAGAGCTTTTCCAGCCAAGATGGCAGAAAGATTTAGGAGATCGTGGTGGCATTTACAAGCATATCTCGTATCTAAGTTATTGCATACTCTTTTTTTATAGAAAAGATGCCACAATCGTACAGAGTGTCCATGCAACCACAACCAAACCAAAACCAGATCACTAGGTAATTCTCCCTATGCCCCTAACTGAGACCCAACAGGATTCCAAACAATGGCGAGCATAACAACGGACACTCTGCATAACAATTGCTAACAAACCAGCTAAGCTAGCATCGATCAAGCTCCGAGATTTAAAAAGGATAAAACCAGGGAGCTCGAGCACGAGCTCGCCTCAGCGCGGCTGATAACTAGACCGAACTCAAGCTTCCAGATCATCGATCTACGCAGCACATTGGAGATGGGGAAACGCACGGAAACCGAACGGCTACGACCCGCACACAAACCGGGAACCCGGAAATCGGACAGGATCGCGAGGAGCTGATCCGGAACGGAATTCGACCGCCGGTCGGCGACGATCGATCGAGTCCGATGAGCTTCAAAGAACGAGCCAGACGCAAAGCACACGCGCGACACACTGATCTAGCCAGCTGCGGGAATGTACCTCGCGAAAAACCCTAGATCCGATCGGGGCGAGCTCGCTGGACGGCAAGAGGGAAGGAGATCGCCAAGCGGGGGGCGCGGGTACCTGAAGATGCAGAGACGATCGAGATCGGCGAATCGATGCAGAGAGAGAGAGAGAGAGAGAGAGAGAGAGAGAGGAGCGAACCTGGCGATTCAGAATAACGAACCGGGGATGACAGAGCCGCCAAGTCCGCACCTTCTTAAAAAGCTCGATTAGCTTTACGTTTGCTCTCTAATTAATCTGCAATTATGGCTTCACTCAATGAGCAGGAACAAGTTCTTTCTTTTTTCCCTCCTTTTACCACGATTAATGGGCATTTATTTTTCATATATCTGATTTATGCTGTAAGACAAATAAAGTGCGACTTTCCACGAGTCTCTTTACTTTGACTAGTGTCCACGGTCGATCTTTTGCTTGAACTTGAAAAGCAAAACTTTAGGTTTGCCTTTAGATATTATTCAAATTTCAGTAGATTATGATGGAATCATATGTGAATTTTCGAGTGTCAATGTTTAAAAATTGTGAGGTCATTTGAGATCCCACGACCTTGGATTGAGGTCGGGAAGTGGAGGACGCCCTCGATCGAGGACATTCATAACGGTCTCGACCTCATAAGTAGGCCATTGTCGAGCAGCAGCCCTGACTTGAGGTGGTCGTCGACAGCCACCAGTATCACAATTCAATGACTGAGTCATTGATTTAATCGAACTAGTGACATTAAGTTTGCCTCAATCAACTACGGAATTATTTTGTAATTTCGTGAGCTTGTGTAAGTGAAAGTAGAATCAATAAATTCAAAGGGTTGAGATTCGAATCGTCAAGAGAGTTCTAGCCCAAGAACAAGAAGTCACTAATTCTAATCTTATAATAAACTGCTTGCAGACCGCAGAGCCACCTATACATAACAAAAAAAAAAGTGAGTTTTAATTGATTTATAGGCTTGCGGAATATGATGTAGATCTTCAACTAGCCAAGTTCTCTTGGATCACTAAAAAATAAGGAATAATTCTGCTTTTCATTTTTTTTTTTTGGCAATCAAATTCATGAACTTTAAATGTGCCTAATCGATGCTTCTAATTTCACAAATTTTTCTTATCAAGATCTGCCGACACCAAATCCAATCATACTAAGCTAATATAATCAATAGAAGATGCGACGATATGATACAAATGAAAAGATATGGACGTAAATAAAGTTTGGCCAACATGATCTCCCATGTGGATGTCCACAAGGGAAATATTTAATCCATGCCAAATTAAGAGGCCGTCCAATGGCCTACATCAGTTGGATCTGACCGGCTTTACCGTTGACATGACTTGATTAGAGAATTTATGAGAGCAGATAGATTTAATCAGCCAATAAATAGTACGACTCAATCGGGAAAAAAAGTGTGCGAAGACAAAAAAGTATGCTTTTTTTTTGCCATAAAAAAGAAAAGAAGCTAAAAAGTTTTGTGAAATTTTGATTGGATCTGAATATCACATGCACATGCACATGCACATGCACATACACCATCCTTCCATCTCCTCGCTCCTCTCCCTTGGGCCTCGACCAAGTTTCAAAACGCACCACTAGAAAAATATTAAAGTAGCGTGCTATTCATAGGACGTATTGAAAAGTTCGTCACATAATATATAACTAGTTTTCCTCGTATAATATATGATTAATTTGTCTTCTTCAATTTGTTTCCTTCCAAAATGAGGTGGGCTGCTCATTCCGAATGAGGTACCATTCCACCAAACGAGGTTAATGGCCACTTTAATGGCTCCACCAGTGGAGAGAAACATTCCCTTCTTCTTTTTTGGAAGAACATCTTAAAATCAAATACTGCACACGATTATTTCGTATGTGCTATTATCTTTTCTTCACAAATGACACGTTTTTTTTTCTTTTGATATTCCAAACATTTCGTCATCATTTGTTTCTCATTCAAAAATTTGTAAAATACATGAAAATAATTGGGAAAATTACACAAATAGCCCATGAAATTTATCGCAATGGCAGTATGGTCCTTAAAATTTTAATTTATTCAGTATGGTCCTTGAACTTAATCCAATGTGTAATGTGATCCCCTGAAATTTTAATTTGTTTAATGTAATTCTGAATTATATATATATTCAATTAAATTCCTGAACTATTCATCGAATTGATTGAATCCAAAGATGTAAAATTCATAGACTAAATTGAACATTCAGAAATTACATCGTATATTGGAATAAAGTTCAAGGATCAATTAATTATTTTTCAAAAGAAAACAACAAGGAAGATTACCCAAAAAGAAATCATAAACCTATTTTACAAATATTGATATAGTCATAAATTTTTTAATTTGATCAATTTTATCCGAAATCTTTTTAAAATTTGAAGTCAATTTTGATCAGAAATTGCAATTGGGGATGCTGGTAGTCCTACATGTCATGATAGATATTGACATTCAAAATTTTTACAATTTTTTATTAGTTATTGTTACTATTTGTTCATTTTTTTCCATGGCCAGGGGCCTCAAAGCCCTCATTGGTCACAATAAAAGGAAAATAAAAAATAAAATATGATTTGGAATTTTAAAAATTGTCTATGTCAGCATCGGATGTGGTCATTCTATATATGACAGTCGACATTCATATAAGTGATCTTCAAAAAAAAAATAATGAGCAAATTGTTAAAGGTTTATGACTAAAATGTTCAAATTGAAGTTCTAATGATTTATTTGGAAATCAGCTTATCTTTCTACCTCATAACTTCATCACGGACCAAGACAAGAATTGTAATGCTTTTTTTTTTTTGGGGGGGGGGGGGGGGGGGTTGACAAATTATAATGCCTATTTGTATCATGCACCGCGCACGCCAACGTGGAATGGTCGCCATCGCGGACCTTTCTTTTAGTCCGTCGTCGCCGACATGCACCATTAGCTTTGGATTTATGTAAATTTTCACATTCGCATATATTATTGACATGCCATAGCATTTAATCACACGATCGACTTTAAATATTCATATGACTTCTCTAATGATGAATACACAATTACCTTTTCTACGCAAGTGACTGGGACGGGACTTGAAAATTGATTGAAAAAACCCAATACGACCGAGTGACTTAAGTGCATTGACATTTCAATTTTTACGATGAAACAAAAACTTCATCACTCAAAAAAAAAAGAGGCCTAGTGCCCTAAAAAAATCCTCCATTTTACGTATGGTTTAATTAGCCCTTCATCCAAAATCGTCCCTATTGAATTTACATGATATTTCCACATCGTTACTCTAACTGTTTTTATTGCAAATTTCAGATCTAAGAAGAAATCTTTTGGAGGATGTTAAATTTGGGTGAAAATATAACAATTAGGTTTGACTTTCTTCAATTGTCTCATTATTGAGAGAGAGTCGTCCTTCCATTTCTTTCGGCAATATTCAATTATGCGCTCTGTCTTCAATCCCCTGTGCTCGAAAATCTTCCAACCCTCACAGTTAAGGACAACTCGGGCTCAGGATGCTAGACGTAGGGGTTATCGATTCCTCCTCAAAACCGAGAACTAGATCGACTAATCCTGTGATCGAACCAGTCCGATTCCCAGGTGGTCTAATGGGACTAGAGAGAGAGAGAGAGAGAGAGAGAGAGAGAGAGAGAGAGAGAGAGAGAGAGATGAATGGCGTATCGGCGTAGATTTACTTAGAGCGGCAGAGTGAGACGAAGGGCGTATCGGCGTAGAATTACTTAGAGTGGCATAGTCTCAACTCTCAATTAATTAAGGAGTGAGGCTCGAGAGAGGAAACGAGAGAGATACTGAGATAGAGAGAACTCAAAGAAAGGGTTCTATCGGTCCTACCCTCTCAGGAATAGGGAACCGGAATTTTATTTTTAGGAACCATGGATCGGACAAAAATTTTGAAGAGTCGGACCATCCTAGCCAGTTCGGTCTGATCCGAGTGATTTTTGGGTTGGGTGGTTCATTGTGCTCAGCCCTAGCTAAAATGACTCACATTCAGGAGATTTACAGCTTTTGATTATCGACAAAAAATTTTAGAAGGGAAAACGAACGAAAGCACACATGAGATTCAAGTAAAAAGGTGGTGACTTCTTACAATATAAAAAGAATTAAAATAGAAATGAGGCTAGACCTAAAATTCATAGTTACATTAAAAATTTGAGAATAAATTCGAGATTAGATCTAAAGTTAGGATTTTTTTTTTGGGTGAGCAATAAGGCCCTCAAATGAACCAACGTTTGTAAATTTTTGCCCTTTTTGGAGGGTGGTGATCGAAAGGGAGAGAAGACAATATTCCCCGGGAAAAAAAGAAATAATTTCGGAGGGGGGCACCAAGGTGGGGTCCCGTCGCTATCATGCGCCATTTCAGTCACTGTCTCTGTCCTTCCCCTTCCTCTTTAAATAAATTCCTATCCATATATACTCTTCACTATTCCACCTCCTCCCTTTTTCTCCTCCACCTCCTCCTCCGTCTGCGAATTCCCCCGGCGATCTCCCGTCGCCGCTCCGCCAGCGAGCTCGCCGCTCCGGCGCCGCCCGATTCCGCCCCCCGGTCCCCGCCGCCGGCTGCGCTGGAGGAGATCTCCCTTTGCGCGATCCAGTCCGTCTCTCTCGGGTGCGTTCCTCCCGCTCCTCCCCTCGTCTCTTGTTTGATCTGGCTTTCTGCTGTTCGTTGCTTGAGCTAGTTCCTTGAGTGGGGGAGCCGGTGATAGATGAGCGAGAGCGGTGCGCGAATTGAGCTCGTCCGGGTGGCCTTGTTTTCCGCATCTTTTTCTTTTCTTAGTTTGATTAGCTTCGGAGGTTGATTAGCTTCGGAGGTCAGGATGCTCTGTAGAATTTGGAATGCTGTCGCTTACTCGAGCTCGGATATGTCGTTTTGTGCTGTGCGTGGAGCTTGTGGTAGAAGTGAAATTGGAGGAGACTATCGTTTTCTTGTCGGCTTGCTCGTTGTGATGGCGACTGAAACGTTGCTTAGAAGTGAATGTAATCGATATCCTCTCCTCTTTCCTTTGCTCGATTTAGATAATTTTTAATGAAGGTTGGAACCACCTGCTAGAATTGGAATTGGAAACGGTCTCTCGGTGTTACATGTTAGTTTGGTTCGATTGGTTGTGGGATCAGTTATAATCTTTTAAGGCATTGGAGCTCTGAGGATTTTTGAATCTGGTCGTGATACTTGCATTGTCTCCGAGGTGCTTTTTGGATGTTTGTTTTTCTTGGTTGTATAGATGAAGGTCTCGTGTTCTGTTTATGGCTAAAGGGGGTTGTAGTGCTTCTGTAGAGCAGCCCTGATCACATTGAGTTTAGTTGGGACTTAGGAGTCATTAAATATTTTTGCAATGAGTAATCATATCAAGGGCTGAACTCTAGCACTTCTTTAGTTTAGGCTTTTCTAATTCTTGTCCTATTCTGAATCGTGTACTCTTTCTGCATCCTTACAGTTCTCTTATTCCGGTTCGTTCGCCAAAAAGTGACCTCAAGCAAACTGCTATTTAGGGTGGAATGTAGCAATTATACAATCTTATCACATGGATAATGGATCGTGGGATGTGATAAATATAATTCGGTTTTAACTTCATTACTTCTGTTTTATTCATTGTTTCCATCAACAATTCCTACTTTTTGACCTTTCCTCCCTTCTATGATTTCTGGTCGAATTTCTTGTTCTGTAAATATTTACTTGCTAAGAATAATTTTCTCTTGTTTCTTACACGATGTTGGCATGAGGTGATCTGTTCTGGTGCATTTACTTTTATCTTGTTTCTCTCGCTTCTTTTAGTGGTGTGTGAACAATCTTATAATGATCGATATTATGGATGAAGGGCTACTGGCCTTGTTCTTGGAGGAGAAGGCAGTACTATCAAAATTGATTGATGGTGCACAAATGAGCAGGACTAATGTTATTGGCAGTAGAAGGAGGAGGATTCTTCTCTGCTTCAGCTTCTGGGTATAGCAAAGGCTTGACCCTTCTTCTCTTGGGTCAGAAGAACGAAGACAAACAGATGAGAGTGACCCCGTGGAATCATTACCAGTTGGTGGACCAAGAACCTGACACTGACCTCCAGCTGGCTTCCACAAAGAACCGGCTTTCCCGCGGTTGCGCTTCCTTTATTTGCTTTGGTCGCGCCTCCGCAGGACTTGACACACCATCCCCACTTAAAGTAGGCCCAACCCAACAGCAGGAAATTGTTCCAGATCCATTAGTTTCTGATAAAAGCAAGGATGAGTCAACTGTTATCGAAGATGATGATGCTCGAAAGTTTGCTTTACGCAGTAGCCTGAAGAAGCCATTGACTTCTACCCCAGTTCCAGTTGGGAATGCTAATGAGAATCAGGCTGTTGATGAGGATGGAAAAGATACCCATGGTCTAGTGGAAAGACGAAAAGTTCAATGGTCAGATGCTTGTGGCAGTGAGCTTGCGAAAATCAAGGAATTTGAACCCAGGTATGGAGCTTAAATTGTTTTTAATATGTGCATGGTGATGATTTGCTAGTTCCTTTCATCCGCTTAATTCATAATTCTTGTACATGTATACCTTTCTGCATTCATACTAAACCGACTTCATAAATGTGTTGTTCTCTCTCGATTCTGTAAATTTATTGTACATTATGCTTTTGAAAGGGTTCCCTTCGGTGGTTACTAGTATTCTCTGCTAATTGTCCTGATAATCAATTTTTTGATGCGATGTAAATTTGTAGTATTGTCTGTCTCAACAAAAATCTTGCTAGTTTTGCTGAGCTCGAATAATCTTTTTGTTATGTGTGCAAGAATCCTTCAAGGTGTAGTCGTGCCAGGTCAAGTGAGTATGTTTGACTGTAACACCATGTCAAGCACTCGTATGTTTGACTGTAACACCACATTAAGCACTCGTTACTTTTGATTAATACAATAAAGTCCATTACTTTAATAATGACTTGATTGCTATTGCCATTTGTTAATTGGTGGAAGAGTGATATAGATTCTGCTTTCAACCTTTTGAGATTATAACTCTTGGATGAATGTATAATGTCTACTGGCCCTTAAACATGTTTTAGCATTAAATAAATGTGTGTGAGGCGGAGTTTTGTACATGTTATTGATTTGGAGAATGGCAGAGTTTTGGCAGAGAAGAAATTGTAATGCAAGCCTTCATGGAAAAAAGTCTTGAAGTTCATGAGGTTTGAATGAAAAGATGTCAGACATGTGATGACTCGTAACTGGGAAAAGTGCTGTAAATAGACCGAATTTTCTGTTTCTTCGTTTGCTTTTCATTCTTGACTGAAGTCTGGCCTTATTTTTTAATAGTACCTGCTGATTTAGAGATTATATATCTATATACTGATTCTTAATTGTAAAATGATTTTGTCGAGGAAAGCTATGGGGGATTTCATCATTATATGATCCCAATACATGAACTTGGATATTTGATGAAAATTATCTGTCAAGTATGTAATGGAAAATGGGTCGTTTGCCTTTGTGTGATAACTTAATGAGTTGCTCTTCTTATTCTCCTTAAAAATTTTGGCATAAGGTAAGGAAGCGGTTTCTCAAGTTGTCTTGTATGGTCAATCTTTATTCATTGGATTCGCCCATGTATATTGTAGGACGTCCTTTAGTCATCAATCGTCATGATCTTGGCTTTTTTTCACCAACAGCAGTGATCGGCATGACGAGATCTTTTAGGCAACCATTGCACTAATTCAATTGTAGGGCAGACTAGAACTACCCTTTCATGAATCTAAACAAGATGAAGCCAAAAGTTGATTGGAGCCGATCTGCACCACTTCTCCCTCTTAGTTATGATTTTGTAATCTAATGGCAGCAATGAGTCAGCAAAAATGAATAGAAACATTTATTAAATAGAGAAGTGATTCGTTTTCAACTTTCTACAATGAACTACTCTCAGGCTGTCACATTCCGCTGATCTTAATAAATTGGAAGATGAAGGATGGATGATAAGGCTGTATTAAAACTACATTGTTTCTACTCCTTTACATGCTTGCCACTGAATAGACTATACTGCCCTTTTCGTTAGGCCAAAAGAAAAGCTCCTAAGTCTTCATTGTCTTTTCTTTCTTTTATGAGCATAACGTGCCCGAAGACCCAAATCCTTTAGCCCTGCTTGGCATTAAAAGGCGGGCTAGCTGAAATTAGAGCAAAAGGGTGTAAATTAATTACTTTTCTTGAAAAGGTCAGTATTTGTACAATTTTTGTAAACCTATCAACTTAACATATTGAATTTAAGAAAAAAGCACTCGAAGACTCTCCTAGACCCCCGCCCTACACTTGTACTGGAGTTCAAGTGACACAGCTCCTCTATAGCTATTTCGTTTTGCGCGATCATGCAAAACTACATATAAGTGTCCATGTGTTCATTTTCTTTGTTTTTTTCTCTTCTAGTAAAATACCAACTCACATTTGCCCTTTCTTTAATTGGCATATGACTGACATATCGCTTTCTCCTGGTACTTGCATTTCTATGCCAGTAGCTTCATGGGTGCATGCTTGTTATAAATACGTTTGAATTAGTTTTGAGAAATGTCCTCAGGTGTTAATCCTTCTATAAAATCCTAACCATTTATTGAACTTATTTAATTAGCCTTTTTTATGCTCTATGTAGAAATTTTTGGCCCAGTTACTAAAATATATTTGGCGCTAGAGAAAGCCTCCCATCTTGTATTCAACACCAAATTTTTTTTGACATTCCTGTCCTTTATGTATGTATGTTGTTTGTCAATAATTGTGAAAAGGACATTGGGGTTGCCTGGTGCATGCTCAATAACTCCAGCTCCAGCAATAGGTGGTTTGTTATCTTTTCTTCACCACCAGATGCTATCGAATCCATTTTTGACCTGGTTGAACCACCATTGTTGGACTAGTTCAATCGGGTCAGCACTGTTTCGATCTGGTATTTGACCCTTACATTTGGCTGTCAAAATTGGGCTAGGCTTTAGACTGTTATCTGGTTCAATTGTTTGAGTTGCTATATTGTTCAATCTGGTTTTTATAACTTCCGAGTAGGACAACCACTGTCTTTGTCTTTGTATTCAACTTTTTTCCTGCTTGGAGAACCTCCTGTGAGAGCTCTTGTGTCGGTTAGCTCTAAAATGTGAGGCCTCAGTAATGAAACTTTCACCAATAAACTGTTTTGAAAAGTACTTGGTAATTTTTCTGTGACTTATGCGACATCCGTGAATAGATAGCTGCTATCACTAGTGTACGTAATATGCCTAATCTTGAAACATCAAGTCTGAGTGATCTCCTCATCTGTCAATGATCGGCCTGATTACCATGAACTGTTGCCATTGAGAATCAGGTCCATACAAAAGACAGCATTGGTTTTGGGTTGTGAAAGAAATTGTTAGTTCGTTTTCAGTTCCAAACTTAACAGTTCCGTGTCATTCTAACTTAGATGTCTTGCTCTAGCAAGTTAGATAACCTTGTAACTTAGTGTTTTGAGTGCACTCAACCGAGTTTACTATCTAACAACTGTTAGGCCCTGGAATTTTGTACTTTCCATGTCATCAATGAGTAGGAAAAGCTCACTCTTTTGACATTTAATTGGAGGGGGCTGAATATTGCTGACAACACTGGGCGATAGATCTTGTGAAAAATTTGAATGCGTTTCTCCAGTTGTCACTGGTAGTCACTCGTGTGTTCCTTCACGTTGTCCTGCATCTCATTTTCCTTTCTGGAAAATTCTTAAGATGATTTTATGAACCATATGCAGTGAAACCGGCGGATCTGATGATGACTTGGACAATGGTAATGAAAGAAGCTGTGCTTGTTCCATCATGTAGCAGTTTGGCCTGAGATGGCAGGTTCCACTTGTAAAGAGACGCAATCGAGGATCAGGGTGAGAATGCTTAAAGAGGGGCTTGTTGATCGCAGACGGCTGGGCCAACTCCTGAACAGAGGGTATGCCGATTTTGAGTCCCCTGGAAGGATCCCACCGGCCATGAAAATCCGCCTCCGTGTTCTCTCCTCCGACTTGTTGCGCCAATGCTTTTGTCTATAACTTTTGCACGGGGTTTCAGTTTTGCCGCTTCGGGGTGTTGATTTGTCAGGTTTATTGTCTTTATTGTAGTGTGTGGCTGCACATCATCCATTCATAATTAATGTGTTATTGTCGAATGATCCGTCTGACTTTGGTCATGAATTTTTGCTTCTTCCATGGACGAGATGCCTTGGTTGAGAATCCTGCGTATTGCCATGGGCGTAAATTCTCCCGCATCTTTACCCCTTTACTGAGGCGACCCGCGATCAAATTGACCTAGTTATATATAGGTAACAATTTTCATCGGTTCAAATGGCCCTGAATCGATTACAGAACGAATGATTGGGTCGGATCAAATCGGGGTTCATGTTTGTGCATTGATCCAAGAATTCGAAAGTCCGAAAATAATAAGAATTTCAGAATGTGGTAATGCAACCGAAATTCCAACCGAATTTAACGTCATAAGTGGTAAAGATTACATTAGCAGGGGAGGAGAGGGGCAAATCGAAGCGCGCACCTGTGAAGCTGCCCGTTCACAAGCTCGCAAAAAACGAAACTTGGCCACGTCTTATCCATACACGCAGGGGGATCCATTTCCGTCTCTCTGTCTCTCTGTCTCTCACTAGTTCCTGATCATGTCCGAAAGAACCATCACCCCCATCCCAACGAAGATCATCCAATAACTACGGAAGGGAGCAGAAGCAGAAGAAGCCACCAGTCATGTGTGTTTCATCCTCAGCCCCGTGCCTCAAAGTCCCACCTTCCTCCTCCACTCCCTTCTTCAGGTTCTCCACCCCGAAACCCCCCAGGCCCACCGTCGTCAGCGTCGCCACCATCCGGAGCTCCCAGACCGAGGGCCCTTTGAGGCGGCCCGTCGCTCCCCCGCTCAGGCCCGTCCCACCTTCTCCCCCCTCGCCCCCCTCCTCGCCGCCATCGTCCCCGTCGCCCGCGGTCGCCCCGCTACCGCCTCAGCAGCCGAAGCCGCCGGTCGCTGCGGTCGTCGAGGACGGAAGTGTGATAACGTTGGAGTTCCAGAGGCAGAAGGCCAAGGAGCTGCAGGAGTATTTCAAGAAGAAGAAGCTCGAGGAGTCCAATCAAGGCCCTTTCTTTGGGTTCATCGGCAAGAATGAAATCGCCAATGGGAGGTGAACTTACTTTCTTGCTTTCTTTCTTTTGTTAAGCAAGTTCGCTTTGATCAATTTTGCATTTTTTTTTTTTGGGGGGGGGGGGGGGAACTGGTTATATATGTAGATTTATATGTTTCGCTCATTTTGGCTGGTTTGGAGCTAGAATTTTTCTTTTGTCTAATTCCTTTTAATGTAATCCAAAGCCAAGAGGTGATACCGAGGCTGGTGCTTATTGTGCACCGCGAATCAGATTCGGGATGCTCTTAGGAGTTAGCTTAAGGACATTAGAGTAGTTTGTTGCTATCGACGCATGTAGCTGGATCGGTCTCCTTTTGGGATGGTACCGAGTCAAAGAGTCGATAATTCTTGGCACGCATCGTGAGCTTTTGTGGTTTAGTATCTGGTTTCCTATCGATTTAATCATCTAGAGTTCTTGTTAGTGGATCCTTTCTATTGTGCTCACCTGTCGTAGCGAGGCGAATTCAACCAAGTAGGAGTAGGAGAAGCCGTCAGTGGTGGTGTTTCTGTTCAATATATTGTTAAATTGACGAGATCTTGGGTCCGGTTCCTCACATTCCCCTTTCTTAGCCCCCAATCTTTTGATGCAATGTTTCAACCATTCATTTATCCAAGTGTATGAAGGTTGCATGCCTCATTCTTTGTCATCTTTCTTGCCTCCATGTAAGTGCAGTTGCGCTTTTTTCAGACTAATGAGCTCTGCACTCACTTATCATGTGTCCTTTGGTTTCTTGACGATCCTCAAAGCTAAAAATGCGTTCAATCTCACTATTGAGTTCTGATTCACCCCTGTCATAGTTGTTCAAGGGGCTCTAGTTTTTCTTTACGAGCACCTTACTTGACAGCAGAATTATTCGGTCTATTATAATAAGCCTGACTATGCAGAGTTATTTGATATGGGGACAGTTTTCGTTCACTCGTACTTCTGATTTCTGATGTTCAAAATGTGCAGAGTCAGGACAAGTAGATAGTTGTAGGCCAAATATTGTTCCTAGCACATGCTTGTTGTTGTCTGCATTCTCAGAACCAATTGTAATTTTATCTATATGCGGCGAAACCTTTTCACTTAAAACAATTCAGTTGTGATGCAACAATGGGTCTTGTATTATCAGGAGAATTCCTTAGATCCCCATTAAATTGTTGAGATGTATTCAAGCTACATGTGCAGAGTGTAAGAATAGACCAAAATCATATGACACACTGCTATTGTTTTCAGCTTTATATATCATGCCTTGCTCTTATCACCTTGTTGGAACAAGTAGGCTTTCGTCCACTCAGCTCTGTCAGAATATTTTCTTGCTGGAGTTTAATATCCTCTCTCCGTTTTTCCATAGTCATCCATATATCAATGTTGAATTTCTTTTGTTAATTCCCCTGATTTTCACTGCTTCCCTGGCGTTATTTTGATTGCAGACAATCTTAGAAAGAGCAGTTGGTGCATTTGTTCTTTGTTATCCATAGATTTCGTCTAAATCCTTGCCCTTGCAATTGAGTATTGTTTATTCAAAAGAAACAGTGCCTCTTGAATCGCTTGTAAAGTTTTAGTTTCTTAAATGGATGTTGTGCTTTTGTTTAAACAGATGGGCGATGTTTGGTTTTGCTGTCGGGATGTTGACAGAGTATGCCACGGGCTCAGACTTTGTGGATCAAGTGAAAATACTTCTCTCTAATTTTGGAATAGTCGATCTGGAGTGACTTCTCTTCTCTAGGTTCCCCATAACATCGGCTCTTTTTGGTGTATGTAATTTGGTTCAAAGTCGGTAATATTTTCAATGTATAATGTTTTCCTTGTGATCTTCATTTGCTTTTGAATGAATGATGCTCTCAATTGTTTCCTCAATTTCTCGTACATGTAAGCTGTTCTCCTGAGATCGTGCTTGACTTGGATTGGTTCGGTAGTCATTTCTTTTAGCTTCATTTATTGGTTTTACAAAACAATGGTAGCCTGCTATATACAAGGGTTTTGTCGATTAGCCAAGGAATATACTGCAATGAAGAACTTACATGACAGAGAAATATTGAACATGTAAAACTATATTACTCTGAAGAAGAAGATCCTAAAATTCCGGCAGTTGAAATCATGAAGTTGATCAGGTGTCGGTAACTTTCTGGGCCTGGTAGTAATTTTCACATCTATTAGTAATTTCATGCTGATGCTTCCATTATTTGATTACTCTAGACAGTGAAGCATTGATATTGTCCATCTTACGAATTTTTTGATAAAATCTCCATCTGGAAGTTATCCTGCTATTTGAAACAGAACAAGCTCTCCTAATATACTAGCTAGGATCCTGCATAACCTGTAATGATCTTCAGGAATTCCTATTCTAGTTGATAAAATTTTTGAATCGGAACCACTCTTCCTATCTTACAGATATAGTCTCTCTCATGTGTATCTAGCAAGTGTTACTGCTTAAGTTTTAGGGACAATATAAGCAATTTGGAAGTGTGTCGATCCTATCAAATGGATAACTCGTCGACTTCTAAGAAAGTTTATCTTACATATCCTTTTTGAGATTTCTAGGATTGGGTGGATCTTGATTCTGATCTCCAGAACTCTCGATGATCTTTGGTAGGACCCGATCCTGTCAATTTGATTCCCGACACTCTGATTTTAGCTTAATAAGTGTCCTAAGAGCGCTTGTCAAATAAAATATTTCCTTGAGGATATAAAAGAATAAGATTAGGCTCCTGCTAGGGTAACACTTATATATAGCTCTTACTTCTGATCGGGTGACAAGTGATTACGATCATGCACTCAACGAGCTCTTACTTAATCCTAATTCATATTTACTGCAAATTATTGGACGTCACCTTGACAAGTTCGAAATCAGTCTTCTTCCTGTTCAAAGGCTCAAAAAGTTAGCTATCTTCAGCATCATATACGTATTGCTAATCAATATACGAGAAGATCTATGTTCTGTTTGATTTGCTGCTACTTTGTGTAAATGGTGGGAGTATTATTGTCGAGGCATCACGCACACATACTTCACTTTTACCCCAAAAAGTTAGCTATCTTCAGCATCATATACGTATTGCTAATCAATATACGAGAAGATCTATGTTCTGTTTGATTTGCTGCTACTTTGTGTAAATGGTGGGAGTATTATTGTCGAGGCATCACGCACACACACTTCACTTTTACCCCAAAAAATGTCGTAAATAGAACTTCATAATATTGCCTTGAGGAGTAATTTTTTCCTCATGAAGAAATCAGCAAGGTTAAACCGAAAGTAAATTGCGGACGAAGGTGGCTGCAGCTAAGGAATGGTATCGCATGCACAGTTCAAGATCAATCCCTGCAATTAATTAAGGATGATCAAGTTGTATTTGGTTTGCCTGCCCGGAATTTAGCTTCTTGCGCTGATCGCCAATTCGAGATATTTTATGAACCCGAGATTCATTCGAGGAGGAATTTTATGTCGTTGCAAGAATAGGGTTAAAGAAAGGCGAGTAAGGAAGCAAAGATTATCTGTGAGGCCGTAAGAGGGAAGGCAGAGGAGTGGATGGAGATCATAATTAGCATTTCATGAGGGTGTGTATATTTGAGTGAACCTTAAGGTAAGCTACATATAGAGGTCATTATTTTGTTTGCATCCACAAGATTTTCTCCCCCAAAAGCTTAGGACTTGAGAGTCGAAGGCGACATTCCCTTTGTTACTTGAACTCATATTCTTAATCACCTATGGTTCTAAGTACCACTTAACGGATTCTTCAATTATCTTACCGTCATTCATCCTCGTGAACATCACGCTTCTTTTCTTTGCCACAAAAAATAGGGTTATTCAAAACGTTTAATTTATAGCACTAACGAAACATCAATTATCATAATTCGTTATCGCAGCCCCACCAGACGATGCTAAGAAGTCCTAAACTAGCGACACACCTAAGCCTAAGTCCGCCCTTGCAGATTAACAAATGGTTTCCCGAGATCGAAAATGGACTGGGGCATTGAAGCCGTGATCTTCGTCTTGCGAACGAAGTTTCAGATCACTCGACCAACCCCCTTGGCCGTTCTCCTATAGTTAGATTTATCAACACGCGTGGGTTACTGACGCTATGATGATGGAGGAGGTTAGTGATGACACGCAGGGGCCGGCGGTGATGGAGCTTTACGAGTCAATCCCACTCTTCATTCGCTTTAACGTCGGATGAACGTTTATCGTCCGTTAATTGTCGTTCCTGGCACCGCTAAGTAGGTAAACAAAAGATAATTTAGTTGTGATGAGAAATCACTTTTACTCTAACTAAGCTTAACGATCATTACATTTCAGCTGTAACTACCTATTCTAGTCGCATGTCGACTTGTTCGTGCGTCGTTCTTGCAGATGATGTTCGTCAAACGAAGCTCAAACTCATCCTCCCTCTCTTCCTCTCTCATTTCGTCGTGGATCACAAGGGGAAGTAAAAGCGTGGAGCGTAGAAGCAAACACGAAACGAAGTAAAAAAAAATGAAGCACGTACTCCGTGGTGTCATCTGTCCTCCACAGTCGCCTGCATGCTCCAAAAATTGCCGGCCGAGGACGGCCTCTGCAGATTGAATTCTATAACCTCTTCAGTCTCTCTCTCTCTCTCTCTCTCTCTCTCAAGCTCCACCAATTGTCCTCTTCTTGTACGTCTCCTCCGTTCTCCTCTTCATCATAGCACTGTTTTTTTTTTTGGTAAGGTTCATCATAGCACTGTTTGCTCTCGTTTATATCACAAAGAAAACACAGCAAATAATTATTCATAAACAGCTCACCAGACAGAGACAATCGATGGGTTGTGTTCAGACCAAGCCATCCGAGAACTCGCCACCCAAAGGCCTGGAGAAGCTGAAGCAGCTGAATGGGTACGTCCCAGGTGGAGGAGCGAACACCAACCACCGGAGGTCAACCGGCCAGAGATATTCACAACAAAGCCAGGGTGGGCCGCGCAGGCCCGAGCCAAAAAACAGCCACAGCGGGCGCTTATCGGGTGGTGTTGGCGGCAGTGGGAGTGATGGCCGAGGTGGCGGTGCGAGCGGTAGCAGCAGCAGAGATGTGAAGTTCGGGAGCGGGAGCGGGAGCGGGAGCGGTGGGACCGGAGGTAAGGTGGAGGAGGATGGTGCACCGAGGAGGAAGGGTGAAGGGTCCGGAGATGATCGAGTTGAGCTTGTGGATGGTTGGCCCAAATGGCTCGTTGATAATGTTCCCAAACATGCTTTGAGAGGTTTGCTCCCGAAGAGCGCGGACTCCTACGACAAGATCGATAAGGTTAATTCATACTTCTCTCATTCGTTCTTCTTCGATGCAAAGCTGGCTCAAACTACCATCCGGCGCCTATAAGAATAGGGCTACTGGAGCTTTTACTACTGTTAACATGTGCTTTGCCGAAAGCATGGAATCAATGCCTTTATGAGTGGAGTCTATCATGATTCATATGATCGGTTTGAAGTTGATCTTTCCGAATAATAATTCTAGGCAATCTCTCCTCAATGAGTGATTTTTCCAATCCTTTGATGCCCAAGCTGTTAACATTAAGTAATTAGAGGAAATAAGGGACTGAGAGCTCTAATGTCGATCGGCCATTAATATAAATAGAAACGTTAGATGTGAATATCTTGGTAGTTTGCACATTTACTATCATTCGATTCATCAGGAATGGAAGTTTCGTTGGAAAAGACATTCAGAATGCGATTTTGGATATTCCAGGTAGGTCAGGGGACTTATAGTAACGTCTACAAAGCATGGGACAAAGACACCGGAAAGCTTGTTGCCCTGAAGAAGGTTCGGTTTGACACATCAGAACCGGAGAGCATAAAATTCATGGCACGGGAAATTATGATCCTGAGAGAGTTGGACCATCCCAATATAGTAAAGCTCGAAGGGCTGGCAACATCGAGAATGCAGTTCAGCCTTTATCTAGTCTTTGATTTCATGCAGTCGGACTTGCAGAAGATCATCACTCGCCCAGAGGGACGACTAACAGAACCACAGGTATGTGTACAACACTGAACATCGAATGAATCTGAGAGAGAGCCTCATAACATTTTCATCAATTCGTGACAAATCTCTTGTGATAAGTTCATCAGCAAATACTAATAAACTGAGGCTGATTAGGGAGTAGACAAATGTATTGTTTATTTGAAGTTTCGTGTATATTCAAGAGATTGCTCCGTCAACTGAGTTTTAATTCTAAAGTGCTTATGCCGCGCTGAAAACATTGACTTATGCAGGTCAAGTGCTATATGCATCAGCTTCTTTCGGGGCTTCAACACTGTCATGACAAGGGAATTCTGCACCGTGACTTAAAGGGATCGAACCTCCTGATAGACAAAACAGGCATGCTAAAGATTGCAGACTTTGGGCTTGCAAATTATTACAGACCTCAAGATAGGCTCCCTCTAACGAACCGGGTGGTGACCCTTTGGTATAGAGCTCCTGAACTACTGTTAGGTGCAACCAATTATGGAGTCGGTATCGATCTTTGGAGTGCCGGATGCCTCCTGGCTGAGATGTTTGCAGGAATCCCAATTATGCCTGGCCGGAATGAGGTACTAAAGAAGAGATACTAATAATTGTTTCTTCACGTATCCCCTATCATATGACTGGACCAGGGGCTTTCATTTAGATTTTTAGGTAGAGATCTTCTCCTGATTCTCTTGACCTCCAAGCACTCAGAATGCAGAAAATACCGACAGACACTTCAAGTTGTGTCGGTTCCAGGAGGATGTTCAATCGGTTCAATGCTTGTGTGTGGGTATTGGTTTGTTTCAGGCCAAAAGGATTTGAACTGAGCCAAATTGCGGTTCTTTTTAGGTTTCTTCACAAACAAGTCAGTTTAGTGTATGATGGAGGTTTGCCGGACCATTTTGGGCCAAAAGGTTTCTTCCTTTCAGCTAACATCTCATTTGAGAGACGAGATTGTGATGATACACAACTTGCTCTGATATCAATCTCATCGACTAACCCAGCCACTGTGGCTTTGGCAATCCAGTAATTGCCAGAGCTTTTAGAAGACAATCCCTCCTAAGTGAACCATAAATCTTTCGGTTATCTTCCCTTGAGGAGCAGAGTCCTAAGACATAATATGAAGCATTATTGGTCGGTGGAATTACATTTTAAATCCAATTAGTTCTACCTGTGCGCTGACTTCTCCAACATACATCTTCAAGAACTTCTCCATTGATCAACATCGTAAATTAATCTCCACCAAACTGATGAAAATATGTTAGGTTCTTCCCGAATCAAAACATTGCAACGTTTTTCTTCCTTTTGGCCGGACACAATATTGAACATACATCAGTTCGAGTTTCTCTGCAATAGTGAATCAACACTGCGTTGATTCATGTAGATCTGACTTTTTTGCTTTGTCAATCAGAACACTAAGGGCAGCTTGTTTTTTGATTGTGTCTTCAGGTAGAGCAACTCCACAAGATTTTCAAACTCTGTGGCACGCCACCAGAGGATTACTGGAAGAAGATGAAGCTACCCACAACCTTCAGACCAAGACAGTTGTACAGGTCGAATCTCACAGAGCTCTTCAGGGAATTCCCCAATTCCTCAGTCGGTCTTCTTAGTTCTCTTCTCGCTTTGTACCCTCCATCTCGTGGCAGCGCATCTTTAGCCTTACAACATGAAGTAAGTAACAGGCAGTAAGACTAAGTTTTCACAAATGCCAGAAACTGATTGGACCGTGTTGTTGTCCTTTCGTGACTTTTTGAAGTTCAGACTTTCATGCTCCCAGAAATGGAAAAAAAGAGTTCACACCATGATGTTTGGGTCTACTTACTGACCTTATTCCTGCGCAATGCCTTCCTCTCGCAGTTCTTCTACACAAGCCCATTAGCGTGCGACCTTTCTGGCCTTCCTATAATCTACCAGGAGGAGGATGAAGTTATTAAGAACAAGGAACAGAAAATGTATGTTGACTTTCTTCTAGTAGTACGATTACAATCATTCCCGCCTTTGTGGTGGAAATCTTCAAGCAGTTATTTTCATTTGTTCTCATCATCATTTCCCACGGTGCTCTTTGATTAATCAATCTTGTCGCCTTCTTTCTTTTAGGCGCCGGAAGGCTAAAAGACGGGCTCGATTGCAGCGTGAACGGAGAGGGAAAGACACTCTCGCCGAGAATCAAACTGGGGATGGCGAATCAACCAAAGAGGTGAGGCTCTCTACTCAATTTGCATCCATTCATTCGATTCTTCAAGAGGGAAAAACATACATGTTACGCATTTTAATGTGCTTTTGTGTCAGTTTAAGTAGTTAGGCAAACTTTGTATCTCCCCTTCCATTCCTTTAAATTCGGCACTTTCTTGAAGGCATTCCTTTATCGCTTCATCCAGGCTTCGAATGCTATACCTGGCTAAGAACCGCAGTGACCCAATCTTAACTTTGATTGTTATGTAATTATAACTCGAATTTTCTCTCTTGAACACGCATATGATCAAACTAAATACAGGAGCAAGAGCAGAAGCAACAGGTATCAACTGATAACCAAAAGCCTGAACCCGGGAGCAGCACGAGTAGCAGCTCGTCCGGGCTAAAGGACGCCCACCCCAAGCAAAGTGCACCACTTGTCTTGCTATCTCCAGGCCCTGTGGTACAGTCTTTCAAGAAGTCTCCGGAAGTTGACTTGAGCCCTGATGCTGGCGAAAACAGAGACCTTCCTCCACTGCCCGTACCGAAACCACACCTCGCGGGTTACAGAAGAGAGAAAGATGGCCTGTACAGGTTAAATCAGGTCGGTAGGTCTGCTTCAACGAGAGAATTTAGAAGTTCGAACAATCAAAGGAAACACTTGGGACGGTTTGCCCTGGAGGATTAGAAGTGCCTTACAAGATACCCAATGAGATTCTTTTTTGCCGTAGTGTTGGTCTATTTTTGCTTCTTGTATGTTGATTTTGTTAACCATTGAAGGTACATATATGAAATCGAAACTCAGTTGCATATCCAGCTCTCGGTCGCAAGCATGAAAATTCGGATCAAGCATGCGTTCGATCCACCGATGTCGCGATTGCAAATGCTTCTGACCAAAACCGCTCTAGATAAGCCCAGTTCTACGAGATTTTCTATGCTCTTTTTTAGCAATACCATTCTGTTCAGGTGTTTGTGGATAGCAAATATGGCCACGATTTATCCATATGATTCAGGAACCTTTCATCGATCGAGATACCGTTCTCTCGGTCTCAGACTGTGATTCAATAAAGATGACATAATGCTTGAAACACACATGATGATCGTTTGGAATCGCACTAAACACGATGATACTGGATCTGTTATTCATGACAAATGTTCATCCCCATGAATGAAACTGCTAGTTATTCTCTCCATTATGCGGGAAACAGACTTCTTTTTTATGTGAAATCGTATGGTGAGATTAATCGGCTAGAGAGAACCATAGATTCCCTACGATGTCCAATATAATGCGAAGTCTTTTTCTCGCGCCGCAAAAAAATATGGACTTTTCCTTCCGTGCTGGCAAATTTCACTAAGTCGATAATCACCAGAAGACCATTGATTAGCGAAAATGATTGATGACTAGATAGTGTGAGTTTTCTTAAACAAAAGCGTGATTTAATATTAAATATTCTAATCTTCCTGCACATCCTGTTGCTAGAGTGCGATGATGTACAAGAGAAGTTGCTAGGAATGGAGTCATTCGAGCCCAGTCAGCTCCTGACTATGCAAAGTAATCAAGACCTGTGCCTTTCAGTGCGGTTCATGCAAACAAACGCGTCGAGCATTTGAATGATCACTGAATTGCTTGTACGAATTCAGATTCCTAACTAGCAGGATCGCGCGTGACGTTTTGCCAAGTACAGAAGTTTTTGAGCTTCTGCTGATTACATAAGCTTGGCGTACTCATAAACAGCTAATGCAATTTATTAAACACTGTTCGCAGTCTATAAACAAGCAAGCAAAAGAAGCAACAGTTGCAGATCCTGGCAAAGACAAAGTTCGCCCCGATACATACATACGCTTAAAAGGGGTCGCATCATTTCAATTCCGCATAGCTCTCCAGGTCCTCTTCCACCACGGATGCCAAGAGATTGGGGTTCTCGGAATTCCTGACCGAGCAGTTGGCTCGGATTTCTCCTTTCGTCCCCGTCAACACGCCGAGTTGCCCCATCTTCGTCATAGCAAGGATGAACTTCTCGAAGAACAATTCCTGGTCCTCGGCAAAGCTAGTGACAATGTCCCTCGTCGTAGAGTCCTCATACAAATCTTGGTCCGACGTGAAAAGGCCTTGGCGGTTCACCAAATCGACAAAGTACTTGTTGTCAAATCGGTTGGGCGATCGGATGTCCAAGACCGTGGTGTTGGTGGAGTTCTTGGCGGGGCACACGACCTTGAGATCATGGGCAAAGGTCTTCTCCATGGTGGGGTCTTGCGTTGGGTAGAGCCGGTTCTCAAAGGCGGTGCAGTGCCCAAGCCCGATGGTGTGGCCTCCGGAGAGGGCCACTACGTCGGTGGCATCGAAGTGTTTCTTGGCTAGGGCGGTGAGGATTGCGCTGGCGTTCTCAGTTGGTGCAGGTAAATTCTCCAAGGTCACATTTTCAGTCGCAAACGTGAGTCCATCCCGCCTTCCCAGCGGCACGTCATACTCAGGCCCGCCAGACTGCACGCAACAACAAGAATAACAGCATTAGATCCAGCATTCGAAACATATCTGTTGATGCTCACTCATGTGATTACTTAATCGAGACAACTTC
Source organism: Melaleuca alternifolia (assembly GCA_019926035.1). Taxonomy (NCBI): domain Eukaryota; kingdom Viridiplantae; phylum Streptophyta; class Magnoliopsida; order Myrtales; family Myrtaceae; genus Melaleuca; species Melaleuca alternifolia. The sequence goes on from JAGKPW010002286.1 coordinate 228,155, forward strand.
GCTGATGGTTAAGACCTGAAGCCAAGAGAGAACTTTGATGTCTTCTTCGTGTAGAAGTGGCTATTTGCAACTCAACTCTCATAAACTAGACGTTAGTTGGGACTAGACGATCACTAAACGGAATTGTCAACCTGTAATTTTATTTCATCTGCAATTTCCAAGAACTTTGTGTGCACATGCTCACATGAACCTTTTGAAAGAGTCCAAAAACATGTCAAGTTGCCGTAATTAAACCATAAAGATGATCCAGAAATTTAGAATAAACCTCCGATTGGTTGGGATCCTAAAAAAATGGCTATGACTGCCCATTAGAAATCAGATACAAACGACGAAGATGTCTCAGTTTTGACCTGTGAAATTTGCTGCAGACTGCACTTGTTGGCTTATAAAAACAAGAGCGATTTTATTGACTTTTCCTAGATAATGCTACCGATTTACGTGCATATGCTACAACTCACAAGATGTTCATAACAGGAAAAGGAAAGTACATGAATCTAAATCTAGTTTAACCGCTGTGCTTTCTCGTGATTTATCATTTCTCTTATCAACCGTCATCAAACGCAACCATTGAGAGAGAGAGAGAGAGAGAGAGAGCATAATTATCGTCACAACTTAAAGAGTATAATCAAGCCTGAGCCTAAACAAGAGTGGTCCAACAACTATTGTCGTCACATGGCCACATGACAAGATTAAAGTTCCAGTACCATGTTGCGAAGGTCCATATTCTGTCAGGCTTTGGGTATCTTAAAGAAGAACCCGACTTCCAAAAACAGCAGATTATTGGGGAGTTGTTGAATGTTTAACTGAGGGGGAACATCCATGCTATAAATCCTCGAAAATTCTATGAGAACATGTAACTTACGATATATTCGATTGGTTCGACAATCCAATTAACCCCAAAAAAGAAATCCAATTGGGTCCTATCTGCATTTATCAACTTGATAGAACATATTAAAATTATCTAGGAAGCTTGCTAACTAACTGATCCTGTATTCTGCTGTAGTAGCTGTGTTTCGAAAGCTAATGATCATAATTGCCTTCCCACCAACAAATGCAAAAGCATCATCCGGAGCTGCAAATCGATACGATTTATAGGGACGAGCATGTTCAGCAAGAACCTGTATTTCTATTGAATTTTCAAAAGTATGAGCTCAAGGAGGCTTAAAATGGTTTGTATCTGGCAAGTGTCAAAATCAAAACTTTGTTTTGGTGCGTTACTCTCTAGTGATGATGGAATGATGGCTGAAGGGGGTTTACCAGGAAAACAGAATCACGAGCGGCGATGGCGGCAATGTCCGCACAAGAGACTACTCGACTGCACTTCTTGTCCACGAGCTCACGGAGTTCATCGATGATCTTGAATGCTGTCGATCTCAAGCTCCGGTTCGGCGGAGCGTCCTGCTCACTTGGTCCACTCGCTGATCCGTCCAGCAACACTGAAGCATCGCATCCCTGCATCACCCATCAGATCTCAAAAATGAGTGTGAATTCAAGCAACAGAAAAATAGCAACCGAAGTACTCTTGGCATACTTGGAGACAAGAAAGAGCAAGTGCTGTTGTTTGTCACCTCAGCCAACAGATGGCCTTATGTTAAATGATTGTAAAAGAAACCGCGATGCCACAGACCCATCTTAACCTCCAAGTCGAAAATATCCTAACTACACACAATCTCGTGCAATCATCTTATGAAGACAATCAATCAGAAATTACTAATGCGGTTCTTTCTAAAACCTGAACATTGGAGTTCTATAAACTTTCTATTTTCTTCATTTTAGCATATAAAGCACTAAAGATCAGGACCCAACTTTCTCAAACGCTCAAAAAGCATCCTCCAAAACTTCAACAAATGTTTGCTAGTAAGACAGTAAGATTTGTATGCCAAAAGATGAAGTCACTATGGCTTTAGGCACCCATACGACTTCGTAGTCTACCTAGCATTCTGAAAAATAGTATTGTCGAGAAAAAGAAGTCCACTTGTTGCAGCTGCTAACCTAGGCCACCAGTTCAAGAAGATTTTCTTTTTCTTTTTTTCTTTTTCCTTCTGGCCTCTCTCTTTTCTAATTCTCGTCTATTGCTTGTCGACAAAGGAGAGTAAAAAGGTTTAATCGTCGGCTTTCACTCCACACACAAGGACATATGACAAGAAAATTAAGACAAAACTTCCAAGAAAATCCCAAATTTCTTTGCCCAGTAGAGTGAACGCAGATTGTGACAGAGCTCGTTCGGAACCTACCTTAACAAAGCAGTCGTGGAAGTGCAGACGAAGTAGCCCAGCAGCTTGGCCAATGTCCTCCTCGAACACCTTCTTGAGATGTTTCCTGATGACGGACTCAACCTTCGGGCAGCTCTTCCCGTAGAAGGACCATGAGAGCCCCTTCACCAGGTGAGCAGAGCTCGAAACATGAACGTGCGATGCAGCTATCACAAGGCAAGAAATCAAAACGAAAGAACCGAAACGAGCGGCCATGATGTGTTCTGGGTCTGCTCTAAGGTTCGTGTGCAAGGGGAGCTGAACCCAACGGTGGCCCTTCTTTATAGACAGCCAAAATTCACTTGATGCAAGAGAAATATTGAATTCACCAATTTGTAAAAGGTTGAATAGTATTCAATGGGGCAGCTTTTTCCGATATTTAGTGGTGATCGGTACGAGCATTGACTTAGGAGGGGCATGTGGAGTTGAAACTTCAAAATGCCATGTGAACTGGACAACATCAACGTAATCTCGCTCATTTTTTTGTTACTTTTCGACGATGACGATGATTGGACTCGCGGCACAGGAGGCTCCTCCAATTAGAATCTCGTCCACCATTTTTTTCTCTTGCGCATTTGACAAAATACAGCGTTGGCTTACGCTTGGCAAGTGGGAGATGATGTCTTGACAGATTCAGACCAGTTCCATTTCGCGATTGGATCAATCTCTGGGCCTGATTCCATTCGGATAAGCTCGGATATAGATCGCACAAAGCTCTTCCCCTTGATTTTGGGTAGAGTATGATATATGAAATCAAAATTAGACTAAGAGGGAAAAGAAGAGTAGAGGGTGGACGCTAAAGAGGAGCTCGACGGCTCAACCTACTGCAGAGCATGAAGAAGAGGATCGACCGGCCGACGACCATTGACGCCACAATTGAGGTGGTCACATTCTAGGGCCGTCACCATTGCTTGAGGTTTTGTATCTCTCTTTCACACACTCATACACATCTACAGATCTAACCATCTTGTCACCACCGCAAGAGACATACTCCATAGGCGGCAACCCCGACTGCCATCGCAATGGTGGTCGCCATCACAGTGTGTAAATTAGAAGACCGTGTATTCTCTTGAAGTCATTGATAAAATGGAAAATAACACAAATAAGTCATAAACTTTGGCCAAATATGTAATATGATCCATAAAATTTTATTTTGACATAAATGATCCCTAAACTTTAACCCAATGTGCCATATGATTTCCAAACTTTCAATTTACTTAACGGAGTCCTTGAACTTTTGATAAATATTCAAACTAATTCTTAGATTATTTGTAAGAATTCGATTAAATTTGAGTTCATGGATCGCATTGAACATGTTTAAGTAGATTAGGAACTAGTTTGAACATGTACCAAAAGTTATTAGACTATATTGCACATTAAGCTAAAGTTTAGAGGTCATTTGTATTAAATTAAAAATTTAGGGATCATATTATACATTTGACCAAAGTTCAATGACCATTTATGTTATTATCCCTTGATTAAAATAGGGTAAAGCATTGGGTTCAATTTGACCAGTGAATCGATCTGAGCTAAGTAACACCAATTCGATTTCCAAACATAACCAATCTTAGTGCCTAGTTCCAAGGCTAGAGCCGTTGATTCTACTATGAAGAAAAAAAATCCACACTTATCATTTTTTTTTCTCGGTAAAAGATCATATTTGGTGTTTTAAAATAAATTTTCAAGTTTTTGCCTTAAAAAAAATAGAAAATTGACTACTTCTCGGGAATTTCCATGCTCGAATCAATCAGCTCGATTCTCAATTTCAAAAATAACATCAGTTTCAATTCTAAGCTCGAAAGTGACATATTTAGACCCATCCACAAATCATGTAGATGAACAGTGTCCTTATATTCATGGAATAATCGAATCAAGTCAGGAGTTTGAAAGAATGAAATTAACTATTCTTGTAAAAGTTGGAAATTCATGTATTTTCAACAGAAGCAAGATTCTCGCACATGCTAAATTTAGTGATCATTATCAATTAACGTTCTTACACCTCAAAGCCCTGCAAACAAAGAAAGAAAAAGTCAATCCTGGGGGCGTCGCATTATCGCAATAAAGCCGGTTTGAAGAAAAGTCTTTGCACTGCGTTAATTGAATTATGTACGAAAAGCGAATCTGCTCATCAGTTGATGCCTCATGGTCACTCAAAACCAATATATCCTCCTTGATTTACTTTCGAAAAGTGAATCATCTTAAAAAGAATATTTAATTTTGAAAATATTACTTATATCAATTAAAATAATTAATTAATAAAAAGCGTTTCATATAACAATTTATACATAAAAGTTTCCGTGGATGATGAATTTTTCTATTCTTTCGTTCCCTTTTGTAAGCAATACAAGTTGTTTTATTTACGAAAATATCCGGTAAGTCATTCATCTTTGACAAAGTAATCGCATTACGTAAGACATCTTGATTTCATTTTTCTATTCGCACGTTCACTAATGAAAGAGAGTCCATCAAGCGACATATAATGTCAACCGACCCGATTTATTATGTCAATGGGGGCAACCCGCCATACGCAAGCATCCAATACTCCAAAGACTCTTACCCTCTTCTTCTTTCTTCGTTCCTCGATTTTTTATCTATCGTCGACTTAACGCCAACCGCCTCGCGATTCTTTTATCGCACCGCGGACATCATCAACCTTCGCGAAAATCACAGTGTTCTCACTGGTAATAATGCCTCCACCTCGGAATTCGACAACGAGACAGACGAGGTGAAAGTGAAGATGGTAAGGAAATGTTAATTATGAGATTAGGTAAGATGGAAAGTCGAGGCGGCCTCCCACTTTCCGCCCTGCAAAAAGACGAGGAAATTATTGCTGTAGCCTTGGGTGTAAACCCTAAAGGCTTGGAGCACAAGCTTAGGGTCGTCGGTCACCGCCAGCACGATGGCGTAGTCAACACCTGCAACTTCTGTTGAATTGTCTTCGTCTTATCTTACTCCTCCTTTGATTATTGGTGGCTCCAGATTTCGCATCGCTAGACTTCTTTTCATCAATGTGTGGACTTTCGCCATGGCTTTATCTTTTTGATTTCCTCATCTTACTTTTCCCACCCTTTTCACCCTTCCGACTTCTGTGCTGCCTTCGTCTTATCTTTCCTTGCTTTTGTCATGGATATTGGATAATAGGGTAAAGGGCAATTTCTCAAAATTCAACCCTTCGAGATAGGATTGACGCTTAGGGGGAAGACGTGCTTACGGCCAAAAGGCATGCGAAGCTAAGGTTTTGCATAAGAAATCTCTGTCAAACATCGACAGCAAAAATTTCGGCGAATGCCAATTGAGCAAGTGTATGTCTTTGCCTAAACTGACATGAAAACACGCTGTTGATCGCCTCCGGAATTAGAGCTATGTTTGTAAATGTGGCGTTATCCGGTTGCCAAGTCGACTGAAAATCGATAGAGGTGACGTGACGTGGGTGTTTATGACTTTATCATTCAGAGCTGTGAAAATCCATGCAGAAGAACGTACAGCTCTGGGCCCCAAGCTTCGCCGGCCATTTGCTTCGAAGTGGCTCAGGAATGGATTGCTCATATTCCGTGCGCGGGCAAGACCTTGACCTTTGTGAATGTTTAAACTTCAAGAAGGCCCATGAGATCTCCAAACCCACAAGACAAGGAAGGCCCATGAGACTAGCCTTTGTGTTAATCTGGTCAATTCTTTTGCTCGGAAAATCAGGTTTGGATTTGGGGTTGACTTTTGAAATTACAAGAATATTTCCCTGTAGACCAGTGCCAATATGGACAGAAGGGTCAGGTATCGGAAGACTTGCATGTTTTGAGCACAGTGGATCAGATGGGTGCACTTGAGCCAGCCTCACATGATGTAATAAACCCATCGAATCGCCATTATCGCATGAAGGCCCGCTTCAAAGTTCCATCACATCAATTGAATTTGTTTCTTCCAAATGAATACATAGTTTCAAAGAGATGGTCGCCACTCTCGATCTGAAAAGCATTGAGACGACATGGAGTGACCATGCCTGGTGACCTTTTCTGAAGCACTGCTTCCACAGATTCAAGCCCGGATGAGGAGGGAGTGTAATGCCATCAGTACAAGTATGATACAGTCTAGGCGAAATCCTCAAAGGGAAACTCAATCTCAGTTTTCCGAATGAATCAACCAAGCAGACTGGTAACCAATCGTTTTTCTGTTTGCGAAATAATCGATGAAGTATGTCTATGGGGAAACATAGCAGAGATGAGATCGACTTGACGCAAGACCAAGATGAGCATGTGAAAATAGCAAAAGAAACTAAGGTCTCTGTCTCAACCATTCTCAAACAAAAGACCGTCGTTCCAGCAAATCCGGATCGCAACAGCATTAACTGTGATCGACGCGGTCTTGAAATAGCCAAGAAAATCTATTGAGATACGAAAACATGTTGTCTATCTAGTATGTATCAAGTCATTAATAATTACTTAAGCCTGCATCTGCAGGTCATTACCTGCTTCAAACCTCAATCAATCAACTCTACAAAGCCATTCGCATTTTCTCAATGAGGCAGCAGAGCAGAATACCCTCTACTTGCCATCAGAACTGGACCATCGACTCACAAGCTTAACCCCGATTCCTTCTCTTTCTAGGTGATTTAACTTTGACGCCGATACCATCTCTTCGATGAATTCCGCCATTTCTCATCTGAATGTAGACTCCATTAACTCGACGAGAACTTGGCTCATACTGGGCCTTTCCTTCGGATGCTCGCTAGTGCACATATATGCAATGCTGAAGCATTCTTTCACCCTCGCTTCGACCAGACCGTCCCTGGAAATGGCCGGATCGACCATCTCCATCTGCCGATTCTCAGCCACCATGTTCCGAGCCCAAACAACCATCCCGACCTCCTCTTCCCTCTCCACCTGCGGTAAATTGGGCCTCCGACCCGTCACGATCTCGAACATCAGAACCCCAAAGCTATACACATCGGCCTTCACGGTTGCCGCCCTCACTCCTTCCTTATACTCTGGCGGCATGTACCCCATCGTCCCGGCGGGTTGCGTGGACACGTGGGATTGCGAGGCCTTGATTATCCTCGCCAGCCCAAAATCCGCGATGTGCGCCTCGAATTCGGCGTCCAACAGCACGTCGCTTGCCTTGATGTCTCTGTGTATGATCGGCATCGGCAATCCGTGCATGAACGCTAATCCACTGGCCACGCCCTTGATTATCTTCATCCTAGTGTCCCAGGGCAAGGGTAACCTATCCACCAAGTGCCTCGACCAGGAGACGCCGCCGTTATCCGACGACGACGTCGTGTCGTGCAGCCACTGGTCCAGGCTCCCTCTCTCTATGAACTCATAGACCAGAACCCTATCCGAATTCGACACGCAGTAGCCAAGAATCTTGACGATGTTCGGATACTGCAGCTTACCTAAGGTTTCCAACTCGGCTTTGAACTCGCGGAAACCCTCAAAGGCGTCGGGCTCGAGCTTCTTGATGGCAACGGTGAGACCGTTGGCGAGGCGGGCCTTGTAGACGAGGCCGAAGCCGCCGTCGCCGATGATCCGCAGGGGGTGGAAGTTCCTGGTGGCCCTCCGGATCTCGGCCATGGAGATCCGGAGCTTGGGGTTGAAAGCGGCACTCTCTTCTACGGCAACGGATGACAGCTCCTCCGAGTTCGAGAGGGTCTGGACTCGGCGCCGGCTGCAGGTGTGGGCGAGGACGACGAAGACGAGGGCCGCAAAGATGAAGCTCGTAGCCGCGGCGACAACTGCTTGGATTTTGGGGTCCATGTCAGAGAGAGAGAGAGATTGGGAGTTTGGTTAGACGACGGAGGTGAGCCTGAGGAGGAGGAGGAGTGAGAAGTTGACTTGAGTAGAGAGCGAAGGAGGAGGAGGAGGAAGACTGAGAAAAGCTGCCGTCAACGGGGTTTGCTTCGGGGAAGACGACGGAGAAAATATTAGGTACCCAACCGGTACCATGTCATCTGTACCGGAGTCCATTGATCATGCGACACGTGTCGCCCGCGGGCCCACATGTCAGTCTTTATCTCATTCTCTCTCCCACTCACCGTCTCCCTCCTCTCGCCCGTTCTCCGTCTCTTCAAGGTCTCCCTCTTTTTCTCTCAGCTCCGACTGAACCAGCGCAAACTCTCCTTCCGCCTCCGCCACTCCGAACCCTCCGCCGCCCCCGGTCACAGCCTTCTCCCCCACGTCCCAACGACCACTCTTTACCCTGCACATTTACTCCTTTTTGCTTCTCCTCCACTCTTTTATGTCGTTCTCCATCAAAGAAACTTTGCCAAAGGAGAAACGAAAAAAGGAAATGGTTTTGTGGGATTGCGGGAATTGAGGAGGATTTTGGAGTTCGCAGTGCCATTTGTTTCTCAGCTCTCCCCTCAGTCTCTGTTTCGCCCCCGCCCTGTTGTGCGCGAGTGCAGTTCGCGGAGTAGTAGCAGGGGTCGATGGCCTCGGCGAAGAAAATCTTAGTGGTCGTAGCGGAGGAAGTAGCCGTCGAAGTAGATGCGGGCAGCAGGGGAGGAGAGGCAGCGGAGGAGTTGGTGACGAAGGGGCGGGTGGTCATGAGGTGAGAGAGGGACTCTATTTCTTTGACGAACGAAGGGACGAAGTTGGGGACGGGGCAGGAGGTGGAGAGAGGCCGGCCTCGAAGGTGCGAGGGTCGGAGAGAGAGGGTGTGAAGAAGAAGACTGACGAGGGGATGGGGATCCATCAGTGGTGGTCGTCACGGCCGGCAATGCGGTGGCTCTAGCTCGAGGTCGGAGAAGGTGTTAGGCGGAGCGGAAAGAGAGAGGGAGACTTTGAAGATACAGAGAAGGGGCGAGAGGAAGGAGACGATGAGTGGGAGAGAGAATGAGACAAAGACTGACTGTGGGCCCGCGTGCGACACGTGTCGCATGATCAATGGACTCCGGTACAGCTGACATGGTACCGGTTGGGTACCTAATATTTTCTCGAAGACGACGAGTCATCCCAGTTGGACTTCGCTGAACTAATCCACAATTTACGTGTAGACGCGAAGTTGGGAAGATTGTCAAAGTCCCACTATGGCTGGAAAGATCCAATGGAACTGACCTCTGGACTCTCGTGCCGTTAATCATCAGGAATTCTCCCTTGATTTTATGAAATTTAACTTTTCTTTTTCACTTTCTATTTGTTCAAAAGTTATCGATCCTCCCATCACATCCAAATGGTTTAAGGGTGCTGGGGATGGGATTCGTTCCGCATGGCGGTGAATTAATTACCTTGTTGTACAAAGAGGAAATGGATCACTTAACCTAGCGTTAGGTTGACCTAGCAATCTTAATCCTCTAATGAGGGCCTCCCATGCACATTGGAGGGCTGATATTGCTAGGTCGCCCTAATGCTAGGTTAAGTGATTCAAATCCAGCAACGAAGGATTCAATTGCACGCTGGAACCAGATTTCTTGACTTCATGTGGAATATTTTTCACTATACTTGGATCTCAAGCTTTTACGTGCTAGCTGGACCTCTCTCTCTCTCTCTCTCTGCTTTCGCCCAAGAGACCATGGATTTTGAATTTCTTCTTAAAATTTGAATTAGGTTATCGTTATTTATTGAATACCAAATGAAAGTCACCATACATTTAGAGCATATGTAGTCACGTATCATAGAACATCAACATCCGCGACCATCATAGATATAGATTTTAAGGAGTAAAAGTGAACATTCTTTAAAACTAGAGAGAGAGAGAGAGAGAGAGAGAGAGAGAGAGAGAGAGAGAGAGAGAGAGTAGTGTGTTTACTTTGGAGAAGCATTTTTCCTAAATTTGCAAAACTTGTACGGATTATGATACACTTGCCGCATGCTCCGGATATTGCAAAATTGCAAAAATTGCATAGTTTATCACTATCAATATTATGGCAAAGCATGTCAATTAAATAAAAAAAACTCTCCATTTTCAAGGTTGACATATTCTTCTATCTGTGGTGCGCTGTATTTAATGTTCGCAAAATCAAATATTGGGAAAAAACCACCAAAAATCCCAAACTATCTTCATTGTGACATATTTACCCAACCTTTTTTTTGTAACACTAAAACCCCTAATCTTTTCCTCGTGTGACAGATTTACCCTCCGTCACATTTCCGTTAAAAACTGTGTTAAAAATCTTACCTGGCAGATGACATGGAAGACAAAATGTTAAAGGTTCTGACATGCCCTCCAGTCATTTTCCTTTCTCACAAAAATCGTTCTTCATCTCACTTTCTCTCTCTGTTCATCTTCATCTCTCTCAAGGTTAGGGTTTCTCATGGAGTTCTATCTCTCATGATTGGTCTCCTCCGCGGCTGCTGCGACGCAAGAGGATCAGAAGGGGTACATGCTGGTCTGCAATCGTCGGGTAGAAGCCTCAAGGCGTCCTTCGTGAAGAAGACCATCTCCTCGCACCAGATCATCATCTCCTCGCCTGTACGTCTCTGTCTCCCTCGATACTTGTCATGTTTCCCCTCGCCTGGCTTGTGATGTCGGATCTCGCGCACCAAAGGAACAATGGCTGGGATTGTTCTTCTCGCGCGTGATGCTTCGCCACTGCATTTGAATGTTCCTTGGAACTTCGGAGGCCGCGATTTGGTCGTATATGAGTGATTTATGCTTTGTCTTGGAGTCTTGTCTGCTTCATCCACCCACTGTCGCGCTATCTCGCGGTTTGATTTCGTCGATTGTCGAAGTGAATTTCGAGTGCTCTATGCTGAGCTAAATTGCCGTTTATGTCTTGTTTTCAGGTCCTTCGGTCTCTAGAGTTGAAATGACACGATTTGTGCATTTCATTTCCATTTCGTGATGCCATATGTGGGAATTCAGTATGGATTAGGTGGACGTATTTCACAGGCCAAGTTAGTTCTGCTTCATTTAGGTGGTAAAAGTGAAAAAAAAAACAGAGTATATGATCTTTTCCCATGGTGCTTAATTGGGATTTCTGTGGAAGAATTTTATTCCGATAGCAGTGGTCAAACAATCAGTTATAGGGTTTACCAAAAAAAAACAATCAGTTATAGGGTATGTAGCCCTAAGAGAATAAACTCGAGACATTTTTTCTCTCGACTTCAGTCTTGCTATAACTATAAAAGGTTGATGCATTTTCATTTAAAATGTGTTTTCTCCGTGCAGATAGTTCCATATTTTCCCAAATTTTGGCCATCTTGTTGTTATGATTACGTAATCTATTTAATCTTCACTATAAAACTTGTCATCATCCCCTCGTATGATCTATCTAATCATTTTCTCTCGAATTAAAGCGAGGGAGCCACATTCTGAAGCTGTCAAGATGGCTATCAGCGATCATCATAATGTATGGAACACTCATCGATACTTCTTAAATTGTGTTTTTTTTTAATATTCTTCCACATTGTATCTATGCTATGATGTTTGGCTTCACCAGCTTGTCATGTAATGGTGAACAATTTGTTTATTTTGAGATTGATTCACTATGTGGTCATATTCGATTCTAGGTGGTTGAAAAAGGGCTATTGCCAAAACTTCCCTTCACGACCATTTTTGAATATCTTCGGGTTTGCATCACTAATTTTTTTGTTCTTACTAAGATGAAGATTACGTAAGCAACATTGAGAAAGGTCTCGTAGACTTTTTATTCTTAGTTAATGATGCACCACAGCTTTATGTGGTGCACTATATCAGAAGCAGAATTTGTTGAACCTAAAGCAAATTGTCCTATCTTTTGCAGGGAAATTGATAAACTTTGCTTTAGTTTACTGTTGGGGATGACTTTGAGGCTGAAATGGTAGATGAGATTCAAATGGTCGGGGTTGGGGTGGAACTTGAATATGAGAGCACTAGCCATAGTGAAGATAGCAAGAGTGTTGATGGCCTTTATTTTGAGAGCGATGATACTGAGAGCAATGATACTGAGAGTGATGATGATGAGATTGATTTAATAACCTGGATGTGTGATGAACTCATCCTATCTAGAGATTAGGAAGGAAGACATGATGTGGAAAGGTAAGAGACACGACATTTGCTACTGATGCAGGACAAGAAGACATCAATGAGGATGACAATGATACGGGCATTGAAGCACACGAAGATCTCAATCCTCCTAACTCCAGAGATGAGGAGGTAGGTGACCAAACAAGAGCTTTGACTATTAGATATGACCCTAGCTGTGATCATAGAGAATTAAAATTTCAGTTAGGCATGAGATTTGAGTCGCACACTCATTTTAAAAAGGCAGTGCAGAAATATGCATCACAAATGGCTACAATATTGGTTGGAAGAAAAGTGAATCTAAAAAGATGCATGCCAAGTGTGTAGCAGGATGTGAATGGTCCATTTATGGTAGTTGGTTAACCAAAGAGAAAACGTTTGTCATCAAGACAGTCGGAGAAGAACATACTTGCCCTAGAAGCATGAAAAATAAAAGCGCATCTTACGTATGGCTTGCAGAAGAGTTCTTGCCTAAGATTAGAGCTAATTTGAAATATACTGCAGCACAATTGCAGGCAGATGCAATGGAGATGTGGGGACTCACGCTCAACAAAAGAACCTGTTATAGAGCAATTGACAAGGCTCTTAAGACTATAATGGGTCCATTTTCCGAACAATACAAGTTATTGGCATCTTATAAGGCTCAATTAAAGCAATCTAGCAATATCAGTACATTTCATCTTCTACTTAGACACCCACAAAACATGTTCAAGAGATTTTATATAGGCTTTGAAGGGCTGAAAAATGGTTTTCTCCAAGGTTGCAGGAAAGTAATTGGACTAGATGGTTGTTTTATTAAGACCGTAGTAAAGCAAATGCTGCTTTGTGCTGTTGGAAGAGATGGAAACAATCAGATTTTTCCAGTTGCATGGACTGTTGTTGAGGCGGAGACACAAGATAGTTGGACTTGGTTTCTCAGGTTGCTATTTACAGACCTTCAAGTAGGAAGAGGTGATGGTTGGACCTTCATAAGTGATCAGCAAAAGGTAGAATTGGTCTCCAATTTTATCAATTCCTTCATAATAGTGGTTAAATTATGTCTTGCAAGTCTTTACTAATGCGTTTTATTTATGTCTTGTAGGGCCTTATCAATGCAGTTTTTTCATTGGCTCCTTGTGCAGAACATCGGAATTGTTCAAGGCACATTTACGCTAATTGGAAAAAACTATACAAGGGAGAAACATTTCGAAATTACTTTTGGAGAGCTGCATATGCCACATACGAGACTGAATTCAACATAGCAATTCAAGGAATGAAGGGGGAGTCTACTAATGCCTATGAAGACTTCATGAGGCAAGGGCCAGAGCACTTCTGTAAGGCATTCATAAAGGCTGGACGAAAATGTGATGCTATCGACAATAATTTTAGTGAGACATTCAATGCATATATTCGCAAGCAAAGAGAGTTGCCAATTGTTGATATGTTAGAGGCAATTAGAACAAGTTTGATGGTGAGAATGTATGAGAAAAGCCAGTTGATGGCGAATTTTCGAGATGAATTATGCCCAAGAATAAGGGCAAAGGTAGAGGAAGCAAAGACGAAGTCGAGGTTTTTAGAGCCAAACCTTGTATTGGAGAAAAGTTTGAAGTTGAAGTTGATGATGATTGGTTTGAGGTAGATTTGAGAAGGAGGACATGTGCTTGTAGGCAATGGGATATCTCAGGAATCCCTTGTAGACATGCTATCTCATGCATCAATTACATGAAATATGATGTTAACTAGTATGTTGATGATTGTTTCAAGAAGGATGCCTACGAAAGATGTTACCAATATTCACTACCGACCTTGAATGGGAAGAAAATGTGGCCACTGTCCATTGAAGATCCAATATTGCCTCCGCCATTCAGAAAGCTTCTGGGGAGGCCCAAGAAACAGCGTAATAAGCAAGGTGAGAACATTGAGAAGAGGACAAGAAAGAGGAAGGTCATAGTTAATCAAAATTCTAATCCAATTAAATTGACAAAAGTTGGGGCAGCCATCTCATGCTCAAACTGTCATGACTTGGGATATAACAAGAGAACATGCCCCAAGCCAATAGCACCAACACAAATTAAACCTCCGGTAAGAAAAAAGATAAACCAAGAACTTATGTGTCCTAAGTATTCGGTACCAACATAGCCTTGTTACTATATTTACTATAACTAATATATGCTATTCTATGCAGGGTAAAAAAGGGAGACCGAGAAAACATCCCACAGTGGAAGTGACAACTACTAGACAAAGGGATACAAGAACACAAGAATCCACAAGTGAAACTCCAGCATTTGGACCATTTGGAACTCAAGAATCTGAAAATCATGCCCCACATTGAAGTAGATATGAATTTGCAAGTGGAACTCCTGTGTTTATTTTGTTGGTTGTAATCCAAGTTAGCACTAACGTAAAATTCCTGTTGTTTTTTTGGTTGTAATTGAAATTGAAGAGTACAAGCATTTTGGTTGTAAGTGAAGCTCCTTTTTTATTGACCTGCAGGAGCTCTTTTTTGGTTGTAATCCAAGTTCATTAGGGAATTCCTGCTGCTTGTACTCTTTTGATTGTCATTGAAAATGAAGTACAAACATTTTGATTCAAAGCTCCTTTTCGGTTGAAGTGCACGAGTTCCTTTTTGGTTGGTTCAATTATAAATCATTGTCCAATTGTGGGTATGCTAACGTGATTAAATTATGTCTCTTGCCTCGTTACATTAATGAAGTTGATGTTCTGATAGTGGCTCATATTATTAGTCATGCACACTAGTTCAATTTGATTTCTTGTTGCAAATATTGCAAAACACATTATTTTACTTATATTACTATAACATGTACTGATATTGTCAAGTAAATAAGAAAATCCACTCATATAGGCACTTTATAGTATATAAAATTGATAAACTTTGGTATGTTAATACAATGGATTGCAATTTGAGTTATATTCACTAACACAATTGAACACAATTGATCCTATTGTCCAACTTCAACAGCAACATTCTACATATCAACCTATCAATACAACTATGCGTCTCAATAGAGTTTTTCCTTTGCTTCCTGTTGAGACGCTTTCACTTTCACTTGTATCATTGTTCTGTCGCTTCAATACTGACATTTCTGTTTTGTCACTTTCACTTGTGTCATTGTTATCCTCATTGATGTCTTCTTGTTCTCTTGTCCATATTCAAGCTCCGCTCTAGCCCCGACCACAAGTTCAATCCTAATTTTATTGCTTAACTCAACCCCAGGCTCACCCTCAATATCAACTTCAACGCAGCTAGGATTCCTTGCTTCACCCCAGATTTCAGCCTCAAGTCATCTACCATTTCAGCCTCAAAGTCATCCCAGTAGTAAACTAAAGTTTATCAATTTCCCTGCAAAAGATAGGACAATTTGCTTTAACCATGTATCATGTTCTAAAACAATATGAACTCAAAGTGACATTTTAGTTTTCCCCGATCAAATGCACTTTAAAATCTAACGCTACTGCAACCTTAATGAAAAGTATCTCCAAACACACTAATTCCTTTAAAATCATTACACACTTCAAATGAAAAAAAAAACAGAAATAGTGTCACACCACATAAATCAAGCACTCGATCACCACGAAGCAAAGTCCTAAATAATTACTATGCTTTTTCAAGGTACATAAAAATCAGATACTACAGCTGCAAGATAAGACATTGATTTTGGCCCAAGAATCCTAAGCGATGTTGCAACCATCTGTAACATCTACACCCACCAAAATCTCTTTATGGAGATCAACTTCTATCAGCATGCTAAAACAACTAGATCAAAGAGCAATAAAGTTCTATAATGGAATAGTGACCGCACCAATAAGTAAGCAACAAATGTTCAGAAACTTCATCACAAAGAGAAAGATCGTCTAATGGATACAACAAGACTGAGAAAATGAATCAAGTTGAAGGAATTTTACATTAGAAACAAAGAGATGACTTTATGCAAAACTTCTCAGGTCAATCATAATTTGATAATGTAGGGGGTCATTATTATTTTTCTTTGCGACCTAAAATTTAGCATTTGACATTAATGAGATGCTCCAAATGAGAGTAAACAATCATTCTAGTTTGTTTCATGCTGAGGAAAAATATTAGGATTCCTAATATATTACTCCTTGTTGTGTTAATTTTTTTCACATTATTCTTGCTTATTCTCAGCAGACAAGGGAAAAAATGCATATGGTGTTGCGGGCCTATGAAGCATCGAAATATTCATAAGTTAATCATCAGTTCACCACACAAGCAACAAAAGTGCATTGAACTACTAGTTCACATTAGTTGAAGGAACTTATTGTTAAGCCCACTATATCGAGTACAAACGTGTCTTCAATTTATCAAAAAAAGTAAAGTGCAGCAACTTCATGCATCATAAGAGATTCAAACGCGCAGAAAGAATGTGCTATGATAAACACTCAAAAATGTTCACAAGCTATCCAATGAAATCACCTATCAAGAGTGCAAAATGTTTAGATAGAAACATCAGTGGGAGAAGTCTGAAGATATATCAAGACACATTTTAAATGAAAATGCATCAACCTTCTGTAGATATAGCAAAACTGAAGTCAAGAGGAAAAATGTCTCGAGTTTATTCTCTTAGGGTTACATACCCTATAAATGATTATTTGACCACTGCTATCAGAATAAAATTCTTCCACAGAAATCCCAATTAAGCACCATGGGAAAAGATCATATACTCTGTTTTTTTTTTTCACTTTTACCACCTAAATGAAGCAGAACTAACTTGGCCTGTGAAATACGTCCACCTAATCCATACTGAATTCCCACATATGGCATCATGAAATGGAAATGAAATGCACAAATCGTGTCATTTCAACTCTAGATACCGAAGGAGCTGAAAACAAGGCATAAACGGCAATTTAGCTCAGCATAGAGCACTCGGAATTCACTTCGACATTCGACGAAATCAAACCGCGAGACAGTGCGACAGTGGGTGGATGAAATAAACAAGACTCCAAGACAAAGCGCGGCCTCCGAAGTTCCAAGGAACATTCAAATGCAGTGGCGAAGCATCACGCGCGAGAAGAACAATCCCAGCCATTGTTCCTCTGGTGCCCGAGATCCGACACCACAAGCCAGGCGAGGCGAAACACGACAAGTATCGAGGGAGACAGAGACGTACATGCGAGGAGATGATGATCTGGTGCGAGGAGATGGTCTTCTTCACGAAGGACGCCTTGAGGCTTCTACCCGACGATCGCAGACCAGCACGTCCCCTTCTGATCCTCTTGCATCGCAGCAGCCGCGGAGGAGACCAATCATGAGAGATAGAACTCCTTGAGAAACCCTAACCTTGAGAGAGATGAAGATGAACAGAGAGAAAGTGAGATGAAGAACGATTTTTGTGAGAAAGGAAAATGACTGGAGGCCACGTTAGAACCTTTAACATTTTGTCTTCCATGTCATCTGCCAGGTAAGATTTTTAACAGAGTTTTTAACGAAAAATGTGACGGAGGGTAAATCTGTCACACGAGGAAAAGATTAGGGGTTTTAGTGTCACAAAAAAAAGGTTGGGGTAAATGTGTCACAATGAAGATAGTTTGGGGTTTTTGGTGGTTTTTTCCCAAACTTCACTAATCAAACAACTTTTATAATTCGATGATAACTCAAAAATGGGGACAATTGCCGATTGAGTCCTAAACCTTTACCTACTTTGCCGATTTAGTCCTAAACCTTTTTTGTTTATGCCAAATGAGTTCTAAACCTTTTGCAACTTTACCGATTAAGTCCTTCCGGTGGATTTTGGCCGGAAAATGCCTACGTGGCGACGACGTGGTGCGACGAAGCTCGCCGGCAATGACGTGGCGGCGACGTGGCGATGACCGGACAAAAACAAATTCTGTTTTTTTTTTCTCTTCATTTTCTTGAAAAAAGTACTTGGCCGGCGAGCTCCGCCAGCCACTCTAGAAAGCGGCAAAGCCCTCGCCGGCCGCGGGCGAGGACGGCGGCGCCCTCTCCGGCGAGGGAGCTTGCTCAGATCTGCAGCGACTCCCTCGCTGCAAAGGATTTGTAGCTAGGGAACTCCCTCGCTTTTCCCTCGCAGCAGCTGTGAGGGATTTGCAGCGAGGGAGTTCCCTCGCTGTCCCTCGCTTTTCCCTCGTAGTTGCGAGGGACTGCAAATCTGCGAGGGAACTCCCTCGCAGATTGCTGCGAGGCTCCCTCGCTGCAGATCTGCGAAGGCCCTCGCCCGTGACCGGCGAGGGCGGCGGCGGCCTCCCCCCCCCCCCCCCCCCCCTCGCCTGTGGCCGGCGAGGGCCGACCCGGCCTTTGGAGTGGCCTGCGAGCTCCGGCGCTGGCGAAGCTCACTGGCCAAGTATTTGTTTTCAAGAAAGTGAAGAGAATTTTTTTTTTTTGTCAGGTCATCGCCACGTCATTGCCAGCGAGCTCCGTCGCGTCACGTAGGCATTTTCCGGCCAAAATCCGCCGGAAAGATTTAATCGGCAAAATTGCAAAAGGTTTAGGACTCATTTGGCATAAAAAAAGGTTTAGGACTAAATCGGCAAAGTAGGTAAAGGTTTAGGACTTAATCAGTAATTGTCCCCTAAAAAAGGATAGCAACAAGCGGGACATTTTTCTTAATGCGAAATAGTTCATTTTTTACATAGCCTAATAAATTTGTATATTTTTACAAATCTGACTAGGGTTGATCAAGTCCTGGAATCGAGAGTCGCTTACGAAGGCTGATTCCACAAATTGAAAATCAAGAACCACCTATCGGTCCACTGATTTCCTCCCGGCAATCGGACCAGCCACTGGAAATAGGACTACCAATCTGGTCCGCTTCCCGAGTGGGGTTCATGGAGCTGCCCTTTGCAGCATTGTCATGATGGAACTTGCAACACCTCTTGGCTACATAATGGAGTCACCCAGAACAGCTCCTTGCAATTCTTTTATGAACAATGTCAGATGCTTCAACGAATCAGAGTCACCCAAGGCAACTTCAACACTTATCCATGGGTGAGCCATTCTTGCATTTGAATCATCTGACATTTATCCATGGGCGGGCGATTCCACACATGGATATATGTTGAAGTTCAAGTCACCCAGGATAGCTTTAAAATTTGAATCTAGATCAACTTCTTCCAATAAGTTGAAGTCAACCAGAGCAGCTTCTTGAGTGAAGAAACTAGAGAAGAGGCAAATCGTACTTGGGATTTTGAACCTGTAGGAGACGGAGTAAAGGAGCATCTTTAGCGAGCGAGGCTACCGGAAGAGCAAGCTGCAAGTGCAAAAGAGAAAGTGAGCAGCAATTGCGAGAAAGAGCAATTTGTGAGTGCATAAGAGGAATCTGGGTCTTGAGAGAGAGGTTAGGACTAAGGAAGGAGTGTGAGAAGCTAAGAGCAAAGTGGTGCTACTCTAATTGGTAATTAGGATTTTAAATCTTCAGAATTAACTTATAGAGTCTTGTCC
This sequence comes from Melaleuca alternifolia, assembly GCA_019926035.1. Taxonomy (NCBI): domain Eukaryota; kingdom Viridiplantae; phylum Streptophyta; class Magnoliopsida; order Myrtales; family Myrtaceae; genus Melaleuca; species Melaleuca alternifolia. The sequence goes on from JAGKPW010002286.1 coordinate 247,754, forward strand.
TGGTGGTCCAGGTGATCCAAGTAAGCGATTCCACACCTGAAATCAGGAACTAAACTGGTATTTATCGATTCTCGGTCCTGTTTGGTTCTTTGGCTCCCCCCTAAATTCGACCATCTCGTGACTATTGCGATGGAGATACTCTCTAGGCGGCAACCTCAAAGACCACAACAATGGTGGTCACATCGCGCTTTAAAGGATTAAAAATAGGATGTTACATAGATTCATTGTAATATCTATGGTGGTCGTCGTCACTTTATATTTGACGTTATAAGACAGCATACTTTATGTTCATTGTAACACTTGGTAATTTTATAGATAATATTTATTATGAAGAAGTAGGAATATCTGACAAGATTTGTTGAACAATTAGATATGGAATACACAAATAAATCTTAAATGATGTGATATTTAACCATCAATTAAGAATTGCTCGCTATCACTCACAAATCTAAATTAGATAATTGTGTATTCCCTTGAAACCATTAAGATGAGCATCTGATTGCGTTCGATTAGTGAACTAGTTGGAATCAACTCAGTTTAGTTTCGAAGAGAACTAGTGCAATTCCTTGTTTTGGAAACCAAAAATTAGCCTAGATTGATTTTCAATTTCAAGATCAAACTGCTAGTTCTACTATGAAAGAAAAATATGCACTCATCAAGATTTGATTCACGAAGAAACATTAATAACAACCACTTGACCAAAGCTATTTTTTTTGTTCACTAACATTACACACACACACTCTCTCTCTCTCTCTCTCTCTCTCTCTCTCTCTCTCTCCTTTGTCTATCGTGAACATAACATTAACCGTCTCTAATCCATCACCCTACACCACCTACTTTTCAATAACTAATGTTCAAGAGTAGCCACAATCAATAAGTATCACATTTTCAATAGATCACACTAGGAAGACTTGAGTTCCTCTTATCACTTATTAGAATAGTAGCACAAAGGCATTAATATCAGGAATACATAGCAACTATATAAAAAAAAGCAAAGAAGATTAAACGAAGTGCACAACTTTTTGAAAATGACGTGTCGGGTCATGTCTCTTGTCGCATATCCGTGTTAGTGCTACATTGCATATATCAGTCACCAGCTTGAGAAGGAATGTTAGAGATATGCAAAGATATGGATTGATAAACAAATCAAAGCATGGAATCAACTCCCAATCAATCTCAATCTCTTATTGTGTCAAATTGATTTATTTCATTTTTGAGTGTATACATTGTATAGAATATATAGAACAGCATAGCATGTAACGATATTAATGCAATACACAGAAATTATTGCTTCCCTGGTTCTTATTATTCTCTATCCATCTTACAACTGTGGCATCTCTTTCACGGTGATTTAACTTCGACGTCGATGCCATCTCTTCGATGAATTCCGCGGTTTCTCATCTGAATGTAGACTCCATCAACTTGGCGAGAACTTGGCTCATACTGGGCCTTTCGAAGGCATGCTCGCTAGTGCACATATATGCAATGCTGAAGCATTCCTTCACCCTCGCTTCGACCAGACCGTCCCTGGAAATGGCCGGATCGACCATCTCCATCTGCCGATTCTCAGCCACCATGTCCCGAGCCCAAACAACCATTACGACCTCGTCTTCCCTCTCCACCAGCAGTAAATTGGGCCTCCGACCCGTCACGATCTCGAACATCAGAACCCCAAAGCTATACACATCGCCCTTCACGGTTGCCGCCCTCACTCCGTCCTCATACTCTGGCGGCATATACCCCATCGTCCCGGCGGGTTGCGTGGACACGTGGGATTGCGAGGCCTTGATTATCCTCGCCAGCCCAAAATCCGCTATGTGCGCCTCGAATTCGGCGTCCAACAGCACGTCGCTTGCCTTGATGTCTCTGTGTATGATCGGCATCGGCAATCCGTGCATGAACGATAATCCACTGGCCACGCCCTTGATTATCTTCATCCTAGTGTCCCAGGACAAGGGTAACCTCTCGACCGAGTGCCTTGACCATGAGACGTCGTCGTTCTCCGACGACGACGTCGTGTCGTACAGCCACTGGTCGGGGCTCCCTCTCTCCATGAACTCATAGAAGAATCCGACATGCAGTAGCCGAGGATGTTGACGATGTTCGGGTGCTGCAGCTTACCTAAGGTTTCCATCTCGGCTCTGAACTCGCGGAACCCCTCAAAGGCGTCGGGCACGAGCTTCTTGATGGCAACGTGAGGCCGTTGCCGAGGCGGGCCTTGTAGATGAGGCCGAAGCCGCCGTCGCCGATGATCTGCAGGGGGTCGAAGTTGCTGGTGGCCCTCCGGATCTCGGCCATGGAGATCTGGAGCTTGGGGTCGAAAGAGGCACTCTCGTGGACGGCAATGGATGTGAGTTCCTCCGAGTTCGAGTTCGAGTTCGAGTTCGAGAGGGTCTGGACTCGGCGCCGGCTGCAACAGTGGGCGAGCAAGACGAAGACGAGGGTGGCAAAGATGCAGCCCGCTGCCGCAGCGACGACTGCTTGGACTTTGGCTTCCATATCAGAGAGAGAGAGAGAGAGAGAGAGAGAGAGAGAGAGAGAGAGAGAGAGAGAGTTTAGTTAGACGACGGAGGTGAGCCTGAGGAGGAGGAGGAGGAGGAGGAGGAGGAGGAGTAAGAAGTTGACTTGAGTAGAGAGCGGAGGAGGAGGAGGAAGAAGAAGACAGAGAAAAGCAGCAGTCAACGGGGGGTTGCTTCGTGGAAGACGACGAATCATTCCAGGCGCGGACTTAACTGAACTAATCCCCACGGTACGTTAAAAAAGCTTTTCGCTAAATTATACCTAAGAGGAGAACATGAATAGATTTTCCTTATCGGCTATGTTCGCATCGTGTTAGAAATTGTCCATCTCTAAAGTAACGTTTATGGCTACGAGCAGCCCTCCCTCTGACTACTGCACAAGGCCCCAATTCATGTGAGGACGCGAAGTTGGGAAAATTGCGCCGGACTTGCCTGTCAAGACTCCCCTATGGTTGCAAGATCGAGCTGACCTCTGCACAATTTTAATCAGGAATTCTCCCTTGATTTTATAAAGTTTAATTTTTCTTTTCACATTCTATTTGTTTAGAAGGTTATCGATCCTCCCATCAAATCAAAATGGTTAAGGGTGTTGGGGATGGAAATGGATTCCCGTCACATTCTATTTGTTGCGGAGAACCGTTGGATGGAGGAAAATTCCCCCCTATTGAAGGGGGTTCCCCCATCCAACAGCTCAGATCTCCTTACCGTCCTAACGTGCGATTAGGCGATTCGGGTCGGTTCGAGATGGGATTCGTTCCGCATCACTATGAATGAAATACCCGATTTTACAAATTGAGCGACGAAGGATTCAATCAGTTGCACGCTTGACCCAAATTACATGTCTCCAAGTGGAATATTTTTCACTATACGTGGATCTCAAGTTTTGATGGGCTAGCTGGACCCCTCTTTCGAGAGAGAGAGGGGTTTTCACCCAAGAGATAATGGATTTTGAATTTCTTCTTAAAATTTGAATGAGGTTTCCGTTATTTATTGAATACCGCATGAAAGTCACCAGACATTTAGAGCATACGCAGTCATGTATCACAAATCATTAACAGTCATGGCAGTCATGGATATAAGTTTTAAGGAGTAAATGTGAACATTCGAGAGAGAGAGAGAGAGAGAGAGAGAGAGAGAGAGAGAGAGAGAGAGTAGTTTGTTTACTTTGGAGAATCATTTTTCCTAAATTTACAAAACTTGTACGGATTATGACACACTTGCTGGATGCTCCGGATATTGCAAAATTGCAAAAATTGCACAGTCCATCCCTATCATTATTATGGTAAAGCATGTCAATTAAATAAAGGAATTTTCCATTTTCAAGGTGTCAATATTCTTCTTTTGGTGATGTGCTGTATATAACGTTTGTGAAATCAAAACTTCACTAATCAAACAAATTTTCTAATTTGATACGAATGATAGCTCGAAAAGGCTAGCAACAAAAGAGAATTTTTTTTATACCTTGGTCGTCGTCAAAATTTATTTTACTTTTTATCAATCTATAGACAACAAACTATATGTTCATCGTAATATTCATCAATTTTATAGATAAAATATAAAAACATAGGAATATTTGACAAGATATGTTGAACAATCAAATATGGAGTGCACGTATGAATCTTAAATAATGTGATATTTAACCATCAACTAAGGATTGCTCCCTGTCGCTCAAAATTCTAAATTAGATGATTGTGTATTCCCTTGAAACTATTAAGGGAAATAGAGATGAGCATCTGGTCGGGTTCAATTAGTGAACTGGTTGGAATCGACTCTGTTAGTTTAGTTTCGAAGAGAACTGGTTCAATTCCCAATTTTGAAAATCAAGAACTAGTCTAGATTGGTTTTCGATTTCAAGATCAAACCGCTAGTTCTACTATGAAAGAAAAAATACGCACTTATCAAGATTTGACTCACGAAGAAACACTAATAACACCCATTGGACCAAAACTAGTTTTCTTGTTCAAAAGATGCAAATCCAATGCCATCAAAGAAGTTCGAAGAAATGTCTTTATGGTGTGTTCAAAACAATGGTTAATTAAAATTGGTATACAAAAAACAAATGGTTGCTCATTAGTTGATGCATCATGCTCACTTAGAATGATTGCGTGTGTACAATACTCTAAAGAAATGATTCATGGGAAGGGCAAGCACGAACCATTTTTCGCTGACATTACTCTCTCTCTCTCTCTCTCTCTCTCTCTCCCTCTTCGTTGTCTATCGTGAACATAACATTAATCGTCTCTCAATCCATTACTGTACATCACCTACTTTTCAATAAGTCATCTTTAAGAGTAGTTAGAATCAGTAAGTAGCACATTTTCAACAGATCACACTATACTTGCACATTTCCTCTTATCGTTTATTAGATACAGTAGCCCCACAAAGACATTGACATCAGGAATACACCGTAACTATGTTAATAATAAAAAGCAAAAAGCAAAGAAGAATAATTAAAGCACGTAATTCTCTCTTTTTTCCCTCTCAATCCCGCTACTTCTCTTTAATTGATGATATAGCTATGCAACCTTAAATGATCGTTTCCTACTTAGAATCCTCAAGAATCCGTTGGTTCTAATGTTACTCGTAGCAAAACATCACTCGGAGTCGATAGAATGGCTCTCTCACATCGACAACATCTCTTTGATAGTGGCGATTTTTCAAAACAGTATCATTGTATTTTCATCATAGTCTCTCTCTCATCATGAATAATAGAACTGCTTCCGATCAACCTCGATATTCATTTTTCGAATTCCAAACTTTGAAAATACATGTTAGACACTAGATTGAGGCTTGAAAATGATGTCACATGTCATCCATCTCTCTAACAGATGCTCTTGCCAACAATTTGATGATCTTGGTAACGATACGTTATCTCTGACAGCCATCATATCTTTTTGTCTTTTAGTCTTTTCAAGCGTATTGGCAATTACAACTTTATCAAGCCGTTCATCTTTATGGGCCTTCCAAGCTTTACCCAACATCCTCATTTTAGGCTTGTTCCCCATCATGGTCCTTTCCAGCTTCATCGAACATCCAGTTCACTGTCACCAAGGTTCATCCAATTGTTAACTAAAATATGATATCTTCAAGTCATTACGAACATCCTTGTTCTTCTCGATTTTTGCACCTTTGATTGAGATTTTCCAAATGATTCACCTTTTTTAAAATTCTTCCAGCTCATAGATATCTTGACACTCAATTACTTATTCATCCTAAACATCTGCAACGATCCCTCAATATCATTAGAGCACTTCTCATAGTGATAAAGTATTCATCATATTAGTTCACTTGACGTTGATTATGACGTCATCTACATATTGGTCCGCGCATATATCACTCAGTATTACTCAATTAGTACAGATATTAGCAGCCTTTGATTTTTTTTCTTCATAACAACATGTGATTTTTTTTTAACAAACCACTCTTGGGAAGTCTTGAGCATTATTCACAAAAGGAAGGGCATTGTAGTTTTTTTTTTTTATCAAAACCAATCCTCAATTAAAACTAAGTTGTTGGATAACAAGAATTGCTAAAATCCAAACATAAAATAAGGAAGAGTTCTGGCGGATATCTTGAAACCCAATTAGTCGGAAGGACCTGTTCACAATGAGCCCTAGCTATCCAATCAGCGGCCCTGTTTGTCTCCCTTGGTTCGAAGAGCAAAGTCACATGCTCCATCTGGCCCAGTAACTGCTGGCAATCGAAGATGTGAGAAGACAGAGCCCATGGTATGTCTCGCCGGCCCATAATAGCCTCCACAGCCAAAAGACAATCGCTCGAAACATGGATCAGCTGGTCATGTGGGGAAAACCGTCTCCTCAGGTCAGAAGCGTTGTCTCTCAGCCAAATCAGTCCATGGAGGATAGCTAGGGTTTCTGCCATTGGAGCCGATGTAGCCTCAACTTGCTGCGCAAAGCCATCTATAACAACTCCATCTGCTCCTCGACAAATTCCAGCAACCGACTTGCCTTCGCTGTCCTCCTTCCACGCACAATCGACATTGAGCTTCAAGGATCCCGGGATCGGAGGTTTCCAAGCCGCCAAATCCAAGGTAAGGCCCCTTTCTTTCTTTTCCTCTTTCGAGAGCCATGTCTCATAAAGCCCCTAATGAAGAGAAGCTTCACTAATAAGCTGTTCTTGTCGAGGGAATCGACCATGGAAAATCAGAGAGTTTCAAGCCTTCCACAGGGACCAGAGGAGGTATGCGAAGAGCCCTTTCTGAGTCGTCGAAGCCCCTGAGTTGAGGTAAATGCAAATCCACATGTCAATTCGTGTAATGGGTCTTGATAAAATATCACTATCTACATTAGGGCTTGACCACATGCTATTTGTCCAACTACACAGCACAAATAGATGTTCTGAAGTCTCAGGATACTGCTTGCAGAATGGGCAAAGCATCTCAGGTATGATATCTCTCCTTTGTAGATTTGATCTTGTGGGGAGGCTGTTGTTGCATAAGTTCCACATAAACTGTTTGATCTTTGGGTAAGTGCAGAGCTTCCAAATTTCGTTCCATAGACATTTAGGGGTTGTATGAAAGTTAGAGTCTGTGTTTTGGTTGAAAGTGTTGTTTACTTCCCTGAGTTTGTGGTAGCCACTCTTGACTTTGTAGTTCCCAGTACTATGTCCTGACCATATTAGCTTATAAGGTCTTGTAAAAATACTCAGGGGGTGGCTAGAATTTCCTCTGTTATGCTTCTTCCAAACATATTTGTAATAATCTGGGTATCCCATGTACGTGTGTTAGGATTAATAAGGTCTGCCACCACTATAGGATCATTCCTATTTGCAGGACCCCCAATCTTTCCTGATTTCAACCATCGATCCTCCCTGACATTGATACATTTGCCATCACCAACCTCCCATTTCATATCAACCTCAATAGTTTCTCGGCCTGTTAAGATACTTTGCCATCCCCATGATGGTCGCGCTCCTTTAGTTGCAGTCCAGAATGTACCTCGAGGAAAATATAGACCTTTAAAAATTCTGCACCACAGTGCCTGTGAGTCTAGACTCAGCCTCCAGGCCTGTTTTCCCAACATTACCTTATTGAAATCAATTAAATTTTTGAAGCCCATTCCCCCATATTCTTTCCTTTGTTTGAGAAATCCCAATTTTTCCAATGAATTCCTTTCTTTCTAACATTCTGCTTCCACCAAAAGGCTGAAATTTTCCTTTCAATTGCTTGGTATATGGATTTTGGGATTCTGAAAATATTCATGGTGTATTGAGGAAGTGCCTGAACTACAGTTTTAATCAGTATTTCCTTGCCTGCCTTAGAAATAAGGTTTTCTTTTTAGCCCTCCAATTTCTTGTCAACTCTAGCTAAAATCCAAGAAAACATATGTTTTTTGGTTTGTCCCCAATCAGAAGGAATTCCAAGGTATTTCCCAGTTTTCTCCAGTATAGGCACTCTCAGTTCTGCGGCTATATTATTCCTCAAAGCATGTGGACAGCATTTCCCAAAAAATACCCCTGACTTGTTAAGATTAATTGACTGTCCCGAAGCTAAACAATAACAATTCAGCAAATTGGCCATATTCTGTGCTTCCTTGATAGAGCCATCCAAGAAAAAAATGGCATCGTCCGCGAAAAATAGATGAGATAAAGTTGGGCAATTGGAATTCAGCTTAATACATTTTATACTTCCATCCTGTACAGCTTTGTTAACCATTTGGGATAGAACATTAGCCGTTATAATAAACAAGTAGGGCGAGAGGGGATCATCTTGTCGAATATCTCTGGTCGGTTTAAAAGTTTCGCCTGCATCATCATTGACTAAATTTTGAATTGAACTGAGGAAATACAAAATTTGACTAGACTCGCCCATTTTCCACAGAAGCCCATTCGCTTCATACAATCACAGAGGAAGTCCCACTCAACTCTATCGTAGGCTTTCTGCATGTCCAGTTTCAGCACAGCTTGAAATTTTTTCTTCCTTTTTTTGACCCGTAGCTGATGTAGAACTTCTTGAACAATAAGAATGTTGTCTTGTATTTGTCTACCTTCAAGAAAAGCACACTGTTCTGAGGAAATAATATGAGGAAGCCAACCTTTCAGCCTGTTGGCCATCACCTTGGTAATAATCTTATAATTGAAGTTACAAAGACTGATTGGGCGATATTCAGATATAGTTTCCGGATTTGCTACTTTAGGAATAAGTACTACATGAGTCTCATTTAAATCAGGATGAAAACTGCCTTCATTGAAAAAAGAGTCAACCAACTTGAACACGTCTTCCTCAATTATGTGCCACTGACTTTGATAGAAAAGACCATTTAAACCATCCGGTCCAGGAGTTTTGTTTGCCCCCATTTGGAAAGCAGCCTGCTTAACTTCCTCTCTAGTAATTTGTCTTGCGAGAATTTCGTTCATTTCCGCGGTAACAACCACAGGGCAGTCATCTAGGACAGATTGATAGTATCTAGAACCAACAGAACTGTACAAACTAGTATAGAAGTCCTTAATATGTTGTTTGATTGTATGAGGCTCACGGCACCAGACATTATCTTCAAGTTTCAACATAGATATTCTGTTTCGCTGTCGTCGTTGAACAGTAGTGGCGTGGAAAAACTTTGTATTGCGATCACCCCTTTCAGGGCATTGTAGTTGAAAAGTATCTTTCTCTTTCTCTTCTCTCTCCATCATCATCTTCAAACTTTAGCTATGGTGAGGGGAGCCCCCCCTCCTTTTCTTGTTGATTTTGTTTGCATCTTCTTGTTTTTTCTTCTCTTTTGATCTAGATCTGAGAGCTCTTTCCTTTAGATTAATAGTTTGAATTCTCCTAATCTAATTATAGATTTGATTACCATCCTCTCTCATAGTATTTAACACTTATAACTATTTGTAAAATATTTTCTCAATCTCATAAAAGGATTTAAACAGAATCTCAACACAAGATTTTTCGGGATTTAAACACTCGGGATGTAATTCATTCTCTCGGATGCCTTTCTTCATGAAGAAAGCCGACTTCTTATATAGAAGAGAGTCTAATCTAAAATACAATTTTTTTTGGAAACCTTATTTAACTAAGAATGCTATCCATAATAGAGAATTCACTTGAATTAGGCAAGCAAACTCGATATGTCTTTTCAATAGATACAAACCAATTCCGAGCTCAACCAAAAATGAATAAGAATAACGTGGTATTTGTAACTTGCAGGTCGGGTGGTGATTTGCCTGCAGTGGAGAGGATCGTTCGAAGGAGAGAGAATCACAATCGTGGGTCTGTCTAGGAATAGATGCTGGTATTCCACACGGGAGCGTGACCTTGACCTTTGAACTTCAAAAAAGGCCCGCGAGATTACCTACAGGCTACAACCCACGAAACAAGGAACGCCCAATAAATCATGTGTAACTTCGTTGTTTGCCCTGATAATCAGGTTTCGATTCAGGAGTATCCTTTGTTGACTCATGGAAATTACAAGAACATTCCCTTTGAGACTTCAGTTCTGAGATGGCGTCGGCATCGATATCCACGCATGGTCTTGGAGCAAAGCAAGCTTTTGTGCTTCGTGATCGGTCCAACGGATGGACGACGCCATCCTTTAAGAAGATCTTGAACACCCTTGCTGCGACGGCAGAGGCTAAAGGCGTCCACATTGCTTTCTACGACATCGAGAAGCGTCTCCGCACTATTACCAGGCATTCGGACATTTCTCTGCCAGCGATTAGCAACGATAAACAAGGACTGGTTCCCAAAGAATGCAGGGTTCACACTTTACAGAAACCAAACAGCTCATATTCACACAGAAGTCGGCAACGACTCGAAATATAATAACCCCATCAGACCGTCATCACTTTTATGTAATCATCCCGACAAAGGCACCCTCCAAGTTCCACCCTGTCGCTCGTATTCATTTGACATATTTTGAAAGAGATGGGTCACTGTTCTCATCTGAAGCACCTCGTCGAGATGAAGTGACAACGCATCATAACATTTTTGCAACGCTACTTCAGCTGATTTAAGCCCAGATAAGGAGGGAGGAGAGATCAAGACGGCTTCGAGGAAAAAAAAAATCATGTGTGGGATCGATAGGGACATGCGAGTGATGATCTCAAAACAGTAATGATTTTAGTCTAAGAGCGAAATTCTCTTATTGGAAAAACTAGACTCTATAATCGTAGATGAACCAACAATCTTGACAGTGCATCAGTTGTTTCTGTTTCCACAAAATATTCAATGAGGTTTGCGGGAAGCACAGTGGAGTTGAGACGGGCACGATGCAGGCCAAGAAAATCCTCGAATTAGCATGTGAAAATAGAAAAGAAACTAGATTCCCCTGTTTCAATCAATTTCAATTAGGAAAGACCTTCATTCCAGCAAATCCGGATTCACCACAGCATCAAGCGCGATCAATAGTCTCGCAACAGCCACGAAATCTATCTAGATACAATATCATATGTTCGATGTAGTATCTATTAACAATTACAGAAGCTGCATCTGCAGGTCTTTACCTGCTTCAGACCTCAACCAACTCTATAAAGCTATTCACATTTTCTCATTGAAGCAACGAACAGAGTACCCTCTAATTGCCACCAGAACAAGACGATTGGCTACTAGCTTAACCTTGCTTTCTTCTCTTTCTGGGTAACTTAACTTCGGTGCAGAAACCATACCTGCGATGAATTCCGTGGTTTTCATCCCAATGTAGAGTTCAGCATCTCGAGAACTTGGCTCATATCCGGCCTTTCTTTCGAATGCTCGCTAGTGCACATACACGCAATGTTGAAGCACTCCTCCACCCTGGCTTTCACGAGGCCGTCCCCGGAAATGGCCGGATCGACCATCTCCATCTGCCGGTTCTCACCCACCATGTTCTGAGCCCACACAGTCAGCCCTACCTCCTTTCCCCTATCCAACACCGGTAAATTGGGCCTCCGACCCGTTGCAATCTCCAACATCAGAACACCAAAGCTATACACATCGGCCTTCACAGTCGCCGCCGTGAACCCTTCCTTATACTCCGGCGGCATATACCCCATGGTCCCGGCGAATTGCGTGGACACGTGGGATTGGTAGGCCTCAATCGTCCTCGCCAGCCCGAAATCCGCAATGTGCGCCTCGAAATCGGCGTCCAATAGCACATTGCTCGCCTTGATATCTCTGTGAATGATCGGCGTCGGCAATCCGTGCATATACGCTAATCCACTGGCCACACCCTTGATTATCTTCATCCTGGTGTCCCAGGACAGGGGCGGCCTCTCAACCGAGTGCCTGGACAACGAGAGGTCGCTGTTCTCCAACGACAACGCCGTGTCGTATAGCCACTGGTCGAGGCTCCCTTTCTCAATGAACTCATAGACCAAAACCCTATCCGAATTCGACATACAGTAGCCGAGGATTTTGACGATGTTCGGATGCTGAAGCTTACCTAAGGTTTCCATCTCGGCCCGGAACTCGCGGAACCCCTGGAAGGCGTCGGGCTCGAGCTTCTTGATGGCAACGGTGAGGCCACTGGTGAGGCGGGCCCTGTAGACGAGGCCGAAGCCGCCGTCGCCGATGATCCGCTCGGCGTGGAAGTTCTTGGTGGCCCTCCGGAGCTCATCCATGGAGATCCGGAGCTTGGGGTCGAAGGAGGCGCTCTCGTCGACGGTGATGGACGAGAGCTCCTCCGGGTTCGAGATCGAGCGGGTCTGGACTCGTGCCTCGCGGCCGCGGTTCCGCTTGCGGCGGCGGCTGCAGGTGAAGGCGAGGAACACGAAGAAGAGGGAGACGCCGATGAAGCTCGCGGCCGCGGCGACCACTGCTTGGAGGTTGGAATTCATGTCAGAGAGAGGAAGACAAAGAGTTTCGGAGCAACAGCCAGATAACGGAGGTGGGTGTCAGGAGGAGGACAGGGAAGGCCACTGAGTAGAGAGAGCAGGAGGAGGAGGAAGAAGAAGAAGGTTAAGGCTGGGAAGGGCCGCCGTGAACGGGGGTTGTTGTTGCTTCATGGAAGATGAGATGAGACATTGCCAGTCGGACTCCATGATCCAGTCAACGGTCCTCTACTTCTACTGTACGTTCGTTTGATTATTGACGATGGAACTTGTCCATTCCTTTTCTTTTCCCTTACGCCCCACTTAAACTTCCGTTTCCGACGAAATTAATAATATCAATTCCGAGTATTTTACAATTAATTTTAATTACTCCGTGAAAAAATGAATAATTCACAAAAAAAAATTCCTTAAAATTAATCCCTTCTATCTCTTACATATATAAATTGAAAAAAAATATATAATAATTAAAATTTTTAAAAATATATATTCTTTTAAATTATTTATTCTTTTACGAAATAAAGTTTGTGCGAAGTTTCGCGATCAAATGTCTTATCAGTGATAATTTCTTATAAGAGATCAAATGGATTTATCCCCATCACCAATACGTGTTCACCTTGAAAAATTGCTCCACTTTTACTAGCGACCACGGAATTTCCTTTATCTTCCAAACAAGTAACGAGAAATAGGGTCAACATTATTGCCTGACTAAGCCGTAGGGTCGTAACGTGTGAGGGCAGTGATTCGCGTTCGCTCGCGGCCGTGTCCATGCAAAGATCGGGAAAATGATGAGAAGATGAAATGTGAATGTTGATCTAATATAATAAGTGATGTCGGTCTTCAAAATCTTTGATCTATTTGATATTGCCCTTTATTTTATTCCAACGACAAATCCGCGTTATTTGAGAACATAATTTCAAATGAATATTTTATCTTGATAGTTCATGGATAATCCCTATTATCCATGGTACAAATTCGACACATTAGAGACCACATTGATAGATTTCGTTGATCGGAATTAACAGAATGACGGTGTTTGTAGCTTATGGATTAGTTTGAACATTTATTAGTAGTTTATAAATTATATTGAACAAGTCAAAAGTCGATGGCGATATTGTATATTGGACCAACATTCATTGATTATTCGTATCATTTCTTCATAAAGATATATTGCAAAACATATCAATTCAGACAGTGTTAACGCGACACGGCTCGAATGATACGATTAAACAATGGATCGATGAGTAAACACGATTGCGTGACCCACCTTCCAACACGAGCTCGAAATGAAGCATCCTCAATGTTTCGTAAAATCTATATAGAAACTATAGTAACCATCGAATGTCCATATTCAATATGATCATCAATTCAAAACATTAGTAATAAAATGACATGAATTTTATACCTAAATCGGTTGTATAACACGCCGTGCCGACGCTAACTCAATAAACGGGTCGTGCGCATTGATGGGTCAACGCGAAATTGATTCGAACGCAATCAGACTCGATCTAAATCGGCTGAAACTTCTTGGTGATGTCCGACTTAATGTTAGCATGACGTGTCGGGAATCGCCACTCCCCAAGTAGTCAAAGGGCAGTAGCCTACCACTACCCGCTGCGGCCCATGGGCTCAAAGTCCCTTTGGGCCCATTCAAGAGCTAGTGAACGAAAGTCCCAGAAAGGCGGAAAGAGCCCCTCGGGCAAATAAGATCCTCCTCCCCGGAAGAAACGAGCATCTCCCGGTTGAACTCCGGCCCGACCGTTCGGCCCGAGTTCAAGCCGTGAAGAGCACAGGACGGTTCGCGTGGGAAGTGGAAGCACTTGTCATGGAGGCCCATGAGATGCTGGGCCGACTCTCGATGTTTCCATGGCCCATTATGGAAGAAGAGCACGGGACGGTTCGCGTGGGAAGTAGAAGCACTTGTCATGGAGGCCCATGAGATACTGGGCCGACTCTAATGTTTCCGTGGCCCATTATGGAAGAGGGGCAAATCTAGTAACAAGTTGGGTAGCTAAAGGCCCTTGAACAAACAATCTTCCACCCAATTGGGTAGCGCAACCCCTCGCATGCTTTTGGAAATTGGCTTAGTTTTGATGCCCCATTTACGAGATCTTATGTCCAATCATCTTGGCCATCAAATTTAAACTTCTCTCTGACAAAAAAATTTATGGAAAAAAGATTACGCCGGGCAATTGATTGGAAATCAAACTGGTCCCGTACTCTCTCTCACCGTCGGATAAAAATTCAAAAGCTGAGCAATCGATCTAAAATCCCCCTTTGGTTTTTTTGAAATCCCGTGTTGTTTATACTCTTATTTGTTTTAAAACTTTACTGCATCATCTATTCACGTCAACGTGACCAATTGCGCTGACGATGGACTTAATTACGCATCATGGACGATGATGAAGCGCTCCACTGCACAAATTGGAAAGAAGAAGAAGGAGGAGTCAATTGCACAAATCGACATAAATTACAGGGCTGAAAATTGAATATTCTTCAAACCGTCCTCGGATCTCCGGTTTTTTCATGCCGGCTGGACCTTTGTGAAAAGGTTCCTCACTGTCACTGTAGAGATCCTGGACTTTGAATTTTCTTGTCTCTTTTTTAGACTTTGAACAACGCTGCCGGCATTTATAGAATACCCAACAACATCCACGATTAGCACCTTTTCCAAATTTACAAATTTCATATTTTAGAAGCGGATTAGAATGCGCCCGTGATATGTTATTATTGCTGTCGATATCATGGTAAATAAGAAATTTCAGTTATTAACGCGATGAATGTTAATTTTATCGAAACGCGTCGTAAATAAAATTCTCAAAATCAGAAATTTCGTTCCAAAAGGAATGGTGGGAAGCGGAATATTTAAGCTAACTATTAAGAAGAAGGGTTGGATTTGGTACGTTTCTTTAATTATTCCAGCTATGGAATCAGTGGCCCTCCAATATTCCTTTGAAATTATTTCTTAATAAGAGAAGGGGTTACCATAATTAAAAAAAAAATAAGAAGGTAAAAAAAAAGGAAATAAATGAAAAAGAAAAGTAGTAATAAGCTGGACGCTTTAAATTCTCTTTTTCTTTTTGTCGTTTGAATTTCCGGAGCACAGTCCTTTCCATTTCAGAGCAAGTACCATCACTTCTCTTCTCTTCCCGATCTCTCCCTCTCTCTCTTTCTCTCTCTCTCTCTTCGCCTTCCTTCCTTTAGCAAAATCCCAGAAATCTCACCAAGCTCGCGCACCGAAGAGAGAAGAATCACCACCTCGCTGGCTGAGTACTTCGCTGTGGACCAGCCAGCGCTCTGGATTGGAGGGGCGCGGGGGCTGGAATTCGAATTGCCCCATCGGAGGATGAACGCCTGCGAGCTCCGCATCTGCGCTTCCTCGCTGGCCTAGGGGTGGCTGGACGGAGCCGGTTCCCTCCTTGCCCTTTTCCATGGCCACGCGCGTGTACAAAACCTGGAAGGGAAGTAACGTGAGTCCTTTGCCGAACTTTTTTCCCCTCTGTTTTCGGGCTCTTCCGCTCGGCTTTCTGGGTTTTTGTGCTCTGCTTGAATTTAGGTCGAAATTCGCTTGTCTTTTCTAAATCTGTGCCGGCGGCGTTGTTTCTGGGTGCGGTGTGGATTTGGGGAAATAAGACCTTCGTATATGTTGTTTCGAGTTTGGAAAATGGCGGGTGGTGTGCGATTTTGCTTTGTGGTGGCTGAATGCTTCCGGTTGTTCGCTTTTTATTGTCGTGTGGTGCTTTCGAGATGCTGCTCCGTGAAACAGTGAGGGAACTGTTGGTACTTATGTGACTTGTCTTAGTTATGATGGGATGAGTTTGTTTTAGCTGAGAATTGGAGGAAAAGGATAGAGACAGATATTCCTGGTCCCTAGTTATGATGGGATGAGTTTGTTTTAGCTGAGAATTGGAGGAAAAGGATAGAGACAGATATTCCTGGTCCCTAGTTCTTCGAGATAATAACGAGTGGATATGGGGTTCTTCATTCCCTTTGGCTTCTGGCTATGTCTTGTTACGATAGGTGAATTGGTATTGAGATGACGCTTGTGCAGTGCGGATACGTTTTTGCTGGACGGAGAGGATGAAGAGGGCAACCAGAAAATGGTGAAGATGTTGTGGAAGAATTAGCGTAACTGTTATATTCTTTTTTCTTTCATTTAAGTTGGCCTCTGGATGTTCCTTGTTGTATGCCACAGACATCTTCCATAGGAAGGCAGCAGGATGGGAGCAAAATCTGCTTTTGGTAATGGACAATAAACCAATGTTGGGTCTAGCCAGGCTCTCGGATTGTTTTGTGGAATTGCAGTAGGAAAGTTACCTTTTGTTGCTATAGCTGTTATACTTTAACTTGTATTCAGGTAAGTTGCCTTCATGTCTTTGATGCTTAAAGTCATTAGTTTGACCAATGTAGAAGGAAATATTGCATATTGAGATCTGTAATGCAGCTCCTTAGTGGTACATGACACCTTGCAAATATCACTTGAGTAGCTAGGCGGTGACCATGTTTGAGAAGAAGTAAAAGGAGTTGGCCCTTGATTCAAGCATTCCTAAATACTTTTTCTAGTTTCCCAAAAACAATATCCTGTGTAGGTCTGTTTTATAATCTGCCCGTGTTTGTCTACTCCTTTCTCCTCTTGTAACGCCCTGGGTAACTTAAAAAAGGCTGCATTGTTATGAGTGAGCTGCAGTTACTTTGTGCTTGTAGTGGATTATCAATATGAAAAAAAAACACCTGAATACCAGGGTATTGTTGAGGACTAGAGAGTTCTCAATTGGGTCGTTTTGGTGGTCTGTAATCTATGTGATATAGAGTAAGTGTCAGCTGTAGTTTTGCAGTATATGGGATTCTGAAGCCCGTTAACACAAGCGTGGTTTTTCAATTATCTGTTAAAAATTGGGCAAGGAGGACTGGTATAATACAGACTGATCTCGTCATTGTGATCAACAAAGCATCTTGTGCTTTGGAAGTTGTTTGCTCTTCCAATAATCCGTTCAAAATAGCTATTACATATAGACATGCATCATCATCAAAACTTAACAATTTTTTTTACTGCTTTCAAAATTTTGGAGAGAAAGCAATTAGTAAGAACTAAAAATTGCCTCAAAACCAAGAAGTTTAAGTTACCTGCTTCATGATTCTGAAGGGAGATTTCTGGAAAGTATTAGTGAAGTCATAAAGTATGCTGTAAACTTGACAGGGTTTTCTTTTTCCTCTAGACTTCAGATTCTTGTATGGTAATGTTCAATGGGAAGATGAGGCTGTGGGACAAACTAGTAAACATGCTTTGCAAATTGATAATAAGCAAAGGATATTTGCACTGGAAAGAAATATGAGTGGGAAATATTTGGGGGCATACATATGCATTAATCTAGCTCACTGTGAACTTCATGTGGTTCTCAAAATTGTTGTGCAATTCGCTAGGATTTGCTTTTCTTTTTTCTCCTTCCACGGTCATCCACGCCGGACATTGGTATACTTTTAATTGGAAATCATGCGCAATGTCACTACTACGAAGTTTGACCAATTGCCAATGTGAAGTTGTGATCAGCTATGGGCTTTATTCTGGTGCAAAAATTGGTGGGTCATCATTGTTGACAGTCATATAGCCACCACCTAGTGAGGCAATGGAGTTTTGTGAAATTCAGGACTCGTGATTACGTGGAGAGGCTGACTAATCCTAGTAGATTATCAAGACCACAAATATTATTACTAAGGTGAAAAAGAAGGGCAAGTCAATCTGTACGCACATACATGTGTACTTACTCTCTTTCTTGATTCTTTCTGGAGAAGATATGTGCATATCTTTTATAAAACTACTGGGCTTGCAGTCACCTACCTTGTGTGCAAGGGTGGGGAAAGGATGATTAGAATTGCAAAATGCGGAGGAAGTACCCATGTTATCACAAAAAGTACCCAGACTCTTCACTGGATAAGTAGACATGGGCATCTACCGGCACATACTGAGGAAGGGTTGTCTAGATTTGTTTTTTGCAACTTAAAGCAGAAGGGCTTTCTGCGTAGCACATTATGAATGAACTCTATTAAAGCCCCTAAAGAAATTTGATGCTCATAAAAGGGGGGTACAATGTATTTAATGAAAAAGGAATCTAAGTTCACATGAGTGTTGCAAGACATTATCAGCAAGCAGCAACTACAATTTCTAAACAGACTAAAAGCTGAGCAGTGCTCATCATCCTTATGTTGGCAATTTTTCTTTGCAGCTGAGGTTTTATGGATCTAAAGGGAGGAGGGGCTATCGAAAGATTTCATTGACATATTTAGATGTAGTTTATGTTTGGAATGTCTTGATTGTGTTTAGTGATGGTTGTTTTAGCACCTATGAATCGGACCAACTTATTCACATTGACTAGCCTCTGTAGTTGTAAGTTTTGTCTCAGCCCTCTAAGTAGTTGATTGGCACCAAGGCCATGATTCTTTCCACTTTTACTATCATGCATATTGTAGTGTGATTATGCAAAGCTTGTTATCAGTCAGCAGAAAATTTGTTAAGTGCATGCTGGTGACAATTAAGCATGAAATATTGGCAGGATTTCTAATTAAGGGAGGCACTTGCACCTAAAATTTTTCTCCTTTTATTCATGTCCTCCTGTGATTTTTTTTTCTCTACCTGTGTTGCTCATTTGAGTTGCAAGCTTTCATTCTTGACCTATTTTGTTGAAGTTGCTGGATTTTATGGTACTCTGTCATGCCATTTAATTGCTTTGGGAGATTTTTTCGTCGATATTTGGTGTTTTCATTTTGCTCTCTCTTCTGGGTTATTGCAGAAGTTCATTCTTCGTGGGAGATTGATATTTGGACCAGATGCAAAATCATTGATCGTGACATTAGCGCTTATCACAGTTCCAATGATCATCTTTTGCATATTTGTTGCTTGGCATCTTCGCCATGAATTTTCTACATACAATGCTGGATATGCAGTGCTGGTGGTAGCAATTTGCTTTACGATCTACGTGAGTCCCTCTGCCTGAACTTGGCCCTTAAGATTACAGAACTGTCCCATCTGATAGCTTTATATGTGTTCAGTTTTTCTATGTAGAACATGACTTTATGAGTGTACATTGAATTACTCAGAAGATGTTTCCTGCTCAATTATTGGGTGGCGAGCCTGCTTTACTTTCTTTGAATGCAGTGTTGGTGGCCATTGTTATACTTGGACGTTTAATTTTCTTTTATCATGAATTAGATATCTGTAGTTCAGTTTGTGACTAGATTATAGAGGTATGAAAGGTGAAAATATGACGACATCCTTCCTCTTGTTTTCATCATCTATTGGAAAATGGCCCTTTGAATGGTCTCTATTGACATGTGTTTTCACCTCTGCATCCTATGATGTTTCTTAATTCTCGTTGGTACTTAAGATTTTTTTTAATAATTATAAATTATCAAGATGCCTATTATGGTTAGTTGAGACATTTCTTATTGTAATTACAAAGTTGATTTTGATAGGTGTTGCTGCTTCTTTTTCTTACCTCAGCCCGGGATCCTGGTATAGTCCCACGGAATGCACAACCACCAGAAGAAGCATTGCGCTTTGACTCCTCAGCATCAGTTGAAATTGGGGGAAGACAAACGCCTAGCCTTCAGTTTCCTCGCACAAAAGAAGTTATGGTTAATGGTGTTAATGTGAGAGTGAAGTATTGTGAGACGTGCATGCTGTATCGACCTCCTCGTTGTTCTCATTGCTCTATCTGTAACAACTGCGTGGAGCGTTTTGATCACCATTGCCCTTGGGTAGGCCAATGCATTGGAATGGTATGCTATTGTGAACACTGGGTTTTTGTATGTTCTTCGTTTGCCTCTTGGTTGTTATTAAAGGCTGTCAATCAGTCACACTTTTGAAAATTATGCTTGCCTAACTGATTGTTGCCCTTTTGCTGCTGCAGCGCAACTATCGTTTCTTCTTCATGTTTGTATCTTCAGCCACTCTCCTGTGTATCTATGTTTTCGCGATGTCTGCTTTCTACATTAAGGTTCTAATGGATGAGCATCGAGGTACAGTTTGGAAGGCAATGAAGGAGTCACCTGCCTCTGTCGTACTTATGGCTTACTGTTTTATTGCTCTCTGGTTTGTCGGTGGACTCACGGGCTTCCATTTGTATCTTATAGGGACAAATCAAGTAAGTCTCATGCACCATTCACACGATGTGAGAGGGTCATGTCATTTAGTTGGTCTTTGCAGACTAATATCTAGCTTCTGTAGTTCTACCTCTTGGACTGAATTGATGCTGTTAAAGTTTCCTTAAATAATGCTTCTTTCACTGTTATTCCTTATGTTTGCTCTCATTTTATGTCTCATTTCTGGTTACAAGCTGTTGGGCTCTCTAGCATCAGTCGAGCATGAAAAGAACTTCTAGTATTGTCATATAATTTAATCATAGAGGGGCTGACAATTCATTCCTCTTTGAAGAATTGGATGGTTCATCTGCTCTGGAATTTAAAAGCCTGGAGGTTTAACGGAGAATTAGGGTTCCCTTTATGATTTGTTGCATAGTGAATATCTATATAGAAAACCGAGTTTTTCTGCAGTCCATCATTCAAGATATTTGGAAGGATTTGATATTTTTGCTGATGTGATGGATTAAATATCCTGAGCCACTAGCCTGAACAATATTTTGGTGCATATTTTCCAGTGCAATCAAGGGTCTGACTAATCTTTTCTTATGAGCACTTTGATGCATCCTTTTGGTCTTTCTTTGCAATTCTTTAAGGTGGTCTTTCTCTGTTTGCAACAAGGATTTATTGGCCATTTGCTTGTAAATTAAGACGTCTAATTTGGTTCCCATGTGAACATGAGCTCAGCTTCCAGATGGTGCTTTCTTCTGATTTGTGACAAAAAACACTTAATTTTCCAGACGACATACGAGAATTTCCGGTACAGAGCGGAAAACAGGTTCAATGCTTATGACCAAGGGTGCTTCAATAATTTTCTTGAAGTGTTCTGCACGAAGGTAAAGCCGTCAAGGAACAATTTCCGAGCTTTTGTCCAAGAAGAGGTGCACAGACCTGTTTTACCCAGCGAACGAGGAGCAGAATCAGAGATGGAAGAATTAGGCGCAAATCCACGCCCAAAGGTGGAGGATGATTTGGACATCGGTGAAGATCTTCTCAAAATCTCCCAGCGTCGGAATATCGAACTCGATCAAGATGGTCAAAGTAGAGGAAGCAATGGAACTCCAGAAAATAGTATAATGGTGGACTCCCCCATGGCTTCAGGTCATCGAGCTCCAACCATTAAATCTGAAAATCGGCGCTCAAGTTATGTGAGAAGTGGGAGTTGGGAAATTGCACCTGATGCTCTCGTGAATTCCACGTTCACGGAGAGAATCTATACTCCCTCAAGTGAAACACGCTTATAATTCGGAATCTATGATTGGCCTGCAAACAAAAATGAAAGTTTGGGCATCTTTCGGGAGCAGACACTTTATGCCCATCTCAGGTCTGATTCTGATATGAGCTCCCTTTGTTTCAGCTCTTTTTGTGTGCTATGTATCTTCCTATGATCAGTTAAATAGGAATGTTTGAATAGCATCTTCTCGATTTGTTGCTTTCTCCTGGCACATTTGTCTGTCCCCGCAGATTAAATTTGTATTGCTGGCTATATTGTTTCTGTATATAACCAGTATTTTAGGCACTTGAAATCTGTGCTTTCTATCTGCTCGGACTGATCAGTTGCATTCCCCCTATTCATCCGATGCCAAACTAGACTTGCGCTCTCTTGCTGTTGGTTGAAGATAAAAGGCTGGGCAATGGTCTTGGTAAACTTTAGAACTCAGAGGCCATCTTTTGACTTGCATTGCCCATAGCAGGGATCACTTGGGAATGTTCAAATTTGTCTTTGCACGAACTCAAACAAGTATTTTCTCGATACATACTTGTGATCATATGATGGAAAGGTGGTGGAAGCACATCTCTTCATACACTGAACGTTGCTTCTTTCTTGATCTCTTCAGTCAATGAATACCGGTCTGGGTGAAATTCCTCAAAGAATTGGTATTGTCATGTTCACTTTCAGTCTTGCTTTGATATTTGGCAATCCCGCAATTATATGTCGAGCGTAATCATGTGTTGTAGCGAAATGTGGAATTCTTGGTTTGATTCCGAGAGAGCTTAGTCATTCCACGAGGTTTACAAATTTTATGAGTTTCTTAAGGGGGCAAAAAAAGAAAAGAAATGTGTCCTTGCCTGCCTGGTGCAGATTTTGTGCTCTCCATGTAGCGGTTCATCGCTTCAGGTTTATCACTTGATCATTTTCTCCCTTCCCATCAATTGTGGAGCTATACAAGCTTTAGATTAAAAGTTTTCGTACTCCACCAACGAGATTTTTTGCTCCTTCACATGCCACACACTGATACAGTTCACATATGCAGGCGTTATCATGAAATTGTTACTCATATACACTAATCCAGCGATATAAAGAGGCGCTATCTGTAAAGTATTTGAAATGTGATTCTTGGCATGCATAATGTCGATCAGCGGCGTGTATTCAGCGAATCGACCTAAAGATGGATCAACATGTTGCGTTGCCAACTGAGTAGATATTACGCCTCTGACTCTCTGGAGCATACAGAAATCTGCAGAGGTAGTTGAAGAGTAAAATGCCCCGAAGATTAAAAAGATTCGGGCTCATCCTGTCTGTGCCTTGTCAGTGTGTTAATTCACCCTAAAAGAAAAAAAAAACGACGTGCGATCATTCGTGGATCTGGATTTTTTAGATGCATTGCACCTCTCTCAAAGGATGTGTGGAATGGAAACTCTGCCCTTCGGAATCTTCGAAAGGATATGATTAATCCGAGGAATTTCTAATCTTTCTTATCCAATGCAATCTTACCGTATTCAATTTTGTTTCGGCTACCAAGTCCACCTTTAGTGCTGGACAGTAAAACATGACGAGCTTGTTATATTGGTCACAGATTGAGTTATAAAGGGTACAATCAATCGTTATTGGACACCCGGTGCTACTGCCAGATGCTGAAGACCCAATTGCCATCCACAAACTGGCAATCTTTCTTAGCTGGAGTTTAGGTCGTGATCATTTCCCATAATCTAACCGAGGCATCCACCGCCTCAGATTATGCCTCCTTTTTCTCATATTCTGGAACTTGTCGTCTCTTTGGCTTCCCGAAACGTACCATACCGTAACTTGACCAACCTCTATTCCTTGACCTAACTCCTAACCATTAGACATCATACGGCGCTTTCCTAGGCCACAATTAGAGTACCCAAAACATGATTAAATAATCCATCGTTGAAATGTCAGAAGGAAACTTCAATAACCAACAGGATCAAGAGAGATGACAAGCTTGTTATATAGGGGACAGATTGAGTTAAGATAAGTACAAATCAGGCATTATTTAACACCTAGTGCTACTGCTAGATGCTGAATGCCTAATTGCCATCCACAAATAGGCAATCCTTCTTGGCTGGAGTTAGGTCGTGGTCATTTCTCATCATCTCACCGAGGCATCACATCCTCATTTCTCTCATATTTTGGAACTTGTCATCTCTTGGTTTCCCAAAACGTAGCATACCGTGACCGGACCAATCTCTATCCTTGACCTAACGCCTAACCACTAAGCATCATTGGGCGCTTTCCTAGGCCACGATTAGAGTACTCAACACGATGAAACAATTCATCTTTCAAGTGTTGGAAGAAACCTCCAATAAGCAACAAAGATTAAGAGAGACGTAACCATAGATAAAAAAAGCATTAACATTCCATTTCATCACTTTTATCAAGTAATAATGTGAAATGTGGGCTTTTCGATAGAAATAACATAAACCGACATAATTTTCTTTTCGGTGAATCAATAGCTTGACATTGTCTATCAATTAATCAAATAGTCTATTGAGTATTTTTCGTTGTTCGTCAGATTTTAGTCATGTGAAGAATAACAACAGTAAGCACGTCGTTTTTTTTTTTTGTAAAGTAAGCACGTCGTTTTTGTGTGTACATATATAGAAAATCATTACATATACATAAAACCTTGCCAATTGGCATGTATCCTTTCCCTATTTCAATAACAAACCTTGAGATCCATACTTATATGGATAAGGTACTTGATATCCACATAGGCTTCATCATCAACATTATAACGTACTTCATCAGCCCAACATACATCCGTCCCGAAGTCGACCCATATCATCGATGTCAACAACGTAATCAAAGTACTCCCGAAAACCGAATCCTCAAGCGTGCTAATTGAACACAAGCTCTGCCATCGATTTCCGCACATCAACTCAAAGCACATCGAAATAACACCACTAAGCAAAGACCGTGACAAAACACATCAGAATCCACCTTCCCTCGAATATTGGTAGGTAAACCACCAATTGACCGACCACGACTCTTGATCGAGCCTAATCAGCGGTCGAAATTCCACCCTCTCGGAGTCGCAAGAGGCACAGTTTGAAGCACGTGTTCCAATGGCTCTTACCAACGAGAACTCGACACCTCGTTGCCAAGTCAGGTGACTATCTCCCATCGCCACCCTTCATTTGTCTTCTGCCCCCTCAAGTACAGGGTGTAGAGCCCCCCTCCACCATTGGATCTCCCTGACTAGCAAAAAGCTAGTCAGACGATCCGGGTCGCGCACGATCACTTGGGAGTTTGCCTAACTACTTGGATGTTTCTCGGCCCGACCCTAGATTCTGACAAGTTAGTAGCCACGTCTTCCGTCGTCAGTCGTCTATTTGATCATTCATTCATAAATAAAGACGGATCAAGCGGTGGTTTTACACGTGGTAATGATTGGGATCGACCTCGAGCTTTTGACCTAGTCCCTAGGCTAACGTAGGCTTCGGTTTTGGGTCCATCTTGACGTGGCATGTGATGATGACGACAGGGTGGCCATGCATTTTGGGACAGTAAAGGGACAAGAAAGGGGTCGTTGGGTTTAACTATTGAGAACTTCGAGTCATTTGGAAATTAATAAATCAAATGGAAACGTGTAGATCTTCTAAGATTGAATACGACAGCTTATTTAAAAGGAGGACGTGGTGTGCTTACAGGGGATCTTATAGGGGATATAGATAGAGTAGGAAGCATATTACATGCAAAATGCATGAGAATAGTGTTGTGCCATGAGATTAATATAGCATTTCGGGAACTTACCCACTTAAACATATGGCGCTTGGGAATAATTAAACAGGTTATTCATGAAGGCGTTTAACTTGTTTATATAAGATAAGGACCGATTTTATGCGAACTGACCCGGTTACTCATTTGAGATACAAGTTAATCCAGACTAAAATTTTAGTTTATTATCTATAAATACGGTACGACCGACTCAGTTATTCATTTGTGAGATAAGTTGACCCATACTAAGATCGTAGTGTATCATCTACAAATACGATACGACTAAACATGTTTTAACATTGTCATTTTTCTACCCAAAAGAATTGGGAAATAGCAGTCATCCTAAGAAGAATAAGAGAAAAAACTGAAACATATCCGAGGACACAAAAGTTTTAAACATTATGATATAGAACGCTTCAAACTCTTATTTTATGTTTCGATGCGGAAATGATCTTATGTCTTCATTCTATTGTGAAGTAATCAATGTGCACTAAACTTGTGAAAACCATGGTTCTTGTGTTGCATGTCACAAGGAATTGTGTTCAATTGTTTTAAATGTGTGTATCATGTGGTGTTTGTCACGGCGGTGCATTCCATAATGGTATTGATGGTATCATTTCATGTGGAGCGCTTCCTTAGATGTGTCATGTTCACTTGAGGGAGTTCCACTTTGATTTAACATTGTTGTGTTCAAATCAGCCAATCTAATATGCCTTTGTTTCGACAATATCATTAAAGCATTTGATTCGAATTGCCGACCCAACTACCAAGGATGTGGATAACCTCTGCACTTCCTTAAACTTAGGATACCCTCATCACGGATCGAGAAATAACCACACATCTACAAATTTTTGTGTTCTTTATCAGGATGTAGTCAGAAAATTTTACCGAGCCATTCCACAGTTGGGAACTGTTAACGTACATGCACCAAATTCTATGAACCATCGTCAACTATTTTAAATACTTAAGCTATTACATCATGGCAAAATTTAATATTTAAGAATTTCGATTATAGTAACTTTGTATTGACGAGGAGAGTGGGATTGTCGGAACCCGACCAATCTCTATCTGCTTTGGTAATCTTCCAATCTCCATAGGCATGTAGATTTGTGCTCTTTTTCGCATGAGTGTGGTAATCCGAATTTAAGCATTGATCGAGGTGAATTAGTGCGTTTATCACTCGACCACAAAGAGGAACTTATTGGGGCGCTTCAACTAGGGACACGTGTGGTGTGAACGAGATATGCATTGTGCGAGTTGCTGAACAAAGCTCTTTTTTCTTTCTAAAAGCTGGCATGTTGCCACACGTTTCTCGATTGCTAATTGCCAAAAGCATTCGATCTGCCTCCTACCTTTTTATCTTTTAAACCTTTTCTTCTTCTTCTTCTTCTTCTTCTTTTATTAAATTTAAGACTGACAAGAATGTTCAAATCGATGGAAGCGGGCGATATTCAATGCTCAAATTATGTGGGGTCAAAAGGCTCCATAAGGAGAATTCAACTCAATACATTTGTCTTAAGATGGGCCTCTCGGTACATGAATGGTCTATTTCGTGAGCACATATCTCATTCCTCGTCCACGACTTTGAATCCGGCAAGCCCTTTTTCATTTATAATGCTATCGTTTCACTCTCGGCTGCCGACAAACGGGTCGCCATCAAGAAAGCAAATCATGAAATCCATCTGATCTGGCGGTCGATGGTGAGTCGAGCTTCCATGCATTGGGCATCGGATGTGCCTAATGCTCTCTTTGGAAGTAGATCCTTAAAAACCCGTACGCCATCGCTCGTGAGCGCATGGTTTGTTGACCGGAAAGAGTAGCAAGTGGTCACATGTATGTGCATGGTCTTAGACAAAGTCAATCGGACAACGTATCTACAAATATAATCAGTAAGGTATAATTAAGTTGAGCAAGAGCAAAATGTATTAATGTATTATAAAGAATAAGAAAAAGGAAACACTAGCTGAAGCAAATACAGAAGTCGAAAATAAAAGTAGTGTACACGGGAAAAATAATCATCCTCGTCCCCAAAGAGTGCAGAGCACACCGAAGGAATGATTCTACTGAAGAAAAATCAAAGAGAGCTATCTAGGGAAGCGAATTTTCAACTGGTTGACGAAGGGTGATGACTTGAATCTGATGGTGGTGGCGGCTCAAAGTCTTCCCCGCCGCTTCCCTGGTCGTGTTGGGGGGGCGGCGGCGGCGGCGGCGGCGGCTGGAAGTATCCTAATGGAGGCCGCTGAGGGAAAAACAGAGGAAATGAAGAAGAGAAGGAAGAAGCACCAACAAAACCAGATGATGACGAAGACGCATATAAATCTGATGAAGGAAAAGGCAGCGACGGCGGAGACGGAGAGGGCAACGATAACGAGGACTGCAAAGCCATCTGCGAAGAATACATCATTTGCTCCACCAAACTCGCAGGTTGATGTTGCCCTTGAAGAAGCTGAGAGTAATCCCAGTAGTCTCTCACATGGACGCCTTCAACTCCTCTCGGATATTGTGGGACCACCCCCACAGACGAAGAAGCTAGCTGACCTGCTGCCGTGGCCGGAGGAGCAGAGCCGGTGGCAAGGGTCGCAACTGCGGCAGAGGAACCGTAAGTCGGGACATTGGGCGGGATGACCCTGACGCTTTCGGGGAAGTTGAGCTTGGCACGGTTGCCCCGGAATCGGAGGGCGGCATCGTCGTAGGCCCGGGCAGCGGCTTCCGCCGTGTCAAAGGTTCCTAACCAGACCCTTGCAGCTTTTTGCGGGTCACGTATCTCCGCCGCCCATTTCCCCCACGGCCTTTGCCTCACTCCCCTGTATCTCCTTCTTCTCTCTCCGCCTTCGAAGGGCGGCACACCAGCTCCAAAAGGTACCGGCGGGACGGTGGACGTAGCGGTGACAGTCGTTGCCTGTGGCCCTGGATAGAGAAAGGACATAAGCGTTTTTGTCATCAGCATTCTTCGGAAGCTCACATTCTACGTGAGATGCTACATTCGAAACACACTTCAACAAAAAAGAAAAAGAAACGTGAAAATATGAATCTCAATGGTAAAAATAATTATTGAAATTATAAAGACATACACTCGTCATCACGTTTTTTTAATATCGTCAATGGAGGAAATAATAGTTAGTATCACATTTAGAAGTAATGAACTAACAATAGAGTAAACCACCAAACTTTGTTTGCCTATCATATTGTGGCATTTTGGCATTTCTGTTAAACATTCTATCAATTGTCTTGTAAGTCAATCTCACTTTCAAAGTAGAGATGAGCACTCCACTTGATTTTATTCATAATCATCATCGTGAAAAATAGATCAGTCCCCGAGATGCGTTGGTGGTCTATCAAAATCAATGACCGAATTAAGATAAAAAGCTACCAAATTACGTCGTGATAGCATTGACCTATCTAGAAGTCTTCAAATGTATTGCACACAAGAATATATGTAGTGTTCATATTTATAATATCAATATATTATCTAATTATCGATAGTAAAAAAATTTAATTGCTGTTCTATCGATTTCGTGACCGAACCTTTTTTTTTCCTCAATAAAAAATAAGTGAATGGCTGCAAGGAGTTGATGACCATGAACAGCCAATGCACGCAAAAGTTAGATAACCTAGATATCCCCTTCATAGCTCATCACCAGAGAAATGGTCGAAAAAAAGAAAAGAACCGCTTCATACCATCCTACATACAATTCATAGGCTCATATGAGGATGACATGAAAGTAGAGGGAGATATGAACCTCTTAGCATATGTTGAAATTTTAGGGTTTAGGATTTAGGAAACCAACGATATCAATATCGGCAAAAACCGAGATTCATGTAAACCCTAGCACTTAAAGGCAAATGAAGAACCAAAAGGCAATGGAAAGAAAGAAAAAAGAAGAAGGGAAGAATAAGTGATTAGGATCACTAGATCCACCTACGGAAGAATTTATGCAAACATCATTGATCTTATGATTAGTGCTTAGATCTTAGCGGTAAACCTTTAACCATTCCGCTTCTCTACAATTCAATATGAGAAGTTCTTTTGTCTTCTGGATATTAATACAGTATTCCTACTAATAACAGATAGAAAAAAGTATTTATATTATTTGAGAACTAGCCAGTGGAGATATCATCGTCTCCGTATGTATACGATTGAGATTTTACTCATATTATCATATGGTTGCTTATGGAAAACAGTTTTCTCTATTAAAGGTGGATAGATGATCTCTCTTTTTATGTTTTTTTCTTTTCTTGAAATAGTACAAATGCTGTCATTTTTTCTTTAATGATTTCTGAGAAAAATAGATTAGATAGAGAAAGAGGGGAAGAAGAATTAGGGACTAACCAGCTGAGGAAGCAGAAATGGTATATGGCTCTCTTATTGCAGCACTTCCACCATAGATCCCATAGTAATCCCTTTGACTTGAAGAAGGCTCGCCCAAAAACTGTGAAGAACTCCCTGCTTCATCACGTTCTCTCTTTTGCCCAACAGCCCACGGAAACTGTGACGAGCTACCGGCTGAAGCCGAATCATAAGCCGATGAAGAAGTCGATGTCGAGTGGAACGCTCCCCCGTGTTGACCGCCTCTCGTCCCCGAGACGACATGCGTTAGAGCCGAAACTATCGCCGACATCTCTCCAGGCTGACAATACGCCGAGTACATCGGCATGACTCCCTCGTCCATTGGCTGTGTTTGTTGCTGGTTTAGAAGTCGGTGCTGCGCCGGGGGTTGTTGCTCTTCCTCTTCCTCCTCATCGCCAGCGGCGTCGGAGGGTGGATAGCCCACGTAATCGTCTCTGCTCCGACGGTTCGCCACCTTGATAATAGGAAGGCATGAACGCGCAACGCCCTCGTCCAAAAAGATTGAAGTACGAAAGAAAGAGAGGGTTGCTTGATTTACACAGATTCTAACTCTTTATCGCTGCAAAGTATGGAGAGAAGACCCTCTTTCGGTCTTATGTTTTGGTAAGTGAAACTTCTCTTTATATGAAGGGACTGTTGTCGGTTTCACAGCCGCCGCCATTGCTACAGTGCGGAGGCGCCTCCTTTTTGCTGGAATTTATAATAATAATCTCTCTCCTTCTCTCTGTTTGCGTGTACTTACTCTTGTTTGCTTTCCGTGGGATGCAAAGCGAATTAGAACTAGCGAGAGATCAGAAGATGCCGTCTTTGACGAGAGAAGATAGTGTTCACACAGGTTTGACCGAGCTGTAGAAAAAGCAACTAAACGACTTGGTGCCATTGAGGAGCGGGGGAAAGGTGCTTGTGGATGGAAATTCTCTCTTTTAAAGTAATTTGTCACTCAGTCCTACAGGAGGCCGTTCACGGTGCAATGAATTTTCTTATTTTAAACCAGGCGAGATTTTTATAAAAATGATCAACTCGAATGGATAAGTCATTATGATGTATTTTCACTTAAAGATTAAAGGAATTTGTGTTCGAATTGATCTCTTTCTGGGCTAAAATTGTGTACATACTTGGGGAGTCCATCCTATTGGAAAAATGGGCTGTGGAGAAGTTGAAGTACGACTTGGGCTCTGATTAAAAATACTGTCATTGTGAACAAATTGGAAAAGATCACGTGAAAAAAAAATGAAAAGTTAGGGTTTCATTGTTTGACCTCTATTTCTAAAATGAAAATAGCAACTCAACGGTGATTGTGAAATTGAACAGAGCAGATTGCATATTTGACCATAGTTCATAATCCTTGTTATTTCCTATGTTGACGTATGTTGATTTACGTAATGCTACTTGCAAAGAAACCCCTTTTAAGTTAGTCGAATCTAGTCCCTTTTGAGCACAAGGATGATCCAATCTTTCTGACCAGGGACAAACCGCAGAATGTTTCGATTCATCTTTGTTTTTTTCCCCCATGTTGGGCAGAATTTTCTTTCGAACGAATTGAATGTTTGGTAGCTTCTCCTAGTCAGCCCAGGACAGAATTGAATACGTCATATAAGTAAAGCGAAGACACTCAATCTTGCCGCGTGCTTGACTACGACTACGGACTCCTCCAAAGCTTCATTCGATGCCGTACGGCAGGCGTATACATCAGGAAGGAACACGTGCCCTGTTGAAAAATACTCTTCTGGAGAAACTTTGGTCGAGATCTTAGCAGTAACATTTCGGTCCATCGTCAATATGCTACGGAAACAAACAGTATAGTGAAAATCAATACGATTCGATTCGATTCAATATATTCTTTTGGGATAATGACTCAAATGTTCTTTGAACTTTGATCCGATGTTCAATATGCGATGTGGTCCATGAATTTTCAATTTGTTTGATATGATGCTTGAATTTTTCCTACATGTTCAACTTAATCTCTGAACTATATGAACGTGTTTAATACCATCCTTCCATTAATTCAAGTCCATTGACAACATTGAATACTTCTGTAAGTTGAACATATAACGAAAATCTTGAAACCACATTGAATAAATTAAAAGTTTGTGAATCACATTGCATATTGAACTAAAGTTTAAGGACAATACTTTAACAAATTAGAAGGTTGCGGATAACATTATATATTGTTCATGAATTAATTATGTCATTTTTCCTGTCTGTTTTTTGCCTAGATAGTCACCCTTTTTCGCCCATAATAATTGGAGTTTTCTGAAAATTATAAGGAGACAAATTTCCAAGAAGCTGACACCCGTTCAAATGCACACAAATAGAAAAAGTCTGTTCAGTCGCACGCCAAATGGCATAAGCACGAATAGGGCGACGCGATGTAAGCATTAATCTTCCTTGGAAAATGCAAGCAGTTTGAAATTGCGAGCCACGACGCACGACATAATCTCCCCTCCAAAAGGAATGAAAGTCCACCCCCACGAGTCACGTCATGGCTCGACTATTTTGAAGATTGATCTGGCAATTGACCAGACGCATCAACCCGTATATCCCGGGTCTTAAGTCGGATCCACATGCATCTCGTTTAACTCCCAACACCAAGTCGCGCATCATGAATCCATTCTCGACCATACATTTAGGTTCAACATTAATGGACATTTACTCGATTCATCCACCGATCACATGCTATCCGAATGCTGCGCACCTCATCAATCTCGCGCTCCAAATGTGATCAAAGATATATCGTCCATGACTAAGATCGAGATATTCTTGTAGGATTTTAGATAGGCCCAAGATTAGCGGGCGCTGTTCAATCGACATCTCCCAAGCACATGCTTACAGTCTCGTCACTTCTCCGTCGCACCCGGACGACGTGCACCTTGTCAGTTCCCATGTTCCAAGCATGATCAAAGTCAGATCCTCAATGTTGAGATGAAGACGTTCTCGTAACATTAGGGTATTAGACAGCTACACGCCGCCACGTGAAATCCATATTTTTTCCCCCGTCATATGTTGAAAGAAGACGGGGAGAAAAGGACATGGACCAGCCAAACATTTACCCCGTCGCATGCAGCCTGCCGGCAGTAAAATCCAAGAGGGATCAGACGAGGATGAGTTTTTGGACCACTTTCTCAACGAGAAATACGAGAACCACACGTGGAGATTTCCGTATATTATAGGTAGGGGTTAGATGCTGATGTATCATTTCATCATTTGTTAGGGCACAACCTACGAAGGCCAACGACAATGTGCACGTTCACGTCGAGCCACGTCGCAACATGAGATTTCGTAGGCAGGATGTGTTCCCTTGTGACTTTTGCTTGGCTTCTCTACAGCTTCTAGATAAAGTTCGGTCTTTTTACTCGCGAGGATCCAGGTTGATGACGACTATGCGCACGCCTACCTCCTTTGCAATTGTTCTCCTTATTATATTCCTCCTCAGCTTGCATGGACATATTATATTGAGGAAATAAAGACGTCTCGAATTTTCCATACCATCCCAAGTACACACGTCTCTTTGCATCTTGAGTTTTGCAACTTCATTCCGGGTTTGCGTCATGGCAAGAATTATTAAAAAAAGAAGAAGTAAAGTCCTAAACTTATTGTAATCGTGTTTATTTAATTTTAAATATTTATTTTTTTTATTAATTGAGTATTAAACCTATTACAATTGTGTCTCATCCAGCTAATTTTGATTAACAGTGATGACGTGGACGTCGATCCTCCTACATGCCACCACCAACATTCGTGTGGAAAAATTTTAATCACATTTTAATATTTTTCAAATTTTTATTTCGTTTTCATTCTCTTTCCTTTTTTTTTCTTCTTCCACTTGGTTCGGTCGATGACCAGCTATAGACAAGATTAGCAACGCTCCACCTTGCCCATCAATGGCGAGGGCGAGCCTTGCCAAATCTGAAAAGATCAAACCTGACCCATCTCGCCGATGACTAGTTGGAGAATTAAGGAAAGGAAGAAAATTCAAAATATTCAAAATAAAATTTCACATTAGCGCTGGTGGGGCCATGTAGAATGGCCAACATCTACATCATGCTACCCATTAAAATTGATCAAATAGACTGAATTGACATAACTAAAAAATATTT
Source organism: Melaleuca alternifolia (assembly GCA_019926035.1). NCBI lineage: Eukaryota > Viridiplantae > Streptophyta > Magnoliopsida > Myrtales > Myrtaceae > Melaleuca > Melaleuca alternifolia. The sequence continues at coordinate 281,573 of JAGKPW010002286.1, forward strand.
GGGACTCAATTGGTCGAAATGATTAATACTAAATTGTCACAATAGCGATTGATTTAGAATTTTTTGGTAAGTTTTCCTACATATATTGTGCTCATTTTCACCAAGTTGCCATTTTTTATACCCAAATCATACTCACCCTAAAAGTACAATTGCATTTTAAACTAACCTCTTCCCTCCTCCGCCATCTCTTTCTAACTTAGAGAAAATTACTTAAAAATTTTTAAACTTGTTGCATTTTTATAAAGTTAGTCATAAACATTTTACTAATGCTAGCTGAGCCCCAAACAATTGTAGATTTTGTCAATTAGGTCTATCCGATCAATTTTGATCAAGAATTACCGATATAGATGAAGACTATCCTACGCGACATAACTGATGCCCTCATCGACATTTAAAAAATTTCTATAATTCTTTTGGTTTTTATTTCGATTTTCCTTTTATTTACTCTTTTCTTGTTCGTTGGAGGGAGGCCTAGTGAGGGTGTCACGACCCTTGCTAGCCAAAGCAAGGGTGAGCGAGCCCGCATCCAAACACAGTGAGGGTCGTGATGCCCTTGCTATGGCTTGCCGAGGGTCATTGGCCTTCCTTCTAGAGATCAAGACAAAAGAAAAGAAAAGGAAAAAAGACGAAGAAAAAAATAAAAATAAAAATAAAAAAATTCAACAATATTATTTAAATAGTCGATGCTAGCATTTACCACTACACAAGACTACTAGTGTCCATGTTGGCATTTCAAGTCAAAATTGACCGAATGGAACTAATAGACAAAAGTAAAAAAGTTTTAAGACTGAAGTGTCACAATTAAAAGGTTAAAGAATAATTTGAAATGTGTAATGTGGTTTACAAACTCTCAATTCATTCAATGTAATTCTGAACTTTTTGGTATATGCTCAAACTAGTCTTTTCACTATATGATAATGTTTAATATTATCTTTCCATTAATTTAAATTTAAGGACTACATTGAATTTTTTCATTTGGTTCATGGATTGGTTTGGACACATACAAAATTTTAAGGGACCATATTAAACAAATTGAAAGTTCGAGGAACTCTCTGAACTTTTTGGCACATGCTCAAACTAGTTTCTTCATTATGTGAGAATGTTCAATATTAATTAATTTAAGTTCAGTGGCCACATTAAATATTTTCATGTAGTTCATGGACTGGCTTGAACATATACAAAAAGTTAAATAACCAAATTAAACAAATTGAAAATTTATAGACTACATACATTTGATTCAAGTTCATGGATCACATTGAATAAATTAAAAGTTCAAGAATCACGTTACATCATTGGTCAAAATTATCATTAGTGTTGTATAATAGATTGGGGACTTTTATTTTGTTTTTGTAATTATCCACTCTGACTCACAACCTTTAGGTGCTAAGCCAATCACCTCTCAATCGTCAATGACTTCAAATCGGCGGTTGGTCGTTCTCTCCCTCGGTTGGTCGGACCACCACGAGCTTCGTCACAGAGCTCTTTGGGCTCACATGACCTCCACCAGGCGGAGCTCACGGCTTGCACTTGGGCATGGTGACAAGAAGTTGTTTATGGCGTCAAGATTCAAGATTCAAAATCTCAAATCTAGACATGGTGGGGTGGTCGGCTTACGGTACAAGGTGGATAGAGCAGCGCGAGGTGGACAGTGAAATGGACGGTGGCTTGAGATAGGTACAGCGTGGTAGACCGGTGGGTGGTGTTTAGGGGCATCAAACGGGTGGGTCGAGTCATGGGTCGGATCATATTTAACCCATCTAACCCGTTTTGACTCATATTCATGTGGTGTAAATATAATGACCCATACCCGATCCGACCTCGAACCGACCCATATTGTTAAAGTACTTCCATATTTAACCAAATTCATGAAAATTTGCTTTGTGATTTTTTTAAAAAAAATTATTGTTAAAATAAATTTATGCAATTTTTTTTTATAATTTTTCTATTTTTTTTTAAATTTTTTTTAGAAATTTTAATTTTTTTTATTTTTAAAATATATTTTTTTTTCATTTTTTTTGCTTTTTTCTCTTCTAGTGACAGGAGTCTGGTGAGCTCACTCCTCGCCTTTTGGCCAGTGGCCAACTTAGAAAAAGGGGAAAAGGAGAAAAAGAAAAGGACAGAAAAAATGGAAAAATAAAATTAATAAAATTTTTATTTTTTAATAAAATAATTAGAATATCATAATTTTCATAGTCTAAAAATGACTTGTTAATAATATTTAAAATGATTTGTTAATAATACTTAAAATTAATTAAGTAACTCATTTATGACCCGTTTAGAACTCATTTAAGACCTATGAGGTTGTTAAATGACCAATTTTAGACCAAACTAATCCATTTATAACCCATATTATCAAATATGGGTTAAAATATGAGTCTTTGACCCATTTTGTCACCTCTAGTGGTGTTGGATGGCGGTGTTTAGCCGAGGTGCACGGTGAAGAGAGAGAGAGGTTTGGAGAGAGACAAGATTGAGGTTGTATCTTGGCAGCAATGACAACATTGAAGTTGATGGTTTGATGCACAATTAAAACTATGATTATTTTTATGTTTTTTTGTCGAAGGGGGCGTTTTGATCTTTTAGCAAGGGTTGCGAGTACGATATGCTAATTATAAATTTGATTAATTAGGGTTGCAAGTTAATATGGGAGTGAAAACGGAATATGCTTGATGTAAAAGCTCAACTTGAAGAGACAGAGGGAGAGAGAGTTAAAATATCTCATATCATTCAATTATGAAATTTATATGCTTCTTGGATACATACGATCACCCTTCACCTATTGTTTGAGTTTTTAGGTAGGGTATTCTCACATAGCATCTTGCACTCACAACCCTTTGTCAAGTGTGCGTTTACACAGCATCGAGCTTGCAAGTTCTTTCTCAGCTTCTGTCACGTGTGCGTTTATTCCATTTCTCAAATTCTCCGCGTCATTCCTAATATGGCTTACGTATTTGAAGAAATGTTTAAGAATCTCGTATCACTTGATTATGGGGTTTTTATACTAATTATGTACATATATCTCTATTCACCGGTGAGTTTAAATTTTTAAGTTGAATTTTCTAAGAGAGAGAGAGAGAGAGAGATCTTATTTTGAATTTAGATTTGGCGAGTTGACTAAGCCAAATGGACATGTATTCAATCTAGTGAATGGGACATGAGATGGAGCACAATAGTAGACATCCTCATCCTTACTTCGACACCCCAAATCATACGCGTACAAGGATATAAATCACGAGTTAGCACGAGCAGAAAATCTAGGGAAGAACTTAGAACACGAGTTCCCTTGTTCGAGGCAGTTTCGTACCTAAGTCCAGTCTACTATGCTTTTGATGAAATTGGACCGTTGATCATTCAAGTACCACAATCCAATTCAACCATATGGCCATGATCCACTAGATCCTAAACCTCCCTCTTTTATGGTCCAACATTCTTATCATATGTTGATTATTCCTCGGAATCATCGACTTCATACGAAGTTAAGTTCTGCTCTGTTAGGAAATTTCCTGCTCAGAAGTCTTGGACCTTCTTCCCTTCAAGTTCTCATCTCATCATTTTTGTATCATGCGGAGCACATCGGTTGACGTAGATCTTGGGTTGACTCACTTCTTCCCCAGCCAAAGCCAGATTCGACCAGGTCTTCGGGTTTGATCATTGGAAAAACAAAAGTGGAAAACGTGATGCAGAAAGACATTATTGTTCGGGCAATTGGCTCACTTTATCTGATTTTTTTTTTGGATAAGGTCATATGTAGAGTCTTTTCAATATTGCACCGACGCCAGGTGCATGCTCTTACTTTTTCTTTTGGAGTCAAATTAGTTATATGATCAATAACACTTCGGATTATCTCTCATGAATATTGACCGAAACCGGATAGAAATACATTAAAAATCAAAAAAAGAAGAAGAAAAAACTTAGCGACAAGATGGTTCAACTGATCTTGATTGGAATGTGCATGATGTGGCGTGCCTAGTGATGCGATCCATCGAAAAAGCCAAGTCAAAAGTGTTGATGACACGTTTAGCAAACCCTGATAATAAAGAAAGATGACCTACAAATGCAAAGTCGAAATTAACTAATCATACATGGAAGTCACATGAAGATGCCCTAGACCACGAGGGAACATATGGCATGACAGGTCCAGTAAAGTTGGCGGGCAAAAAGAAGGAAAGAACTAGATTTGACCTCTTGAGCGTTTGGATCAACATTAACAATGACCATTCGTAGAATAATTTTCACTCTTTATATAATTCCCAACAGCAATGCCAGATGTACGTTACATTAGATCGATTTTTTTTGTTGTTGGTAAAATTAGATTAGATCGATTTGACTATCGAAATAATGGAAAATCAAAGGTTAGGACAATCAGGAGGAGCAGGTAGAAGATTTAGAAAACAAACAAAAGAAAAGTTAGAGACATGTTTTCCACGAAAGGAATTTGTTTTCATAACTTTTATTTTTTTATTTTTATTTTTTGACTTTTCGTCTTGAAGATTCTACTTTCCTCTTCACAAGTAATCTACGACCAAAGGTGGCGTGCTTCTAATCCGATTGGCTTCTTCTGTTTCTCATCCAATCTATTTCGGGTCAAGGGAAAAATGAATAATATATGAAGAAGAAGGTGAACTCCAAACCTTGGGTAAGAATTTGGAATTTACCCATTCTACTTTTCTAATTGGAATTTCATGCTATTTTTCAATATTCCTCCTCATCTCTTTGTCTCTTTTGAATTTGACTGGCCAAGCTAATGCCAGATACAAAGAATTTAGGCTGCCAAAATGTTTTTTTGTCTTTTCCTCCTTTCATGCAAACACTAGGAGGGCACTATGGTACATAGATTCAATTGCAAGGCAATGTCCAACCCTAGCTACACTCAAGCAGAAATATGTGGTGAGCATACATATATGTAGCACAACGGGTCCATAATTAGATTTAGATCCGATCATCTGCCCAATGAATAGATTGAGTCGGACATGACCATTCGTCAAAAGGGTGAACTTAACCAATGAGGTTAGGCCCTCCAGGCGAGGCGCGGCCAATTTGGTCTTTTTCCATATGGGCAAGCCTAAATTGATTTGTTTGCAACCGGACATGTGGCTTCTTAAGACCTACCAAACATTAATAGAAAAAAGAACTAGTCTTTTATTCAAGGGAATAGGCTTGTTGAAGCGTTTTTAAGCCTAGCACAGCCCAGTCAGCTCGAAGAATAGCATAGTGACAGGAAGGTACACGCAACAAGTAGACGCGAAGTCAGAGCGGAGTTCGTCCCCAAGCCCACCCAATGATCACTTCTAACTTGCAACCATGTCGTGTATATGAAATGGAATGCAGCGAGTCCTCTCCTAAAGAAAGTGGAGGGTCATCTTGCCCTCTTTTTATTTACTTGAAATCTCCTCTAATTGGATGATGATGCCAGATTAGTGCCCGCAAGCTCCACCCCATGTCATCTAAAGTAGCAAAAGATGCAATTATCAAATGTCCACCTTAGATTTCTAGTGGAATATTGACCACAAAAGATCACCCGTTAATCAATTTATCTAGATGGTCATTCATTTCTAATTCTTAGGTGAGGTGTCATTTGGCACAATGGGTCAAAAATTCATATGTTGACTTGTATGGAATAGTACGGGTTATACATGAGTTAGCTTAAAAGATTAAATGGGATATTGACCTTAGATTTCTAATTCTTAAATGAGTTAGTTTAAATGTCCACCTTAGATTTCTAGTGGAATATTGACCACAAAAGATCACCCGTTCATCAATTTATCTATATGGTCATTCAGTACTAATTCTTAGGTGAGGTGTCATTTGGCAAAATCGGTCAAAATCCATATGTTGACTTGTATGGAATAATATGGGTCATACATGAGTTAGTTTAAAAGATTAAATTGGTTACTTACTAACCTAATTGGTCTCAATTGAGTTATAAATGAGTCATAAATAAATTATCTAATTAGTTTTAAGTGTCATTAACAAGTCATTTTTAGATTATGAAAAGCTTAAGATTTTATTCTTTTTCTTTTTCATTTTTTTCCCTCTTTCTCAGTTGATCGCCAACAAAGAGGCAAGGGACAAGCTCACCAAACTCCAAGGAGGCTGAGACCTCGTCAAATTAGCGAGCTCGAGTCTCGTTGAGGTCGGTGAGGCTTGATCCTCGTCTCGGGCAAGCTCAAGAGGCCAGGTCTTAAGACATGAGGTGCTAACTCGACTTTCCTGCATATGGTGGTGAGGTTGAGCTTGCCCAAGGTAGCCACCAAGCTTGAGACTTGCCAGATTCGGCGAGGTCGAGCTTACCATAAGTCGCTGAGGTCGAGACTCGTCGAACTTCGATGAGCTCGATCTCGTCTTGACGAGTCTCGAGCATCATCTGAGGTTGGCAAGATTGAGCTCGTCAAAATCTAGCGAGTTCGAGCTCATTAAAATTTAGTGCGCTAGAATGTCGTTGATGATTGGAAGAGGAAATTACAAAAATGAAATAAAAATAGATCAACAATACCTTTAAAAAAACATGAAAGAAATTTTTCTAGATTTTGTTAATATAAGAGTATTTTACTAATATGAGTCGGGTCGGGTATGAGTGGGGTGTGGTATGGTTTGCTAAAATTGCATTGCACGAAAATGGGTCAAAACAGATTAAATAGGTCAATATGTATTGAACCATTTTTTATCAGACACAAATTTGACCCAACCCATCCATTTGACGCTCTTAGGTGTCATAGACATCGCTTGATCCACTGTGCAGTGAAAGAAGTCTAGGCGAAGTGCCAAAAGTCGACTTCTATAATAGAGATTTGATAACGAATACTGTTGAAACGCTTATCGTGCATGCTGAATTGTTGATTGATCAGTAACTCATTGTGCTCTCAAAAGCATCGCACGCATTGAGGATGGTACGGATTCTTGATTAATTATTCGAGCCTCACTACAGAAGGAGATGAAAGTGATTTGGACCAATGATGGGCACTGCCCTTTTGGGAGAAGAATTCGTTTTCAGATGACGGCGGGCATGACGACTTTCCGCCGACTCGCCGAAAAATAACCAGAGCTCCCAAATTGCGGCTGCGGTCGCCATCACAAAGATTCGCAGGCCCGACGATCTCTCTCGTACATTCCCTTTTGAGGAGACGATGCCGACCTGGGTTCAGACCGGACATGTGATTCTCGTTCGCGAGAATCCCATTGCAAACCCGGATCGCGTCCTGTCAGTGGGATGGCGATGGTTGCAGGCTGGTGGAGGACTGCACCGATGGGAGTCATCTTGGACTTTCTGGCGATCCATCTCGGAAATAGCGAAGTGGGATTTCGCATATATTGCATGCGCAGATTCGGGCGCCGACTGCTTTTCGTGTTCACATCAGTGCGTCTTCGGTCGTCGGAGAACTCCGAGGGAGACCGAAAAAGACGTTTGATTTGGCCGGATCAGCAGCTTTTTGTCTCGATCCCGTTTTCATTTGGTCTTTGCCGAATTCGCCCGACGAATTCCAATTCTCATCTCTAAGGGTATATACTATCGCCAGCAGTATATGTTCGTTACGTAGAGTGAAGAGAAGATAGGTAAAACGAATGATAAGAATGTACTTCGATGTGCTCCGTGCACACTTCACTGGTGAAAGAAATTTAGTTCCAGCTTTATGATCATTTTGTTCTTCAAAGTGTAGATGAGACCGTCAGCATGGTTAGTTTGCCTTGACGAACTCGGCTAAGTCGGAGAGGGAGAGAGAGAGAGAGTTGGTGAGGATTGTCACCCTCAGCAGAGATCAACCAGGTTTGCGGGTGCTAGTGAGGGTTGCGAACCCTCTCTTGGGCTTCGTGGCGAGGGCACGACCCCTGCCTCAAATTTGAGCCACGCCTCCAATCAAGGCTAAGTCGAAACGAGAGAGAGAATTGGTGAGGGTTGTCACCCTCAACAGAGATCAACCAGGGTTGTGGGCGCTAGTTAGGTTGCGAACCCTCACTTGGGCCTCATGGTGAGAGCACAACCCTTACCTCAAATTTGAGTCGCGCCTCCAAGTATCGTGTCTTTTTCATGAAAGATACAATTTTTATCTTTCTTTTGAATTTTTTATCTTTCTTTTTCGCAGAAATGAATTATTCAGAAAAAAAATCATTTGTATCGCATAAAATGAAAGAAAGCGGCATCTTTGTCGCCATAGTTAATCTACACGAGCTTGTTGATGCCAATACATCTCTTGGTGTAACCACGACTCATCTAACTTTGGAAATAGCCTCCTGCATGTCAAGCCTCTGGAGCATCACCATCCTGCAACTTCTTGGAAAAGGACTTCTCCATGAAAAACATTAGCTAGGCCTCTCTATCAAGCCTTCCCTTTTATGATCCCATCCTCCCTATCATTAGACCAGGTAGATTTTTTTTACCTTATCGACCAGGTCGAGCTTGAGCAGTGTCGAAGACCATGGCATGAAAACTGTCTATGCATCTGACCCTTTTCATATCTCCTCTAAGGTGCTACTTATTTTCATTAATATCTCCCACACAGAGCCAAGGACGAATAATCAAAGTCGCTATTTCCTTCAAAGCTCGCCAATTCTTTTGCTTCTCATGGAAATCAGGGTTGCCATGTTTCCAGGATACTCTAATCTCCCTTCCCCATTCTTCAAAGCCACTTCAATCTGGAAAGAACAATGGCAATCTCCTTTTTTTATTCATCCAGATAGTCCTCCTCGCCAGGAAACCGAACCAAAAACGAGTTCCTCTGCCCTCCGCCTCCTTATGACTCTCAGGTTTACTAGGATCGGTGTGGATGGATGGAATGGGTTCAAAAACATCAGGTGAAGGGTCCATCGGCACAGTGATTAGTAACATGAGATTCAGCGAAAGAACTGTCGGCATTGGGGTCAGGAGATAATGTGCTTCAAAAGAAAGAGGAACTGGGAATATGTGTAATGAAATGCACATGGTCAGCTTTAAGGCTTTGGGTGTATGGGTTGTCTAGGGACTGCGTTTTCCGCATAGGTTTTGTTAGAATGTGCACAAACTAACCGAGTTTGCACGGGTATTGATGTGTGTGGTCTACTGTATCCAGGGCTGTTTGGGCTTTGTAAGACGGAAGGATGAAAAGGGTTGGTATCGGGCCGATGTGGGTTGGAAGTATCATCCAAAAGGACCGATTTGTGGATTGTAATATTTGGAGGGTGAGTAAGGTTGGACTCAGGGTATGAAGGCCTCTTTGTGTTTCTTCCATCTCTTCTAGCAAAACTGGCATCTTTCCCCCCATTCCTAGAACCTCCTTTCTCCTTTCGCAATTAGCTATCAATCTACCGACTATTAGCTCTCAAATTAGGACCATGGAGCTGTCCAACATCAAGCAGCTGGCAAGCAATCTAAGCATGCCCCGGTCTTCCAACTGATAACAAAAATCAGATACTTAGTTCACATTGATCCGATATTTGACACCTTCATTGGACATAATCTGCAACGTTACCTCCAGTGGCAGCAACAAAGAAATTACCCTTATCAGCCCAATCCTTCATGAGGACATTGTGCCCTGCTGTTGTATCTAATAGACACGAGGCTTCCATCTCTTTAACATCCAACCAACCGGAGCCATCAGATTCACCCTCTCTAGCTTTAAAAGTGAGTCATCTGCCTCGTCTACTTGGAAAGACTCAGATGCAGTATGAGCCATCAACCAAATGTACGAACAAAAGCCCTGGATATCAAGATGGGAAACGAAGCGAGAATGACAAACAGAGTTACGAGAGAGAAGGGACCAACAGTGAATCGCAATAGCAACACAAGGGAAAACAGAGAAATGCCGATTATAGATCAAATATCCCAAATAAGGTTGATCGATTGAAAGGGAAATTTAATAGCGAGGAAACAAAGCTAGGAAAACGTAACTGTTAAATGGAGAAGATTAGAGATGTCAATGCAAGGATAAAGAAATGGGGATGATCAGAAGTGACAGGATCGAGATTGGACATATCCACTCTAAAGTGAGTGCTAAGCATAGTATGCGTTGGATCAAATTTCATCCTCTGAACGTTTCTTTCATTATTCTATAGACCTCCAAAACCTATATTCCAATGCAGGAGGTGTATTTCGACAGATTAATAGATTCAGTTGCGCATCAACGATTGGCCTGTGAACAGATCTTACTTCAGGTCATGATTTATCTGTAGGGATAATGAGTTCTAGCTTCAAACGCCCCTGCCCAAAAAAGAAGGCCATGAAGTGAATCTCATCAGAGTCCATATCGACCAGGATTCTCAAAGAAAGTTTTTATTAGGATATGTGTGCATTAATAGTTGATCTGATGATTTGGGTTTGACATTTAATCCTGCAATCGGTCAAAAGCTGATCATGGATGATTAGTTGGCTGATTTCAAATATGATGGAGTTGAACCAGTAAGAACCGACCCTAACAGAGACCTTCCGAGGTTTTTAGTGTTAAGTTTTCTTAATCATCATTACTTTTCTTGTATATTCTCATTAAATTTCGCATGTTCATGGCTTGTTTTTGTTCCTCTTCAATATGCTAAAGAATCATTTGAATATACGAAAGTTCTAATCTACTTATTTGAGGTACAGCGCAACAAATCGATGCATATTGTCTGCCTATGAACATTCTTGGCACTCAAAACCGAAAAAGGAGTATGTATTCACATCAAGAAATATGACCACGACTGGCAGTCTTTAAAATAGAATATTAGAGTACAAGCACCTTTCTTCAAAGGAAGATAAGGTAAAATAGGTTATTTTGAAGGAGAACCCCCTTACGATGGGTTTAGTTAGATAATGGTATTGCGGCAATCAAATAGGTACGTACCAAGAAATCATTAAAGAATGCAAATAGTCTGTCTTTGATTTTCACACTAGCAACAGAGTAAGAGAATCCCCATCTAGGATTGCAGAAGTGACAAAGAACTGCTATTTCTAATCCTAGAAAGTGACAGAGACTAATAAAAGAATGCCAAGGCTGGTAAGGAAGGAGAAAGTAAGCAGGGAAAAAGAACTTCAATTCTCAGGTAAGATGTGCATCCAACAACTTGGTGAAGAAAGCCTTCTTTTTTGGGACCAATCAAACAAAAGAGAGGATCTCACGCAAGCTTGTAGTAGCATTTGCTTCCAGAGAGCAGAATCCGGAAGCCCTTTCCGCAAGTGCAACCAAGATCGATGCACAAGCAATCGCCAACGACCTCCACACTCACAGTTTCTTGATTCTCCCGCATGACTTCACACTCAACCTGCTCCGTAATCTGCAAATTGAAACAAAAGAAGGAAAACATAAGAGCAACAGATCTTTCTCCAAATTCCATGACATTGCACAATCATCAGTACAAATGTAAAATCTATGCACATCAAATCAAACCTCTGTGCTCCTGGTGATCTCTTGAATATCAGGCCCGTCCGCTTCGGCTTCGCACATCACATGCTCCCACCATTTGCCCATCTCATTAAGGCAACGCTTCATCCTCTTCAGTCTCTGCATTGGTTTAAAAAAGAAAACACATTACGGAAATTATACCCAGTCAACAGATCAGAACATGCGAGAATAAGAAACCAATTCAATCGCTCTTTCACTGAAATCTTTATGTCACACTGTTTCTCTGAAAGTTGAGGCCCAGGTAAGCAAAACTAGTAGACGTGCTTTCTGTTCCTACGATTTCCCAACACAAGAAATGTTTCAAATATGACAAGAGAGGGGAAAACAACTATCATGCATCAGATGACTGCAAGAAGCAATCTCCACGATAGTATCTCGAGATCATCTATAGAAAAAGCCTCATTCAAGATTGACATGCGGGAAATAGATATCAAGAAAAAATTGTATTTTCATGGTCGAAGAGGGCATTCAAGAACCAGAAAATAATGAACCAAAAATTTCCAACTACTGTGTAACATTCAAATGATCATACCAGAACGACATTAAGCATTTTTTCACCGAGAAGTACATCAAGAGGATTCGAAAAGACCGACCCTGGAATTAGGACTATCCTCCGCACTGCCACTCCAGTCGCTCGAGCTTGAGCCACTCGAGAATGAGCCGATTGACCTTGGGAAATGGTGTGGGGTTGGGTCCGACACTGTCCTCTGTAGCGGAGGCCTGGGGGGAAGCGAGGACGGTGACGAGCTTCCCCTCCCCAGCAAAGGAGTCATCACCATTGCTGGATTGACTCCAAACACAAGCTTCTGCGGCGACGTAGAGACAGCGCCGTTGACCCCCACACCTTCACGTTCGCCACCATTTGGAGCTGCAAGAAACCCGTTCGCATTCTTGTAAGCACCGAGCGGGACTGGGTCGGAGCTGGTGCGTCGGAGATTGGAGGGAAGGGATGGGAGGGTGATATTGCTAAAGCCGCGGAGCGTGTAGTCAATGTCCTCCCGCTCGAGGAGGGAGCAGCAGGGTCCCTTCTTGAGGTTTGAGGCCAGCGGTGAAGGAGAAGAGAAGGGGAGTTTCCTCCGCTTCGTGGGCTTGGCGCTGCCGCCAAAGCAGAGGACGCGGGGTTGGGGCAACAGGCGCTCGGGGCATGCCTCGTTGCATTCTTCTTCTTCTTCTTCTTCAGGTCGTTCTTGAACCGGAACTTGCTCTTCTTCCGGTGGTTCTTGAGGGTGGTCTTGATGAGCGAGAAAGCTCATCGTGTGTTTTCGGCTCCTCCTCCTCCTCTCCTCTTTCTCTCCGTCTGACTTGTTTGTGATGGGAATTCTGAGAATGGAGATGGATTTGGGAAGGCAGAGAGAGAGAGAGAGAGAGAGAGAGATGAAGAAGAAACGGAGGTTTATAAGCTCGAGCACGTTCATGTTTGGCGCCCAAATCAGTGGCGGTTAGAGGTAGTTATCTAAGTTGCTGTTTGTGAATTCAACATGTGAGATGACCGTTAAACATGAACGTGCTCGAGCTTATAAACCTCCGTTTCTTCTTCATCTCTCTCTCTCTCTCTCTCTCTCTCTGCCTTCCCAAATCCATCTCCATTCTCAGAATTCCCATCACAAACAAGTCAGACGGAGAGAAAGAGGAGAGGAGGAGGAGGAGCCGAAAACACACGATGAGCTTTCTCGCTCATCAAGACCACCCTCAAGAACCACCGGAAGAAGAGCAAGCCCCGGTTCAAGAACGACCTGAAGAAGAAGAAGAAGAAGAATGCAACGAGGCATGCCCCGAGCGCCTGTTGCCCCAACCCCGCGTCCTCTGCTTTGGCGGCAGCGCCAAGCCCACGAAGCGGAGGAAACTCCCCTTCTCTTCTCCTTCACCGCTGGCCTCAAACCTCAAGAAGGGGCCCTGCTGCTCCCTCCTCGAGCGGGAGGACATTGACTACACGCTCCGCGGCTTTAGGAATATCACCCTCTCATCCCTTCCCTCCAATCTCCGACGCACCAGCTCCGACCCAGTCCCGCTCGGTGCTTACAAGAATGCGAACGGGTTTCTTGCAGCTCCAAATGGTGGCGAACGTGAAGGTGTGGGGGTCAACGGCGCTGTCTCTACGTCGCCGCAGAAGCTTGTGTTTGGAGTCAATCCAGCAATGGTGATGACTCCTTTGCTGGGAAGGGGAAGCTCGTCACCGTCCTCGCTTCCCCCCAGGCCTCCGCTACAGAGGACAGTGTCGGACCCAACCCCACACCATTTCCCAAGGTCAATCGGCTCATTCTCGAGTGGCTCAAGCTCGAGCGACTGGAGTGGCAGTGCGGAGGATAGTCCTAATTCCAGGGTCGGTCTTTTCGAATCCTCTTGATGTACTTCTCGGTGAAAAAATGCTTAATGTCGTTCTGGTATGATCATCTGAATGTTACACAGTAGTTGGAAATTTTTGGTTCATTATTTTCTGGTTCTTGAATGCCCTCTTCGACCATGAAAATACAATTTTTTCTTGATATCTATTTCCCGCATGTCAATCTTGAATGATGCTTTTTTCTATAGATGATCTCGAGATACTGTCGTGGAGAGTGCTTCTTGCAGTCATCTGATGCATGACAGTTGTTTTCCCCTCTCTTGTCATATTTGAAACATTTCTTGTGTTGGGAAATCGTAGGAACAGAAGGCACATCTACTAGTTTTGCTTACCTGGGCCTCAACTTTCAGAGAAACAGTATGACATAAAGATTTCAGTGAAAGAGCGATTGAATTGGTTTCTTATTCTCGCATGTTCTGATCTGTTGACTGGGGACAATTTCCGTAATGTGTTTTCTTTTTTAAACCAATGCAGAGACTGAAGAGGATGAAGCGTTGCCTTAATGAGATGGGCAAATGGTGGGAGCATGTGATGTGCGAAGCCGAAGCAGACGGACCTGATATACAAGAGATCACCAGGAGCACAGAGGTTTGATTTGATGTGCATAGATTTTACATTTGTACTGATGATTGTGCAATGTCATGGAATTTGGAGAAAGATCTGTTGCTCTTATGTTTTCCTTCTTTTGTTTCAACTTGCAGATTACGGAGCAGGTTGAGAGTGAAGTCATGCAGGAGAATCAAGAAACTGTGAGTGTGGAGGTCGTTGGCGATTGCTTGTGCATCGATCTTGGTTGCACCTGCGGAAAGGGCTTTCAATAACAAATGTTGTGTATGTTAATGAATGTTGTCTATATATGAAGCTTGTGCTATAATTTCTTTGACAATTGCTTTTTTTATTCCTCTAATTCATAGAGTATTGAAATATTAAATCACATCGCACCTAATAATTTAAAGTTTTTGAATAGTTGATAACGATTCCATAAAACTTCACATGGTATCAAAAAATAGAGTCTTGAGTTTAAATATTTTTAAACCCTATTTGCCTCCCCATGAAATATTTTTATGCTCGGTATAGACAAAAATACCAGATTAAACATAATGGAGGCTTAATGAAATATTACGTTTCTCAATTCTTAGTAAGCATCTTATTTGGCATAGATTTAGTACATGTTCATGTCATTCATATAACATATGGGCTACAATGTTAGGTAACTTTTTTTGATCGATTTGTTAACATCATTTACTTTAAGAAATACGATAAAATATTGTACTTTAATTGATTCCAATGTAACTTTTAAATCATTAAATTAGTCACTTATTATACTCTTAGACATCCCTTAATTAAAAAAAAAAATATGCGCTATCATGTCATGAACCCTCCAGAAATATGTGTTTTCTTACCTTACCTCAACCTTTTACCTTCATTCGAAACATTGATAGAAGTATGCTAAAGCGATCTTGCGAGATAATTTGCTAAAGCGCAAAAGAGAATCATCCCCATAATTAATATACACGTACAATATCATGCGAGTACGTGAAGCTTTAACTACAAACTTATAAAGACCCCTTATATTATGTCAATTAATGATTACATGCTACAACTATTTGTATCTTGTTCATGTTGAATATTAAATCATGTATTCATTTAAAAATTTAAAACCATGAAAATAGCTGATAGCAGTCAAGCAAAATTCTACCTTAAAACGATGTCACTCCCGTCCGGTATGCTGTTACATACATGGAAGTTCGATAAAACAGAGGAATACAAGAGAAGTTCGATGAAACAGAGGAATACAAGAGAAGTTTTTGGTCGTTGCCAGAAATACAAAGAGCCCATCTGGTCATCTCCAAAAGACTGGTAAATGCCCTTATCGACTTTTTAGCTCGCCAAAGCAGAGGATTATGTACGCAAATTGCTTCGATATCATAAGCTAAAATAAAAGAACTTAGCTGGAAAAATCCCCGAAATCGTGGTTAACAGTTCAACAAAGGTTGGAGATTGGCACAAATACAGGAATGGAGATGCTGGTACAAGAACAAGAGCAGACAAGAATCCAACCGAGTCATCATCAGAAAGAGCAACCTTCTTTGCTAGAAGCCATTAAATTCTCATCACATGATAGAGACAATGCAGATGGTAACCTGGACAGATCCTCTAAACAAAGGGTCCTAAGAAAACTAAGCCCAATGCAGACATCGTCGTCGGCACTTCAAACCGCTATGTTTCCTTATATAGCTTGCAACTGAGAGAAGGAGATTCGGATTATTGACCCTGCCACAGAGGAGGCGTGCTTGCACACAAGAGCTTCGGTGGCTTGCTCCTCAGTTTCAAACATAACTAGGGCTTGCTTCTTACCGTTCATCTCAAAAACCTTGGTACTAACAATGGTACCGTGCTCCTCCAGGAGTGTCACAATCTCCTCTTCTGTAATCTCCTGGGGAAGAGTGGAGAGGTGGATCATCTTTGTAGGAGAGCAACAGTACCGGTAGTTCTTTGCCGCATTACGATTGAAGCGGTTAAGATTCGAATTGCTGTACTCATGTGTTTCAGCACCAGGAGTTATGTTCGGATGCTTCGAGAAATTAACCTCCAATCGCTTCCCAAAAAGCAAAGCCCCCTATAGCTCATATAATAGCTCCCAGATTACTGACAGTTCTATAGTAACTGATGCAAAATTATGAGAAAGTATACATGGAAATAGTTCACCTAATAAGAGAGCTCTCGGTCAAATTCAAGCAAAACACAATTTCATTAAACTGATGTCATATGGCATTACCTATTAGCCACAAATAAAGGTTAAAGCCTGTAGAGACCAACTCGATCGACTTTAGAAGCAACTAATGCTCATTCTGGGAAAAAGAAAAGGAGAAGTATTCACAAATTCTCTGTAACTTTGGGTTATTTTTAGTAGGATTAATACCATCAAAAACCTCTACACTAGTACATATGTGCCACATCTATCCCGAACTAATTTCTGAATCATAAAAAACTACCAAATTGGTAGATTTGTGCCATATTTTACTCCAATCTGGTACACTCATGCCATATACACCGTAATTTAATTTGTCATAAGTAAAACCTCGAACCAGTACATCCATCCCATATTTACCACAAAATGATACACGTGCCACATTTATCCCAAATTGTGATAAATCTGCAGTTTAGTAAATGTGGCATGCATGTATCAATTTGAAGATTTTTGTCACTTAACTTAATTTAGGACAAGATGTGTCACATACGTACTAATTTGGGGTTTTTGGTGATATTGACCCTTTTTAATACACTACTTGACGTGAAAATGTACCTAAAGTAAGTTCTACTGAGCCATAAAACATGTGCAGCAGACCACAACACTGAAGAATATACAAATTATTCACAAACTATCCCTCCGCATGGCCAGAATTTGTTTAATCTTCCAAGTCCTCTTTATGACAAAGAAACTCTGTCGTGTAAAACAATGAGCACTTGCGAGAGTACCAATTGCTCACATACTGACATACTTCCACTGGACAAAAGTTCATCGATCTGTGAAATTATAGAGGTATCTTTGCTCGAGGCTTAATAGCACAACAACAAATAGGCTTCTTAGGTGGTTAAATTATAGATACCTATCAAGTGCATGAGTTTCTATGACTTTGAGAACTGAAGGTGAAATGCACATCATCATTCGAGACTGTTTTACATATTCGATATGCACCACAGCCCAAAGTCAATAAGCCTCACTATCCAGTCGCATAAGAAAATATGTATCCTTCATCCGAGGAACCCAGAAGGAAGGATAATAATAAACCAAGAACAGCAAATAAAAAAGATTTCATCAATTACTCCGAAACAGGATATAATTTCCAATTAGAACTATGGAAGCAACAGATTATCCTCCATCAACCAATGGAGAGAGATACAACTATTACGATCTGAAGAGAAGAAGTAATTTTCTCTATCCTATAACTAGGGAGGGTTCTAGAAAAGTTATTTTCTCATCCTCATCTTAACAGCACAAGTGCTAAGTTTATCAGATCTAACCTTTAGAAAGTGTACTGCTAATTCAGCCTGGAAGCCATCACCCATCTGAACAAGTGCATGATCTGGCTTATTTCGAAGAAGTTTAATCCTGACAATATTTCCATAAAGCGAGAAAAGGTTGAAAAGCTTGTCCTCATCTATTGCCTGAAACACAAGAAATTGTGTTCTTAATGGTCCAACAGTTAAATAACTTTACAAGCTACCAAAGGAGCCAAGTAAATCAGAAAAATACTTACATCGGGATTAAGATTGGAGACGAGGACAGTACACCTATCATTTGTCCCGCTAATTCCAGGGGGCAAGCCTCCTGCAAAGGCAGCTGCAATTGCTGCAGCATTAGGCACCTAGATGAGAGGAATAGGAAACAAAGTCAATACATCACCAAAGATTTCCAGTAGCACAAATTACAGAAAGAACATAAGAAGAGAGATCAAATAATGTCCCAAAAAAATGATGAGGATGCCACAGGCCATCAGTCCAGAGATTCCAAGACAAAAAACCTATTTTTGTTCCTGCCTTTCTTTTACTCCATGGAAACCCACCCCCCTCTGAACTCAAGTCTTTTTTAAGATTCCATGCAGGAAATTTCAAACCTTTATCCATGCCAAAACCTCCCCCCAACCCACCCCACCTCACCTTCCCCCCACAAACCCCCACCAAAAAAAAAAAAAACTCCCTCCCTCCTAAATATTCGGTTGGAGGCTGTTTGGGAGAGTATTCTAACAACTGACAACCTTCAGAAGAAAGTTACTCGACTTTTGAATAGATGTTTTCTGTGTAAGTGTGCGCCCGAGGGATCAAATTCGGACCAAATAAAAGTACAAGTAATCACACTGCACATTCACAAAAGTTCACGGTGTTGTTAATCATTATTTTACTCACACGAGAAAGATGCTACTGTCAATCAAGTGCAGGGTCAAAAAAGGTTTTTTATGCATCATGCCAAGGATTCATCGAGTGAAGTGAGTAGCAAAAGCAAAACAAACATACAAAGACTTTAGAATAATACTCCAGCAATTGTACATGACAACCATGAACATAGGCATATAGATCATAACTCACCTGTGGAAACGCAACTGGAGGACCAAGAGAAGAACAAAAGAAGAAAGAAGAAAGGAAGTTTATGTTAGTGAATGACAGGCATCAGCACATAAGAAGAAAAGTCTCACTGACCCTAAATTCGTAGCAAAGTTTACCTGTACTGGCTCCAGAACCTTGAAAAGCATAGATACCTCCAGCATCACCATATCCAGCTTGCTGCACCATGACCAAAAATATAATTTCAGTATCACAAAAGCTTCAGACAAAAAGAGCAAATATTAATAGCAGGACTACAACCGGACGTACTTGCGACGATCTGCCTCTCTGTTCTGCAGGCAGATTTGGATTTGTAAAATCCCTGTGGAAAAAGATGTACCACAAATGACGAAAACAAAAATATGTAAAATTAACACTCCCCTATGCTACTGAGTTACCTTGACCGCTCATTGTTGAAGTTCACTTGCAGCTCATCAAGGCTGCAAAGCGGAAATGACTAAATTAATATCAGAAGTCAAGAGAAAACAATCATGAGCGATTAATAGCCTGTTGGCCAGAAATGTCCGATAACTAAAAATAGTATTGTTTGAAGGATTTGAACATACTTAGAGTACTGGATATCCAGCTGACAACAACCATCATAAATATTACGTCCCTGTGGTATCAAGTATTAATTCTCCTGTCAGAAGCAATTATAAGAAGTGCCACACGATGCCCCTTACCAAAGGACTGCCACAATAAGAGACTTATAGATACCTGAAGAGATGCTATAGCAGAAACAGCACTCTGTCGCGATTGATACTGGATAAGGGCTTGAAAACCTAAGAATATAAAGCAAAATATTTATCTCTCTCTATCTATATATATTTTGACACATGCATATACTGTCTATAATAGGGGCTAGATTGAACAAATAATGATAAGAAGTGGCATAGATAATATGCCTTCTTTACAGCTAAATGCACTGCAGATGCGCATGAAGAACTAGCTGATCAAAGTGGGACTACAAACACATCAAGTGGAAAACTCAAATAGGGTTGTTAAGTACTGTGACTGCTTAAAAAGAAAGTTCAGGCGTAACCCCCCTAAATAAGTATCATTAATCCAACTAAAGTACAACGTGTTAGGAGAAAAGAATGCAGAGAGAGAGAGAGAGAGAGAGAGAGAGAGAGAGAGAGAGAGAGAGAAACTTGTAGAAGCTGACCAGCTGACTTCTGAAAGGTGACAATCTTCTCTACAAATCCATAAGGAGAAAACACTTGATGCAGCACTTCCACCGTTATAGGGTATAGCATGTGATGTATAGTTACTAAGAGAATTCGATTTGGCTGTGCATCCGAAGTGTGTCCAAGAGTAGACCAACATAGAGAAAGAAGAGAGAGAAGAGAATAAATAGAAAAGAATAGTAGAGAAAACTAGCAGCACCACAAAAGATTATTTATGAATGTCCTACACGAAACATTGTCCTTAACAAGCTCTCTATGGAAAGCATTGTTCTGGACTCTCTACTGAAAGCATTTATGACAGATTTTGGAAAGACAAGAAATGCAGGTTGGAGCAAATTATCTCCTCCCTTTTCTTTTTATTTAATTTTCCCTGGGTATAATAAATAGATCCCAATGCACCCCAGCCATTCCAGCAACTGGACTGAAAATGAAACAGGTCCAACTTCCCAAAGAAGACTACTAAGTCTTTCATTTCATCCTTAACGAGACATGTTTCTACTGTTTCATGAAGGAATGAAAGAATATGCTCCTGCATATGCAAAGAATTAATTTCATTTTGAAAACTGCAAACATATATATTTGTTGTGGTTATTAAACTTGAAATTTTGACATGGTAGACCACTAGAAGCAAATTCATCAGATATTCTCATTTGCTTGGTAGCTATGCTAAGCAGAAACCAAGAAAACTACCATGTAGTTAGCAATGTCATTGCTGTTATTAAAGTTCCTGATATCACTACACTTGCTCAACTCCTCAAACAAATTTTCATAGGAGTCTTTATAGCTTACATATCTTTCCAGTTCCATTAAGAAACTTAATCCTCTACACGCATTCCGTCAGCAGAATATTCTGAGAAGTTTTCAACAAGGAAGTTATCAAACTTTTAAACTTTGAGGTGGAGCTGCATCTGGTGGCAGCTTCATGAGACAGAGGCCATTATCTCATTGTGCATATACCTTGTTTATCTATTTTAAGAAGGGTTAGAGAATACAGATTATCGTGGTAGTGCTGAAATCACCACATTCCAGTTACAAAGATGGCGATGCGCAAGATATATGAGCAGTGGCAAGCAAGGAAGAAAGCAAAAAAGGCATGGCATATAGTGCAATGTCCAACAATTACCTAACAAGAGCTTACACCTGCTTTACCCTGAAATCCGCTTTACGCTGTGATGCGATAGCTAGTTTATAATGATGCAATAAAGTGAGCATAGTTCAAAGAAAGGAACAAACTATTCTGCTGATTGATGCCACAATTCACCCCTAATCTGACCATTAACTATGAAGCTACGTGAAAAAGGGTCTAATTTTAGTTGAAGTTTAGGAAGGAATACAAATTTCCACCACACTCAGTTCCTTTCCCAAAAAAATTGGTCCTAGGGTCCCACCATCCAGGAATAAATAATTAATAAGGATTGAAAATAACTATTACCAACTAGAGAAGAATATAACATCAAATACCATCCCGGAAGACTTTAAAATTATTCGGGAGTTTTCTCATATCAGATGAGATGAGTCCTTATTTTTGACACATTATTAGATTTATGCATATTTACTTTTAATTTGTGAAACAGTTTTTGACATTTGAACTCTTACGGCTGGATACTAGCCAAAAATTAACTGTATATGTCATCACTCCATCAATCTCTCCCCTTAATCATCCCTCAATCCATCCAAAAGTTGATCCAGCGAGTCGACGTCCTCCATGCAAAGGTAAACTCAATTCCCACCCAAGAGACACTAAACCCTGGGGCAGTTGACAGCTTCTCCACTTGCCAATTGCCCTGAAGAAATTGTTACTTCGTTTCCAAAAGAAATATCATCTTATTGTTAATCAACTGAATGATGATTAAGATTGACAACGTTATAATTACGTGACCCCAGTATTTGTTTTCAGCCAGCAAGTTGACAAATTCCAGAAAAATGCCCATGCAGCCCATCTACAGGCGAGAAGTTTGGGGATAACAAATTGATTTTTCTCCATCTGATAAATAGATACAGATAGCGTAGACCCAGAAAGATCACAAAAGATAAACTGCGGAAGTCTCTCAACTACAGCTATACTGATGTTTGTAATTATACTCTGGTTCCAATAACAACTCTAAGCCCACAAAAGATAGATGTTGCCAAAACAGATGCTAACTCAAATCAATTAAATAACCAAAGTACACAGTAAAGTCCAAAAGGAAGAAAGAAAAAAGCCACTGACCTCCTCTCCTCGGCCCTGAGTGTTCTGATCCACAGTAGTCAATTCTTGATGGGATGAAAATTGAACATATACATTCCTACCCCTATATAAAAAATGAAAAATAAAAAACATAGCACTTCAGACTGTTTATTACAGCTACCAAAAATTCATATCACCGTAAAAGAAGGGAAAACGAGGTTTCCCTCAATAAATAGCAGAAGCAGGCAAAAGGTAAAGTTCACGTGTAGGCGAAAAAAAGCTCATTGATACCAGAATTATCATACCTAATTGTTGGCTGAACATTGGTGTAAACCTGCATAGCATTGATAGCAGATGGTACATCCTGCATTTGGAGGAGAGCCTGCAGAAACCAACGGTCAGAAGTTGCATCTTTTGGCTTTAAAGGAAAATGGATAATTCCCAGAGCCATATCTAACAGTAGTAATACCTGATTCTTCGCACGAAGCATCACAAGCTTAGTAATGACTCCAAATGGCTGAAATAGCTGAAGCAAATCATTCTGATGGCAAATGGAAACATATTAGAAACCAATGCATTCACTCTATTTGTATACAAGTATCAACCACAAATCTTAGAAAATTGCTAGGCACCCTTTTTAAAATAAATCCCCGATAAAAACACAACAGCAGATACCAAGACACCCAGTAGTCAAAACGTTGAAATACAAGCAGAAATACAACCTTAAACTACCAAGCAAGATATGTCTCCTCTATATTCATCCCCTTCTTAAAGAAACAAGCAAATCATTCTTGACTTGACCGCCATTAGGTGTCGGACGGGCATTTAGGTACTTGAACATGATTACGCTTCAGACATAGCTAATGACAACATGAAAAAAAAAAATCAACCTTGCATGCGTGTCTATGGTGAGAAAAGCAGATACCTCAGAAATTTCATGACCCACGTTGCGAATGTGAATCACCTTGGAAGGATCAGCCATCTTTTCACCCACCTGAAACAAACCCATCACGCCCGAAAAAAGAAAGTATCACCATCGTTTCAGTCTACGAAGCAACAACACGATCGAACGACGATGGGTTGCCACAGCCAGACTTCATTTTCTTGAATAGAAAAGGCGTTCACATTGAGAAAAAGATCGCGCAGACATCAGAGCGATTACACGCCCCGGCGTTCCAACCCAACAGAAGAAGAATCAATATCCGGCAAGGGGAATCAGAACAAGCCGACCGACGTGCAGACGATTGAACAGGCAAAGCAAAATGCAGGTGGTCGATTCAATCCGCGGAAGCAGCGGTCTACTTACACGCGATTCCTGAGCCGCCTCGCTGGAAATGCAAAGACGAGAGAGAAGAGAGAAGAGAGAGAGAGTGGATCGAGGAGCTGAGCTAGGCTATGGTCACGTACGGCTTGGCAGAGCGAGCCCTTTTCCGGAAGAAGCAGATGACATTGGAGTGAAGGAAAAGCCCTAAATTCGCCATTTTTAACGGTCCTTCCCTTCACGCTTGACTCGAGAAGGAGAATCAACGCCCCTACTGTCCGTTTTTTCTTTTTCGGATAAAATTAGTTAAAAAAAATTAAGATGCATTTATTTCGTAAAAATAATTACTTAAAATATTGTTTATGAAAATAAGTAAACGATAAATATTTTATAAATTATGATTAATAATAAACAAATTAATCAATTATTTTCAGCGATATATATTATATTATGTATAGAAAAATATTTCTTAAATCAAATTACGTTTTATTTGTTGTAATTTTGCTATGTTTCTTCTCCTCGTTTTTTTATTTGAAAAAACACTTTTTAAATGTAATACATATTAAATTTAAATGTTTTTATATAATAAATGGCGTGACTATGCATAAAATGTGCTTTTACTTTTTGTTAGTCAAAAGAAAATATACAATTTCCCCAAGGAAGTGGGTGATCACAAGAGGTACAATGATGGAAAATTATTTAATCAAATGTGTGGAATAATCATTTTTAGGCCACGTTGTATAGATAGATATGACTCATTATTTTCATCCTTTTTTTTCCCATTGTTAACGATATATTTCATTATATATGCCACACTCACATATATATTCCCATGAATTACATGTGGAATATAAAAAAGGTTGAAAGCAGTTTTACATTTATATTATTGTCTAGTCTATATGGTTTCCTTTCACTTTTTAAATTACGGAACATGGGATTATTTTAACGATTCTTTATGGATTTAATGGGTCAATATATTTAATGGGTCAATATATACTCTCAAACGGGCACAAAACACAATGCATTCACAATGTTTTTGCCGTCAAATTGAAATGCAGCAAGTCTTAATCATTTTAGTAGCTTTCAACCATGATAAATTTTATAAGCCAAATTTTTGCTCGGACATCAGACCACAAAACGACTTTCTTCATATGCTTAGGATGTTTGATTAACCCATGAAAATATATCAGTGATTGTTATACGTTACTATAAAATTACTCATGCGTTTACATATTTATTGCAATGGTTAGTAATGGAAATTACTCAAGGCCGCCTTACTCAGATTTAAATCGCACACTAGATTGGGAAATTTTTCATTTTCTTTGCCACGTCAGGGGGGTCAATTTGGTACTAGTTAATTTTTGTGGATACATTGCAAAATTTCTAACTGGATATTCGTGGAGATGATAAAATAAAATACAAAAACCTTCTTCATTAATTAAAAAAAAAGGCGCCAACTCTCGATTATATAGTCGTGTGGTTAACAAGATTTATTTTCCCTAAGAACGATTAATTTCAATTTTTTCACTTATTTTTACTTCTACCCTTCTTAACTCATGCCATGAAAAATGGACCGAAATGAAAAATGCGGGACTTTTTAGGGGGGAAATCCAGGAATAACGTCTTTCCGAGCGTTGAGAAAGGGGAAAAGTGAGAAGTTCAAGGAGGCGTTTGAAAACTCTTCTTTCGGGAAATCACCCTTAGTGGAGCGGCGCCAATCAGCGATATTTCCCGGATTTCAAACCCTCTCGACTTCGTGAACAGAGTGGACGAAAGTGTGAGAAATGGCGCCCGATCATCACCACCACCATCATCCATCAACAGATCAGCTGGTCAATCTCTTCCGCAAATCCCACCACGATCTCACCGTGGTTCATCACCGGCTGGAGAGGGAATTTCATCAGATTTATCCCGACAACGTAGGGAATTCGCTCTCTCCTCTTCCTGCGGTTGTTTTATCTTCGTTCGTTTTGAGCTCATTGATTGATGAACCGAGCTTCGATTCCGCTTTCGTACTTTGCATGAATCTATTCGATGCTCACGTTTTGTTTCTTTTTTACATATTTGGAATCAACGTATAAACGAGAGCATGATTCTAGACCAATCTGTGTTTGGTCCGGATTTTTGGGGTTTGGAGCCACTGGATAGTTGTTGTTATGTATTGGAAAATTTTTGTTCTGCTTCTTAGGTTTTGTCTGGATGGTGAATGGTGATTGGTGTTGTACAGGCAAATCCATTGAATCTGGTTTCCAGGATCAAGAAGGTGCTGGATGACGTGTCATCCTTGAAAGATCAATGCCAAGAACTTCTAGCAGCCAAACAGGTGCATTCCTCTTTTTTGTTTCGGGATGTTTTGGATGCCAATCTGATTTGAGATGCTCCGAGGGTTTGGGAACATAGAGTTGGCTCCGACATTTAGTCCTGGTTTGTTTGCTAAGGATCTACGATTTGCATGTCGAGTTATCTAAAATTTGTATGGTTTAACTTTGTAATGTTGGCTTTTATTAAATACTGCTGATGGAATAATCCATGTAATAACACTTTATGATATCATCCAGCTATAACTGGATTTAGCTTTAGACTGGGTGGCTATGCGAGACATTTCACATCCGAGAGTATTGTATAAGTGCCAAACCACCACTGCCTATCTGATGATTAGTTGATATTGCATGGGCTCTTAGCTTAGGTTCTGATAATTACCAAGGCATTTTAATTCTAGCGGACAAATTTGTGAATTTAAGCCTGGGAGTGGAATCTCCAGCTGAATCATAGACAAGTAGTCGTTGGAGGTAAAAGGATTGATTGGACTGTATCACATCACTGTTCTAGTTAGATTTGAGGTTCAAGAACATTTCAGGACCTTGAAATGGAGAAGGAAATTGATTTGGGATAATTCTTCCGTTCTCTCCAAACCTGTCCTAGGTTATGGAGAAGAGCTGGATGCAGTGCATCACCTATAACAATCCATTCTGTAATGTATCTGCTTTTGAAATGCCTACTGATAATAAGCATCTTTTAGTCAAGTAGGATTTTTGAATTCGAAGTTTCCCATGATAAATTTTCTTTGGATTAGGGCAGAAAAGGAAAAGATCGCAGTTGCAAATGCAAGGGATTCACATTTCATAGTTTATGTTGTCTACAATACTCAATGAATGGGAAAAGTCTTCGATTTTATAGATACAAACAACTATAACCTAGCCTTATGCCATCGAGTGGCGTTAGCTGTATGGATCCTCCTATACCATTTCCCTTTGAGTTGTGCTTATAATTAATTCTTTTAGTAATTTAAGCACATTAACACTAATACACCCATCTTTCATTTTTGCGGTTACCCTCCTTATGATTATCAATGTCATCTTCTACTGATCATTTTCGTAACAATGCCAAATTATACCTCAGCCATATAGGAGAATACTTGGTTGGCTGACATTGGCAACCCACAAAATATGAACAATGACAATTTGGACATGCCCCCTCCTCAAATTATTTGTTTTTATGTGTGTTTGTTTGAGAGAGAGAGAGAGAAGGGCACATGCTCTTCTAACTTCATGTCATTCATTTGAACATGCAGGACTTAGTTGACCAGGCACGGACAACTCTTGTTGGAAATAGAAGCTTACTCAGGAAGATGCAAGCATCAATCTCAATTCCCCTGACAAGTGACTTTGAAGATCCTGCATATGCCAACTTTAACCAGGTTTTCGTCATTCTTATGATACTCTGGAAGATTTACTTAGTTTTAAGCTCTGACAAAAGGAGTAAATTATTTTACTGATAAAAGTCCAGAAAATTCACATAGAAGATATACACTACACTATAAATGATGAAGGATTGGGGTTGTGGACATCACATATTCCATCAGTTTTTTTCTAGATATCACCATTATTGGTGCTTAATATATCTAATTCAATGTTACAATGTTTTTGAAAACTTCTAAGCTCAATAGTCCAAAATTTGATTCCAGTTGGCTTGATGCTGGGGCCAATTATCTTTCTTTCTGCATTTTAACTGAAAGAAGCCAAGTCGAGAGAGTCAAAAGATCGGTCTGGTTGACTGAAATGTTCGTCTCAAATGACGTTGATTATATAGTGGCAATCCCATTAGATCAGACTATATGTTGCCTTCCACTGCTTATATTCAATGAATGGAAGAAATCAAATTCATTGGCTCAACTAAAAAGTGATCTCTGGAACTCTTATTGCAGGTTTAATTGATTTTTTTTCTGTGATAAATAAATCATCAATCATACTATTGCTATGAGTTTACAGTCCTCATTGCTTGATTCCATTTCAAATAGGCCAAGAGTTCTTGATTTTGACTAAACTGCTTTCGCAAAGAAGCTTACCCCCGTGGTTGTCTATTTTCCAAGTGGAGTCTGAAGTGTGTGCTCCATTTGCCAGCAAGCAACCAATACTAAGTGATTGGCAAGATTTTGCTTTAAACTACCCATGGAAAGATATACATGGGCAGTTTATTCCTGTCAATATATGCAGCTTGCCACACAAATTGTTTCATCGCCACATTTCCTCACTCCAAAACAAGCAACCATGAATCCAAAATTTTGTGCATTGAAGGCCAGAGACCCCTGATGATTCTGTTTATCCTCAACTCTTGCAGATTATTGATGAGTGGACAAAGCAAGTCCAATCAGCATCAGGTAAAATCATGCTGCTCTTAAGTTTACTGAATGTTCTCTGTTTTACATAATTGATTTTGGCAAAGAATATGCTCTTAAGTTTACTGAATGTTCTCTCTCTTAAGTACCACACCTGATTTTATGAGTTGGAATGGCCGAATCTAAGTGTTATCTTTGATAAGCCTGGAACTTGAAGAAGGAAAAGTAGGGTCATGAAAATCTCCTCTTTCTGTATCCACTATGACTGATTGAGGGGATCATTCAAATTGATTATACCGAAATAAGTTCTTCTTTGGCTGTCAGTTTGATAAAGTTGATGAAACTCTTTGCTTCTGACTGCACATTGGCCGTGAAAGCCACATCTTTAACGCCCCAATTTGTTTCTAACGATCTATAAAAAAATAGTCAACGTCCTTGGTATGAAGGCTCTGTCAATTTCCCTTTATATTATCTTAATATTCTCCTGCACTAAGCTGCCATTTGTTTTTCTGGCCAAAGGAAATCCATCCTTTCATCTGGAACGGCCTCTGCTGCTCAATCTTTACATGACTTTGTTGTAGTATGATTAATTTTCTTTTAGCATGAGCATTAGTTCACAATTTCTTCATCAGTGGTGCATCAAGGTTTCGCAGCACCTTGCAGGCTGTGCAAGTTAAACTTTATTGGATATGTAAATAAAATCCAAGTTTACTTAGCTTTAGAAGCAGAGGACTGCATTTGGACTTGTAAGTGATAGAACTTTGATTATTTGGGCAACTCGCCTTCTTTCATCTGTTAAAGCTGCAAAGAAACGAAATTGGGCCTAGCAAATAGAATTTGGCAGGGAGTGTGTTGGCTGAATATGGAATCAAGCGAAATGTCTACTGAGAATGACATTATAAGCAAACATCTCAAGCAGTTTCCTACCATTCATGCAGGGGCTGAGGAGCATCTAGCAGACGCCGAGGACTTAAATAAGTTGCTTTTCTCAGCCATACTGCAGAATAGCTGAGACTGAGAGAGCTTCTCCAGAAAGATTCCCTGTCTTCATGTGTTGAGCAGCTTTCGAGGGACTGTATTGAGATCTCTCGATTGGAAGTTGGTGTTATTCAATTGTACAATGGGCTTTGGAACACCAGTCATGCAGACCTCTCTCTCTCTCTCTCTCCTTGTTTCCCTACGTTCATTTCCAGCCAAGTTGATCCTAGTCTTTACTTGCAACTTTGATGGAGATTCCAGATATGTATGACTTGGAAAAGTAGCTTTTGAGCTGGTCAAATGGTGAAAAAGAAAAAAAATATATATATATTAGCTAAGTTCCCTTCAACGAAATAATTTCGCAATCAGTTTTACATTTCCGCTTTGACCTTTGGACGTTGCTCTAGCTAAAAATTTGGTCATTTTGCCATGTATATGTTTTGGGGTGATTTCGCCAATGCGTTTTTCACTCGGTGGAGATTGTAATATGGAAAATTGGCCTCACTTTCATTTCAATTCTTCAGCGTCCTCACCTAGTTTCTCATTCTTTTCAATTTTTGATGATTTCAAAACGAACTTACGACATTTTGATCTTGGAGCAAAGTGAGTAAATAGTTTCAGTCCAATCTCTAAAATCACCATAATCGGATTCATCCTCTGTTTATCCTAGAGGCCTGTAATGGGTTCGCTTCTTAGATCTTCAATTTGTAATAGTTGATTCTACCTTAAATTCTTAAATTGGAGTCAAGCAAGGTCCGAGGTGAATTTGATTGTAAAACTAGTCTAAAATCGTGCTGTTTCTTTCTCAAATCATCATGGCTCCGATGATGGCTCCAAATCTTGTTTCACTTCATCTTTCATCCGAGATTTCTTAATTGCTGTCAAGTCCTCTTAATTTGCATAATTTGCGCCAACGTATCTTTTAATAAAATTCTGCTGAATCGATGCTTTCGAACGTGTCGACGATCTTTCTGATCTCGTAAACCGAATTTGGTTGCCGACTTTGCATGATTTCGGCAGAAATCCCGATCTCATGCAAAAATCGGATTTTTTTATCAACAACTTCACACAAACAATATGAATTAGAGAAAAAAAGGAAAAAAGAGGAAGAGGGAAAAGAACCAGTGCAGAATGGAGAACATACGCACGGAAAAGGCCACCAGCTTTGCTCTCTCTCCCTCTCGCGCAGTCGATCCCTAATCTCCCAAATCCGAGCTCGCTCCCCTCTCGACGTCGTCTTCGGCCGCGATGCTCAACGACAACGGCGGCAACGTGTCCATCTCCGTCTCCGACGACGAGCCCGACGACCCCGGCCGAATGCGGGCCCGTGTCCGGAGGAAGCGCAGGAAACCTGGCCTCCGCGTCCGGACGGAGCTCACCCCCCGGCTCGTCCGGTTCCTGGTGAGGTACTGGATCCTCCTGATACTCGTCGCTGCCGCCGGACTGCTCCTGTTCGAGGCTTCCAGGATCGGGAGGAAATCCGGGCCCGGGGAGGTGAAGATGAAGAGGGCGGGCGACGGATTCTATCCGCGAACAGTTAAGAAGCCGAGCTCGGAAGGCAACTTGAATCGCTTGGATCCGACGACTCGAGTCGTCGGCGGTGTCAGAGAACGTAAGTGATGGTCGCAGCTGCGTCAGTGTGTTTGTTTTCGCGGTCTCGTGAAGCTCCAGCTTTTGCAATTTCCATTTGCTGAAGTTGAGGAAGACGGTTTAGTTCGATTCGGGCTGCTAATGTCTGATAGAATGCTCAAATGATCTCGTTATAGACTCGTAGTCTCATGAGTTGCCGATGCTAATGAGGAGGAGCAAATCTTTCCCGCATTGGCAGTCTTCTGGGAGTTCTTCTTTTGGCGGGATCAGTATTGCCAATTTCATTGCCTGATATCTTTTGCAATTTTCTCTTGTCCAGTAGCTCATTTAGCACGCACTAAATTGACAATGTCGACCAGGTTGCTTGAAGCTCTTACCTCTTGAAGAACTCCAACAGTTGGATATTCCTGTCGCAGAAGCGTCCAGTGGCCCCTTAAAGAATTTGATATACTTGTCAGAAAGCTCTTCTTCCAATCAAGAGCATTCGTCATTCTCTCGGCAGCAGGCAGCAGAGACGAGATTTAATCTGTTCACCGGAAACCAGACTCTTGATCAGAGGGAGGAAAGTTTTCAGGTCAGGAGATTTGTGCCCGTGATGCTCATCAAATTAGCTAAAGGTTAATTCGGATTTTCTTTGCTGCAAAGCATGTTGAACGCTGTAGCTTATTTTAGAAATTTGTTTCTTGCAGGTGAAAGAAACCGTTAAAGTACACTGCGGATTTTACAATGATGGTGGAGGGTTTAAGATTTCTGAAGAGGACCAGACCTACTTGCAAAGTTGCAAAGTTGCAGTGGCTACTTGTGCATTTGGTGGAGGTGATGATCTTTATCAACCTATAGGAATGACTGAGTCATCTATTAAAAGGGTCAGCATTTGCTATACAAAGGTCTTGTGTCTCTTTAGGTTCTTCGGTGTACTGACATGGTAGCCGCAGGTTTGCTATACAGCATTCTGGGATGAAATCACTCTTGCAGCTCAAGAACAAGAGGGGCATAGAGTTGGTGAGGATGGACACATTGGAAAATGGCGCGTGGTAGTTGTCAGGAATCTCCCATTCATGGACCAAAGATTGAATGGTAAAATTCCAAAGGTACCTGCATAACTCATAATTCGGTGTCATTTTCTGCAGCGAATTTTTGGTTCATACTATCTGTTAGCATAAGATTCTTTATTTGAATGTTTCTTTCATTTTCATCTGATTGCTATTGCTCTTTAGCATTTCAATTAAAGTTTAACAGCAATAGATAGGACCCATATAGAGTACAGAGTTAAATTCAAATAGAAGCATGACCTGCTTCCACTTCACCTTGCTAACCAAATACTAAAGAACCCAACGACCCTCTTTCTTTCTCAAACAAGAAAGAATGGGTAATGTAAACTGACAAGACTTGCACTTCTTATGACTGGGCAACTTGCAAGGCGTGACTGTGCCGTATTATATTAATTACTATAAAAGATCCTTTCTTTGTATCATGCTATCCAATATAGTTACGTTCAATGCTTGTGTGATCATTTGTTACAAGATGTGAAGGGGCACTAGAGCGTGCATGCATAGTATCATGTCAAAGTTCTAAACCTACTTGATTGTTGACAGATGTTGGGCCACCGTCTCTTTCCCAATGCAAAGTACTCTATATGGGTTGATTCAAAGTCCCAATTTAGGAGGGATCCTTTAGGGGTGCTAGAGGCGCTACTTTGGCGGTCAAATTCAGTTCTCGCAATTTCTGAGCATGGAGCTCGTAGTAGTGTGTATGATGAGGCTAAGGCAGTTGTTAAGAAGAATAAGGCCACTCCAGAAGAAGTCGAGGTGCAGTTGACTCAATATCGCCACGATGGCCTTCCTGAGGATAAGAGATTTAATAAGAAGAAAGGTATGTTATGCTTTCATTTCATAATTTATCAGCTGGAATTACCAGAACCAATATATGCAGCATTTTATAACTTGGTTCCCGTCTTACTATTGTACCTTTTTATACCAAGTTCCTGTTCAAGGCTTCCTGTCACTAGTACTGTCAATTGCTTAGATACCCCACGTGTCCTTTTAAGTTTACTACTGCTTACATGGAACTCAGGCCTTGCCTCCGAATGTTTAGGTTAATATTTCATTAGGAATGACTCTTGTAAATATCTGACCTGTTGTAGTGTTTCATTCCGGGAAGAGGTGTTTTTTCCTTTTTCTTTGTTTCGGTTGACAACTTGAAAGTGAGGTAAAACAAGCCTTAGGATGGGTCGAGACTGGAAACTCAAAACTTCCCATGGAAATGGCATGCTATATTGGCAAGAAACACAAATATAGGGAGACTTAAAGCTTTTCACCCGGTCTCATTAGAGGCAGCGTGCGACCCAAGTTGTCAACAATGCTTCTGAACTCTAAATAATGGCATTGTTGATATGTGCAGCATTAGCTGAAGCATCTGTGATTGTGAGGGAGCATACACCATTGACTAATCTATTCATGTGCCTCTGGTTCAATGAGGTCGTGCGGTTCACATCACGGGATCAGCTAAGCTTCCCTTATGTACTTTGGCGGTTGAAAGTACTCAAAAACATTCACATGTTCCCTGTATGCACCCGCAAAGATCTTGTCAACAGCATGGGCCATGTACGCAAGGCCAAGCCCTTGGTCAGTTGATATGGATACTCTTTGGTTAGAAAGGAAGATTTTAGAAGAAAAATTTTCAAATCTCTTGATTCTTTATTTAGGATCACTGTAAATTTGTTCTGCTGATGGAATTGTACCTTTAGATGGGCATTCGACTTCTCATCCTTCTTTCTATTTTCATTGTTTTGGTGTACGTTATTTATTCGATTCATGTTACAGATTGTTTAGTCTGGAATTTTCAAGCTCCATGTGCAGGAGAGGCAGATCTTAAATTGAATTATTAGTTCTTACAAATTAATCAGACGATTATGTACCAAGAAATAAACAGGAGCTTGGTAAGTGGTTCTTGAGCGAGGCTGTGGCAGAATATGCACTGACAGCAGGGAGTTAGATATATAAGTGCAGTGAAAAACTTGAGCGACAAACTAGAACTTGAAAAGAAAGTGCTGGAATATCAGGTATCTAATTATAATGTACTAGACAAAAATTGGATGTTAGTCAGAAAACTCTGTTCGGTGATTTGTCTGTGCTCTTTCCTCTCTTTCTACCTTGCTTTCTGTTTTTTGAACCTTAGTTAATTTGCACATATTACGCAAATCGTTCATGCCTAAAAGCCTTGATTTCAGATTTTTTGCGGTTGTTTCCACCTAATTCACTGTCAGGCTGACTTTCTGATGTTGATTTTCAGCTTTGAAATCAACAATCACTCGCCTGTTCCGCCTGAAAGAGCTAGACTTTAGTTACACAACTAATCCCAACGACCGCCTCTCATCTAGTCTAATTTCTTGAATACAGTAGCTTGTTGCACGATTCCAGTTTTAGCTAACATCTTAATAATCTCTCTCGTCAACATTCTGCAGTGATCAACGTTCATCTCCCGTCTCCGCAAAGCATATGTCAGGTTGCTCCCTATTTAGCTTTGCTCTTACACAATCTGAGCTTGAAATTTGCATTTTGTCTAGTCAATTACCTGAGATGGCTTCTGTCTATAGCCCTTTTTAATACAAACCAAAGTTGGCCATGGTTCTCCCCGATGCCACCATGCTTACAAGGCTATCGAGACCAAATCGCCACGTTCATCCTTTTTTTACCGACAATGACCATCTTGATTTTTTAGTAGACAATGCGAAGCACTGGTCTATTCTCCAGTCTTCAGTCGAGTACTTCGACTGCTCTTTGTTACATTTGCATTGGCCTCTTCAACAATGAGTACAGGCAGCGATTGGTCCCAAGAGAACTAATGCTCCCAAGAGAGTGCTTAGTCACTCAAGCTAGTGTCTGATACTTCTGAGAACATCCTTAACATTACATCCATCTTCGGTCCCCAACTCAGGCGTGGGGTAGATGATGACATCCTGAAAGTAGTTCCATTTTTTGCATAGATACCTATAACCACCTTCTTAATTCGGTAAACAAAAGACATTTCCAAGCATCAACAAGAAGGCAAAGACGGTTGAATACATGGGCGCAGCGTCGTGAGCCAAATCCTCCCATCCCATTACCAAGAGGTTGTGTATCAGACCATCGCACAAATTGACAAGCACGCGAGCCCAACCAATGTCTTGCATTTCCATCCACGCATGAAGTCCAAAATCCAGAATGCCAAATGTAAACATAATATAAAACTGCGGAAAAAGAGATCACCACGAGGGGGCTATTATATTTTAAAACAAAGTTTCCTCCCAACCCAAAATTTGCCGAATAGATAAGAATGTTCAAAATCCAAGGGACTACAGTCAGAAAACAATTGAGACAAGACAAACAATGTCGCGACATTTAAGTCCAAACAAAATGGAAATAAAAGTAACCCAAACTCTTAAGATGCAAAATGACAAGCTAGTTTGGTGATCTAAGCCTTCAGACGCCCGTAAAACTTCTCCTTCTCTTGTGTTGTCTGGAATCGCCCATGTCCAAACTTTGAAGAAGTGTCGATGAACTTGAGCTTGATCTCTTCAAGAGCCACACGAGACGTCTGCTTGAGCAATGACTGACGCAGCGTGACAACCCTTTTCTTAGGTCCAACACAGCAACCTTTGATCATAAGGTAATCATCTTTCACAATCCCATAGTGCGGGAAGCCACCAATGGGGGTTATGTCTTTCTCAGTCCTAACAAAGAACACATAGCGTTAGATGCTTTCAAAGTTGGCTCCTAGGACATACTCATAAATTTTACGGAAGATGCCCCACAGTTCTCACCTGTCAAACTCGGTAATTGCTGTGTGAGATTCCTGGCCAGTCTTGCCAATCTTGTAAACTTTCTTGTTCATTTCAGTGCGGTGATGGTAGCCATTCTGACCAGCTCTTGCAACTGTGAAGGAAACTCTTGCAGGATGCCAAGCACCAATACAAGCCACCTTCCGCAAACCTCTGTGAGTCTTACGGGGAAGACGAGTGACACCCCAACGGGTCACAACACCTTCATAACCCTTACCTTTTGTCACACCAATGATATCAATCATCTCATCCTTCTGGAAAACAGCATCGACAGGAACCTGCTTCTCAAAGAATCCATATGCATAGTCCACTTTTTGAGCAATAGTTCCACCATTAACCTGAATCTCCATTAAGTGTGCCTTCTTCTGCTTCAATCCCTTCATCTTCCTAATCTATCAAACATTAACCAAAAAGTTAGCAGAATTATTGTACTACAATGAACTTATGCATCACGACCAATGTCTAGCTGGAAGATCCATCAATGTGTCCATCACCAATATAGGCTACCTAAAAATACTCCATACCTGAGTGTGAGCCAAAACCCTGACCACCGAAGCATATTTCTTCATCTTTTCAAGCTGAGCTTGGATATTCTTCTTTCCTTCGTCAGTATCATACTGTTTTGAGTATTTGGTAAATGCCTTCTTCTTGGACTTGCACCAATTCTTGTAGAACCTTCGTCTCAGCTCCTCACTCAGATGCTGAGCCCAGACTGTGTTTAATGTACGCAGACCACGCGGAGTCTTAACATAACCCACGACACCAACCACCACCATAGGAGGTGTCTCGACCACAGTCACAGCTTCACATGTTTCCTTCTTGTGCAGCTCTGGAAGGAAGAAAGGGGATATTTAGCCCAACCAAATGTGTAAGTTGCAACCTCATTGAGAACTATGCAATTGAAGTTGCAGGGAAAACGTGACTAGCGAATGTGAAACAGACAGACTTGTTTAAATGAGTGTAATGGCAACCTACAAGTGAAATAGATGTACACATCACTAGAAAAGGCCACCAAAATGAATTGCTCTAGGTGGCTTACTGACCATTCACATAGAACAACAGCCAAGTGACTGATATGTGACTGGCTAATTGACCACCATTAAAAAGCCGAACGGAAGCTTCAGGCAAGATGGGAAAATAGGCAGACATAATTTCTTAAGGGAGGTGATGTTTGATAGAACTTATGTACATTGGATAATTTACACGTACAAAACAAGACATGTCTAAAAATATCAGCCTACATCCATGCAATCCAAGCTGCTTCAAGGTAATATTGAAGCAGACAAGTAAGTGGAAGAAGGGCATGGGATAGCCACGAGTAATGCATATTGAAGCAGACAACTATATATTGTAACGCAGATCTGCACTAGCACCAAAATTTATCCCCACACAGACCAATGATTTCCAGTAGACCAACTAACTCTTACCTTCTGGGAAGCGAAATCAAATAGCAAGCAATATCAACTATAAGTTCAACAATTCCTTGTATTCAAGTGAGCCATGTCCAAACTCATTGTCCACATATCTACTCAAAAATTTGGGCTTAAGCAAGAATTTTGATACTCAACATGCAATAAGAAAAGGAGCAGAATAAAAAAAAAGTAAAAGTTGAACATTGCTCACTTGATCCAGGCTTTTCTACTTCTCTGACAATATGGGTCATCCCTGCCTTGTAGCCCAGGAAAGCAGTCAGCCTAGGGGGCTTGCTAGGGTCATCCTTTGGAAAAGCCTTCACTGAAGAGTGCATCAAGAAAACAAACCAGTCACTATGGCACGAGATGAAAATAAAAGTAACCTTTTACCATGTAAGGAGACACCACATTAAAATGGGTTGATGCATGGACCCTGCAGAAAACTAATGCAGAACCTACAGATTTCTATACCATTGATATCCCGGTAAACATTAATCTTCAAATGCTAAACACTTCATTTGGCCAGGCAACAGAAAAAAGTTGAGTACGCCAACAAGTAACTTCCACGTTCACAACAGCCTAAGAGAACTGGCCATAATCTGAACTTGTGATTCGATCTTGCTCTTGCACAAAAACATCATCACTAGCCATTGGGCAAGGTTTTATTCCCAATCCAGACTCCCATATGGCCTTCTTCCGATGACTTCACCATGCGTGAATTGCACGCTTGTGTATTTTCCTATGTATGCACACAATATGTGTGGATGCAAGAAATCCTGTAGATACATGTAGCAATTGACCTGCCATTAATTAAATTACCTTTTCCCCTGTGGCGAGCAGCCCTCTTCCTTGGCAGAAATCCAAGGGATCCATGCCTAGGATGCTCAAACTTCCGGTGAGACATTCTTCACCTGCTACGCCAGAAAAACCAAAACAAAATCAATTACTAAACATAATCTATTATTTTTTGTATCATTTTGTCCCAGCCATCCTTCAACGCATATACCTAGACGGCCGACTAGAAGTATTGCATCTTTGCTTAATTACAACCACATAACACGGAAGGCGGAAAGTGTTGAAATTTATCTGATCTAATCCATTTGCCAGTTCAAAAAGCTCTCGGCTTAACGTGACATTTTTCATCCACAGACGATGCGAGCTAGCCCTTCGTACACTACAAACGCGCAACAGAAGTGAAGGTGCTTTCAAGAATCCCGCAACCGTTATTCACGTATACAACGGACAAAACCTGTGCAGCTGATCCTGAGCTGCCTACGACGCACTTCAGACTCGTCGACCGTATCGAGAACGAGACGATGTGTAGAAGACAGATAAATGATAAGATGTCGGGTAAGCTGCGACGAACCAAACAACAAGCCCATTTTTTTTCTTTCCCGAATGTGGCAAACGAGGCCGCGCTCATCTTGAGAGCAACGAAGGGCGAAAGAGAACCATCCGATCGTATTGGACGAACCCCATTTCCATGTGAGAGAGAATGAGAGCGAGAGAGAGAGAGAGAGAGTACCTGAAGTGGCGGTGCAGCGGAGAGAGGCGAGAGAGAGGCGGAGAAGATGACCCGCAGCGGCGGCGTTTTATAGTCCCTGCACCTCAAGACCCGCTCTAAAACCCTAGCTGGTACTTATAAAGAACTTCAAATTTACATAATGCTCCCAGTACTTTTCGTTAATTTCAAGATGACCCCAGCTTAGAAGTATGATGCTCGTCGATTTTATATGGAAAGAAATCCGATGACAACCCCATTGACCATGGGTAGGTTGCTGCAATTAGTCCTCCTTTTATTTCTTCTTTCGAAATGAGTCCTCCGTTCTTTAAATTTGCTTTCCAAAAGGCAATAATAGGCATTCCTAGATTTAAGAATACCGTAGATATTACGTAACCTTTGCCATTTTCTTGAATTGTGATGCCTAATAGAGTCAAATTTACTTAAATTTTAAGATATTTTTTTTCATTTTTCATGGTGTTAACTTCACTATCTCGTAATTTAGATATCTTAAACATACACATTGGTTCTATGCTTATGTTATCAACATTCTTTTCATAATTTTTTCTTGAAAAAGAAGGACTTATGTCCATCGCATAATTGGCCTCCATGATCTATTCCGCTGCACGTTAATATTATGATACAACCAAAACTCGTACTTAAATTGTAATATTTAATAAATTTCCCTTTAGACTTTCCTTTTTGGGGAAAAACATTAAAAAATTATTTGAAAAATTGAATTTCAATAAAATTAAGTACATTTATTATCCAAGAGTCACTCTTACAAAACGATACTAGCAATTGTAATGGGTTTCAAGGTGGATTGACTTCTTCCTTGAAATTGGGAGGTGGACCGCATAGGTTGGTTCTTTTTTTTGGTAAGGTGACCGAATAGGTTGGTTCCTAGCCCAAGGAAACCAAGAACCGATCTAGTCCATCGAGGAATTAGGACGTGTTTGGTAACGATTCTGTCCCAGAAACAGTTTTTTGTCAGAATGAGTTTTTTTTAGAAATGATTCTCAGATGAGTTTTTAAAAAGAGAAACGTGTTTGGTAATTGAATAAAATTTGTGTCCATGGAATAGAGAAAAAACAGAAATGCGTTTGGTAGTTGTACAAAATTTATATCCCTGGAATAAAAAATAAAGTTGTGATCGTCGGCCGACCGGAGACTAGCGGCGGCGGCTGACGACAACAAGAGATAAGAACAAAATATATAGAAAAATTAGCTTTTTTGTACTATTCATTCTCGTCCAAAAAACAGAAAACAAAAAAAAAATATTTTCATTTCTCATCCCAAACTCATCATCGGCCATTTTTTCATCCTGTGAACAGAATGAAAATGAGAAATTGCCAAACAGTTTCTCGTCCAAACTCATCCGGGGACGAGAAACTGAGAATGAGAATAGTTACCAAACGCGCCTTTAGACTAGTCGGTTAGTGTCGAATTCTTGGGTTGGGATAAGATTAGTTATTCTACTTTTTTTCGTCCTTAGAATTAAGCACAAATTTTCGAGGGAATAAAAATAACACGGGTGTTTTGACTTCATATCATAACTCTCTTTTTTGCTCTTTTAAGTGCCGCAAATTAAAAAAGCGACCACCTTAGTACCATCGGCGATTTGTTTCTCTAGAAAATCCAACGGGGAGACCAATAATTCTACATGGCATTGTTAGCGCCGATATAGACAATTCTTATAGTTTTTTTTTTGCTCACTCTAGTATCACAAAATTGAAAAGTTGATCACTTAAGTACTACCAATTTGAAAAACCATTCACTTAAATGCCATCAACGAGTTGTCTAAGTGAAAAATCCATCACTAGCCTCGTCCAAATCTGGTGAGGGCTTTTGTGGCATTGCTTGCCTTGGGTGAAATGGCCTTGCCTAGATTTGCCTTAACCCATGTTTGGCAAGGCCGCCATGGCTCTCGGCAAGGCCATTGCGGCCTTGCTAGTTGAGGGCAAGGTTTTTGCAATTGATGATTTAAGAAAAAGATTAATTATAAGTCAATTTAGAAAATCCACATAGGACGATTTGTCAGAAGTGACACTCAAGTGATCAATTTGTTCTAATGCGACATTTAAGTGAGTGCAGTGCAAAATTTATGATGTTTTTATTATTTTTATATCGAGTTTTAAATGATGAGCTCTATGGATGCAGAAACCTATGAATTACTGTACATTATTGTCATGCCATGATCCGTTTGGGGTGATCGATTTTCGTGCAGTTCCCGATTCCTCTTTATTTGGAATCGGGAACCGGACCAAATTGGACTGGGCGGTCCAATCTGATTATCAAATGAGTAATTATTAATTATTGATAACGACATTCGCTCGCGGTGACATGGCTCGGCACACACTAGTAACTTTGCTTTATTGGTTGGGTCGCATTACTGGTTTGCCCACACTAGCATCTTTGCTTTACTTCGCTTTACAGGTTCGGTCCCATTCTCCACCTCCTTCCTCAAGACCAAGCTCCCAAATTCCCTCCCCAAGAAGCAGCAAGAAGAAAGACTGGTGGGCAATTTTAAAATTTTAATATGATGAATGGAAGGTTCCACCCAAAAATAAAATTTATGATATATAATTTTAAAATTTTATTTTTTAATAAATAAAAATATTTTCAATTCGGGTGGGCAGTTTCACCCCGAAACTGAATCATTGCTTCTTAGAACTGCCCGGAATCGACCGGTCCGAGCAACTCCTGGGTAGATGGTTTATAATGCTCACCCCTAGATCCCCTAACTAAATGCACACATGGGAGTTAATCGATTTTCACTAACGCCCTGTGAAATTGCATCGTTGTAAGAGATGTAGATGCAATGAAGGGCTATGGATACGTTTGGTTTAGCTTTGGAAATATTAAAAGTTAATAGAATTTGATTTCAATTTTCAACTTTTCCAAATCCAGTTTTTTCACTTGAAAACTCTTTCAGAATAACCGTCAAACACCTCATATTTTTCTTAAGTTGGGAAAGATAAACCAAACGCTCCTTATATGCCCATCCGTCCCTCAATTCCATCATGCAAAAAGTTTATCATTCAAGTTTGTAAGTGTTGAAACATATCGCCGGCTCAATAAAAGACCACTAAAGCATGGTGATTAGAGTTATCATTATGGAAAATTGTAAATTGATACACTCATGATAGATTTATCTGAAAGTAATTTTTCAATTGGAAAGTCAAGGATAAATTTACCCTAATATAACTTATGGATTATGAAAAACCTCAAATAGGAACACCCTAATTTTTTATGTGGTATAGGGAATTTCTCAGAATTAGACTTTTTCCATTTGGTTTCAAGGTAAAACTGGAATCATGCTCACCTCAAATGTTTAAAAGATAATCCTTAGTGACTAAAATTATCTTATTTCATTGCCCTAATGACAACTTTTTTCCATAAAATTAATATTTTAGTTGTACTGCATCCCATTTACCCAAAATAGCATCTATACTTATCTCCTGTTTTCAATTTTTAACCCCCCCCCCCCACCGAAGAAAATACTCCTGGCTTTCACATTATAAGTTGCATTAATTATGAAACATTTAAAACCTTCACAAACATACAAGCCTACAAATATAAAACCTCGACAAAAAGTTATATTTATATATATCTTACATTTTACATTTTTTAATAATAGTATCAACTTCGATAAGGCATGATATAACATCGTCCACGTGTCGATTCCACGTAATCATTCCCTGACAAGAATGCCCTTTTTCTTTTCGCGGGGACCTTTTCCGGAAGGCGGGAAAAACCGTTTCATTTGAATTTCGAAAGAAAAAAACGGATCAGGCCGCTTTCGAGGGAAAACCTCAAAAAGCGGCCATTTTTATTTTTCTTCGGAAGCAAATCCGCGATGAACACAGTCGATGTAGAAACTCGGGACTCCTTCATCCGCTGAGGTCTGCACTTGTCATGGGTTCGTGATCTTCCGCGGGATTCGTCTCCTGAGACCCTTCGATTTTTCTGGGTCGAGGTCGGGAATGGAGTTTCGTGGCATGAAAAGGAGAGAACTGCAGGCGCTGTGCAAGAAGCATGGCGTGCCCGCTAACTTGACGAACCGCGAGATGGCGGATCGGTTGAGTTCGCTCTTCGAGGTGGGTGTCGACTATCTTTTTGCTCTTCGAGGGCTGGGTCTTTTTTTTTTTTTTTTTAAATGATGAAATTTTCTTTATTTGATTTGCCCCATGATTGGGTTGTATGAATTTGTGTGTTTTAGAGTTCCATGGGTTCGGTTGTTGTCGACCGATCTTGTTCGTAGCAGTAGTTCCTTTTCCTATATATATTGGTGGAGACAGAAATTAGGAATTCAAGTTTTGATGAAAAGCTGTGGCTCAATCTTTTTTTTATCCTTACCCTGCAGGAGACTGAGAAGTCTGTTGCCCAGGGGAAGTCTAACTCTGATGGTTCAGTCGAACTAACGAGTGAAACTGACGGTAAGGCTGTGAGGCGGAATGTGAAGAAAGTGAGGTTTAGCCCTGTTGATGAAACGTTTGTATTCGTCAGTTCAAATGTGAAAATCACTTCGAGAAAGAAGCGAGCCATTGGGAGGTCTAGCAAAAAACAGAGCTTGGCTGCTGAAAAATCTCGCAGGAGGGTCGTTTCTGTAAGAACTTTGGAGAGTCCGGTTAGAGCAACGAGGTCAAAGGTGCAAAAAGTAGTTGATAAGGATATACCTCAAGTTTTTTCGCCTGGTATTAGGAAGAAGAGCAGGAGAGGAGATGTGAAGGTTGACATAAATGAGGTTCAGGGCGTTGATGTTGGGGATGCCAGACCTCTGGTTGAAGTTGCAGCCCCACTTCGATGGAACTTGAGAAGCAGGGGAGTAGGAGTTGAAAAAGATGGGAAGGTTGAGCACACAACTACAGAGAATTTGAGGAAGAACGTAAGACCAACAGATTTCAAGAAGAGGAAAAGAAATGATATTGAAGGGCATTTACCTTTAGATGACAAACCTGAAGATGTTTCCCTAGCACCTGTGAGGGCACAACAAAGGAAGACTACTAGGCATTCAAAGCGCATAGAAAGAGGGGAGACAGATGCGAAGTTGTCGGTTGAGGAATCAGAGGCAGTCAAATCTGTAGGGATAACAACACGGTCCAGGGCTCTGAGAGTGAAGCGTGCTCCTACTGTTAAAGCACTAAATGAAATTGTGGAAGTTCAGCGAGACGTTGATAAGGTTGTCCAACTTGGACAATTGACAAAGATTATAGGCAGAAAGACACGAAAATCAACCGCACAAGACAAAAATCTACCAAGTGAGAATGATGGTGTTTGGAGGGGAAAGCATTCTCCTGTTCATAATGGCAAAGAGCAAAATGGACGCATTCTTGAGAACAACACAAGAAAACAAACCGCAGTCATGTGTTTAAAATCAGGGGCTTCAGAGTTTGGGGTTGCTGTTGATACTGTCAATGGCCTTCTCCTTAGAAGATCCAGGAGAAAAGCTATTCCATCTGCTGTCCTTACTGATAAAGAGTTCATTGCTCATCCAAATGACAGGAAGAATGTGCGATCGAGCCCATACAATCATGCATCAGAAGTAGAAACTCATGCCAAAGAGCAGTCATTAAGGACATTGATGACTAAAACCCCTGTACACAATTCAAGGGTGTCGTCAGATGCACCTGTTGAGCAAAAGGAGGGAAAAGCTATAAATGGGAAAATGGAATATTCTGAACCTTCAACTGAAGAATTCAGGACCATCAGACAGTCTAAAAGAGGTACTTATAAATCTGACCATGGCGCATCCATGAATAGTATTGTTAATGTTGATGCCAAGAGGCAAAAAGGTAGCGCAGCAATCACAGAAGATTTAGGTGC
This sequence comes from Melaleuca alternifolia, assembly GCA_019926035.1. NCBI lineage: Eukaryota > Viridiplantae > Streptophyta > Magnoliopsida > Myrtales > Myrtaceae > Melaleuca > Melaleuca alternifolia. The sequence continues at coordinate 325,718 of JAGKPW010002286.1, forward strand.
AAGAGCCAAAAGTGCTGAGGTGATCGATGAGCCTTTGAATATTTATGTCTACTTGGATGTGCCAGCAGTTCTGGAACATGAAGATGTCTTGGAAAAGAATGGCAAAACAGATAAAGCAGAGTGCTTCAAGAACAAGGGATCAGATGGCAAGTGTGAAGACATAACGGGAGTCAATAGTTTTGATTATTGTGGAGTAAACATCTATAAAAAAGATGACCTTGCAGCACAGTCAGGTGATTCTCTGGTTTCACCAGCAGAGAAGCCACAGGAGGTTGATGTGAAGCGTGGTTTAGAGGAACTTTCAAGTGATTCTGTCTTTATAACAGAGAAGATAACAGTTCCAATTGATGACGACAGAGGGAAAGTCCAGGATTCTGTTAACCGGTCATGTCAAGCTCCCAGTAGAGCAGAAGATGGCATTCCTGAACAAGTACCTTGGGCAGCGAAAATTGAGGTTAAAAATGCTGTCTCCCACCAGGATGCATCTCTCACGCTGAACTTAGATAGTGTGGGTAAGTGTTTGTTGCCATTTGGTTTTGGAGAAACATACCACATTCTTCTGTAGATAACTTATTGACTTCCCATTTTTGCAGATGAACCTTCTAATGCTCCCTTATGCTTGGAGAATAAACCGGAAAAAGAACACGTATATATTGGAGAAGATACTTATTCTATAAGTGTTGAGGTAAACAATCCTACACCTTTGGCTACTGACTCTGGTCCTTTTTCAGGGAGTCGGCAATGGCCAACATGACTAGAAAACATAAGCGAGGTTTTTCTTTGCTTGATCAGGAGTTAGTTCTTGAGGATCATATGGATGAGTCTGGGCAAAGAGGGATCGCAGAGAGAGTTCCTGTAGATGCTGATGAGCACGCTTATCAAATTGCTCTTCTTGATAGCAGCTCTAACGAGGAACATAATCAAGTGTATGAGGCCAGTGAAGCAATAAACTTAGGACTACAAGTTGGTACTTTCAAAACTGCTACAGAAAATGTCGTGGCCATTCAGTTGCACAACAGCTGCTGCAGTGCGCGGGCAGGAACTTCAGAAATGCTTGCATTAAGAAGTGGAGGTGCAATTGAGTGTCCTAAGTTTAGCATCCTCCTTTTTAGTCCTTAGTCATACTCTATCACCAACTCCGATAAGATTACTTGCACTACACATGTTCTTCTGTTACCAAAAGCAACAGTCTCTGCTTTACTATTTTTTCCTTTTTTAGTGAGAGATAGGTAATCTACTTTGCTTTCTTTGCATTGTGCAGAGGCCAATAAAATTAAAACTAGAGGTTCGGTTATCTCATCACTTCAAAGCAATGGTCATTTTAGAGGAGACAGATATCCAAGCCGGGAGACTGAATTTTCAAGTGAAAGAGCACAACCAGAGCAGACAGTAATTGATGCAGACAATGGCTTATGCACTCCCAAAAAAATCACAGAAGAACCAGGGAGAAAGCAACGGGAAAGCCCGGAGCCACTGGAAAGTGTGGAAGCAGCAGTGGTAGCCTGTGAAGTGACTATAGAGAAGGTTGCTGAAGAAAATCAATCTGCGGATGGGAGTTTCTCACTTTCAAACCCCCCAGATGCCAAAATTATCAGAGAAAAAGTATGTGAAGTTGAGGAAGGAAGCTCTGATATTGCTTCTGAGAAGCCTTTGGGAAGTTTCACTGGAGAGACTTCTGGAAAAGATCTCAGCATAATCCCACGAGATGGATGTAACAGTAAGTTAACAATGCATTTTCATGATGATGTCTTTTTCAGCAAGATTGCAGGCAACAAACTCTTTACTTTGTTGCTACTGCTTATATTTAGCTTTGTTTGAACTCGGGCTGGGTTCTTAGTAATAGACTTTATTCTTGCAGCTTCTGTTGCTAAGGAATGTTTCCTCTCTTATGAGCCCCCTCTTCAAAAGGACTCAGAGAAGCAAGGACAAGGTTGGTTATATCCGCAATCTTCCTTTTCCCAGATCTTCTTCCAGCACAAAGATATGCATGATGTGTTAATTTGCTAAAGACTAACTGAATCCTACTTCCAGGGACACTATTTTACTTCTGTTGCAATAGTCAAATGCCGAATTATTTATATAGAGTACGAAATTGGAATTGTTGATTGTCGACAAATATTTCAGGTTTTTAGCTAAATCTTTCTCTTGGCTTGATTTTGTAAAGATGATAAAGGGCAATGTCCATTGCTTGAAGAACGTTTCTGTTCCCTTGGGGAGGAAATTTCTAAGAAACCAATTTTCAAAAGTGAAAGTGACCTCAGCAGTATGGAGGTTGGAATGGATAATCAAGAGAAAATTGAAGAGGGCACTACCACAGATGAGGGCAGCATAGTTCATTTTGGAACAGCATTAATAAATGCATGTGATGGTGATTTGAAAGACAAGCTGCAATTGGATTGTACAGACACTTGTTGTCCAGATGAGCCGGGCTCTGATACTGATGAGCATGAAGAAAAGTGTCTGGTGATGCGAAGCTTTGAATCTATTTCTATTGAAACTGGCAAATCACATACGGAAGCAATTAATGCTCAAGCAGTTGGCTTGGTTACTTCATCAGAGGGGATTGTTGCTGACGACAGAGGAATCTACAGTCAAATGGTTGCTTTGCATCGTAAGGAACATAATATGTCTTCATTTTGTTAAATTCTTTTTCCAAAGAAAGACCTGCTTTTTTGTTCTTCACTTATACTGATGTATTCACTTATTGTAGCTCCTGGTACTTCTGCCAATGAAACTTCATCCTGTATGAATGATGTCTCAAAGGATAATGATGGATATGAAGGTGAGTTCACTATTCTTTCCCCATTCTCAAGACTATGCAAGAGCTTTAACTGCAGTTTGAATTCATGGCAACTTATTTGCCAAAATGCTAACAATTCTCATTATATTTGAGAATCATATTTTAGGAGATGCTTCAGTTACTGATTATTATTCAATGTGCAGCTGGGGGAAGCCTTGAACACGAAATTCTTTCACCAGTAATTGATGGAAACTCTCTAGGACAAAACAAAGGATCTGTGGTCCCCAACCATTCAAGTCATGGTCTTCTAGATGCCAATTCAGAAGAAAACAGATTTGAGGTGGAAGAAAAGAGTTTTTTTTACTCTAGTGATGTAAACAATATCACGAGGCGGACAGTTAAAACAGAGGTATTGGTCGAACCAGTTCTAGAAGTAATTTCAAGCAGAAAGGATCAGGTCTTAGACTTGAAAGAAGTCGTCAACCATAACTCCAATCACCAAGTTTGTGGAAATTTGAGTGCTGAAAAAGCAGAGATTGGTACTGTTACTAGAAGAGTTGCCAGTGAAAGTGCAACACTGTATGAATCAAATGCACTGAGAAGTTGTCATATAAAAGTACATGGTGAAATGAAAGATGTTGTCAACATAGCCTGCAATACAGAAGCTGTCACTTTTCATGAATGCTTGAAACAACAGAATCTTGAACATTGCAATCATACTGTTGAAGAGGGAGATTCACACTTTAGCCCAGACCAACTAGTTGACAACAATGATTTTGAGAAGGTGGTTGCGCAACTGAGTCGCGGTCCTGAAGGAATGGTTCGCGGTCCTGAAGGAATGGTTGCATTGGGAAAACGCAGTGTTGATATTACACAAAGTTCTGATTCTGAATTTTTACATTTTGAATCCCTGGAGATCAAAGGAGCTGTGAGTTCTCCTTGTTTGAGCTCATATGGCCATAAGCAGGAGGAATTGGATGCTGGTGGTCAGCAGGAGGAGATGGGGAATAAAGATGAGATGGAGTTGATTGCATCATCTAATTCAAACCTTTCAGAAAATCAATCTGCAAACCATTTTGAAATCCTTGAAATGACAAAAGCACTTGGAGAAGAAAATATTGATGTCATTGAAGTAGGCAATTGTCATTTACCACGTGCTGGTGGAGAGCATTTGAATGTGCAGAAAGAAGCTGTAAACTTCCATCAACATAGCAAAGGGAGCACGTCCAAAATTTATGAAGTTGGAGGGGAAGCTTCTTCTACAACTCTGACCATCAAGGTGGTGGATATGATTAACAAGGAAGAAAATGGAAATGCAAAATCGTTTTTTCTCCAAGATCGTGCCCAATTTTATGGAGACAAATCTACAAAGATTGATCTTGACACTCCAATTATTCCAGGAGTGGCTGCTGACGATCCTAAGTGTAACTTCAATGAAGTCTTGGGAGCCATGCTACACTCTGATGAACGGGATATTGATCTTTTTGATGATCAAAGAGGAACAAGTTTGCGGTCAGACCAAAAGGTGCCAGCAATCTCAGAATATCCTAACCCTTCAGAATCTGCAGATGTTGGCATTTATGTTAAAACTAGAGAAAGCGGACTGATTTTGAAGGACATCAAGACAGATGCTGTCCAACTTGATGCTGATAAATTATTAATGGAAACTCATTTAGATGAGGTCAGCAGTCGCACAATTGAAGCTGCTCCTAACATCGATGCTCACGTTGAGCTAGTGAATGCTTCTCATGGAGATATCATATGTACAGAGGATGAACCTAGTGCATTGACCAAGCAAGAGAATCAGGAAGCTTTTGATCTTGAGGATGGCTCTATGCCAGCTAGAGAAACGACTATGTCTCTGCATGGCAGTATAGGCTATGAATCAGATAAGAAGAATTCTGTAGGTAAGCAATTTAGTCGTACACATGTGATGAACCAAATAAGGCTGCAGATTTTTATGCTGCATCTCCTTTGAATGTTAAATCATTTCCTGGTGAGGTTCCTCACTAGGGAAGTCTGACTTTTGGATTCTTACCGAGTGCTAAAGTATTAGAGCTTCTAGCTGAGAGAAAGGCATGAAGAGGTTTATTCATTCTGCTTTAATGATATTATGCACATCTTGTTTTAAAATGCAGGGGAGGAATACCCATCTAAAGCGAACAATGTGGACATCGGAACTAATGCCGAAGAGAAGAGCAACGAGTACAGAGGTTAGTGCAGCTTTGCCATGATTCTACTTTCTCATGTAAACCCAGCGTTCAATCATGATATTTTTAGAGGAAATCTTACTGACATGGATTTCCTCTCAAAGAGGAAGTCACAGTGCAGGAAGCTCACGAGCCTCCAGAGGACCAAGTTGTTCTTGGAAATGCCAGCAGCTCCAACCATAGCTCAAAGGTTTGTAGAGAAATTGCTAAACAGTATGCCAGAGACGATGAAGTTGCTTCTGTGCAAACTGATCTTGTTCTGTGTGAATCTTCTCATACCAAATATGAAAGTATTGTCAAAAACAATGAAGAATCACATGGTTTTGGAAGGCTTGATGAGCCTGCCACTGAATCCAAGCAACTTTCTGCAAATGCTGACTTTAGCAGTGACTTCTCTCTGATTTCACCCATAGGAGATCCAGCAATTCTTGGTTAGTACTTATTCATTTCTTCATTTCATAATGTAAGTAGACTCTTATTTCATACGTCAACGATGCTAGAGGAGTTGTTTGTTTCCTAATGCAGAAAATAAGTTTTTGGAGAGTCAAGTGGAGTCACAGACATTTACTAATTCAGAAGTAAGCTTTGTCTTCAGAGACAACTCATTAGACAGTGTAAGAAAATTGGATGCAGATGCTGAGGAAGAGAGACTTAGAAATGGTAATTGCAAATACGCCAACAGTGTAGAGGTAAGGATCGCCAGGTTGGAAGAAAATGATCCAGTAGCTGCTGTAGAAGATTTGAAAGACAACGTGGATTATTCTGATGCTCGAATTACTTTATTAAATGAGACTTCCTTGAAGAATGAAGAAAACAGGGAAGATATCAGAGTCACCAATGATGAGCATTCTAAGGACGGGGCCACATCTGAATACTCCCATGATTTGGATCATGAACTGAAAGATGTGACAGAGGATCATTGCAGTAACTGCCCGGCCACTGATGAGCTTACTATTAAAAGTGACAAAGAGTCACCGGAGCAAGAAGTCTCTGCCATGATTCAAGAGTATATAGATCGTGAGAAGATGGAAGATGGAAGTATTGAGGTTACGGCTTCCTGTGTTGATAGCAGAGAGGAAGAACTTGCTTATGTTAATGCAAATGATCGCGCCCCATCGGATGCATTCCCAATACTACATGATCTCAGTGACATAAGAAAAAAGCATTCATCATTTTCAAGTTTTGCCAATGAAAATGTCGAATTAGGTATAAAGAATTAGGCTTTCAACAGTGATAGCTTCTAGTAACGTAATTTAGTGTCTAGAGAGTTTGTAATTCTTTTCATGTATATATGTCTGCAGATGTAGCTGAAAATGTCAGGATGCGGCAGCTGAACCTGATATCGCCTCTGGCCAAGAGTTTGGACGTAAAAGTGGAGGAGCCTGGGAAGCTTATCAATTCCTCAATATTGGTGAGGACAAAAGCCAGGAGCAATTTCATTGAGGAAACGCCAAAGAAGTTGCTTGTAACTTCAGATATGAAAGAGAACATGCCAAGCACTAAGTGGGAGCAAGTCAGTAGCGTCACAGCTTCCAGAACAATGAAAACCAGGAGGGTCTTGGAGGATCTACAGAGGAAACGGATATAGAAACTATGTAGTCGACTGGTCTTTTCCTTCTCGGGAAAGGCCTTGGCACATCTGATGCCAGCACTCATGAAACAGAATGTACCATTGAAACTAACTTATTCTCACTGTATAGTTTGATTTCTGAAGCTTTCTAATGTCAATACAGCCAATTGTTTGTACTATGCAAATTCGGGTCACTGTACGAATCAACTGAATTCTCGGTTTGATTCCGAGAATGGAGTTGCATCATTGCAAAGCATGAAATGAGAATCGTAGGTAAGGAGTTGAAGAAAGCATGTTGCTTTGTTGTAAAGTCGAGTGGTCTTCAGACCGCCTATTTTTAAGGCGTTCAAGGTCAAATTTTTTTCAAGCAAAACATTGAGAGTCGGACCTGAAGGAGTGGACTTTTACAGTTTGGCCACTTAAAGTGTTGATTTTCGAGACAAATCAATCTCTCTTTTCAGAGAGAACCCACCGCTCCAAGCATGCGAGCCATTTTAGCAAGAACGAAATGCATAGCCTCGTTTCCACTTTCGCGCCTTGGCCATTCGACACCCATAGCTTCACACGGCCCGATGTCCCCATCGTCCTCGTCGTCGCTTCTTGACGATTTCACCGAGCACTGCCATCGGAGAGACCTTCCCAGAGCCATGAAGGCTATGCACGCCATGCAAAGGCACGGCATTTGGGCCGACGCCATCACCTACTCCGAGCTCGTCAAGTGTTGCGTGGCCAGGGGTGCTGTGGAAGAAGGTAAATCGGTCCACAAGCACGTTTTCTCTTGTGGGTATCAGCCCAAGACCTTTTTACTCAACGTCCTTCTCAACATGTACGTCAGGTTCAACCTCTTGGAAGATGCGGAGGACCTGTTTGACGAAATGCCCGATAGAAACGTTGTTTCCTGGACGACGCTGATATCAGCTTTTGTGAATAAAGGCATGAATGATAGGGCCTTGGAATTTCTGATTTTGATGCTGAGGGAAGGTGTCCAACCTAATATGTACACTTATTCGACGGTTTTGAGGGCCTGTCTGGACTTGGGGATGCTTAGACAAGTTCACAGTGGCATAATTAAGGTTGGCATGGAGTCTGATGTCTTTGTGCGTAGTGCTTTGATTGATAATTACTCAAAATGGGGAGAGCTGCAAGATGCCTTAGATGTGTTCAACGAAATGGTGACAATGGATTTGGGTGTTTGGAATTCTATTATTGGGGGTTTTGCACAAAATAGCAATGGCGACAAAGCTCTCGATATGTATAAGTGCATGAAGAGAGTGGGTTTCGCACCTGATCAGGCGACTTTAACTAGTGTTTTGAGAGCGTCGACTGCCTTAGCATTGTTAGAAGTGGGGAGACAAGTGCATGTTCATGTACTAAAGTTTGATCGAGATCTTATCCTCAATAATGCACTTCTTGATATGTATTGCAAATGTGGAAGTTTGGAGGGTGCGAATTCTGTCTTTAGTCGAATGGTGGAAAGGGATGTTATATCCTGGAGCACCATGATTGCTGGATTGGCCCAAAATGGTTGCAGTCTGGAGGCAATGAGGCTGTTTGAACAAATGAAACGTTCTGGTACGAAACCAAACTATATTACCATTGTTGGTGTTCTCTTCGCATGCAGCCATGCTGGCCTTGTTGAAGATGGCTTGCACTATTTCTGGTCAATGAAAAAAAGTTTTGGAATTGATCCTGGTAGAGAGCACTATGGTTGCATGGTCGATCTTTTAGGAAGGGCAGGGAAGCTGGATGAAGCTGTTAAGTTGATTAATGAAATGGAATGTGAACCAGATGCTGTTACTTGGAGAACCTTACTTAGTGCCTGCAGAGTTCATCGAAATTCGGATCTGGCTATATATGCTGCTAAACAGGTAGTAAAACTGGATCCAGATGATGCAGGTACCTACATACTCTTGTCAAATATCTATGCGAATAACCAGAGGTGGGAAGAGGTCACAGAGGTCAGAAGGTCCATGAGATTAAGAGGAATCACAAAAGAGCCAGGATGCAGCTGGATTGAAGTAAATAAGAAGATACATGCTTTCATCTTGGGGGATGACTCACATCCACATATAGATGAAATCAATAGACAATTAAACCAGATTTTCCGGAGGTTAATGTCGAGAGGCTATGTACCAGACACAAATTTTGTTTTGCAGGACCTTGAAGATGAACAGAGGGAGGCTTCACTTCAATATCACAGCGAAAAACTCGCGATTGCATATGGAATCATGAGCTTACCGACAGAGAAGACAATCATGATCAGAAAAAATCTAAGGATTTGTGGAGACTGTCATACTTTCACAAAACTTCTGGCCAAGATGGAGCAGAGGATTATTGTGATAAGAGATCCTGTCCGTTATCATCATTTTAGGGATGGAGCTTGCTCTTGTGGTGACTTTTGGTGACAAAAGATGTTGAAAAAGTATCAAAAGCTTCTGTTTGCTGAACACAAGAAAGGACGTTCTGCTGGATGGATATCAGTGCTGGGGGGGTACAGTTGGTTTCATGATCTATGAAAATCCTTGTCCCAGAAACTGGCCCAGCCCTTAAGATTACAGGACCATCCCATCCGATTGCTGAACATCTGTTTCTTTTATTTTACACAATCAGCGAGATTGTTGAGATGGTTTTCCTGCCTAGTCATTAGCTGGCGGCAAACGTGCTGTTCAACACTTTGTATGCTGCGTTGATGCCCATTGTCATACTAAGAATTAAATGAAGTAAATCTACTTACCAATCCTCTTAAAGTTAGAAAAGATTAAATCTAAATATATTGATTCACAGTTAGTACTTATTCACATGTTCATTTCATAATGTGAACTCTTAACATACGTTCTCTTTATTGATGATATTGGATTAGTGTTTTGTTTCCCAATGCAGAAAACAAGTCTTTGGAGAGTCAAGTGGAGTAGCAGACATATCTACTAGTTGGGAAATGACCCGTCTTTGCTGACAGCTCAGAAAGTGAATGGTAAAGTGGATGCAAAACCCGTGGAAGCAAGACTTAGTAATCAAAATGTAAAAAAAGGCTGACAGTATAAAGGTAAGGAGCACAAAGTTGGAAGAAGATGCTGCAATAGTTGCTTTAGAAGATGTGAAAGATCACGAGGATCATCCTGGAGAGCAAACTGCTGAATTTAAGGATGCTCAAGTTTTTTATAAAGCAAGTCTACTTTCAAAATCAAAGGAGTCATGGAAGCTATCCTCCAAGTCACCGATGACAAGCATCTTGAGAACAATGCTATGTCAGAATACTCTCATCCTATGGAACATGAAGGGATAGATGCACCAGATGACCATTGCATTGACTACCCAATCATAAACGAGCTTTACAATCAAGAACGAGAGAGAGTAAATGAAGCTGGGAGCGCAGAGTCCGCAGATCGTGAGAAGTTGGAAGATGGGAGCGCTGAGGTCAAGTGTTCATGCCTTGATACAAGTGACAACGACCTTGCTAAAGTTTATGCGAGTGACAGTGCCCCTTCGGATGTATTTCAATGTTATTCCAAGTTCTCAAGGTGATGGTAATGAAAGTAATGAAATAGGAATTGAACGGGAGAAAGAAACATACATTTCCTGTTGAAGTTTTGTGAGATCACAACAAACTATTGTAAGAGTTTAAACTTTTAGACGTAGGTGTAACTTAATGCTTTAATACTTCAGCACATCTCCTCATGCGTAAGTTGGATTTTGACTGAAGACTTAAGCGTGGAAATATAAAATAGAGGAGACAAATGTGGGCTCAAAAAAATATGAACTTGGGATTTCCGGTTTTGATATCATTGGAATAGGAGTATAGCCAAATCTTAAATGTTAAGATGAATGTATGATTTAATACTTAAATACGATTCCGAATTCAGGAACTGTCTATACTCTTACGCCTCTCAATACGGCTGCAAGAACGGGGATCAGGAATTTTCAATTGTTATAGCTTCCTGTAACTTAAGCTTGTGTCAACAAAGATGATTAATTCCTTATCGTGTGTATTCTTTTTGCAGACATTGTGGTTGAAAATGCTAGAATGCCGCTGCGAAAGCTGAAATTGCCTCCAACAAGTGTTTCGATGTAATTGGAGGAAACTGAGCATCCTGGGGAGTTGTTAATTGCTCGACAGCCGGAAGGACAAAAGGGAGGAGCAATTCAATGAAAGAACACTGAAGAAGCTGGTTGTAACTTCAGATGGGAAAAGACGATATGCCTATCGTGCCAGCAAGTTGGTAGCATCACAGCTTCTAATACAATTTAAAACGAAAGGGCCATTGGATGATATTACCGAGGAAACAGATTTCAGAATTGTGGGTACAATTTCTCTTTATTAATAGATTGATTTATTACCTTCTTGGAAAAGGACTCAGCATAGCGCTCATCCTCATGAAACAGGATTGTACCATTGAAGCCAGCTTATTGCGATATGTATTTCCATTTCCTCAACTCAATCTACTCTTATAAGACGTTGGGAAAACAGCCAATTATGTATACTATCCAGATTCAGGGTCGCGGTACAAAAAATTCAATACGCTCAATGGAGCTTAATCAGGCTGAACGTCCTAAAAGTGAGCTTATGTTGGATTCTTGGCAGGACACCCTTCGTTGAGGTAAAACAGCATGAGCTTCAATTGTTGAGACTTGTTTCATTCAACCCTTTACAACTCACTAAACACATTAGAACAATCAAGAGGATTTTGCACAACTCAAAAGCCCACATCTGCCAAAAATCATACTTTTCCTTTCTTTTTTTCAATTTTTTTTTTATAGATACAGCCTTCAAGGCCTACTCATTGATGAATCCCACTGCAAATCGCACTCCTCTTTGAGTCTTCAACCAACGAACACAATCAATTGTAAACTAAAGTAACAAAATTTCTACAGGTAAATTTTTACTGACTAAAACATTCTAGCTCACCTAATCCTGGTTGCAATCCAGTCCACAGACCTCTAGTACAATGCCGTCACTGGAAACAAAAGGGTTCATTCGGACCCATAAAAGGGTTAAAATTGAGGCGATAAGAACTGCCAAAACAATTATGATTGTAGGTACCCGATCTTGTTTTCCCATGAATCCCTTGAGGAAGGGATATAGATGAACAATGACCCACAAAGCAAAGAGTAGTTTACCTAACAGTGGACCCCAAGATTCGTAGCCATTACTGATGGCATCTGAAACGCCGACAATGACTCCAGTTATGTTTAGGATGAGCAGAGTCAAGGGAGGGATTAACAATGATGTCCACTTAAAGAGGTATAGCTCGGAGAACTCTTTGTCGTCTCCGGCTTTGGACGTGACCATGAAGTTTGTGTTGACGCCAGCCATAACTTTTAGTAGACCCTGGAAGAGAGCAAACAGGTGAGATGAGGCCCCACCAATTACCCAGAACTGCTCGTTTCTCCACCAATCGTGGATGCCAACACCTCCCCACTGCATCTCCATGATGGCTGTAGCCGCAATAGATATAAAGAGTGCCATGAAAATGAGACTAGCATAGTTACTTATCTGCAACAATGTTGAAAAGGTGTAGTCAGCCATGGTCTTATTGCAATCAAGCAAAATCAATTGCTTGAGCAAGCACGGAACTCCTGAAAGTGTGGGAACTTACCTCAGGGACAATAAACTTTCCCGTCAGAAGACAAAAAGCTGGAAGAGTACAATATGCGATCAAGGGAATGGAAGTCAAAGGATAGACGACTGAGTTGATGTAAGCAAACCGCTCTAACCACTTTAAGCCACAGCCATATCCATACCATATGGGACAATGACTGCTCAAAAGGATCTCAACCGATCCAAGAGCCCAACGGAGAACCTGATGCAGGCGATCTGAGAGGTTTATTGGTGCTGAACCCTTGAAAGCAGGCCGCTTAGGCATGCAGTATACAGATCGCCAGCCATGACAATGCATCTTGAATCCCGTTAAGATATCCTCTGTAATGGAGCCATATATCCAGCCCACCTAAGGGATAGTTACAAGTAGACAATAAGTGCAATTCAAAGCTAGATATTCTCGATATGGTATCAAAACAAGTGACTTGAGCTGAAATTGCAAGATTTTCACCTCTTTTCCCCATTCTGTTTTGTCCTCATAACCACAGCTAATGACATGAATGGCTTCTTTCAAAAGTGATGCAGTAGTGGCTCCCTTTGGGATGCCGCCTTCTTCCATCAGTGTTGTAGCTATAAAAACTGGGGATTGACCAAATTTCTTCTCAAACTTTGCTTGGGACATTAGTGATGATTTTTCATTGTCTATACCTGAAACAGAGACAGGAAAAGTATGTATCATTTTGCGTCTATCCATTTATATTCTGAGAACAATGTTCTCTCAATCAGAAATTCAGAGAGAAAATAACAAGCAAGCGCCATAAGACTTTTATGTGATGGTATAAATGAAAGCAGCATCAAATGTGAAGAATTCAGATCAAGCAGATGTTTGGAATATCGACTACTTCATACGAATGGAACAAAATGCAGGTCCAAGGATTCATTTAGCTAGAAAATGGGCACCTTCAATTTCCTCTTCAATATTTTTTAGTGCATGAATCTGCTTTGAAGCCCCACTGTTCCTCACTGTCTTCTTTTGCTCATTAGACTTCATTTTCCTAACCCTTTTTGTAGATCCACAACACAAGCAGCACCATTTTGGCCAACAGTTGCAAGTATCCGTAGGAGGTTTCTTTTTTATTGGGGCATCATATCCATACAAAGCCTGCCTCCGGAAGACGCAACCTGTTCCAACATAAATTGGTCCTTGTATCCCATCTAAACCCTTCATATTTATCTGGATTCAATGGAAAAGATATCAGTGTGCATGAATGAATTACTTTTTCCCAAAAAAAGGAAACGAAGACATCACGGTAGGCCTATTTGTTTGTTTACTTACGTCAAAAAATACTACATTACGATTTGAGTATCTGTCATGACAATCTATCCCGTCAAATCTCTGTGGAAATTGCACGTAACATATCTTCTTGCCCGAAATTGGATCCATCATGAAGCACATGGCTTCTCGAAGAGCCTTGCTGTTGTTAATATAGTGATCACAATCCACGTTCAGCAAATAAGGGGCATTTGTGATGACAGCTGAGACCCGCACCTTGATTAACAACTCACAAAATAGTTGGAAATTCAGCAAATTGAGAGAGATGATATAAACAGCTGAGAATTATGTCCACACTTTGAAAGGTCTGTAGGGGAGATAGGGATTCATACCAGAGCATTCATGGCTCCAGCTTTCTTGTGATGATCAAAACCAGGTCGCTTCTCGCGAGAGACATAAACTAACCGAGGTAAGTCATTTCCTTCAACATCTTGGACACCATTTTGGCCAAGGAAAACCTGCATGAAGATGATCAATTGAAAGACAACTTTTAACTCTCTGAACAGAGGCCAACTTCATATATTTTATGCCATAAATCATTTATAAATTCCCAAATGCAGCACCCACCTGGATCATTCCAGGATGATCTCTGGCATTGTTCCCAGGCCAAGGAGTGCCGTCCTGCATTATCCAACCTTCTTCAGGAAATTTCTTTGCCATTGCCACCAGCGCATTTATCCGAACCTTGAATTCTTCATATTCTCTCTGCAACATAAAAGGTAAGAGAGCTGATATAACACATCTTGAAGCAAACAGCCTCCTTGATTATGTAAAAGGCAAGGACGCCATATTGGCTTCCACAGAAAAGAGAAGATTGAGTCACATAACAAACTTTAAAAGATCAAAAGCTGAATACCATCATGGCGCGGCGTTCTCTCACAAACTCAGGATTCACTTTGTCCTTCAAATAGTCAACCTTCTGAGAAAAATACCATTCTGGGGCCCTAGGCTCAATATTAAATCTCTTAGAGAATGGGACCCACTTCTTTGCAAACTCTGATGTCTCGGAAAGGGTTTCAAAGGTGAGCATCGCTGCCCCATCGTCTGAGACATAGCATGCTACTTTGTTGACTGGGTAATCTACAGCAAGTATGGACAGAACAGTGTTTGCAGTTATAAGAGGAGGTTCTTTCATGGGATCCACTGTACTCACAAATATGTCTATGTCGGCTAATTTGGACGGCCTTTCTTCTTTTTCATACCTGAAAGAGAAATTTCTATTTAGTACCTGCCGAGAAAAGAGAATTATCACAATGAATCAGGAAAGGTGCAATACCTCAGTGACAAGCGGTCAAGGTATGTTTCTCGTTCAATTGGGTACCATTTGGGAAACTGATCCAGTATCCATGACATGGCAAACCAGATTTCACATATCACTGATGTAAGCCACAATCCGTATGCATCATTCACAGGGTGAAGAATTCGATAGTGAAAGAACAATCCAAGGATCAGAAGTCGCAGTATAATTATCAATCTGTAAGGACTGATCTTGCTGGAAGGAATTGGTAACTTCCTTGAAAGAGGCTGTCTTCCCTCGTCCATCCTGCCAATTGGATAAACAGTATGTCTTGGTTACTGAAACAATGGGATAGGAATTAGAAGAATCTTTGATTATAAGATTCTGTCTTAGCATTGGGCTGTCTAACAAATGAGTATTTCATCAACAAGACATTTGGATGGACATTGGAAAGTTCATTTGACAATAGAGGAGTACTATCTTTATGATCAACCTGCTAACAAGTTAAACATGATCAGGCAAATCTCTACGGTTTATCATATATGAACCATGGGCTCTCTCTGCTGGAGCACTGATAGTAAGTTTCGCAAAGAGATGAAATAAAGGCCACTGCAGAAAACAGTGTCAACACCTCCCTCTTTGGCTTAGCAGTGTTGCTCTGTCACTGACAAATGTAATGATGGCTTAGCATTAATACGTAGCTCACTGTAGCCCAGTTCGGACTTTTGGAACTCATTCATGTATATTACAAAGGAATGTAGATTTCGTGTGCATGTAAAAATAAGTAAAAGATACTGCAGCAGATTCCTAAAAGATAAAGGCAAATCTATACATGTAAAAACACCAATAGGAAAAGCACACATTGAAAAAGAACATACATGGGAAAATTTGGATCATCTGGTTCTTGTCCATCACTTCCTCTTTCATGCTTAACAACCTGAAATCTTTCATTTTGTTTCTTCTTCCACTCTTCCATCTGTTCCTTCCACGCCACGGTTCCATATCCATAGACCGCTAAATCTTTCTTTGGATCCAAAGCTCTTGGTGGCACTGAAACAAAGCGTCAGCTCTGTGTTAAGCAGGAAGAAACCGGCCTGGATAACATCACTAGCTGCAAATGAACAAGGCCTTCTGCCAATAACTTGGAAGAACAACAAATTACTTGGCACGGAAGAATCAGAATTTGGCATTGGATGATTCCATCTCCCTTGACCCATAAATGGTGGAACAATCAAACGATGCTTATCAGAGAAAATCCCAACATCCTGTGGAAACACACAGCAACTCTTAGATCAAAAGACACATAATGAAGAACAAAACCAAGTTTATCACTGTCATTCACCTTTTGACCATATGCTAATAACGGAATTTCAAGAGAAGCAGAAGATGCGTCCAGCTCTGATGGCGTAGTAATGCCAGGAGCGTGGGTATGCAAGTCAGGCCCAAAGTTAAGGCGAGTGGACAGCATACCCTCAGCCATGCTGTGCAGGTTCCCTCTTCCACTGTCTCCAATATTGAACTCACGCTCCAAATCATCTGTATCTTCTTCTTCTTCATCGCCCTCAACCCTTGGACTCCCTAAATTTGGTCATTACCATAAACACATTCATTGAAATAGCTATACAAAAAAGAGGGAACACCAAGCGAAAACATAATGTGGAGCTTGTTAAGCAGATAAAAATCTTTCCACGGTGGTGGAAGAACTTGGATTGAATTAGTGCAGACTAGCCATGGACATGATAGGGGGAGATGGCAACCTTTAATGCGCTTATATCTAGTTTTGCAATGAGGGCATGCTTGAGTTCCGTCACTCCTTTCATACTCATAGCAGTGTCTACAAACGGGGAATGCACACTCATTGCAAGCAACAAATGGCTCTCCATCCCCTGTTATTTCTATCTCATCCGCACAGATCTGGCAAATTTCCCCGGTTGTATATTTAACGCAAGTCACCTGCAAAAGGCATGTCACAAAGGTTGTGAATTTGAGATAAAGAGGAAGCGTCCGAGCTGCCTCAGCAAATCAGTTCAATGGATTGGTAAATAGAAGCTCCACATATATGTGACCATGCAGAAATTTTCCGGCCGTCTCCATTCACAAAATAACCAGACGGGAAATCAAGAAAAATGCATGCGGGGTTTGTCGCAGTGGCTGTTACTGAGCCCAAACTAGTCGAAGGAAGCAATATAGGAACACGTGAAGAAGACAAAAGAAAACCAAATGCATATGCCGGTATGGGTAAAAGAAATCAAGGATGTAGTAAATGGGTAGTGTGTGAAACTCCAAAAGAGAGAATGAGGTTCAGAAGAACCACCTGAATGGAGGGGAGGAACAATTAGCAGACCAGATAAAACTCCCACCAAAAAATAACAAAGATAGAAGTTACTTTTGAGGTATCTAGTCCAGCAACAAGGCAAAAGAAGAAATCTCTTGAGGGACTTACACGTCCAACTTCGTCGGCGTTGATAAGAATAAACTCATTCCTGTTGTGAGAACCAGCCACAAGCCTTCCTGTATCCATAAGCGTAACTCACCCAACTCACACTCAGCTTTGGAAAAATTAATAGCTTCCCTTCTGCTTAGGCATTATATATAACCTATTGCTCTCCCCTTTATCACCCGATCACCTAAAAAATCCAAACTTTTAGCTCTCACACTCACTCTCTCTCTCTCTCTCTCTCTCTCTCTCTCTCTCTCTCTCTCTCACACACACACACACACACACACACACACACGCACGCACGCACGCACACACCGAGGCACTCATCACAAGAAGCAACACCCCCACATTCTAGAATTGGCATAGAAACCAAAAGTATAGAGATGATGAGCAATTAAATGTGGAGGAATTTAAATGGTATAAAAATGGAGGTTTTGGGACGTTAGTGAGTGTTCTTGCGTTCCTTTGTTAAATCTTATCAAATGTACTTCGATAACTTAAAAGTAAGTGATTTTTATAACATTGTAGAATAATAGCATATGAGTGAGTCTTTTCTTTGAGAGAGAGAGAGAGAGAGAGAGAGAGAGAGAGAGAGAGAGAGGGCTCAATGACCAGAAGTACAAACGGCCTTGTCTCTGCAATCTCAGTCGTGTAGACCAATGTCACGAGCTCGAAGTTGTTGGAGAGGGAGAGAGAATCTAACTGCAACTTAGAAAAGGCGGGAGGGAATTGAAAATTCGACGCATGACATAATGGGGACGAGATAAGGACAAAGACAAACAAGAAAGAAGGACACAGAGGTAGAGAGAGCAGCGCGAGTGTAGGGTGTCGACATGTACAGTTTATCGTTCTTACAGTATTAACGACCGTATTGTTTTGTCTGAATCTTATATCCATGTGCACTTGTGTGTGTTGTCTGTGCTGCGAAGTCCGGAATGTTTGATGTACTTTCAGGCGGGGCCCAGAGGAGTTTGCTGTGGTAGGGGGGCGGCGGCAAGTGGTGCATCTTACCATTGCCTGAGCGGCAGCAGCTCATGGCGCGGCGGCGGCGGCAGGACATGAGGTTAGTCAAGTTGGGGAACTAATTTTTAGGTCTCATTTTCTGATTGGAAATAAAAATGGACCTCAGAAAATTTGAATGGCGACATACGATAAAAGTGTGAATAGGAGGAACAAGAATATAGCACATGGGAACTGAAGTGCTAGCAAAATAGTATAAATTAATCGTACGACAATCATAATTTTCAGTAATGTCTTGATTGGTTGATTGTAAGTTATAAACACCATCCACATGCAAATAATTTAATGTGAACGGTTTTCATTCTTATAACTCGATGATAAATAACATGATTTGGAGAAAACACGATTGAAATTCATTGATGATAGTTTTGCATATGATTCGCCAAAGAAAGTTTGCACTTTTGATTTCCTTTTTTAGTAAGCTTCATGTCATGAGGTCTATAGGCTTGCGTAAAAGTAAAGCCAAATTAACTTGTAGGACCCAGCAATGAAAATTCATAATTAAATTACACCTACAAAAATTATTGATTCATCAGATATTTGAACGCACATTTTCTTTAGAAAGCATCACCAATTACATTTGCAAGCAACCCTTCAATTTTTGAAGGCGTGTTTGCGCTCTTGCAATGATGTTGAGGTTGACATCATTCTTTAATCTTGAATTAACTTCTGATTTGAGAACTCTAGGCATACTCATGAGATCTTTCTTTTCCCGATTAAGAGAAGCGCAATGAGAACTCCACAGGCTAATCCACCTGGATTCTTTCAAAAGGAAGATAATTACCCATGATGGATTGTGCCTCCTCTGGATGACACGTGGCAAATTCCCATTCGCACGTGCCCCCATTAAAAAAAAACAGAAGCCAAATAATTGCAATCAGGAGAGTGTTCTCATGAAGCAACTAGGATTATCTTTTGAAAAAAAAAAGCAAACGTACGGAAAACAAGAGAGAAGAAAAAGAGGGACATCAATTAGAGGCGTGCCTAGTTAAGGGCAGTCCGGTTCCGGAATCGGACCGGTGAGACCGGTCTTCAATCTTTAGGATCAAGAACCAGACCGCATAGTCCTGGATTGGACTTGTTAGTCCAATTCCTAGGAAACCTCATGGGATCGGTTGATAATCAAAAAAATTATAAAAAAATTAAATTTCTTTAATTAAAAAATATTATGGTAAAGTTGGGTAAATTTTAAAACTTTAAAAATTTAAATTGAGTTTTTTTTTATAATTTTTTCTACATCTTTATTTTTAAGCCGTCATAGAAACCGGGAACCAGACTGCCCAAACACCAGTTTCACTTTTGGGAATCGAGGAGTGGACTAACATTTCTCGTCCGATCCGGTTCCTAGCAGATCTAGGCCATTCTCAATTTTGGCCAAATTACTCACCCTCAACATCAATTACTGAAATATTGAAATCAATCAAACACTCATTTTCTGGAGGACCAAACGGGTTACGTGGCTTAGCATCCAAGAGATACAAACCACCCACCGTAAACAACAAGAAAACCTTGGATCTTTGCAACACGTGAACTCAAATCAAGATTAGGGCTACAAGCCACGCTCATCCCTGGCTTTTCTAATCTAATGATCGCCTTTTGATGTCTTCCTCGTGAAACCCAAAACCCTAAATTGACCAGATTAAAGAAATCAGTTTGAAGAGATGAGATACACCTCCTTGTCTGATTAATCTACTTGTCGCCTCGGATTCAACGAAAGTTTAGGGAGTGTCTAGCCAATCCAAGCCCTAATAATTCTCTTAGCCCAATCATGACATGCATTGAATTAATGATAGGGCATAATGCCTTCTGTATAAGTTGCGATAGGGACTCACCTAATCCATATTGATTATTTCCTATTACCACAATAAGAGAGGGCTTGAAGATATTTTTTCTGTTTCTTCCATAAATTATTGTTGATAATTTAAGAAAAATATATGTGTGCAAATTGTTCAACACTTGGAACTCTTTTACGAGCTGACGTTGCTCGAACGTTTCGTTCCGTGTGACCTTCAAATTCGTGGGAGTTTCTCTTATTAGGTTTTTCAATGAAGTTATGCGACCAGGCACACATTGAGATTGGCGCACGATTATTCTTTCTTCTTTTTTATTTGTGACAAAAGTTGGTCGAACTAATAATTATTGTTATGTAAAGAAAAGTTGCAACTAAAATTGTCCGAAAAAAATATAGAGTTCGGTTTATTGCCCATTTAAAATCAATGTCCTATTTACACGCAAGGCCTGAGTAATACCATGTTGAATTGTCTTCAAACCATTTTATAGCATCGTCACAAGCGTAAGAGACTATATTTTCACTTGGAGTTTGGTTTATTGCCCATTTAAAATCAATGTCCTACGGAAAAATAACTTTCAGGAAAATATTTTCCTAATTTTCCAGCATTTGTTTCACAAAAAATAGAATAGTCAAACATTTTTAAAAGTGGAGAAAATATTTTTGCTTTTTTGAAAAGGAAAAATATTTTCCGTGTTCTTTGTTTATCTTTAAATACTGTGGCCTCTAATTATATGCCTTGACCTCGCTTAAGGCCAGCGAGCCGGTGGCCTTTGACAAATGAATACCAGAAAATGATTTACTAAAAAATATTTTCCAGAAATGTTATATTTTTCGTGAAACGAACAAAGCCTTATTATGTGATATGTAGTCAAATCGTGCTACAAACATGGTTTATTGCATTCTAGAACATAAATTAAAATCCCCGCGGCAATTTTTGGGGCGATGTGGCAGGCAATTGGAGTTACTTTCTTACCATTTCATTTTATTTTTATCGATTGAAGCAAAAAAAAAAATATATATATATAAATAAAATTGAAAATGAGTCCTTTTTGGGCCCAAATGCATCCTTGAGAATTGAAAATGCATTAATTCTTTTGTTCTCAGTCAGCCCATGGGCCGGCCAATCAAAAGTAATACTACTGGCCTTAATAGTTAAGCCGACCGAAAAGAAGAATTTTTTTGTTCCAGTCTTTCACCATGGCTGCATGATTTTCTAAAGAATAGATTAGTAGTTCTCTTAAAATCAACTCTCCCATCATTTCCAGATGGATATTCAATGCAACACCCACTTAAAAGATTCAAGAGATTACTCATTAATGCTTCTCTTCTACCTGTTACAATCAATAGGACTCTTTACATTTTGTGTATTTTGCAAAGATGATCACTTTACAGCTATATAAGAATGAGAAATAACTTTTTTTTAATGACTGATCGATTGCTAAATTGCGACTACTGCTATTCAAATGCAGATTTTGCATTCGACATGATTTGCGAAGATTTTCTTCTTATTATATACTCAATATTTCATAGCAATCCTACTAAGTACTAATATTTATTTTCTTGGAGATTGAATTTTTTTTCAGATAAATTGGTTTTGATCCGGCGTTACAATGTTATAAATTTACAAACTTTGTCTCTTCAACTCTCCCCATAAGTATGACAATAAGTTCGTAAGCCCTTTTGTTATCCCATGCAACGTAACATCTCCATGCACGTACGCCTATAAATACCTCACCTCCTCCAAAAATATTATCATACACACATTCACATCTCTCTCCCATCATAATCTCTCTACTCGATTGCCACATTTGTCGGGGAAAAAATGCCTCCGACTTCCCAGCTTCTCATCTTCGTATTCGTCCTCCTGTCTTCATACTTGACCATTACGACTGAAGCTGGCCGAGCCATCCCAGAACACGAGCCAGCAAGCCTCGCGGCTCGGCTGAAGGTGGCGGAGAACGGGTCGGACTCGTCGCACTGCTGGGAGTCGATGTTCCAGCTTCAATCCTGTACTGGCGAGGTTATCATGTTCTTCCTCAACGGAGAGACTTACTTGGGTCCGGGTTGTTGCCAAGCCATTAGGACCATCGAGCACCAATGTTGGCCCAACTTGTTGCCTTCGCTAGGGTACACAACCGAAGAGGGCGACATTCTCGAAGGCTACTGCGATGGCACCGATACCCTGCACCCGCCTTTCGTGGAGGTGCCTAACAGGGATGTTCCAAACGTTTGAGGGTGATGATCATTTGATTTGGGGACAAGCTATTAGGGTCATTATGGAGCTGTTTCTCATAAATAATGTAGTGTGTTGGGCTTTGGGGCTTGCTTTCAGGAAGTTGGAGTTTGTTGGGTCGAAATCAATCAAAAGTGTCCCATAAAGTCTGCTTGTTTTCTTATGGATCAAGGCTTGGTTTATATTGAGGGAGAGTGAAAAGTCAAGGTCAGAGTCAAGGCGCCCAGCGTTTGTCCTTCGCTTGTAGTCACGCGTGTTAGTAAACGGGCATAAGAAATGTTCTGGCGTTGTATAGATACATTTCATTCCTGTCGTGTCAATTGCTTGGTCATGCTCTTCTCCATTCACATTAATAATCTAAGAAACATGAAGAAGATTACAAGACAGAAAACAAAGTCACGTTCCTGCTCTGTCAAACTGTCGGTCTTTCTTCTTTTTCATTTCGATTAACGTCAATGGAAAAGCACGCCAGTCATACCGTGATTAACCTTCGTATTTCTTATGGCTCAAGTACCAGTAGCAAAGACCCTTTGTTGGGATTAAATCACGGTGGGGTGCCACTGCTTGGAGAATTGGTTCAACCACCTATGAAAGTCATTGTCCACGAATTTCAAAGACTTTCCTGGTTTTTTCGGTGCGACACTGAAATTTGATGTGACCTATTTTGTATTTTGCTTTAGACCTTTCCTTATATTTTGCCTTTTGTTTTGGTTTCTTTGTCCTTGGACTTCCCAAAGTTCCCCTCACGAGAGACAACGTATGTCGATCATATTCAATCGTCAGTTTCAGGACTTTTCTCTCTCTCGGTTGTCCAAATACATAATGCTTTAAGCATTGCATCTCTTTGGGGGCACAAAACCAAAGACAACCAGGCTTGGCTTTGTGCTTCTTCCTCTCGCAAATGAATAGAAATAAACTTTAAATAGTTAGCCCAATTAGAGAATCACACCCAAAAAAAAAAAAAACACGCATGTTAGTAAAAATAAGCAGGTGCAATTGACATATCTCTGGGATTATCTAGGCCTATATCATACAGAGATTGTAACCCACTACAGTTCAGCAATTTTTTATGCTTGTGTATGCATAATTAAGCTCTAGTTAGTTTACCGACCCATTTGTGCGATTGGGACGCATGACTTGCAGTAATGTGCAGATTTTTATACTGCGAAGTTATTTTGTTTCTTACACTTGTGACAAGGACTGCTAAAAAGTTTGCTTCTCTTTATATACACACACTTACATACATGTATATATTTGGTCAACGCGTTTATCTAATTGCTTAGTTTATGACTTGATTGCTCATCAATCCGTTTATCATCTTGCTCATAGCCCTAAGACAGCTGCGAATATAGATTAATATACACACTGACCGGAAGCACACGTCTTATTCTAGGGCATAATGAATGTAATCATATCCTCATCGAATTAGCACCTTATACATGTACTCCCTTTTAAGCAGGCACGTTCTTACGAGAAGAGCCAAGTGAACGAAGTCGGATAACAATCTTTACAGGAAGTGGACTTATCGTGCATCTTGCGGCATCAAACGACCGGTCACTTTCCACAGTGATTCTTGCATCCATTATGAGATCATAATAGCTAAGGGAACAGAATACCTTTCGTGAGATTCAACTAACGTTCTCGACGCCATAACCTGCCATTCAAGCTAAGGCACTCGCGATCGTCTTCCACGATCCATGCCGACCGTGGTGGGGTCTGAAATAAAGTCTCTTACATCAATAATATTGAGAGCATTTACGTTTACTTTGAACTTCCCACCGAGTAATCAGTAGTTACTAACAGTCTTGCTTGCTGAAATGGAGCGCATGAATGAGAAAATAAGGGGAAATATTAACCATAATCCACTTAAATCCTGAAGATTAATTTTAAGTAATCATCTACATCTCACATCATTTAATCGTGAAGACCTAACTAGAGCATGGCAATTGCATTATTGTTTGCTGTAACGTTTTCCCAAGATCACGTCACTTTCATGTTCATCCCCCATCTTACTATTAAAATTAAACAAACTGAAAATTCGGTTGCGTTGATAGTGCAGTAATTGGGGTTGCCGACGCTCTTTCTGTTTCTTGAGAAAGTAACGTAAAACCAACTTCCACAAATTCATGCTGTTCGTCCTCGTAACGTCGGAGCGACTTCCACGAATTCATGTTCGTCTCCTTCGTTGGATATTCGAAGTGACAGGAGTTATACGACCTCAGTGATTTTTTAGTCTCTTGATAAGCGATTAATCAATGATTTTTTTGATTAAAGATAAATTCGATATTGAAGATTTTATGAGATTTTAGAGTCTAAACTTACCCTCAAGACGATTACATCGCGATCTTGATCAGATTTTTCCGGCCTGAAAAGTCCCGACATTCTTCCAACTCGACTGACCCTTTTTATAAGTAATCAAAGATCATTCTAACTTGTTAGACTCCGACCCATCTCATATATAATAAAGTATAAGTACCAACATGTAGAAAAATTAAGGAGCTAAATCACATATATGAAAAGCAAAAGAAGAAGAAGTCGAGTCCCTCACTTGATATATTATTGTTGACAGCGTCTATATGAGGTCAGAGATTTTACTGTTGTGGAATTAAAGACACTTTATTGAACTTTTTTTTGACAATATATAAATAGGCAAGTCATCAGATATTGTTGGTTCGGGCCAATATAGGTGATTAATCACGTCATTTTGCCCGTTCATTTCAGGCCGAATCGCAGTTAAGGTGACTTACCGACATTTGAGTAAGACTGAGTTTTGTGTGAGATCATGTCTCGCAAGACCTGGTGTTTGATTTAGGCAACGATCACAATAATGGATGATGATAATGACATGCACCCACATCTTTTGATACAGGCCCCAACGTGTTCCAACCAAATTAGAGGAAAATGTCAATGTGCGTAGTGGGGACGCGATGGAGATATCGTGATGCACTATTATTAGATATATTTGGTAATTTATTCGTGTCCTCATATTACAGACTCGTGACTTCAATTCTAAGAAGATGGAGGAGGGTACACTTGTATGCTTCATTTGTTGTTTATTGTTATATCATATTACAGATTTGAAGATATATTTTTTAATTATACGAGGAGGTCACATTGCGATCAGGTGATATTTTAGATCCCACGCTACCCCTTTTTAGTGAATTAACATTAACTGTCCGGGTGGATCTACTTTATGTGGAGACTCTTAGCTGATGGGTTTTGGAAAATAATATTGAATATAAGTGTAAATGCAAGAAATGTCATATCATCGGAAGACAATTTTATTAGACACCCAAGATACAACCGGTACAAGACAAAGCCCAAACCCACACATACGCAGTCTCTCAGGAAAGCATTAACAAGCAGCAGATCCAAGATCCAAGAATCGCCCTCTGGACAGTACGACGACTACCGAGGGCGGTCTCTTAGCATGTAGCGTGCTTGGTTATAGAAGTAAAATTACATAGATAAGACACAAAGCAAGAAGGGAGAG
This sequence comes from Melaleuca alternifolia, assembly GCA_019926035.1. Classification (NCBI taxonomy): domain Eukaryota; kingdom Viridiplantae; phylum Streptophyta; class Magnoliopsida; order Myrtales; family Myrtaceae; genus Melaleuca; species Melaleuca alternifolia. Next base: position 351,322 of record JAGKPW010002286.1, read on the forward strand.
AGAGAGAGAGAGACGGAGGTCATCCATGGCTTAGAAGAGATGGTGGTGCTTCTTGCCATGAGCCTCTTCATCTTCTTCCTTGGCCTCCTTCTTCTCGTGGTGCTCATGGAAGGCGAACCCGCCGGCCCCAACGGCAGCGACGGCAGCTACTTCCTCCTCTATCTTGTGCCTGCGGGCATTCTCTGGGTCCTTCTTGGCCTCATGCTTCTCATACTGCAATTTGCACATCACTAGTTAGGAATTGTGTGAATGGAACAAAATGATATAAGGTAAAGAAAGAACAAAGAGTTCCCTACTGTGCTTTAATTTTCATTTTTATATTCATGCTCTGAGTATGGTGTAAGTTCAACAAAAAAAAAGATTTATTTATTCAATTTGAGCAGAAGCTTTGATCATGTAAATACCGTTACGGATTACAACTACGCTTTTTGTTTAAGCCTATTGTTGGGAAATCTTATTCCTCTGGTTGATCGGTGAAGCAAATTCAAACTATTGTTCATTTATTAAAAATGATCCGTGCTTGCATGGCATGCCATCATCATGTCCAGTGGAAATACGTGAGGCTGATCGAGATCCTTCACATCCAATACTTGTGATCAACCTGATGGCTCAGTTTAATAACGTGTAGCCGCCAATTTTATCTACATATAAGTGGGAAAAATTGCAAGAAATGAGGAGAAGACAATTATTATTACCAAGGCATAAGCGCCGGCAGCGGCGGCACCGAGCCCACCGATTTGCTCGAGGTGCTTGTGGTGCTTCTCCTCCTTCTTGTAATCAACCTCGGGCTCCGAGACGGCGGCCATCTCGGTGGTCTCAGCATAGGTGCCGTCAGGGCCACTACCATAGGCGGTCTCGGAGTAGACGGCAGCCTCAACGGGCTCGTCCTCCTTCTTGTGGTGGAAGAGGTGGTGACGGTGTTCTTCGGCCATGGCTGGTGGCTGTTTTTCAGGGGGATGCTAGAATCGACAGTGAATCAGGTGAAGGGACTACAGCTGAAGCGTATTGTGTGTGTTGTGATATCGTATGGGAAGGAGGGGTGTATTTATAGGGAGAGTCGGCACATGGAAAGTCTCACATCCAATCGGGCCAAAGTTGGGGGCCTTAATTGCATATGATGGACGGTCAGGATAGGGTTGCGTGGTTCCATCCGATACATCTTTATCTTTTTTCGATAAAGAAGTTGCTTGAATGTCAAGCCGAAAAAAAGAAAATAGGGGATAGACTTTTCCTTTAATAGAGTTGGGTGATATTTTGGGTGTACGAGTATTACTATTTATTTGGCAGATGATTTTTACGAGTTGTAACGGAAACGGTGGATTTCTTCGGTAATCGTATCTCTCAAAATGAGTGATAGATTTACTTTCTAATCCACGTTTAATGAGATAGATTATCATATATGTTAGTCATATTTAATAAATTATGTATACATAAGTTTATAATGGCGAAGCCTAAAATAATATATAGGTATTAAATGGGTTCAACAATTTCCTCAAATATTTTTTCTCTCATTCTCTTGATCTCACGTTCACTTACTTTGTGCTCTCACTTTAGTGTGGGTATAAATTTTCCTTAATTGTGATAAATATAGAAATATTTTAATAATATGGATCGGGTTGGATATGACTTACAAGACTTATATTGCATGGCACTGAGTTTAAATGAGTTAAATGGATCAATTTGGGTTGTTTTCCGCTCGATTTAAACCTGACCTAACTCACCAATTTGACAGATCTACAATAATCTTATGTGGTATTTTATGTAATGTGTTGATATTATACTTTCACATTAAGCCTTCATAATGGAAACCCAATCCAAATAGGTTGACGATTCTTTTAGTTTGAATAGCTTTCCCACAAGGGGTTTCCTATTCTTGATACAAATTATTTGGCCGGCGATTTCTTTTTAAGCTAAGAAGGGAAACAATGAAAATTGTGAGAATATACGTATCTTGTGAATATTCGATGTCACATATTGAGAACATGTCTCAAGTTTAAATTCTTAAAAAAACTTGATCCAAGTAAATTTCTTAATTTGAGTGATTATCTAATTTGATTAGTTATCTATGAACAGCTTTCCTAAAATGGGTTTGTTATCTTGGATACAAATTATTTAGCATACAATTTTCTTGAATTGAAATGGGAAACAATGAAATCTAGAAAACATCTAAATTTTGTGCATGTTTAATGTAAAGTATTATGCCCGTAAAGAAATCCGATTAAAGTAGGTTTTCTAGATTGAATAGGTTTCTTAATTTGAGTGATTTCCTAGTTTGAGTAAATTTTTGAGAAGTTATTTCCTATTCTAAATACACATTATTTGGTAGACAAATTTTTATAACTTGAAATGGGAAAACGCTAAGAATATGTTGTGACTGAGCTCGTAAAGGAAATTTGATCAAGTAGGTTTGAGTGGCTTTCCCAAAATGAATTTAGTACCATGCTGCAAATTATTTGGCAAACCATATTTTTAATAAATTGAAAAGGAAAATAGTGAAAATATCAAGAACATTCAATCTTATGGATATTTGATGTAACATGCTAGGAATATATCTAGAGTTTGAGCCCATACGTATATGTGTCGAGAACATTCGGTCTTGTATTTTCTAGTTTACTTGGTTTTCTAATTTGAGTAGCTCTATTAAAAGAGGTTTATTATCTTGAATATAAATTATTTGGCGGACGATTTTCCTGAGTTGGAATGGGAAACAGTGAAAATCTAAATAACATTATAATCTTGTGGATATTCTATGCAACCTATTGAGAATGTGTCTGAAGCTTGAACTCGTAAAGAATCTTGATCCAAGTAGGTTTTCTATTGAGTGATTTTCTGGTTTGAGTAACTTTCATGGAAGTGGTTTCCTATTTTGAGAACAAATTGTTGGGCATGTGTTTTTTATGAGATGAATTAGGAAATGGTGAAAATCTTGAGAACATTGCAACCTTTTGAACATGCAATGTAACATGTTTTAATTTCAATCCATAAAGGAAACCCAGATTCCTAATTTTTGTGGTTTCCAATTTTTGGGCATGTGTTTTTTATGAGATGAATTAGGTAATGGTAAAAATCTTGAGAACATTGCAATTTTTTGAACATGTAATGTAACATGTTCGAATTTTAATCCATAAAGGAAACCTAGATTTCCTAATTTTTGTGGCTTCCAATTTTGAATGGTTTCATAAGTTGAGTAATTTTTCCAGAAGGGATCAGTGCTTTGACGGAATCGCATATATATCTAATGATCTTATTATTTTTCGTTAATATGATAATGTGATTGTAGGAGTCTTAAAGTCCAAGATGAGGCTCTACGGTGTGGATGGGTGGTCTTTGGTTTACTGATTAAGGAATCCCATTGTATGAATGTGCTCTACCTACATTATTGTTTCAAAATATAATTATAAGGTTTCAAATCAAGAAAAATATGTGCTTTACGCATCGTCCATGGTTTCATAACAAATTGTTACCATTTTCGCAAAAGCGATTTTCTCTTTTTAAATGCTTTAAGAACAAGATAGTAAGTTAATCTTTCCATCATTGCACTTCCCTTTTTTTTTTTATAAATTTTATTTTCCTGCCATACTCTTAAATTGTTTATACGATGCATGGCTTTATGCCAATATCAAATCCTCAAAGGGGCGAACCCTTAATTCAATCAGACCGCAGAATTGGTTTGTGCATGCTCCATCATTGCGATTGCTAAACGTCTTGCCTACTTATACCAACATGTGGAACAGTAGAAGAACGATCCTAGCACAGGATGATGGCATCTCATGATGTGGAGGCACGATCAATTGTCCCCCGTTCACATTTTACTCGACAAATCTTCTTTTTATGTTCATTCTTTATCTTCTTATTTTAATGCTGGCCGACCCTCTAAATTTTCTTTGCTTTTAAGATTTCTTGGTCTAGCACGAAAAGTAAAATCAGCTCGAATATCCGTCCGTGCCCCATAACTCATAGGGACAGTTAGTAGCTCCCTCACATGTGAACAGTCGTACGCCCTTTCTTTCCCTTGAGATTATCAGATGCCGACACCATCAGTTTTATCTATAATCTATCTAATTTGGTTGAACCCCTCCATGTAAGATCTGTCAAAGCCTATAGGTGCATATAAAACCAAAGGGTTGAAATTATTTGGTGGTGCTCAGCGGGTGGACACTATTTTAAAAACTAATGAATAAATAGATTAATAAGAAAATCGAATGTTTATTAATTAATCCTGAAAAAAAAGGTGGGTTTTCTTTGATGTGAGGACCGTTTCCGAAAGAAAAGAGGGAAAAGGATATACAGTGGCGCGTAATCAAGAAGACATTATGGAAACAGATTAGAATATGCCGAGATCCAATTGCGATGAGGTCCCACTTATCTATTTTGTAAAGTGATGGGCTCCCCCGCTCTCCTATGTTGTGCTTGGTTTGATTGGATGAGCGGCCGACTGGGACCAGTTATCTCGATTCTTGTGGCTATCCTCGCGACAGTTTTCGATGGTCCCGGCTTTGCATGGGTCGAGTGATTGGGGGGAACTAATATGGTTTTGTTATGGACTTGCTGCGTATTGCGAACGAGGAAGAGGACAAAGCAGTGTAAAGGGATCGCGTCTGAAATCCCTACGCTTCAAGAGAGTTTTTATGATTGGTCCCTTTATTTGATATATTCTTATTCTCATGCTATTCTCTAATCGCGGTTTTAAGTTGTTTTGACTTGTTGTCATTCACGGTATATGACGAAGAACATATTCGATTCAGCGCTTGCCGTGAACAAAAAGTGCCTACGTGTCGAGATATTGGCGAGGCTTGAATTTTCTTGTCATTAATTTCCTCCACCCCCACGGTGGCTGGTCTAGCAGAGAAGGGCTTAGTCCCAAAATGGTTTGAGACCCTCTGATCACATGTTCGAATCCCACGGTCTCTCCTCGGCCTCAGGCATCCTTGTTTCCTGCAATTGGTTAACGCATGATAATCCTTGTTCATACCTCCTTGGCACCAAAATGGGGACGGAGGTGAATGGGTTTGCTCAAAATGGGCAAAAGTTGTGACTTGAACTGAACGTTATCGCGGACATGAAAACTCCTAAAATTACTCCATGAGAGTCGCCGACCAACGCCGCTTTATCATTTCAAATATAGGCATCATAGTCAGCAATCAATCAGTCCTCACTCCTAAAGTCCTCCACACTTTAACATGACTATAACAGTTAACCGATAAAGAACAGGTCGTTTTTGTTATCATTCCAAATACAGTTTATTTTTCAGATCTATTCCCGAAGCGATGTTGAACGCATCTTCTAAATTACTTCAGATAGAGAGTACAGTTGCCTCTTGTATCCGTCGGCATCGACATAGCGCGCATGACCAGTCATTCCTACTCATCCATGGAAGTTGAAAAGTGGTGCTCAGTATTCAATGCCCAAAAATGAGTGGATTTGGACACCGTCTTCCTCGCGGATCGGGGCGAATCATAGCGGGAATGGTGCATCCGAGATCCGAGAAGTATGAACGCAACGCAGTTGAGTTTCAAACGGCGCAGTTGGTATCGAGTGAGGCATCAACTGGACAGGGAGGATTTCGTTTTCAAACCCTAGCATTCACCGGATACGTGAAACCACCCCCAGAAAGCCAAAGGTGGTGAGGTGGAGACCGGTCCTTTGCTTTCATGGAGACATAAAAGTGGACGGTGGACGGGTCCATTGGAACGGCAGTTGGAGCTTGAGCTTTAGCCTTTGTGTCGGCAGAGAGCATATATTCATCCGCCTTGGTATATTCTGTTTCCTTTCTTTAAGTCTCTTTACAAGCAAAGAAGAGGCATCTTTGGCCTCACCATGACCAAGATTGAGATGTGATCGTGTAGGATAAAATAAGAGGTCTCATCATTCGTTTGATGAAGCTCTCTACCATATGCTACGACAATGGGATATTGACCAATCACAATTCATGAATCGATAGATTTAAATTAGTCACTTACAAATAGTAAAGGAAAAAGGAAAAAAAAAAACATTAGAAGGTGGGAAATGGGAGATGCTCCGGAGTTGCGGCGGTCAACTCACTCGATAATGAGTACCACCATTGTGGTTGCCTATTAGCCGTGACCATCCACCCATCAGTGCTGAGCGTCATAACATTGTTAGGATGCTCGGTAGAAAAATGATATATTCACATATAGAGATCATTAAATCCTAACCCATTAACATATCTAATTTAACCACATTTGTTAAAGAAAAAAAAGTCGTTAAGTTATGGGTTGGTTGTGATAAATTAACTATTCCATCACATGCTAAATTAATCTCTCAAGCAGTACTTATTTAACCAACTTATACATGTACCTCAATAGACATTATCTCATTTGTCGTGTTATCAATTGACCATGCTTACTATCGAAAAACACGACGAGGACTGAGATACAGACTATGAAATCACAGGCAATCACTCCTATGATAGTTGCCTGACATGTGCGACCTTCACGATCGGACTGGGTGCGACCATCGTGTGCTTTTTTTGCTTACGGGAGATGATCGACCCTTGTTGCTTGGACACGTTGTCTAGGATTCTATCCTCACTGATTTGGGCTCATCCCAATATGAATATGTCTTCAAACTCATGATAGAAAATTTTTATTTGATCCACTCTTTTATCCGATCTACCATACCAGTTCTTGGGATCAGAACTCCTAACATGAATTTTCCAAAATGATATGAATATAAAATACATGATACATTTAAGTGCTCAATATAAATATAGAATTTCGTAACGACTCAACATGATATAATTCGAAATTTAATTTCACATGAGCACAAAAGTCCAACTTTAGTGGCTACTAATTACCCACTCCACACGTACTTCATCAAACTTCCTTTAAAAATCACAACGCGTTTGATTACAACGATGACTATTATAAGACATATTTATTACAACTTGGCTGCCGACCATAGTGTTTGCTGTAATAGCTGTTACGACGTGATCACATATACAATCTTGTTCTATCATGTTTTTTTAAGTAGGCAAGACTAGCCTCAGGATGTCAATTTGTCATCAATTGACATGGGTTTTGACAAGTTCATGAAAGTAGGTGCTGTCAGCTCCGGAAATGACGCGATTTCAAAAAAAAGAGAAGGAAAAAAAAAAACATAAGCAAGATATTTCAGCAAAAGTACAGAGTTTTGTGATGAAGCTACAGTACGTGGCATTATCAAAATCCAACGGGAATGATATAGGACGTGTCACTTTGCATCTGGTTTATGCATGTTTGGGACTCGTAAGCGGAGCCGGATCCAAAGGGGTGCTGGCAAGAGTCTCTTTCGGCCTTCACCGCTAGTTATACGATACATGATTTGTCAGCCTCTCCTCTAAAACTCGTTCTTCTTTGGGCCCTTTCAAATGGAAAACTATCGACCGCACGAGTGGCACGTACGTCCAGTGCATGTGATCTTGTAGCCCCATACGGCGCCCGCGCGATCCAACGTATGATGAACCAACTGCCTCTAGCAGACCCCCCAATACTTGTCTTAGGAGATTTGGAATGCGTTTGATATGAGAATCGGCTAAAAATTGAATTCCTGAAGTATAATCCCCATGATGATATCTTCAGTTCCTAGAAATTGATTGTGCATATTTAAGATTTTTGGCATGGGGAAATTAGAATTACCGAAAATTTCACATGGCGCTTAGTTTAGTGCAATAAGATTTTTTATGCATCATTTATCTGCCATTTATTTTTAAGATTATTACTTTAAGTGTTAACTCTGATTTGGATCGTCGGTAATTCGAAGTGACAATAGTTTATTAATTTTCCTGACCGACATGACTCGTCAATGTGCCTGGTCAGTATATGTACTCATAATCATAAATGCCATCGTCTATATGTTATGCCCCATGTACGTCTTAATTCGGGCAATCAAACAGTTTCCCCAATTCCCCTAGTATACACCCTGATTCTCAAATATAAACCCTAATTCTTTTCTTCAAAATTTTTGAACACCTAACTTGCCGAGGGAATCGAGCATCGAAATCATGCTCTTCTTCCCGCCGCAACCCAGGAATAGAGGATAGTGTTTTACGTCCTCGATCGTGAGCCCCAATTTGTGATGAAAATCAATTTGCTCCTTCATGATCTCGACCGTGACCCGAAGCTCTAGCTTGTCGAGCTCGTCAGGGACAATCACAATCCCATGAAGGAACTCGTAAACCCTGGCGCTTCTCTGCATCCCCATGCTCTTCATCTTCGCCAAGCTGGGACAACTGTCTAGAGACGAGGAGGAGTCCCTATCCCTTCGGTTCAGCTGAACCTTGTTCGACCTCACCATTGACCTAGAGGCCCGACTTCGCTCCGAGACGGCGGTCTTTAATTGCGAGACTTGCATTATTTGATGGTCATACGCCATGGGAGCTTGAATGAGGGAGAAAGGGGGACCGGAAGAGATTAAATTGCTTTAGTGCAGTGTCGTTTTGTGATAAACCACCTCACCGTCCATCTGTACTTATTTATGGTAAATCCCTACATGCATTAACATCTAATTTTAAAAGTCATGTTTTTTATTATTGATCGAAACTTGTAATCGCAAACACTTGAGTAATCGTTTTTCCTCCGATTTTATACTTAAGTGAGCGTCAAAAACCTTTTATACTAAAGCGAAAATCGATCACAAAATTTTTGACATTTTTAATATTCTTATATCTAAGTTTTTCTATGCAACCAATCATATATTCTGGTAAACAGACATTATTGTGAATTTGTACTGAAAATTGACAGGACGATTTTGTTTGGATTGGCTTAGTGGGCGCACCACGACCATAACCAGTTAATGATTTCTCAAGTCAATGCCCCGGATTGGTTGGACGCCACATAAATTGTCAGACAATTCATTTATGCTTTTCCTTGGAGCCGTCGGCAGAAGGCATGTGAACTCGAGATTGGCCACGATGATCTGCCGTTAATTTGCGGCACGACGTGACGTCCCAAGTATAAAAATCTTCTGCTCGAACACGTGGCGCCGTCTCGACCTTGCATATGATCCGGCTGAAAAATTTCAACATGAATCGGTTGGGAGGCAGTTGATCCCGGGAACTTTCTTCGAAAGGAAGATTGACGATCGTCGCTGGATGCGAATCCCGATTTGTCCCTCGGCCTATACATGTGCTTGCTGGGGGAGAAGAGACGAGGAGACGCCAAAGCTTTGCTAAAAAGGATGTTAACAGCGTAAATGATAACTATTTTATTATAAAAATAAAATTTTCTATTTCTATTATTTACATGAATTTTTGAATAAAATAAAGCATTCTATAATGATTCGAAATTTCTATTTACATCTTTGTTGTTGATGGGCCACCGGCGATGGACGGCAGCGGGTGGTGGCTTGGGGGCAAGATTGGTGGCGGTTGCTAGGTTGTGAGGTTAGCTGTGTTCAGTGGAGAGTAGGGATCAATAGTGGTGATGAGGGGTGATGACTAGAGGCCGATGTTGGTGGTGAGTTGTGGCTAGCTGCTAGCAGCTAATAGCACTGGGGAGATGGCTAGCAATGGGTGGAGGATAGCGAAGAGAGGCGGATGGTAGCTAGTGAGGGGTGATAACGGCAGGTTATGGCTGGCGGAGAGGGGGTGGAGGTTGATGGTGGCTGGCAGGCGGCGGAGGCTTTCGAGGAGAGGCTGTGGCAGGGGGGTGGTCACCAATAGGGAGCGACGGTTGGAGGCTGGTAGTCAGTGAGTAGAGGGTTGAAGAAGAGTCATTGAGAGATTTGAAAAAAAGAAGAAGAGGGAGTAAAAAATAAGATGGAGAATTATTTTTGTTTGTATTCCAAAAATAGTTAATTTAATTTTCACGTTTGCTCTTAACATATTTTGAACTCAAAAGTTTGTTTTAGAAATAGAAACAAATGAAATTACATTATTAAATGGATTTCAATTCCAAACCTATTCCAAAAAGAAAAAAATAGTTCTAGAATAGAAATGAAATGGTTATCATACATGTGAAAAATTATAGACACAAAATCAAGGTAGAGAGGGGGAGAGACCATTGCCCAGATGAAGCAAGAATGGAGGCTAGTATTTGGGATTTGGTCAGCTGGTCTTGTAATTCGACTCCACGATGATGTATTTTTCAATTATTAATTTTCAGTTTTTATTAGAAGAGATATGCTTGTAGCAATTGTTGGCGGGGAATATCACAGGTTGAGAATCGATAACTCTATTTCAAACAGAACGAAATGTATATGTTGGAATATAATCGATTAAAAATTTTGAGAATGCAAAGATGTAATGTTGAAAGGTAATTAACAATGAAGCACTTAGAATATTCAGTAAAGATACATGTTAGAATTTAATCAATTACACAATTTTGGAAACTCTAACCACAATGTAGGAATTGAAAATAACATGTTTGTTTGTTCTTTTTTTTTTATAACCGAGATGTCCGGGCCAGCTTGCGCGCACCTCGACTATTTCTCGAGAGAGATTAGCACAGCAACCCACCACCATGACCCCCACTTAAATCACAGGCGCTTCCCTGAAAAATTGAATCCAAAACCTCAATGAAGTCCAAGTTCACCCTAACCAGCTGGACTACCCATGGGTGGGAAAAGATAACATGTTTGTTTATTTGTGCTGGGAGGCTTTCGAAGAGTTCAATGTGTTTATTGAAAATCTAAAATTGACGGTTATCAATGAAGGTTATAAATAGAGGTTACGAGCGGTTAACTCCATTATCTTGATGAAGGTAGTTTCATTTGAGATTGTCGGCTATACTTTTTATTGATTTTTTCACCCCATCGATTTATCAAGTTGCTGAAACATCAAGTTATCCATAGTTCTATAGTTCTGTTCATAAAATACCAAGTACTCAAGTATATCGCATGTCTATAGTAAACAAAAGTTGGTGATTTTTTAGTGCGAACATGTCACAATTTTATTTTATGTTAGGAGGATTAAATTAGAGTAAAAACATGTCACAATCCTGTGAACTGGACAACATATAAAACCACTACATAAAATAGATGTTCAGGAACTATTTTGTTCCTAAATTGATGCCCTAATGTTTGGAAGCTGCTCGCTTGCTACTTTAGTCAAAGCTTGACATGATATTGTTAAAGGAGAAATTTTGAGTTGATTAAAAGCAGAAACGGATAATAAAACCTTCAATAACCTTTTTCACATTTATCAAAATCGAGATATGGTTTACTTACAAGTCACTCAACATGGCATATCTCATTTGCTGTGGGTCCTCAAGATGGTACAAGCTCGTCCATCTAAAAAGCAGGCGTCTTCATCAATGTTGGCCTATTTTACCTTCTGATGCCTCTATTCGACATGTAGCCTACATATTTCTGCCCCTCCCATCTTCCTAAAAACTCTTCAATTGCTACTACTTGTCCGTACCGTTTTGTCTTAGTAAACGCTTTCTTATATGATGACCTGAGTCCCGAAGAACGATCCACCATATGTAATGTGTACGCGATTGTCTCCATTGAGTCTTTCTCAAATTGTACAGTCATGTTCTCACTATTGCTTCGATTTCGCCCCTTACAATTAGAGTAGTACCCATAGGAGCTATTGCTCTGTATTGAGCATAAGCATGGTTTTAGGATAGTTTTGAAAGCTAGAGATTCGGACTAATGGGAACGGTCCGATTCAAGATTCTAAGGTAGATAGAGTGGGTTCAAGTTTTCAAGTCTTGGAACTTAGAACCTAGAACCTGGAAGCTGGACTCTTGAACCTCATATCTCAAATAAGTATATGTATTTTTCTTGATTTATATTTTAGCCCAATCTTGCAATATTTCATGGTATTTAATTTGATGATGAATAATAATTTAAAGTTGCTAGTTTAAGCTTACATTACCAACAATATCCATGACTAAAATTTTTTTCATTAATATTTCATATTTCTAGATATGAGTTGTAATCAGTGAATTATTGTAGTAAAATATGGTTATTAGAGATGATGATTTACTACAATTGTTCAATTGAGGATACAAATAGAATCTCTTGGATCTTGAAATCAATCCGAAACTTGTGACAAAGTATGTTTCGGGGTTTAGGGTACGTAGGTTGGATTTCAAGTTTCAAAAATTAGGAAACCTGTTCCAACGATAAGGTTCCAAGTTCTAAGTGAAATATGTAAGAAACTTGAGACTGCTCACTCCTATCCTACATTCTTTCTTCATGTTATCTCTATGTTCAAAAATCACAACACGTAATGTATGATTAAAAAAAGATACTTCTAAGACAGACAAAATTCCTAATCACTATTACACTTATCAACCTCACTAGCTCCATCATAATGGCTTGAGTGATAAAATTCATGAACACATGATAGCTTGTTAAATTTGCCTCACCTTAGATAATTATGTCCTTCCTTGCCTAGCTCACATGACCTCGTTTTCAAAAGGAGTAATTTGGGTAACAACACTTGCTGACAATTATCTAAAAGCAAGTGTATACTTATGATTCACTTAATGAAGATCCTCTCGCAGTGTGAAACTTATTGGTGTTTTACAGATCATGTTCTCTCGCATTGCTCTTAGAGAATTAATCAGATCCACGCATCCACAAGGTTAAACGTAGAGAAATAAAATAAGATTAGTGAACTTTGTTCAAGTGCATGGACAATGAAAATGGTCGGTGCTGCGGTCGCAAGTCATGATATGAAATTTGTTCATGACATGGGAGATCTGCCGGTGAAGGCGTCTGCGAGCCTGCACTCCCCAATAACAATTCCCTTGAAAAGGGGCGCTAAAGTGCTTACTTTTTGATAATATTTGTTTAATTCATGAACTCTCATTAACAAAAGCTATTTCACAAAGTAAAAAAAGAAGAAGAAGAAAAAAGTAAGTTCGACATTATATATTGAACTTGTTACTTCAGAGACTTTCTTCAGTCAGCATGTGGGTATGCATGCTCTCTCGCTAATGTTTTCAAATGGAAGAACATAGCACATATCAACACAAGGACGCAGGCCGAAACAAAACCAAATCAGTGTTTGGGGAAGCAACCCAGTAGGCCTGGAAGAAAATAGGAATCTTCGTTCCACTGTGATGTTCGAAGGTTATCATCGCTTCCTTTAACCGTAGAATTTTGTGCCTGACCATGTCTCTAAAGGCAACACCACAGTCGCCAAAAGCAACTCAAAGAAAGTGGTATACCTGTTCTGCAGAACCAGTCATATCAGATGAAACTGTCACATGATGGAAGCTCAAAAGCAACTCCCAGCGAAAAGAAAAATTTGCCACGAACCCACGAGATCTATAAAACGATGTCAAATGTTCATCCGAGAGTTGGCGGGAAAAATCATCTTCACGTTCGTAATCCTCATGATTCACATTGACTGGTGGCAAAGGGGGAGTTTCTGTCGCTCCTGGTTTGGCCAGTGGTATACCTTTGGCAATGTCATCACGTTGACAAAGAGCACGCTGCAAACTATCATTCAAGGCCAAACTAAGATACAAAAGTTTCTCATCTCTGAATAAGCGCTATGATATTTTTTATTGGATGTTGTGAACCTTGACACCACATCCATTTAAAACAGAGGATTGAAACCTACTACAAATTGCGGTTAATCAGGCTGTGTCTAATAAGTGATGGGAACGTACCACTCGAAACAACAATGTTGATGAAAGCCTTGAGTATTGCTGGGGGTAAAATGATAAGAGTCAAGTTTAACAAGTGAAAAATCATGAACTAGTAAATATTGGTCGAGAGTACCAACAATAAATAGAACACAAAGTCTATAACGACATTTCCAGTAACACAAAATTAAGATCTCCACTTGATGGGATTGTGAGCTTTTTCAGCTCAGTAAGATCAAACTCTTTTTATTATGGATGTACATGCATCCGAGAACTCAACTGTTCCTATGAAGCAGCTCAAATGAGAATCACCGGACAATAGCCTAAACAACCAAGATGGGAAGTGACACGAAAACCGTTGGAAAAGGATATTTATAGCCAGCACCAACCTTAAGCCAAAAGTAGTAGGCTACGTCGAAACCTCGATGGAGGCAGTGGTGAATGCTGAGGTAGAATGAACTCCATGAGATTGGGGTGGAGTGAAAAAAGGTACGCTCTTCTCTTCTCGTGGTAGAAGCCGAACTCCAGCAGTCTGCCAATGGTCGTAGAGGAACAATTCTGAGAAAAAGCAACAGAGGATCGCACTAGAAATCTAGACAAATGAATCAGCAGAAAGATCTCTGAGGATACTTTAACTCATTGTTTGCAGAATAATATCGAGCATACCTGCCCCTTGGTCCCTGCTGAGTGCTGACACCATGGAAAAAATTAAAGTAAAACAACTAATTAGATAAATTATTACTAAAACTGAAAACCGGATTGGGAGGCTCAGCCCAGCCCGTGCCCGCACTCGTCTGGCCCACGTACCCCCAGGCCTGAGCCCAGATTTTATTTTCCCACTTTTTTGGCCCGGCCCCCTTTCTTTCTTTCTTATCTCTCAACTCTGGCCCAGCTTCTTCTTCCTGGCCCAGCCTTCCCCATCTCCTCTCTCTAGCTTGGCCCACACGCTGGTGAACGAATAAATTGTGACGGTCAGCGAACGACGGTCACGAAACTCACCTCACCGGCGAGGGATCAGATATCTAAACCAACAAGGAAAATCTTCTAGGGTGGAGGCGATTACGGATCTAGAATGGAGGCGAACTCTACCATTGAGATTTGGGCAAGATTTTTATTAAGCCATTAGATGCCGTGCTATCTTGACTTTCAGCCTTATGATACGGCCAATAGATTTCCACGTCAAAAAGGCCGTGAGCAACCCACGAAGAAAGAAGGCCCCTCACTTCATTATTATGCTTCTAATATTCCAAGGACAGGTGATTGAATTCTAACATTTTCGAAAACCGTCCCAAGGGTAGGCGACACGGTAATTGTACATTGGCAATATTCCCAAGGTGCACCCCCCACCATCCGATTGGGAGGAGATCAAATGGCTATAGCTAGCCTTGAATTTTTATATAAGGAACATCTCCTCTCTCATTTGTACCCACTTTATATATAGAAATCGAGTCTCTCTTTAGATTTTCTCTCTCTAAAATACTTGTGAGGGCAAGGAAAGTATTACTTGGGAATAAATTCTTAAGGCCAGACGGGTGAGGGATTACTTAATCGATCGACCTATGATACTTTCATATCATTTTTAGCCAAAAATCGCACTGCATCCATGTCAAATTAACATGTTTCTACTTGCGTATCGCGTGTCTGACCAAATTCGCTGAAGTCTAAGCTGAGTTATGTTGAAATATGTTGTTATACTGTCTAATACATCAAGTTTGAGCTGAGACCTTCGCCAAATATGAGTCTTGAATAACCCTCTTGGATTGCATACCTAGTGTTTGACAAAATGCCCGAACATAGAACTAAGATGAATCTTGTGAATTGATGCTCAGAGTTTCGTTTTATGCTTAATTTGTTTTGAAATGTTTTTCCTTGCATCAATGTTAATAACTTCTTCATCACATTAGAATGCAGCTTCACAAAGGACGTAACAAAAGCAAAGACAATCTCATAGATGAACAGCTGCATCTCGTAGCCATTTAGAATAAAGAAAAGAAGAACTGAATCCAGAACCATCCACATATAAGAAAGCAGAGTGAGATACAGACATGGAGGGTCAAAAGCTGCAATTTTGGATCATAATTTCCCGGGCGCTTCTTAAGGATCTTCGTCATCTCGTTTCCCTTCCTTCGGAAATTAAACCAATTCAGTGACTAATACCAACATCTTTGATGGAGAAATAGCATGAAAACAACCCGAAAATAAGTAGTAGCACAGTGCAATGACTTCAATACTAAGATCCATGATATCTTTTTTTCTCGTGGAAAGTAAAACTATTTGATTAGCTAGCTTATCGCCTTTTTAGTTTGCCCGTCACGAAAATCCCTTCAATTCAAAGATGAAGGTACCAGCTACTAATATGTGATCAAGGAGGTGCCAAAAGATAGCTCTTTTTTTTTTTTTTTTTTTGAGGGGGGCTCTAAAAGAGGATAAATTGAATTTGGCTACTTCAGTAGTGGAAATTTACATTACCAAAGGATCAACCGCAGTCAGTATTGCCCAGCCTCTATTATCGAAAGGAGGACCGTAATCCGCGAAAAAAATTGAGTCGAGGGCTTCGAATTTCAAAGGAAATATCTAGGAAACACATCAAGAACACTATCAATAAAGAAGAGCCAATTTGCAAACTAAATAAAGACTTCTTGTTTATTTACTTTCTCACAATTTTGAGCTATCGCATTAAATTAACCAAATCAAGTTGCTCAAACCTTGCTTAATTATTTTCTAAAATTTCTTTTTACCTTGCACACCTATAGCACAGTGCGTGCTTAAATACCAATCTTATTGAAGAAAGTAAGAAGGGTCACCTAATTGAAATATATGAACAGAGAAATGACGAGAGTCATGTTAGGTTAAAATAAAAAAACACAGGATCCAATCGGAACTGTTCGAAAGTTTTATTTAATCGGCCCTTGCCAGTAAAATATGCAAACGGAAGCCATTGGCCGCAGATTTTTATTTATTATTATTTTATTTTTTTTGCGTTCATTGTGCCCCAACCAAAGATTGAGGAATCCCAACGACAGACAGGAGAAAATATTCAGTGGTTTGAAACCACCACGTCATTGACCTACGTGGCATATGTAATTTAAGTTGGCTCCATTCAGGTATCGACACATGGCTCCTGACGTGGAGGGAAGAGTTGAAATCCGAAACTCAACTTTTCTCTCTCTTCTGGTGTAGGCGGCTGACACAAGCAAGCATTTATTACCCCTATTAATTGCTCGATCTCTCTCTCCACCGCTTGAAACGCTCGGTCTTTCTCTTTACCGCTTGAACCAAGACTCCTCCTTCACCTTTTTCATGTTTGGACGTTCCTCTGCAACTTTTCTCACTTCTCCCTTAAGCCTTCGCCCCCTCCATTTTTTCTTCATCCACGCCGTGGTCATCGCCAGCGGAGTTCGCGCAGCGCTCGATCACTTCGCCCGAGATTTTGAAGCGGAAGTGGAGGAGGCCCGCGAGGCTGGGTATGCCAGTGGCGCCCTTACCGTCTCCGCCTCCCCCACGAGCCCTACCGGTCCCAACCACAGGGCCCGAGTCCCCTCCGCCTCCAGCACGTGGCCTCCTCGGGGCGATATACGACCGTTGGGAGGGTTTTTGTTCTGCTTCTCATTTCAAGCCTCGAGTCCTTGAGCAAACCTTGGGCTTCAGGAAGAGACGACGCCTCGTCATTGATGGAAACTCTCCCTCGCTAATGGCGGGCTGCAGCTTTTGGGTTTGAAGATCGAAGCGATCATAATCGCCATAGCACGTTCACGCAGGCAGGAGGCTGTCGCGGAGAAGATAACGCGACGAGGTGGGCAGGAGGCTGTCGCGGCGAAGATGACGTGACGAGGCTACTGGCAACGCCCTCTCTAGGCTGCAGGTAAACGTGCTCTCGACCAAGTTCACGAGCTTCGGCTTGCTATTTTGAAATGAGGTTAGCACGCACTGTGTTGTCAAGTCCTGCATTGGCGTTGTTGTAAAAGCTCTGGATTGGGGAAGAGTGGATGGGTCAAATAAAATTTACTTATGATGTTACGTGGGCTTGAAGTTGGAGGAAATAAAGTTAGTTTTGGCTGCAAAAATTAAGAGCGAGAACAGAATTAGGACCGGTATGCATATACATAGTATGGCATTTTCTGTTGTGATTGAGTATGTGCACTTCACAATTTTTTTAGTTACTAACTTTGTACAAATTCTTAACAGATTATAACGAGTACTCTCTTGCTAGCTGGATTGGTTCGCGGGATAAATGGGTATGACTCATCTTTGTAGAATTAATTTTTTTTTCACTTTATGTTCCTTCTTAATATGATTAAATTTATTATTTTGAAAATTTGTAGAGGCTGCTGAGAATAATTTCATCTTGCACAATGTTGATAAAGAATTTCAATTTAAAATTGGTATGACATTTGTTAATGAGGATGAAGCTTACAAGACATACAATTCATATGCGATTTCCAAGGGATTTGGAGTGAGAAGAGGACAAAAGGGAAACAATAGTAAAGGAATATTGCGAACATGCATATTTCTTTGTAACTGTGAAGGACATTCTCCAGTAATTCCACCTCATGAACAAAGAGATGTTTATAGGACGATGAAGAGAACTGGATGTCAAGCCTGTATAAAATTCAAAATTGAAAGTGGAGTTTGGATAGTTGACAAGTTTAATGATGTCCATAATCATCCTTTCATTGATGATAAACAACGACACTTGATAAGATCATACCGGCACATGACAGATACTAATAAAAGTATATTGACTTCTATGGCTGGAGCTGGTATAAGAGTTACAAAAGCATATTCTTATCTTAGTGGTGAAGCTGGGGGACAAGAGAATGTTGGCTTTACTTTACGTGATTGTCATAATTTCTTACAATCAAAGAGAAGGAACATGATTAGCGCGGGTGATTGTCAAAGTCTCATTAATCACTTTAGCTGCTTACAATCAAATGGAAGCAATTTTTCTTATACATTTCAGCTGGATGAGGAACAAAGATTAACCAATTTTTTTTGGTCAGATGGTGTATCCAAGTTGGATTATGAAAGTTTTGGAGATGTAGTTGTATTTGATACAACTTACCGTACAAATAAGTACAATATGATATGTGCACCTTTCGTTGGCTTGAATCATCATTGGAAGAATGTTCTCTTTGGCTGTGCATTTTTATTGGATGAAACTATTGCTTCTTTTGTTTGGGCATTTCATTCCTTTTTAGAGGCAATGGGTAATAAAGCACCCAAGACCATTTTCACTGATCAAGATCATGCAATGGCGAATGCCATCAAGACTGTCCTTCCAAATACGAATCATCGTTTATGTGTATGGCACATTGCAAAAAATGCTACGCATCATATTGGGCATCTTCTTGGAAAACCAGGTTTTCGTGATAGATATTGGAATAAGCTTTTATACCATTGTGAGTATGAATTTGAGATGGAGAATATTTGGAAAGCTATGTGTGAAGAATGGAGCCTAGGGGACCACAAGTGGTTGGATAACATGTTTCAGCTGCGTCATAAATGGTCTCCTGCATTCGGTCGGGATATTTTTTCTGCGGGAATCAGATCCACACAAAGAAGTGAGAGCACAAATAATGTCTTCCAAGATATGGCATGTAAAACTATGACTTTGTCTGAATTTGTCAATCATTATGAGAAGCAAGCAGAAAAAATGCGCAACTCTGAACTTGTTGCTGATTTTGAATGTGCTCAAGGAAAACCACATGTTATGGTTGAATCTAGTGGAATTTTGAAACATGCTGTAAATGTATACACTCATGTCATTTTTAGGAAATTTCAGGCTGAGTTTGTGCACGTTTTGTCAGTGGTTGTTTGTAGGTCTGAAACTGATGGACCATTGCACACTTACATCGTGGCAACTGAAAATAGTGAAAGAAGGCATGTTGTTTGTTTTAGTCCAACTGATTTAACCATTATTTGTAGCTGCAAGTTATTTGAAGTGCAAGGATGGTTGTGTAGGCATGCTTTATGCATTTTGATACATGTAAATGTTACAAGAATTCCTTCACAATACATTCTAAAGAGGTGGACAAAAGCTGCAAAGCAAGGGACTTATTGTGATGTCGGACAGAGTTCGCATGCTACGGTAAAGTCAAAAACATTACGCTTGAAGAGGTTGATGCAATTGGCTTTCAATGTTATGAATATTAGTGCAAACCATGATGTTACCGAGGAGCTTGCAACTACAACCTTGTTGCGCCTTCGCTCTCATATCTCTGAAAAAATTCAGTCTTTGGTGGTTAAAGATCATATTAGTTTGTTGGTGGAAAGTGATGAATCTGAAGATTTAGAAAACTGTGAAGTTCGAATACTCGATCCGCTTCGAAGAAGGCCAAAAGGAGTACCAAATACTCGATTGAAGGGCGCTAGTGAAAAGCGAAAGAAAAAAGCGTCTTCACACACATGAGGTACCTCATACAAGGTATGATACTTGTATAATTTGATAGAATGATTTCATTAATGAAAGGCACTGAGTTATTTTAATACAAATGAGTAATTAATGAAATATGATATACTCATTCTTATGCAGGATTGATGTTGCGCGGTTGTTACTGTTTCATCTTCCTTCATCAAGCAAGTCAAATCTGGAAATCGTTGATGCATCATAGGATTTGTTTTGGATAAGAAAGCATTTTTTTGTTACTCATATGTTCATTAGTGGTTTCGAAGGAGATAATGAGCTTGACTCTTTACTTATTTGATAGTATTTGGAGATAGTGTTAATTTTTGCGTTCGTTGATGGAACTTTCTTAGCTTATTTGCTGATTTATGGAGCAAAAGGTGATGCGGGTAGTACAGCTGCAGCAAGATAGGGCAGAAGCACACATCACCAGCTTCTACTTAATTGTTATAATTGTTTTGGGTCATTATCATGTTGAACCAAAGAATTTAGTTATTAATATTCAAATGTAGGGAACTTTTGCCACATCATTATATTTTTCTGCATCTACTGTGGCGGTATTTACAATTTTTGAATGAGCATTAGCTACTTATTCTTAGTTATATTTTTAATCTCTTGTCATGTGAGTGAATTGCTAAATCATATTATGGCAATCCCCCCTATGAGGTCGTGCTCTCAGGATAAGTAATAAGTTCATTTTTGGAGTTGCTTTGAGGGCGTAAGTTTGACCACATTTATCTTGTACACTTTCATATCTTGCATTTAGCCCTCATTTTTCCTTTGTCAAGTAGGCAAGTAAAGTGATCTAACTAGTCATTTTTTTTTTCAATTTATGGAGTTATGGCAGAGAACTTCTTCCCTCCTCATGACCTCAAAATGTATTCAATAATAAATCCAAGCTTGTCATATAAGTGCCGGCCTATATATATATATATACAGTTTTGGCTTCAGCTGCTGCTATTACTCTTTGAGCCTTTTAGATGTTTTGTTGAGTCGAGAGAGAAGAGCACATCTTTCCTATCTTTTATGAAAGCAAGTAAACCAATTTCAATACACAGCTTATGATCAGTAAATCGGGACATCAAACTACATCTTTATACATGAGAAAAAATAAACAAATTGTTTGTCCTTTAACTTGGACAGTGTAGTACAAAGCAAGTTTATCATTAGAAATTTTTTGTCCTTTAACTTGACTGGAATGAAGTTCCACATCAGACGCAAATTGATGGATTCATCTCTTGAAATGGTTGTTCCATTAATTCGAGATCAGCATGTGAACAGCATGGTTGCTCCAAGCCTTAGAGATCCCCGCTTCTTATCTTTGAAAAACATCAGCGGCACCTTCCTTGATGAGGCTAGACTTGGCAAATGTCTAGTCAGCCATCGGGGGCTGTAATCAGATGCCAATAGAACAACCTGCATATGAATGTCATTTGAAACTCCCTCAGTCTTGATCACATCGAAAGACATATAAATAGACATCCTTCAAGACATACGAAAGACAATGCAAGTTTTTGAAGTATGATTTTCCAGCTTTTAGACATCACTAAAATAGGCGTTTGCCACAAATATTTATTTACCCCAGGAGGGACGAGTCAATAAATTAATGATTTGGAAGACATCAAAACCAATTGAAAGTCCGGCACGTATACAACAATAACTAGAGATTGTAGTCTGCTAGATTGATTGATGCAAGCATTGATGAGAAATAACTCCGCGTCAAAAACATAGAACCCGAATTATCCATGTCAGTTTAGGCGGCTTCCCTCTTTAGACATGATAAGTAAATGCAGGTCTCCCTTAACAGCAATTCTTACCCTGCAATGATGATCAAACCCTTCTACACACTTGTTGCAAGTCCTGCCGCGCTTGCTATGCTTCTTTACCTTCAACTGATTTGGAGAGCTCTCCATGTCAATTTGAAGATTAAGACGAAACCAAACTATGTACATGAAAGGCTACGTAGGCATGCATTATACATGGGTTAAGGATGTAGTCGTAAACAATAGGGAAATTTGGAAAAAGCCATCAATTCCCATAAATATGACAAGAAAAGCAATTAATTTCATGGCACAAGTAAACAATAGGAAGTTACTACAAAATAGAAGATTGTTGTCATAGTGATTTCAGCAGCTCTGCTCCCAAGCAACAATCTCGAGAACGCGTAGAAATCCACAGCTAGAAAACTGAACACTGCCATTCTAACTATCTGCAATTGCTACATAAGTGTCAACAGATTGATTTGATCCTAAACTTTAAATGCGATTGATAATCCACATCATGTCTGGCACATCCACGCATCCCCAATCCAAAACTTTTACAACAATGCCAATACAGGAATTGACAACACAATATGCGCTAGCCTCAGTTCAAAACAGCAAGCCGAAGCTCGTGAACTTGGTTGAGAGCACGTTTACCTGCAGCCTAGAGAGGGCGTTGCCAGCAGCCTTGCCGCCTTCGCCATCTTCGCCACAATAGCCTCCTGCCTGCGTGGACGTGCTATGGCGATTATGATCACTTCGATCTTCAAACCCAAAAACTGCAGCCCGCCATTAGCAAGGGAGAGTTTCAATCGATGACGAGGCGTCGTCTCTTCCTGAAGCTCAAGGTTTGCTCGAGGACTCGGGGCTTGAAATGAGAAGCAGAACAAAAACCCTCCCAACGGTCGTATATCGCCCCGAGGAGGCCACATGCTGGAGGCGGAGGGGATTCGGGCCCTGTGGTTGGGACCGGTAGGGCTCGTGGGGGAGGCAGAGACGGTAAGGGTGCCACTGGCATACCCAGCCTCGCGGGCCTCCTCCACTTTCGCTTCAAAATCTCGGGCGAAGTGATCGAGCGCTGCGCGAACTCCGCTGGCGATGACCATGGCGTGGATGAAGAAAAAATGGAGGGGGCGAAGGCTTAAGGGAGAAGTGAGAAAAGTTGCAGAGGAACGTCCAAACATGAAAAAGGTGAAGGAAGAGTCTTGGTTCAAGCGGTAAAGAGAAAGACCGAGCGTTTCAAGCGGTGGAGAGAGAGACCGAGCAATTAATAGGGGTAATAAATGCTTGCTTGTGTCAGCCGCCTACACCAGAAGAGAGAGAAAAGTTGAGTTTCGGATTTCAACTCTTCCCTCCACGTCAGGAGCCATGTGTCGATACCTGAATGGAGCCAACTTAAATTACATATGCCACGTAGGTCAATGACGTGGTGGTTTCAAACCACTGAATATTTTCTCGACAGACAGAGGCTACATAATTATGAAAAGATGAAGAGATACATACGACAAACGGGAACACTCTCTTTCTTATTTAAAAATAAAATAAAATAATGCAACACTTTATCATCAGCCTCACTCACTCACTCACTCGGCCCATCAGGTAGGAATCGCATCTCATGCAATCCATAGTGCATAGCATAATCTTCCACTCTCCGTCGTGCCTCTCCATATGTCATTTCTTCTTCTACGGCACCCCCACCCAATGGAAGAGTGACCCGGGCGGCCGGGTCCCACTCAAACACGGCCCACCATTTTTTGTCCCCACAAACCGAGAAGCCTCCTCCCCTCGCGCTGCTCGAGTCCAGCGGCAACTTTCTCAGACCGGGGCACTTCCTTATGTCGAATCGCACCCCCGATGGAAAAGATAGAACCTCGTCGCATATGCTCGTTAATTGTGGAAGGTTCGAGAGGTATACGGCATTGAGGTGCGAGAATGGTCTTAAAGCAGCTAATTCCCCCGGCGCAAATCCATCCCCAATTATTTTCTCCATTGATTGGCAATCGCGGATTCCCAATTCTCGGAGCTTTGGAGCGTGCACGAGCCAGGACAAGTCTGAAAACCCGCATTTAAAGAGGTCGACTCCAGCAAGACTAGGGAAGCAAGAGCAATTGGACGCCGGTCCTATTTTTTGAGCAATCTTTATCTCTTTGATCATAGGGCAATCAATCATAAGAAGAACCTCTAAACGTGAGAAACCATCATTGCCTGTTGGTGATCGACTTATGACGATGCTAGTGAAGTCAACGAAACTAGTCTGGTCACCGCAAGAGTTGATTGCCACTCTCCTTAGGCGTCTTCGTTGATTCGAGGATTGGAAGACTTTCTGGACAGACGAAGACGTATGCATGTGGATGGATAAGTCGGTGAGATATTGCATGCACTCTAGTTCCGCTAGCATCTCTTCTTCGTTCCCTCCACTCAATATGGCTTCAAATTCTTCATCATCGGTCCACATACTAAACACATTCAACGGTAAGCTTGCTATTGCCCTCGGTGGAATTAGGATGCTCGACCTCATATTATCCAGCAGCAACCAGCGTAAATGAGTCAACTTATTGATTTTCCGAGACAACTCTCGAATTGAAGTGGCCGACAGGTTCAAGTACCACAAATTAATCAGATTGCAAATCTCTTCAGGGAATGACTCGATATTTTTATTATCGGACAGGTCCAAGACTGTCAAATGTAACATCATTGAGTTGAAAAATCTTCTCGACACGAGCGTCAAGTTAGTTTCCCTTACAAACAAAGTTTCGAGCCGAGAACACCTTGATGGTGTTTGATCGATACTCCGTATCCCTCTTCCCCATAAAGATACTTTCTTCGCCTCCCGCCATTTGGATATCATCTCCTTAGAAATTTCTTCCACGTTCTCTATTACTAGCAATTTGTTCTCCTTTTGCCCATGGTCACGAGCGATCCAGGTGGCCATGTCGCGGATGACATCGTGCATCTTCACAAACTCTCCTTTTGAATCATCCCCACTCTCCAATAGGCAAGCCCTTTTTAATCTCCCCAAGAAATGCTCTCCTTGATTCCGTAGACTGTATACATCGTTAGCGTCTCCTAGCAAACCCTCTCCAATCCAAAGACCAATAAGGTCGTGCGGTCTTATGTGGTAATCCTCGGGGAAAAGACAACAATAAAGGAAGCAATGCTGAAGAGTAGGGTCATCTAATCTATTATAACTGAACTCTAGTATGTGGTATACTTTCTCCTCCATACCTGGCACCTCGTGTGGACGTTTCTGGAGTGTTGTCAGCGTATGCTTCCACTCACGGGGATTGGTTATGCCGGCCATGGCTTGCCCGACAGTAATAAGGGCTAGTGGCAACCCTTCGCACTCTCGGACAATGTCGTTGGTTAGCTGTCGAATTTCTGGATCTAATTGCATAGTGTGTTTGCCGACGTTGTTCTCAAACAAGGCCATGGCTTCTTCATCCGTTAGGCACTTTACTGCAAAAGTTCTGCTGGATCCCATTTGGTTGCATACATGCTTCGACCGAGTTGTTAATACTACTTTGGATCCATTCTCGAGATCAGGACATGGAACTCCGATTTTGGAAAGGTCCAGCCTTGCCCATACATCATCAATCAACAACACAAACTTCTTATGGGTCAAAAGATCCCTTAGATGACGGACCCTCGCATCCCGGGACAATCCTTCCCAGCTCCTATCTTCAATGTTCAGCCCCTTCCTTATGGCATCTAGAATGTTTTCTTCATTAACTTGTCTGGATACCACCACCCAAATAACAGCCTCGAATCCTTGATTTGCATGCTGAAGCTTCTCTTTGATTCTTTTCATGAGGGTGGTTTTTCCCACACCACCTATTCCATATAACCCAATCACTTGCACTTGTTTTTCATCCACGAGCCATTTCCACACTAGATCAAGGGATTTATCAAGCCCCACAGTCTTCCCCATTGGCGTCTCGTGCACTGGAGACGGGGGAAGAGGCAGCGGTAACGTGAAATCGCTCAATTTTCCGTTCTTGCGTTCGAGCTCTCCCGCTTCATTCAGCAATCGATCGACTCTTCTCCCCAATTTATAGCTCGACCAGCAGTTCTGAGGAAGACAACTACTGAAACAATTGATTTGATCAGGTTCCCCAGCTTCCTGAAGAACTTGATCCGCGCTCCGTACGAATTCTTGCACCTCGCCAAACCAGTTCACCACTAGTTTGGTGCGGTGTGCCCCTGCTGCTTCTTCAAGTTCCACCTTTGCCTTCAGATCTTCGCTCATGGCCTTCAGGCTTTCATTTGCCTTCTTCAACGAGCGGACATTATCTTTCAGATTACAAATATAGCCCAATGGTTTACTGGCCAAGCCCCATAAATTCTTGACAAGTTCTAAAACAGGATTTGCAAGATTCATTGAGACTTTCCGAGGTAAGAGATGGAAAAGTCTGACTGTTTAGATGATTGGAAAGCGGGCGAATGGGTAGAGTTCGATAAGCTCTGTTATATCTATCTTGATTGTTCTGGCTAGTACACAATAGAAGGAGCATCGGAAGCTTTTCTTTACTTTAAGAAGAGAAATGGTACTATTCTTCTCCTTCGCTCTTCGTCGGGAAGAATCTTACCGTCCACAAATGAATTCCACAAACATTTGAGCAAAGAGAAAAGGAAGGTATCGTGGCTAGCCTCTCTTGGAAGCACCCTGATGTTGCTGTGGGGTTTGAGGTCCGATGATTCAAGCCGAATGGCCGACATAAGCAAACAACTCCCCCATTGGGAAGAGCCGGGGGGCGGTCTAAATTATTGCGCATGCGGACAAACAACTTCTTAGACAGGTGGGATTGTTCCGAGCACCGTGATGTAATTTCCCAAGTGGAGATTCAATAATGAAGATCAATCCTTACGCATTAGAATAATGTACTTTAAAATTTTTTAGTATTACTTTTACTTTCTCCTTTTGCGAGTATTTTTACTTGATCCCGCTAGTCCAGATACATGTGAATTGTGAGGCCAACAAATAGGCAGGTGCAGCATTAACTTTTTACATATCAAAGGCTGCGCATTGAAATCCATATGTATCGTGCATTGAATTGTCCAAAACATGCAAGATAAATAAGAAATAAAACAGAGAACAAAGAAAATCATTGCATAGACATAGTCTAGTACTATTAATAAAAAAGAGAGAGAGATTAATAGTAACATATAGAGTTCTAATGGTTGCTTGCGCAATAATTAGCATAATTTAATAAAGTTTAGTCACAGTGACCAGTTCAAATTACTTAAAATGGCATTTCAATAATTTTAGAGGTGCAATTGAAAAGTTGGACAAGAAGTGAGATGTTGTCAACATGGCATGATAAAACTTAAGACGGACATAAGTGCTCTACCAATCGTACACTTCCACGAGATACGAAGAAGTTACACCCACGGTGCTCATACCCATGGCGCCGAATCCATAAATTTTCCATCTTGATTCCATTTATTTTTATTTATTTACTCTCAAATTGTTTGTAAGATGCCTAGCTCACTATGATTTACGAGATGACATTTCATGATCTTGAGTACGGTCAATTCTCTTGTTCGCATTTTACTTAATAGATCTCTTAAGAGGGCAATATATAAATAGATTCGTATATAGTAAGATAGCCAATACTAAGCTATCCCAGATATCCATATCCAAAATAATGGACCACTATATCTTACAATCGAAAGATTCTTCCTTTTGCGTTTGGTTGATGGGATCAGTGGCCAGCAGGACAGATATCTATTTTTGTGTGGTTATCCTTGCCAGAGTTTTTTTATGGTCCTGGCTTGCATGTATTTACTGGGAGTTTGTAATATATTTTTTATATGGCCCTATTTGGTAATATTTAAAAACAAGAGTGTTTCTGTTTTTTTGTTCTATGAAACAAAAAAAAAAGAACATAAACATATTTGTTTATACTTTTGTTCCCCAGAAATAGAAAGTATGTTTTTTTTTTTGGTTATCGGGAGTAGATTTGGAATAAAAACAAGTAACAAGAAAAACTTGTTTCTTGTTTTTAAACACTTTTTTAAAAAAACAAATTTTATTTTTTCTCTCTCTTGCCCTTGCAAACTTTGGCCGCCACCCCCTACCCCCCGCCGTTGGTTGCCTCTGCCGCCGCCGCCGGCTGTTGCCGGCAATCAAGAGAGGGCCGTCAGGCGGTAGCCGGTCGGTTGGCGGCGGCGATCGGTCGTCCATGAACAAGAAGAAAAAACGAAAAATAAAAATAAAAAATTTGTCAATCGTACTAAACACATTTATATTCTTTTTCTATTTCAAGAACATTTTCACCAACTGCTCTATTTTACTGAAAATTGTTCCAGTGAGTAAAAATAAAATAATAAAGTGTTTCTGTTAAAAAATTGTTCTCTGAAACATAAACGTTACCAAATACGCCTATAGTGATTACTTATTGCAAACATGGAAGAAATAAAGTACAGTGTCAAGAGATGACACTTTTGATTCCTCCACTTCAAGAGATATTATGTAAGATACTAATCATCGTAATTTTAGCATATGATAATTATACATGGTAATATTATCATCGGTTTTTTTCAAAATTTCTATTATAAAAATATCTTTTCTAGTACTCTTCCGTTATGAAAAGTTACTTCAAGGGAATATCACTAAAAAAAAATCCTAAACTTATTACAATTGTACAAATTCAATTATAAACTTTTTAATTTGGCCAATTCGAGTCTTGAACATTTTGACAATTTATCTATTTAGCCAATCTGATCAATTTTGATTTTAAATTACTGATATGGAGCCCGACCATCCTACATGCGACATAGATATTTTTATTAATACTTTAATTTTTGAAACTTTGGTTATTTTCTCTGTTTGCCCTTTTTATTTCTTTTTATTTTTTGAGGATGGCGAGGTCGCTATCCTCGGTTGAGGTCGGCCTGGCTAGGGCTTGACCGGCGAAGTGGCACCTCACCAATGGCTGGATTGGCACGATCGGACTTCGCCCAGTCGAAGTAGAACCTCGCCAGAGGTCGCAATGGACAAATCAAAAGAGTAAATGGGAAATCCCCATTGAACTCGAAGTTGAACATATATTTGTAAGATGCCTTCGCAGACTCAATGATACAGGCCGAAAGTAATGGCCGACAAAGAGTACCGTGATACAAAGCCAAAATGGCAGACAAAAGTAAAAGCAAGCCGAAAGTAACGAATAGTAAGTCAGTGGGCTAAATCATTGTACATGCTGCCAAAAATAGTACTGAGCCTCAGTGGCATCAAGGGTCCCCCAAACTCAATAATTTCCTGTTGCAACGCCATCAAGACGTCAAGGTACCAAACGCCGTCTGATGTTTGGCAAATGACCATGTGAACCCTTGACTTTGTTGGACCCTTGACTTTGGATGTCCAACAAAGTCAAGGGTTCACATGGTCATTTGTTCAATGATAATCAAATTAATTAATTTAGCTTCATTTTGATTGGCCGTTCGTAGTCTTCGGCCGGTCGCCGGTCAGAATCGAGGTTGGGCGATATCCTGAGGAAGGAGGAGGGCAAAAAAATGAAAATAAAAAAATAATTAAAAAGTAATTACAATATGTCCACTTCGGCCATTTTGCGTGGCACTTTCAGTATCCACGTCGGTATTTTTCGTCTAAAATTGGCCGAATGGATCTAAATAGCAAAATGTGTAAATATTTAGAAATTAATTGACAAAATTAAAAGATTTAAAACTGGATTGGTAAAATTGCAATACGTTTAGGCTTTTTGGACAAATTTCCCCTTTAACTCCCTACCTTATATAGTAAAATAAAGGTTCTTCCATCACGACGGTAGTTGGCCTAGAGGTATGTAGCTTACTACCAAATGTTTTGAGAGCCTCTGATCATACGTTGATTTCAAAAGTCGCTCATTAGTCTTAAGATATCTTGGCTCTTCTAGAGCATGAGTTTGATCATGCCTAATATTGGGTAACCTTGACTCTACTCCTACTAGAACCACGGTGGGACAGCATGACATGCTTGCTCAAGGTGAACCAATAGAAATGGCTTAAACTGAGTATTCTGTAGTGAGTATGAAACTCATGTGATAGCGCTGAAGGATGTCGCTAACACCAATCGCTCCTCCCCACTCTTAACCTGTGGCATATTTCTTGATTCTAGAAATGACAATAATCTACCTGTGGCATATTTCTTGATTCTAGAAATGACAATAATCTACATGACAGCAATAATAGCGACTATTCCAAGTAGCCGAAAGACTATTAATATTGAGTATTTTTCATTGGTCGATTGATTGTCAACCTTAGCTCTTCAATATTTAATAAGTAAAAGTTTCCTTAGTAAAATTACTAATGAGTTTGTCCATACAAGTTGTACAAATTGGTATGTGCAGGTGTGACTTACTAGTCAATGAATTCCGAAGACATTTTCGTTAGGCTTTGCTGTGGAAATATTAATACAAGTATTTCTAAGAAAGAGAACGTAAGGACTAAAATTGAATAGATGTAAAAGTACGAGGATCAAGGGCGCGATTGATGTTCGCAAGTAGTACCCATCAGCACCCCAAGTCGATAATCAATACCGTACTTAATTAATCCTTCCAAACTCTCGACTTTAATATGATAAAGTGACTTAAATTTTCTCTGAAGAATATTATTAGGAACGGAACAGCAAGTATGACGAAATAAAGTATAAAGGGCGAAAGTCGGTGGCGGACTTGCCGACTTGGGACGAGCGATTGTCCTGTCCCCTGTCCAAATTTTTTTCCTCATCCCTAATTTTGAATTCTCGAACTGAACCCCCGATTTGACATCCCTTGAATTGCAATGGCTTTCAATCATGATGGAAAATGCTAAAGAGAGAAACACATGTTGTGACGGCACTAATAATCTGCGACATTTTCCTGGACGTGATTAATTTGGAAATGACCGCATTAAAAATGTATTGATTTATTGTTTGGAAATATTGCCAAATGCGTGTTATAAAGTACTTCAAAGGGATGGATACACGGTAATAACTTTCAATTTCCACAGAGAATGAGAGGGATCCGTAGCCATAGCATGTATGACCGATCATTACTACTCTTATCCAAGTATCTTTGTTAGTATTGACTTCACGCGTCAACTGGACAAAGGAAGGTTATCACTTTTGGCATTGATTGGAAAAGTTAAAGGCCGAGAAACTAAAGCTGTAGGTGGCTCCCTTGCTTTGATGGAGACATAAAATTGGGGAAGAAGATCGCCTGCCCAGATGGGCAGGTGGGTTGGTAAGTTCATTACTCTTTATTTTTGTTTTTACTTGTTAAGCAAAGGTAGAAGAATTTTAAACAGCTTTTGTTTGCCATTATAAAGATTAAGATGTGAACGAAAAAAGATAACATGAGAAATCTCTTCATTTGTTTGACGAAGCTATCTACCATATACTAAGATGGGATACATCCAAAAATATAACTTGAATAGATGAATTCAAATTAATTACTAAAAAAAAATTAACAATTAAAACTAAGAGAGATCTAGTGGACGTAGGATCGCCGCTGTCCCTATGAGCACATCCTGATGGCATGTCAACCATCATGACATTGTTTGGCTGCATGGTAGAAGACTCTACATGAGGAGGTCATTGTTGGCATAGTCGATGGGATCACATTCACTCAAAAGTTCAGAACCAACGAATTATGATGTAATTATAATATATTAATTGCCCCGCAATACAGTAACTTGATCTCCCACCTCCCACATAGCACTTCTTCAACTTGTGCATCTCAACGCACATTATTTCATTTGTCCTACCATGGTGGTGGTTGATGACTCCTACAATCCAAAAACATGCAGAGGGGTGACCGGGAAAGAGTGAAATCATAGGCAATCATTACGACAATGGTTGCCTGAGATAGCGTGGCCTTTATAACGGGGTTGATTACGACCACCGTGCGGTGGTTGCCTATAACGCTGACTGGGAAAAAAAAAGTGTTTTGCCGCCTTCACTTCCATATATTTTTATTCTGCTCGAGGGAGATGATTGACCCTTATCGCTTCGATAAGTTGTCCAGGATTATGTCCGGGCCTATTCGGGCTTATCCCAATTCGAATATGTCACTACACTCAAGATAGAGTAATTCTTATATTGTCCAAATTTTTATCCAAGCTACAATACATGTTCTTGGGATTTGAATTCTTAATGGGTTATAACGAGTTTATGCAAAGGCAGAGACGACTGCTAAATCTTTAAATCGCCTTTTCACGTTCATCAAACTTGCTCCAGTGGTGGCTTTCCTCGTCTTTTCATTTACTCTTCGCATAATTCCAAATGACCAGACGAATTAATGAAATCACGTTTATCACACTTCGTTTTTCCAGCATCAGCGTAGCGCGTGCTTTAGATCTAGTCTCTTCAATTTAAAGAAGAAAGATGACCGGATTTTGCTTGTCGGTAAAATAATTAAACCGAAGTTTAGCATGATTAATAATCTTATATTCATAAGATTTGGGTTTTCAAGTTAAAATTGTTTAGATTCAACATGTATTGACAGATATCAGGACTCATACTAGGTTGAACAAAAATACAAGATCCTATTCAACTATTAGAGAGTTTTCATATAATTGTCTACCATGCATGGCCTTGCAGTTGATGTCCCAATCACAACTTGATCTTTAGTATATCTAAATAAGATATACATCAATGATTGAAATAGATTGAGACACTCATAAGGAACATTCGAGCAAAAAATGTTAAATGCAAAAGATGGGATTAATTTTTTGGTTAAAGTATCGTACACACGTTGGAAAACTTCAATTTATGTGTTTAAAGAATCTACGTGCATGGGGGTGAGGAGTGAAGGAAAGAAGAACTAAGAGGAATGCTCTTGTAGGCTACGACATTAGCCTAGTATGTGCATAGATCGCATCTCTATCGAAGGGGGTTCCACTTTGCTACCATCCGCGACGACTTGAATCCCCAAGAACAATCCGGCTAATGGAATGTGTAGGCAATGATCACCATTGAGTTACACTTCTCCTTCGAGATCTAGGATTTTAAAGATGTCTCTTTTCATCTAAGCTTCTACTTTCGTCGTTTTGATTACTTGGAGATGCTTTCAGATTTACAACTCTAGTTTTCATCTGTTATCAAACATTGCAGGCATCCCCATCCACTTCGCCAACCGTTCATTTGTTCCACGCGATTACTATATGTAGATTATTTCATATTCGGACCATCCAATTTGTGCTTATATGTTTGCGTTTCTTGATTTATAAGGTTAGTAGGTTGTCAATGATTTCAAAATTTACGTAATCAAAGAAGCTTTCTCATTATGAAAACAGAGGATAAAAGATAACGGTTAATGTATTGAAACTAAACGTTTGCCCACACATGATCTCACACAAAAAGAATACTACAATGGAGCATCATATAGCATAAATACAACATAATTTTAACAAATCATTAGTGGTGAAGGTAAACATAAATCTGAATTATCAAAGTACAACGCAAACAATTTTAAAAAAAGAAGAAGAGTTACCAACAAAATATGAGATTTTACCTTGCCAAAAAACAAACATAATATGAGATTTTATATGTTGGAACATACTATCTCTGATATGCACGTAAACAATAGAAACTTTTGTCTACTAGTTAATGTGTAATAGCCTTAAATTATGACAAAAATAAAATGTATTTCTTGTGTACAAATGAGCTAAAATTAAATTGTAAAATAACGAAGAAAGAGGAGAAGGATTTGCATGCATATTTTGTTATTGTTGTGGAGAAAGCACCGATTTTAGTTATTTAGTTATTGCTGTGAGAAGAGTTGAACTTGAACTTAGAGCAATGATACATGCTCATAAAGAATTTCGCTATATTTGGGAAGTAATGCTAAGTGAGCTGGTTTACTATTTAATTTTTATTTTTTTTGAAGGGAAAAAGAAAAGAATTAGTAAGTGGACTATATGTCTTCACCATGTCATTATTGAGCAGTTATCTCTGATCTTGCTAATCTTGTCTCTTATAAGACATGGGTGTCATATGAGAATAGAGTAACATTATGTTTATGAAGTATAATGCGGTGATGATGGTTTGGTAGTCAAGAAATGCATTTGCTTGTATCAACTATGTGCACGAACAATTAAGACTATTTGTGCAAATAAATTTGCAAATTTGTGTCATCCGTTTTGATTTGACTCATATTTTAAGCAATAACGAAATCATGGTCGAATCGCGGCATTGTGAAATTAAAATGTTGGGATTTTCGATCTAGTTCAAATGCATGACTGGCTCACAAGACTAATTATATTCGACCCAATTTTTTTTTTTCACTCTATATTCGTGTCTGGCTGATCAGATCAGGGAAGGTCCAACTGATGAACAAATTGATCTTTTAAATCAATTAAACCACTCCTCTATGCAAACGTTATTTTAAAATAATTTTTTTTATAAAAATAAACGACTGGACAACTTTGTTTGGAGAGGTTTAGTGGGCGCACGCGAGCATATGTCCACTGGAGGGGGTTCTCCTTATAAAAACATTGGAGAGACTATTTTTTGATCCAACAATCCCAAAGAAGGACCCATTTCACGTGTGCGATTGCTCCGCGTTAAGTTTTTTTTTTTTTTTTTCTCTCGAATTTGGATCTTTTCGATTTCTATCCCCCAAACAAATCTATATCAAGGGAGTACAAATGAAAGCTCTGTGCTGCAGTATTCTTTCTTTTTATTGAACAACACGACCACACCCCCAAACGAAACTGCTTTATTTTGAGAACAACATTACACTTATCGGCCTTACTCACTCGGCCCGCGAGGGTAGGAATTCAATTTCGGCCGTGTAAGTATACCCACTTATCGTTTTGGGTCGTGCCTCTCCATACGTCATTTCCCCATATGTCTTTTCTTCTGTGATGAAAGTAGAAAGCGGATGTAAAATGACCCGGGCGGCGGGGTCCCACTCAAACCTGGCCCACCAGTCATCGTCCCCATGGACCGTGAAGCTTCCTCCCCCCGCGCTGCTCGAGTCCAGCGGCAACTTTCTGAGACCACGGCACTTCGATATCTTGAATTGCATCCCCGGTGGAAAAGATAGAACCTCGTCGCAGATGCTCGTTAATTGGTGAAGGTCCCAGAGGAGTACGGCATTGAGGTGCGAGAATGGTCTTAAAGCAGCTAATTTCTTCTGTGCAAATCCATCCCCAATTATTTTCTTCATTGATTGGTACTTCTCGACTGACAATTCTCGGAGTTTTGGAGCGTGCGCGAGCCAGAACAAGTCTGAAAACCCGCGTTCATAAAGGCAGACTTTAGTAAGACTAGGGAAGAAAGAGCAATTGGGCGCCAGTCCTATTCCTTGAGCAATCTTTATCTCTTTGATCACAGGGCAATCGAACATATGAAGAACCTCTAAACGTGAGAAACCATCATTGCCTGTTGGTGACCGACTTATGACGATGCTAGTGAAGTCAGCAAAACTAGTCTGGTCACTGCAAGAGTTGATTGCCGCTCTCCTTAGGCGTCTCCGTTGATTCAAGGATTGGAAGATTTTCTGGACAGAGGAAGACGTATGCATGTCGATGGATAAGTCGGTGAGATATTGCATGCACTCTAGTTCCGCTAGCATCTCTTCTTCCTTCCCTCCACTCGATATGGCTTTTGATCCATCAATATTCCACATACTAAACACATTCAACGGTAAGCTTGCTATGACCCTCGGTGGAATTAGGGTGATCAACATTATATCATCCAACAGCAACCAGCGTAAACGAGTCAATTTCTTGATTTTCCAGGGCAACTCTCGAATTGAAGTGGCCGACAGGTTCAAGTACCGCAAATTAATCAAATTGCAAATCTCTTTGGGGAATGACTCCGTATTTCCATTGTCAGATAGGTCCAGGACTGTCAATTGTGACATCGTCGAGTTGAAAAATCCTCTCGGCATGAACGTCAAGTTAGTTTCCCTTACAAATAAAGTTTTGCGCCGAGAACACCTTGATGGTGTTCGATCGATACTCTGTATCCCTCCTCCCCATAAAGATACTTTCTTTGCTTCCCGCCATTTGGATATCATCTCCTTGGAAATTTCTTCTATGTTCTCAATCACTAGCAAGTTGTTCTCCTTTTGCGCAAGTTGTTCTCCTTTTGCCCATGGTCACGAGCGATCCAAGTGGCCATGTCGCAAATGATGTCGTGCATCTTCACGAACTCTCCTTGTGAATCATCCCCACTCTCCAATAGGCAAGCCCTTTTTAATTTCCCCAAGAAATGCTCTCCCAGATTCCGCAGACTGTACACATCGTTAGTGTCTCGTAGCAAGCCCTCTCCAATCCAGAGACTAATAAGGTCGTGCGGTCTTACGTGGTAATCCTCAGGGAAAAGACAACAGTAAAGGAAGCAATGCTGAAGAGTAGAGTCATCTAATCTATTATAACTGAACTAGTGGTATACTTTCTCCTCCATACCTGGTACCTCGTGTGGACGTTTCTGGAGTGTTGTCAGCATATGCTTCCACTCACGGGGATTGGTTATGCCAGCCATGGCTTGCCCGACAGTAATAAGGGCTAGTGGCAACCCTTCGCACTCTCGGACAATGTTATTGCCTAGCTGTCGAATTTCTGGATCTGATTGCATAGTGTGTTTGCCAACGTTGTTCTCGAACAAGGCCATGGCTTCTTCGTCCGTCAGGCACTTTACTGCGAATGTTCTGTCGGCTCCCATTTGGTGGCATACATGCTCTGACCGAGTTGTGAATACTACTTTGGATCCAGGGCGTGGAACTCCGATTTTGGAAAGGTTCAACCTCGCCCACACATCATCAATCAACAGCACGAACTTCTTTTGGGTCAAAAGATCCCTCAAATGACGGACCCTCACATCCCGGGACAATCCTTCCCAGCTCCTATCTTCAATGTTCAGCCCCTTCCTTATGGCATCTAGAATGTTATCCTCATTCACTTGCTTGGATACCACCACCCAAATAACAGTCTCGAATCCTTGATTCGCATGCAAAAGCTTCTCGTTGATCTTTTTCATGAGGGTGGTTTTTCCCACACCACCTATTCCATATAACCCAATCACTTGTACTTCTTTTTCATCCACGAGCCATTTCCACGCTTGATCAAGGGACCTATCAAGCCCCAGAGTCTTCTCCATAGGCGTCTCGTGCACTGGAGACGGGGGTGGAGGCTGCGATGACGTGAAGTCGCTCATTTCTCCTCTCTTGGGTTGGAGCTCTCCGGCTTCATTAAGCAATTGATCGACTCTTCTCCCCAATTTATAGCTCGACCAGCAGTTCTGAGGAAGAAAACGACTGAGACAATTGATTTGATCAGGTTCCCCAGCTACTTGAAGAACTTGATCCGTGCTCCGTACTAATTCTTGAACCTCGCCGAACCAGTTCACCACTAGTTTCGTGCGGTGCGCCCCTGCTGCTTCTTCATGTTCCACCCTTTCCTTCAGATCTTTGCTCATGGCCTTCATGGATTCATTTGCCTTCTCCAACGAGCGGACATTATCTTTCAGATTACAAATGTAGTCCAATGGTTTACTGGCCAATCCCCATAAATTCTTGACAAGTTCTAAAACAGGACTTACAAAATCCATTGAGACTTTCCGAGATAAGAGAACGAAAAGTCGACTGTTTAGATGATTGGAAAGCGGGCGAATGGGTGGAGTTCGATAAGCTCTGTTATGTCTATCTTGATTGTTCTGGCTCGTACACAAAAGAAAGAGCATCGGGACCTTTTCTTTGCTTCAAGAAGAGAAATAGAACCATTCTTCTCCTTTCTTCGTCGGGAAGAATCTTAAGGTCCCCAAATGAATTCCACAAACGTTTGAGCCAAGAGAAAAGGAAGGTATCGTGGCTAGCCTCTCTTGGAAGCACCCTGATGTTGCTTCGGGGTTTGAGGTCCTTTTGAGACAATCTGTGCATGATTGCTCAATATTGACAAAGGCAAAGAACACCAGGCACCTATGTTACCTTGATTCCAGGAAAAGAATGTGATCTAGGGTGTAATGTTCTTCTTCCTCCTTCTGTGTGTAGAGTCTATTGGCAGCGTGGAATGTGCTCCAAGGCATCCGGAAGCAAAGAATCAATTTTCTTGACAGAAGCGAAGAACCATTCGATTCCTTTGTGAGATGCAAAATAACGTGTTTGATGAGTCAAGTCTTTTAGGAGGGCTCCAATGGAGATTTCACAAATTAAATTAGCCTAGTTCTCGTAATTTGCCACACAGCAGATAGTGAGGAGTCGGGACAATGTCTAGCTACCTCTGTCAATGCATATTACTACTTAAAAGATATATTTTCAGCAGATTCATGCAAATTACTTTACGCCAAAGAAGTTGTGGAGGTTCGTATTTCCCATGTCTGTTTTTCATTGTAAAGATTAGAGTTCTCTCGACTTATTGGAAGGACTTACGAAATTCATCTTTTTTAGAGGATGACAGATACGCCACCGAAAATTTCAAGAACTGATACGTCTTCTTTTTTCTTCCTTTTCTCCCTCTCTTCTTCCTTGCGCAACCTGGGCATGCCATGAAATACAGACATGGAAGAAGAGAGGGAGAAAAGGAAATACTCTTGAGAAGAATTGTTATGATGTAATTTACTCATGTGAATTCTCTCAAAATTTAGGTCTAATTAGCACAATCTACAGAGATGAACAATGTCATCATGAATCATGATCTCTTGGGAGAGACCAAATGGAAAAATGAAACAGGAAAATAAAACTTCCTAGGCATGCTTTATAGTTACATACAACAAGGCTGAGGCCACCAATTATCATCCTCAAATGAGAATTGCAATATTTTGGAGGATTAGTGAAAGGACAGCGTTCAAGACATATGTCATCAATGGAAGAAATACCAAGAGAATAGCTTGGGCACATCAAAGCTATTGCTTAACTTTCAGCGAATCCTCAATCCGCTGGATCAGTTGATCATCTGTCAGAGCACCCTCCTGATGATTGAAAATAGGTCAATTAAGAAAAGGGTAGCTAATTTAAAAACATTTTAAAAATAATCAGTTGGAAGCAATGGAACATCAGAAGAATTTAACAACCCAATCTAACAACTGGAATATGAATGAAAATCAACTAAATTCCGATTAACTACCATTTTTAGACCACAAGAATAATGGATGAATCTTAATGCCTATTAGGTATTACCATTTCTGCACGGAAGGACAAGATTTTGTGCTAGCAACCATGTCCTTTAGAGAAATATTACGGGGATACCCTCTAGCTTTTGCTAAAAATAGCATCGCTTTATCTTTTAACTATGCATGGATTGCAGCCACCTAGCAACAAGGGAAGCTTTATTCTCCTGGACAGTCAAGCTCTACGGAGGGAACGCCTTCCATTGACTGCTGTTAAGTTTGTGTGTATTTATCATCTGTTATTATGCAGAAATATGTCGGTGCTTCATCATGGTCTTTGTGCTGGTTCCATGTTTTTCAAAAGAATAATGATGATGTTGGATGAAATACCTAACCCATTAAGACTTTAGGAGGAGAATGGTGTCTACTGATTAAAGGTCACTATTGATTCTTCATGCCACAAGATGGGCCTAAGTGCCTATATACATGCCTGTGCTTCTTTGGCAAAATGCAAGTGCTCTATTCAGAGTCCACCCTGTATCATTCACATTATAGAGAATGTAAATTGTCAAGAAACTTGTGACTACAGGTTTTTGTTTATATTAGATATCTAAGACATCTCATCACAGTATCAAAACTTTATGAGGCTTTATCAACATCAACTACTATCCAATTATCATGAGAACTTAGTACATAGGATTTCCAGATGATAGCAAAGGTGAAAAAGATCAAACTTACAAAACGTTCGAAGGGCTCTCCGTCTTTAAATATGATAAAGGTAGGTAGTGCTTCTATCCTGTATTTATTGGCAATGCTGGGGTACTTCTCAGTATCAATCTTCACAACTTGAATTGTATCTTTAAGTCTAATGCTAACCTCATTAAGGATGGGAACCATAAATTGACAAGGACCACACCTGGCAGAAAAGCTCGACTTATAAGTATCATGCCCAATAAAGTTACTCAAAGATTTGTTAAAACAGGTATCATTACTTCAAATCTTTGGAGGGCGAAAATTACCAAGTAGCATAAAAATCAACTAATACAGGTTTCTCAGATTTGGCCAACAAATCATCAAAAGAGTTATATGTCTGCTTCTTAGCTTCAACCTGTAAAACCAAGGAATACTGGTGAGTGGATGTTTCTAACATACAGAATAAAGATCAAAATCAATATTGCCAAATGGTCAAACAAAGGAAGCACATATATTTTCTTTGACTATATTTCTAGTCCAAAAGAGGCCTAACTTATTTAAGAGGATCATACATTTACTCCATTATATCAGAGGAAGGAGCCAACTATATAAAGGCAAAATGCTGTTACCAGCAGAAACAAGTATAAGGAGTGCCAAATATGTTTCAACTTTAACAACAGTTAAACAGACTGCAGACAGATGCCAAGGGAAAACTGCGCGACAAATAACAAGAAGAATCATCCAGAATATCAACATATATACAAACTCCCATATAAAAGGATAAAGTCTATTGTGGTCTGTCGTTGTTTGTCATGACAAGTACAAAATCAAGTCCTGCCAAGAGTTCTTTTGGTATAGAATAACCCCCATGCTTCTCCAAAGACACTTTACAGACCTCTAGTGAGGTCTTCTAGTCATTTTTAAGTCATTGTAGGCCATACTCCTAAATTTTTAACAATGTAATTCATAATAGCTCTATAACAATTTCCTCAATATCCTTTTAGATTCAAAGTCCTTCATTTGACATGTCCAAACCATCTGAATTGAGCTTCTGCAACCTCATGACTAGGCCACTCAACTTACCAAATAGTTTTGATTCTGATATTGTCATTTCCAGGTACCAAAGCACACAGTTTTACTTAATGATGATCTCTTGTACACATCTATTGCCCTTCTCATACTATCAACAGAATTCTAAAGGTCAATAGAATTCTATATTTTGCTTGTAGATCCTAACTATCAGCGGAAGGGCCAAAAGATATAATGTACGATTATGTGGCACAAACAAATCTTTCAATTAGCACTATTTTTTGAGTGCTCAGCTTAGATAATAGCAACGACACAGAAGAAGCAAGGCAAACAAGTCAGGAGACTATATCATTCAGAAGGAAAAGAAAGTGGTAAAAATCTTGAATATGTCCTCAATTTATAAAAAAAAAAAAGTACAGAAATTACCACAAAATTGGTTCAGCAACTATAACAATGCTACCACGTTCATTTGTACATAATGATAGAGGTAATAACCACTGATGTGCAAACCAGGACTTGCAATTAAAGTACCTTAAAAAGACAAATGTGAAGGAATTATGGAAGCATGTTCTTGTTGGGAAAAAAAAAGTTTTGTACAGGTGCGACTCTTTCCAGTAGAACTTAAAAAATAGATGCGAATTAATTTGGAAATTTTAATACAGGAAAAGGCCAAAGTCAGCACAG
Organism: Melaleuca alternifolia; assembly: GCA_019926035.1. Taxonomy (NCBI): domain Eukaryota; kingdom Viridiplantae; phylum Streptophyta; class Magnoliopsida; order Myrtales; family Myrtaceae; genus Melaleuca; species Melaleuca alternifolia. The sequence goes on from JAGKPW010002286.1 coordinate 392,467, forward strand.
TCTAACTGTAGTACCCTTGAACAAAAAAGTCTAACATAGCAAAATTTGATCTTTCTTTGCAACTATCTCTTTGACAACAGAAATTTGGCAGTCTTTGCTTGGGTATTTGCATGACGATCATCTCACATCAGGTGCTATCATCGAAAAGTACAATTCCTCAACTAGCAGAAGAATCGATTCCTCCCAAATCAGAAGTTTTGCCACACTTTTTTCCAACTAAAGCATTGAACATTTTCCTTCAATAATAGATATTTTGATAACATTAAGCAGTAATGTCACATCAACATGTTTATATCAGAAAAAATGCTAACATGAGAATGCTAAAGTTCCTCATATGTCAAATGAGCAAACTCCTGATAACACAGCATAAGATGGATTTCACCAGTTTATCTTCTAGACAGATCAGTATTATGAAACAGGTCAACCTACAATCTTCTCCATGCAATGACAGAATCCATCTGGTCAAAGAAAGGAGATGAGACAGATGACCCAGCAGGATGTCAAAAAATTTTATAGATGAAGATCAAGAAAGCATGACATGACATTGTCCATAGTTACATCCTGAAGCACATTCATTACATTTAGGAAAAAATCACTACGGGTTTTAGTAGGAAAAACCATGGCAAGTGCAATGCTATTTAGCATGTAAATAGCAATATGAGCTGTTTATATCGTCACATAACCTGTTTGATTAAGCTGAATGCCATATACTGTTTAGTAAGCATCCATCGGACCATAATTTGCCATTCTATTCTTCATTGAAAAATATAGCTAATTGCATGATATAATAAAATGAAGCTGTAACACATAATTATCAACCTGATAAAACTGAAGTAGTTAATATGAAAATTTGCCCAACGTTGACTGACCGCTCATTTGATTTACCCACCATACCAACACTCCTATTGACCCAACAAAGCTCCATTGCACACTAAGACCCGATGTCGATGCTCACGGAACATACACACCCATAGCGTAATAAATCCACAAGCAATGAATGCTTTCAACAAGAAAGACAAGCCACGGCCAAGCTAAATTAGAGAAAGAGACGTCCAATTCCAGTCAAAAATCTCGACATCAAGTACGCCTCAGACGAGAAAGAGCCCGAGCTCACGCTCCCGCAAGCACGCCATCAGCGCCAGGACAGAGCAACACTGCAGAAACAACGAATCCGGAGAGAGGCATTACCACCAGAGAGAAGCTCCGAGGCTTCGACCGCACCGAGATTCTCCGGCTTCCACCGCCGAACCCACGCGAACGCGCCGGAAATCGGAGCCCGAGCGGGGACAGGGAGGAAGCGGCGCCGACCGAGCCGACTGGATTCTCGCTCCTCAAGCAAGGAATCGAAGAAGGAGAGAGTGAAATCGTCCAATCTTTTATCCAAGCTACAATACATGTTCTTGGGATTTGAATTCTTAATGGGCTTTGACTAGCTTATGCAAAGGCAGAGACGGCTGCTGAATCTTTAAATCGCCTTTTCTCATTCATCAAACTTGCTCTCGTGGTGGCTTTCCTCGTTTTTTCATTCACTCTTCGTACAATCCAAAATGACCAGACGAATTAATGAAATCATGTTTATTACACTTCGTTTTTCCGGCAACCACGTAGCACGTGCTTTAGATCTAGTCTCTTCAAAGTGACCTGATTTTGCTTGTCGGTAATATAATTAAATCGAAGTTTGGCGTGATTAACCATCTTATATTCATAAGATTTGGGCTTTCGAGTTAAAATTGTTTTTGATTCAACATGTATCAACAAATCACAGGACTCATACTATGTTGACCAAAAATACACAATCCTATTCAATTATTAGAGAGTTTTCGTATGATTGCCTTATTGTGATGATAAAATAATATTCATTCCCCATAAAGTATATGAGAAAAAGACCGGTAAATATTGTCTACCATGCATGGCCTTGCTTGTGATGTTTCAATCACAACTCAATCATTAGTATATCTAAATAAGATATATATCAACGATTGAAATAGATCGAGACGCTCATCAAAAACATTCGAGCAATGGATGTCGAATGCAAAAGACGGAATTAATTTTTTGGCTAAAGTATCGTACATGCATGGGGGTGGGGAGTGAAGGAAAGAAGAACTTAGAGGAACGCTCCCGTAGGATATGACATTAGCCTAGTCGGTTCATAGATCACATATCTATTGAAGGGAGTTCCACTTTGCTACCATCCACGACAACTCGAAGCTGCGAGAGCAACCCAGCTTATGGAATGTGTGTGGGCAATGATCACCATTGAGTTCCACTTCTCCTTCGAGATCTAGGATTTTAAAGATGTCTCTTTTCATCTAAGCTTCTACTTTCGTCGTTTTGATTACTTGGAGATGCTTTCAGATTTACAACTCTAGTTTTCATCTGTTATCAAACATTGCAGGCATCCCCATCCACTTCGCCAACCGTTCATTTGTTCCACGCGATTACTAAATATGTAGATTATTTCATATTTGGACCATCCAACAAGTGCCTAGACATTTGTGTTTCTTGATTTATAAGGTTAGTAGGTTGTCAATGATTTCAAAATTTATGTAATTAAAGTAAGCTTTCTCATTATAAAAAGAGAGGATAAAAGATAACGGTTAATACCCACCCATGAGCAGCCCAGCTGGTTAGGGCGAACTTGGACTTCGTTGAGGTCTTGAGTTCGATTCCTCAGGGGAAGCGCCTGTGATTTAAGTGAGGGATTATGGCGGTGGGTTACTGTACTAGTTTCCTCAGAGGAATAGTCAAGGTGCGCGCAAGCTGGCATGAACACCTCGGTTACAAAAAAAAAAAAGGATAACGGTTAATGTATTCAAGCTGAAGGTTTGCCTACATGTGTTGTCACAGAAAAATACTACTACAATGGATCATCATATAGCATAAATACAACATTATTTGTGAAGATACATAAAACTGAATTATCAAAGTACAACGCAAACAATTTGTATAATAAAGAAGAGTTACAAACATAATATAAGATTTTATATGTTGGAAGATACTATTTCTGAAATGCACGTAAACAATAGAAACTTTTGTCTACTAATTAATGTGGAATAGCCTTAAATTATGCTAAAGTAAAAGGTATTTCTTGTATACAAACGAGCTAAAATTAAATTGTAAAACAACGAAGAAAGAGGAGAAGGATTTGCATGCATATTTTGTTATTGTTGTGGAGAAAGCACCGATTTTATTTATTTATTTATTTATTGCGGTGAGAAGAGTTGAAGTTGAACTTCAACAATCTATAATTATAGACGACATTTTTAGAGCCAACACTAAGAGAAACTTTGTCGTAATATATATACATAAATAAAGCAATGATACACGCTCATAAAGAATTTCGCTATATTTGGGAAGTAATGCTAAGTGAGGTTTACTGTTTTATTTATATATCTTTCGAAGGGAAAAAAAAAGAATTAGTAAATGGACTTTTTCTTCACCATGTCATTGTTGGGCAATTACTTCTGTTCTTGTTACTTTTGGTGATGTTATTACGTTGACAAAGAGCACGCTGCAAGCTCTCATTCAAGGCCAATCTAAGATACATAAGTTTCTCTTCTCTAAATAAACATTATGATCTTTTTATCTGGACGTTGTGAACCTTGACATTGCATCTATTTAAACCATAGGATTGAAAAACCTACTCCAAATGGCAGTTAATTAGGCTGTGTCTAATAAGTGATAGGAACGTACCACTGGAAACAGCAAGGTTGATGAAAGCCTTGAGTATTGCTGGGGGCAAAATAATAAGTCAAGTTCAACAAGTGAAAAATCAAAAACTATTAACTATTAATGGACAGTAGCGACAACAAATAAAGCACAAGTCCATAACAAACTTTCCGGTGCCACAAAATTAAGATCTCCACTTGATGGGATTATGAGTTTTTTCAGCTCAGTAAGATCAAACTCTTTTTATTATGGATGTCCATGCATCCGAGTACTCAACTGTGCCCATGAAGCAGCTCAAATGAGAACCACCGGACAAAAGCCTAAACGATTAAGATGAAAAAAAGGCACGAAAACCATTGGAAAAGGAAATTCATAGCCAGCACTAACCTTAAGCCAGAAGAAGCAGGCTACGTCGAAGCCTCGATGGAGGCAGTGGTGAATGCTGAGGTAGAATGAACTCCATGAGATTGGGGTGGAGCGAAAAATGGTACGCTCTTCTCTTCTCGTGGTGGAAGACGAACTCCAGCAGCCTGCCAATGGTCGTAGAGGAATCGTACCGAGAAAAAAGCGAACTAGGATCGCACTAGTAATCTAGGCAAATGAATCAGCAGAAAAATTTCTGAGGATACTTCAACTCATTATATGCAGAATGGTATCGAGGATACCTGTCCCTTGGTCCTTGCTGACACCATGAAAAAAAAAAAAAAACAGAACAATTGATTAGGATAATTATTATTAAAACTGAAAATCGGATCGGGCCGGCTCAATCCGGCCCGTGCCCGCACTCGTCTGGCCCACGCACCCCCAGGCCCGAGCCCAGCTTTTATTTTCCCACTTTTTTGGCCCGGCCCCCTTTCTTTCTTTCTTATCTCTCAACTCTGGCCCAGCTTCTTCTTCCTGGCCCAGCCTTCCCCATCTCCTCTCTCTGGCTAGGCCCACACGTCGGTGAACGAAGAAATTGACTTTGAGTCTGATGACACGGCCAAGAGGTTTCTACATAATAATAATAAAAAAGGCCGTGAGCGACCCAAGAAGATAGGAGGACCCTCCCTTCATTCTTATGCTTTTAATATTTAAAGGGCAATATTGTAAGTCTGGAAAATCGTCCCAAGGGTAAGTGACGCGGTAGTTGTACATAGGTAATATTCCCAAGTTGCACCCATAACATCCGATCGGAAGGAGATTAAATGGCTATGGTTAGCCCCAAACTTGTATATAAGAGACATATCTTCTCCCTCATTTATACTCACTTCTATCAATAAAAATTCAGAACGTCTCTCTCTAGAATTTCTATCTAAAACACTTGTGAGGGCAAGGAAAACGTTACTTGGGAAGAAATCCCTAAAACCACATGGGTAAAGGAACGCTAGATTGATTGACCCATGATACTTACATATCGTTTTAAACAAAAAATCGCACCACATCCATGTCGAAATAACATGTTTCTGCTTGCATATCACGTGCTTGTCAAAACGTCTAAAGGAGCTATTGAGGTCCAAAGTGTAAACGATCATTTCATAATTTTCCCATCGAATTTGGTGAAGCTTAAGCTGCTTTATCTCATAACGTGTTGTCAGGTCTGACCCGAGACCTTCGCCGAGTTTGAGTCTTGAATAATTATCTTCAGTTGCATCCCTCTTGTTCAACAAAATGCCTGAAGAAGAATTAAAATGAATATTGTGAAATCGATGCATGGAGTTTCATTTTATGCTTAATTTGTTTTGAAATATTTTTTTCCTTGCGTCAATGTCAATAACTTCTCCATCACATTAAAATGCGGCTTCACATAGGGCATAACAAAAGCAAAGACAATCTCAGAGATGAACAGTTGCCTCTCGTAGCAATTTAAAAGAAAGATTAGAAGAACCCAGCTTGATCCAGAACTATCCCCATATAAGAAAGCCGAGCGAGATACAGACATAGAGGGTCAAAAGCTGCAATTTTGGATCTTAATTTCCCGGGCGCTTCTTGAGGATCTTCTTCGCCTCCTTTCACTTCCTTCAGAAATTAGACCAATTCAGTGACTAAAACCGACACCTTTGACGCAAAAATAGCATGAAAAGAACCCGCAAAAAAGTAGTTGCACAGTTCAATGACTTCATGGCATCTTGGAAGTAGGAACGCCCCGTCTTTTTTATTCTCTTGTGGAAAATACAGTAAAACTACTTAATTAAAAAAAAATTCGAAGAAAGAAGTTGCTATATGTTTAAACAACGCAGAAGGATGACACTATTGAGGATATGAATATGTACGAATTAGATCTGCAGATCTACAAGGTGGGAAGGGGCGAGCTCACCCCGCCCAGGTCGGCCCTTGCCGGCCATGGGCGAGGGCCAGCCTGGGCGAGCTCTCCCTACAAATCTGCAAACGAGAAGGGGCGAGCTCTCTCGTGGCCGGCGGCGGCCTCCCCTGCCCTCGCTCGCGGCTGGCAAGGGCGGGGCCGCCTTTTGGAGTGGCCGGCGAGCTCCGGCATATTTTTTTTTAAAGAAAAACAAGGAAAAAAATTTGAGGTCCTGTCATCATCACGTCGTCACCACATAGGCATTTTCCAGTCAAAATCCGCCGGAAGGACTTAACCGGTAAAGTTGTAAAAGGTTTAGGACTTATTTGGCATAAAAAAAATGTTTAGGATTGAATCAGAATAGCAAAATGTTTAGGACTCAATCGACAATTGTTCCTATGATTATATATCGAGTCCTAAATTCGTATGAATTGTTTTGTGAATAAAGTGAACAACTATTCTAAGAAAAGCAACCTCTAATTCTGTTGATCACCAAAAACATACTTACAAATATAATTTATAATAAATAACCTAATATAATCAAATAGTTACCGTCCACATATGATCATTATAGTGTTGCAATGGGAGCTGTTATTCTATCAACTGTAGATCTAACTAAAAGTTTTAGTACGTTAGCCATGAGATTCAATTTTTATATTGAAAAACAAGTGATATGTGATAAAAAAAAATCATAATATATTGATCAAAGAAAGAGATTTAAAAACCTCTACATTCTACATAAAACATCTCCGTGCACCATTGCAGAGGATGAAGGATGAAGGCACCGTCCTTGTTCGTCTACTTCGTTTCTTCGCGCACCCCATTCAAGTCTCATCTCTACTTCTTCACTCCTATTGTAAGTTGATGGACTTGAGCAAACGACGAGATATCATCTTAGTGCAAAACATAATTTGAGTTGAGAAAATTTATCAATATCATTATCGTTAATTTTAGTAATATTTGTTAATGCATTTATAGTCAAGCATTGACGAAGATATCGACGCTACTGGAAAAATCTGTACATATCAAGACTCCGTTCGTTTCATGAAAAATATAGCATTTATGTCATTTTTCAAGAAAATAACAATATTTTCGGATGTTCGTTTGAAACTTTGAAAAAATTATAAAAGATTTTGATTTATTTATTTATTTATTTATTTATTGTTCTACATTAGCCTCGGGCTACAAGCCACTTTTGAAAGAAAATAGAAAATATTTTTTCCTTTCTAAAAAGTGTAAAATATTTTATTTACTTTTGAAAGTATTTGTTTGATTGAACTATATGGTTTTTCGTAAAATAAATTGGAGAAAGGTGTTATTTACGGGCAAAGAGCCACTCCATTCGTTCATTGCCTTGACTTTCCCTTTGAGAGAGATTTTCCTGTGTCCCGCCACAACATGTTTTCCTCCAACAAGCAGGAGGAAATAGAGGGAAATGCAAAATGGGTCCCTTCTTCCCTTAAACGATGAGTTCAGTGGGCCCGTAATATTTCCATTTTCTTGACTCGTCTGTCATTCGGAGATGAGACAGATGTCTGAATGCGACTGGTCGAAGCTCCTGAAAAAAGAAAATGATGGAAGCTGTCACCGCCATTTTCGGTGAAGGATAGAAAGCACATAAATAGGATAAGAGAGGGAGAAAAAATCCGACAGATGTCTATATACAATTGGTGGAGGATCCGAAAAACGTACACGAAGCTGTCGGCAACACTTTCGGTGAAGAACAGAAGGCAATGAAGGACCCGTTGTGAATGCAAGATGGGAAATGGGAGAGATGTTTGAACGAGACGGGCTCTTTCCGCCTCTCTCCGCCTCCCTCCGCCTCGACCTCGGCTCCGATTCCCTCTGGCGCGTCTCCCTCTTCTTCCCCGACGGCGGCGGCCATGGACCAGATCTGCAGAAGAGGAAGGAGGAAGAAGAAGAAGAAGAAGAAAATTAATTTTTTTTTTTATTTTTTCATTCCACGTCGTCGATCACATGTCAATTTCTCATTCAACGTGAGTAAAAAATGAGCGCCACGTCAGCTATTGACGTAGCGCTTACTAACCACTGAATATTTTCTCGGCTGACGGGCTCTCGAGCGATATTTCCTACTCGCTCATCATGAAGCTTTTGTCGCGGATCGTAACTATAATCCTGCCTCCCCATTAATCACAGTTACTCGCTAGTTTATGGAACTGATCCATCGCGCCATGTGCAAAACACTGGAAGAATAATGCACCAACATGTTTCAAGCCTCGTCCATCAAATAATCAGCATTTGTGAGCCAACCCGAACAACAAAAAAAAGAAAAGAACATTACCTTATCCTAAACTAACAAAAGGAGCGAATGAAATTCCAAGGTTAAGATGCGCAGTGCGGATTACTCCACCATATATTTTGCTTTTTCCCGTGCGGAGTCCAGACTCTCGATTATTATCATTATCATTGAACAAAATTCTTTTAAATTATGCTTGCAAAAGTATCTATGAGTAGAATTGAGTTAAAGACAAAAATCTAGTGTGGCAACCATCAGATTTTCAACAGAATATAATATGAATTCTGCATATCTCCTGCTGATTGTTCAATGTGTGTGAAATGTGAAATGGACCTAATGAAGATTAATCGGATGCCCAAAATGTTTTAGGCATTCCATTGATCTCGTGACTCCACGTGCGTTTTAAGCTCCACAAACAGCTCTAAAATTGACCATCAGTGTGAATGTAATGTCTAATATTGATGGTTCGTGTTGAGTCAACTTTACGCAGATGGTCACATAGAATTATCGAAAGATAATATTAAATATTTTTTATATGATTTAATAATTAATATGAATATAAATAAATTAAAAATTAAGAAATCGCATTACATACTAAGTAAAAGTTCATAAATCATATTAGACACGTTACACTTTAACTTAAGATTTAAGGATCATTTATGTCAGTTTTAGAATCCTTTGTGGCCTTACATCCCTCCAAGCACACACCATATCAATAATCGTTGTTCTGTTTTTGGCTCCAATTTGGTACACCCTAAACAGGGGGCTTAATAGGATCAATAAAGCGTTTCGGCTCGAGATTGGAATATATGGAAAGTATTCCGACAATTTTCACCTAATTTCATCTCCCCCTCAGAATAATTATTCATTTCTTTCTTTTTTTCAGGTATGGCATCAGAGAAAACCATGCATTGATCACAGTGTCCATGTTGATTGATCCAGTGACGAGGAAGGAAGCGAACATTTTTCCTGTGCGCCCACAAAATATTATCTCTTGAATGTGGGAGGAAACCGAGGGAAATAAGACGACCCGAGATGGTCGGACCAGATTTATAGTCACGAGACCTATATTCTTCCTGAGGCATGATTTGAAAAAATTACATTCTTCCTAATATCCTTTTGTTAGGTTAATGTCCTATCGTTATTACTCTGCTTCATCATAAGATATTTGTCTTCTTCCACTATAAATTATTGTTTTGATCATCAATTCATCCATTGCGTACAATGTAATTAAGTTTCTTCAATGTTCATGATTGTTGCTTCAAAGATGTCCATATGACGCGTCATAATTTATCTCCTCTTTCGTGTCTAACACTTTGAGGTAGATTTCATAAAACATAATTAACATACATCCGTATATACTTATATTTCTCTATATATATAGTTTTGATATACCAGCATTTTAGTAATATTTTCGGTTCTAATTTACATGCGGAAGTACAATCGTACTCCCTGCAGTTGAGAAATGATCATCATGACATTCATGTCTCTTTATATGATAGCGAGAGATGACGGTTAAAAAATGCACCACATTTTTGGTATGAGAATTAGCATTGTCTTAAAACTGGGCCCTGAAGCAATGCTTTTGTTTGCTTGTTAGTAAACAACGGGAAGGGAATTGAATTTCCCCAAGGATTTACGTTTCTAGATAAATTTACAATTTATAAGCTATGTAAAGTCGGAATCCTTGGGAGCTTTTCCATTTATAATGGAAAGTTACATTACCGAAGGATCAACCACTCAGTACTGCCCAGTTTCTACCATCGAAAGGAGGACCCTGAGTCAAGGGCTTCCACCTTCAAAGGAAATGACAAGGAAACACATCAAGAGCACTATTAATAAAGAAGAGCAAATGTGCAAATAAATTAAAGACTCCTCTTTTTATTTGCTAAAACTCCCACTAAAAAAAGAAAGAAAAAAGCTAATTCTCGTTTATTTACTTTCTCACAAATCTGAGCTATCGAATTAAATTAACCAAATCAATTTGCTCAAACCTTGCTTTATTTTTTATCTTGCACACCTATAGCGCAGTGCGTGGTCAAACACTAATCTTATTAAAGAAAATGAGAAGGGTTACCTAATTGAAATATGTGAATAGAGAAATGACGAGACTCATGTTAAGTGAAAATAAGAAGCACAGGATCCATCGGAATTGTTCGACAATTTTATTTAATCAGCCATTGCTGGTAAAATATGCAAACGGGAGCTATTTGCTGCAGAATTTTATTTTATTTGTGGGCCTTGATTGTGGCAGCAACCAAAGATTGAGGAATCCCAACGACAGACAGACAGACAGACAGACAGAGACAGAGGTACATAACTAACTACGAAAAGATGAAGAGATACAACAAACGGGAACACACTCTTTTATTTTAAAATAAAAATAAAATAATGCAACACTTTATCATCAGCCTCACTCACACGATCGGGCCATCAGGTAGGAATCGCATCTTGGTGAAGTCAGGCTCAGCACAATCTTCCACTCTCCGTCATGCCTCTCCATATGTCATTTCTTCTTCTACGGCACCCACACCCAATCGAAGAGTGACCTGGGCAGCATGCACCCGGCCCACCAGTCATTGTACCCTTCGACCGAGAAGCCTCCTCCCCTCGCGCTGCTCGAGTCCAGCGGCAACTTTCTCAGACCGGGGCACCCGGATATCTCGAATCTCACCCCCAACGAAAAAGATAGAGCCTCATCGCAAATGCCCGTTAATTTTGGAAGATTATAGAGACTTTAAGCATTGGAGGCGTGAGAATAGTCTCAAAGCAGTTAATTCTGCAGTCATGAGTAACAGCAAATAGTACCGAACACTGCTGGAGGGGCTGAATAATTGCGCATGCGGGCGAACCACCTTTTCAGAAAGGTAAATTATGGAAGTACGGAGTTACCTGCCACTTATATTTACGTAGATATAAAATTTAAGACTCTTCCCCAAAACTCTCTACTCGTTACCATGTCCAATCATGAGGTTTGAGCACAACGTGTGCATCAGCACTACTCCTTGCTTCCGAGGAATCTAAGGTTAAGGTTAACGATACATGGTAGTATTTTTAGATACATTAATTGTCTGTTGATTAGACAAACTCTTCATTGTTTTATATAAATAGATTTTTCCTAGAACATAATTTTTTTTTTCATTAGGCAGTAATTTCTGGATATTACAAATTGGTAACTTTAGTTAGTAAAAATTGACACCCTTGTAGTAAAATATTCTATGAGTTTGAAATAGTTTAGCATTATGTTTACTCTTTCTTGTGAGCACTTTACTCGATCCAGCTTGTCTAGTTGCGTGTGAACTAGCTATAATTGTAACGACAAGCAATAGGCAGGTGAAAGCATTAACTTTTGACAAATCAAAGACTGCACGTATGCATCATGTATATAATTATCTAAAACATGCGAGATGTAGGTCGTAAGAAATAAAATAGATAGCAAAGCAAAGCATTGCATTGCATAGGCATAGTCTAGTTCTATCTAAAAAATAGATTAACAGTAACATATAGATTTGCTTGCGCAATAATTAATATAAAATAATAAATTTAGTCACCGTGACATGTTCAAATTACTCAAAATGACATTTCGATAATCCTAACAGCGCTGTTCAAAAGTTGGAAAAGAAGGGAGATCATGTCAATATGACAAGAAAAAACTAAAGATGGAGAGTTTTTATACACCAATCATATGCTATCACAAGGACTAAAGTTGAATAGTTGTGAAAGGAAGAGGATCAAGATCGCGCCATTTATGCTCGCAAGTGGTACACATCGGCGCCCCAAGTCGATAATTAATATCATATTCAATATAAATGTAATAAAGCGACTTAAATTTTCTCTAAATAGTAGTATTTGGAACAACAACGATGACGAAATAAAGTGCAAAGGGCGAAAGTCAGTGGCGGACTTGGGATAATGGCCCTGTCATCTGTCCAATTTTTTTTCCTCACCCCCTAATGTGGAATTCTCGAGCCGAACCCTGATTTGACATCCCCTAGATAGCATTGGCTCTCAATCATGATGAGAAATGCTAAAGAGAAAAACATACAACGCCACTAACTATCCGCGACATTTTCCTAGACTTGATTCATTTTGAAGTGACCGCATTAAAAATGCATCGATTTATTATTCCAAATATTTTTTACGATCTAAGGAAAAGCTGTCAAATGCGTGTTCTAAATTACTTAAATAGAAAGTGTATATGGTAATTACTTTCAGTTTCCATGAAGGATGACCGAGAATCAGAGATCCATCGGCATAGCATGTATGGCAAATCACTTCTCCTCTCATCCACATATTTTTATTAATATTGACTTCGCCCATCAACTGGACAAAGGAGGTTCTCCTTTTCAAACTTGGCATTGGAAAAGTTAAAAAGCTGAAAAGTAAAGGCTAAGGCGCGTCTACTGCTTTGATGGAGACATAACAATGTACGGTGTGTGGGTGAATTTATCACTCTTCATTTTTGCTTTTTTCGATTTTAAAGTTACTTTCTAAGCAAAGAAGCGGGATCTTAAACAGCTTTTATTCAATTAAGATGTGATCGAATAAAAATTCATTTACTTGATGAAATTATCTATCATATATTAAGATGAATATAACAAAAAACGAAATATTTAATTACTCAAAAAAATAAGAACAAAAACTAGGAGATAAATAGTTAATGTAGGATTGCCGCTCGCGGTGGTCAACCAACTCCATAACATTTACCTCCATCATAGTCGCCTCTTCGCACCCACCATCCTATTGGTATATCAACTATCATGATGTTACTAGAGCGAGGTTGTTGTTGGCATATTTAGTTGGATCACATTCACTCAAAATTTTAAAACCAATTAGTTTTAGTCTAATTATGATATACCAATGGTTTAACAACATATTAAATTAGTCTCCCACATAGTACTTCTTCAACCAACTTATACATGCAGCTCAACAAACTCTAAATTATTTGCCATGGTGGTGTTTTCAATTTCAAAAACATGGAGAGGGGTGATCGGGAAAGAGTGAAATCATAAGCAATCATTGTGACAATGGTTGCTTGAGACAGCGCAGCCTTGATAACGGGGCTGATTCCGACCACTCTGCAGTGGTTGCCTATAACGCTGACTGGGGCATCGCCGTTGGGTTGCTTACAGTAAAAAAAGAGTGTTTCGCCGCCTTCACTTCCATATATTTTCATTCTGCTTGAGGGTGATAATTGACCCTTATTGCTTCGATAAGTTGTTTAGGATTATGTCCTGGCCTATTCGGGCATATCCCAATTCGAATACGTCAGTACGCTCAAGATAGAGCAATTTTTATCTCGTCCAATCTTTTATCCAAGCTACAATACATGTTCTTGAGATTTGAATTCTTAATGAGCTTTGACTAGCTTATGCAAAGGCAGAGACAGCTGCTGAATCTTTAAATCACCTTTTCACATTCATCAAACTTGCTCCTGTGGTGGCTTTCCTCGTCTTTTCATTCACTCTTCGCACAATCCCAAATGGCCAGACGAATTAATGAAATCATATTTATTAAACTTCATTTTTCCGGCATCCGCGTAGCGCGTGCTTTTAGATCTAGTCTCTTCAAGGTGACCTGATTTTGCTTGTTGGTAATATAATTAAATCGAAGTTTGGCGTGATTAATCATCTTATATTCATAAGATTTGGGCTTTCGAGTTTAAATTGTTGTTGATTCAACATGCATTGACAGATAACAGGACTCATACTAGGTTGACCAAAAATACATGATGCTATTCAATTATTAGAGAGTTTTCATATGATTGCCTTGTCGTGATGATAAAATAATATTCATTCCCCATGAAGTATATGAGAAAAAGACCGGTAAATATTGTCTACCATGCATGGCCTTGTTGTTGATGTTTCAATCACAATTCAATTATTAGTATATCTAAATAAGATATATATCAACGATTGAAATAGATCTAGACGCTCATCAGGAATATTCGAGCAATGGATGTCGAATGCAAAAGACGGAATTAATTTTTTGGCTAAAGTATCGTACATGCATGGGGGTGGGGAGTGAAGGAAAGAAGAACTTAGAGGAACGCTCTCGTAGGATATGACATTAGCCTAATCGGTTCATAGATAACATATCTATTGAAGGGAGTTCCACTTTGCTACCATCCACGACGACTCGAAGCTGCGAGAGAAACCCCGCTTATGGAATGTGTGTAGGCAATGATCACCATTGAGTAACACTTGGCCTTCGAGATATAGGTTTTTAAAGATGTCTCCCTCTATCTAAGATCCCACTTTTGTCCTTTTGATTACTGGGAGATCCTTTCAGATTTACAACTCTAGTTTTCATCCGTTATCAAACATTGCAGGCATCCCCATTCACTTCGTCAACCGTTCATTTGTTCCACGCGATTACTAAATGTAGATTATTTCATATTTGGACCATCCCCATCCCACGTTTGTGTTTCTTGATTTATAAGGTTAGAAGGTTGTCAATGATTTCAAAATTTACGTAATTAAAGTAAGCTTTCTCATTATAAAAAGAGAGGATAAAAGATAACGGTTAATACCCACTCATGGGCAGCCCAGTTGGTTAGGGCGAACTTGAACTTCGTTGAGGGATTGGGTTTGATTCCTCAGAGGAAGCGCCTGTATTTAAGTGATGGGTTATGGGGGTGGGTTACTATGCTAGTTTTCCCCAAGGAATAGCCGAGGTGCGCGCAAACTGACCTGGACACCTCAGTTACAAAAAAAAGAAAAAAAAAAGATAACGGTTAATTTATTCAAGCTAAAGGTTTGCCAACACGTGTTGTCACAGAAAAGTACTACTACAATGGAGCATCATATAGCATACATACAACATTATTTTAATGAATCATTAGTTGTGAAGGTTAACATAAAACTAACTTACCAAAGTACAACGCAAACAATTTGTATAATTAAGAAGAGTTACAAATATAATATAAGATTTTATATGTTGGAAGATACTATCTCTGAAATGCACGTAAACAATAGAAACTTTTGTCTACTAATTAATGTGGAATAGCCTTAAATTATGCTAAAATAAAAGGTATTTCTTAAACGAGCTAAAATTAAATTGTAAAACAACAAAGAAAGAGGAGAAGGATTTGCATGCATATTTTGTTATTGTTGTGGAGAAAGCACCGATTTTATTTATTTATTGCGGTGAGAAGAGTTGAACTTCAACAATCTATAATACTAGACGACATTTTTAGAGCCAACACTGAGAGAAACTTTGTCATAATATATATACATAAATGAAGCAATGATACACGCTCACAAAGAATTTCGCTATATTTGGGAAGTAATGCTAAGTGAGGTTTACTATTTAATTTATATATCTTTTGAAGGGAAAAAAAGAATTAGTAAAAGAACATTGTCTTCACCATGTCATTGTTGGGCAGTTACCTCTGTTCTTGTTACTTTTGGTGATGTTATCACGTTGACAAAGAGCACGAAGCAAGCTATCATTCAAGGCCAATCCAAGATACATAAGTTTCTCATCTCTAAATAAACATTATGATCTTTTTATCTGGACGTTGTGAACCTTGACACCGCATCCATTTAAATCATAGGTTTGAAACCTACTCCAAATGGCGGTTAATTAGGCTGTCTTATAAGTGATCGGAACGTACCACTTGAAACAGCAAGGTTGATGAAAGCCTTGAGTATTGCTGGGGGCGAAATGATAAGAGTCAAGTTCAACGAGTGAAAAATCAAGAACAAGTAACTATTAATGGAGAGTACCGACAAGAAATAGAACACAAGTTCAGAACAAACTTTCCGGTGCCACAAGATTAAGATTCCATTTGATGAGAATATGAGCTTTTTCAGCTCAGTAAGATCAAACTCTTTTTCTTATGGATGTCCATGCATCCGAGTACTCAACTGTTCCCATGAAGTAGCTCAAATAAGAATCACTGGACAAAAGCCCAAACAACCAAGATGTGAAGTGGCACGAAAACCGTTGGAAAAGGAAGTTTATGGCCAGCACTCACCTTAAGCCAGAAGTGTTAGGCTACGTCGAAGCCTCGATGGAGACAATGAGGATACTCGAACTCATTGTATGCAGATTGGTATCGAGGATATTTGACCATTGGTCCCTGCCGACACCATGAAAAATAAGAAAAAATTAAAAAATTAATTAGAAAAATCATTATTAAAACTGAAAATCCGATCGGGCAGGCTCAGCCCGGTCCGTGCTGCGCTCGTCTGGCCCACTCATCCCCGGGCCCGAGCCCAGCTTTTATATGGGGAGATAGAGGGAGAGTGGCTGTGAACCGAAATGAGGAGGAAAATGGTTTTAGAGGAGAGCGTTTTCGGCATCCCTTGATTGACGCCGAACAAATCTCTTCCCCTTTCCCTTGCGCTCACCACCATTGGAGGCCCACCATCTGATCGGGAGGAGATCAAATGGCTACAGCTAGCCTTAAATTTTTACGTAAGGAACATCTCCTCCCTCATTTATACTCACTTTTATCAATATAAATGGAGTCTCTCTTAAGATTTTCTCTCTCTAAAACACTTGAGAGGGCAAGGAAAGTCTTACTCGGAAATAAATTCTTAAGGCCGCACGGGTGAGGGAATGCTAGATTGATCGATCTACGGTACTCACATATTGTTTTCAACCAAAAATCGCATTGCATCCATGTCAAATAACATGTTTCTACTTGCATACCGCGTGTTTGTCAAAATGTCAAAAGGAGCTACTAAGGTCCAAAGTGTCAAAAATTGTTTCATAATTTTCTGATTGAATTCGGTGAAGCCTAAGCGATTTATGTTGAAATGTGTTCAAGTTTGAGCCGTGACCTTCGCCAAATTTGAGTCTTGAATAACCATCTTGAATTGCATCCCTAGTGTTTGATAAAATGCCCGTATGAAGAACTGGGATGAATCTTGTGAAATTGATGCTTACAGGTTCGTTTTATGCTTAATTAATATTTTTTTCCTTGCATCAATGTCAATAACTTCTCCATCACATTAAAATGCAGCTTCACGGAGGACATAACAAAAGCAAAGACAATCTCATAGATGAACATAATAAAAGTACCAGTTGTGGGGTATGGAGCAGGCACACTTGTAAACACCATTTAACCGTTTCCTGTAGGATATCAGGCTTAATAATATTTCTGAAATACACTGTTGCCATAGTTTTTACTGAGGGTCTCCAACACAACACCCAATTGAAATTAATTAAAAAAATATTTTAGTTAAGTGACAGGGTCGTCTTGTAGCCATTTAGAAGAAAAGAAAAGAACGGAAACGGAAACGGAATTGAATCTCTCTAAGGATTTGCATTTCTAGATAAACTCACAATTCATAACACGTGTAAAGTTGGACTGGTTAGAGTTTTTGGAAGGATAAATCAAAGAGTCTAACAAAGAGGCAGATGGATCGCATTGTTACAAACAGCAACGGAAGGACCAAAAATGCTTAGTTCAAAAATCGAATATGCCGGAATGTATTAATCTAAGGCTTTAGAAAGTAGAAAAGAGTTTTTGAATTACAGGCATTATCATAGTACATTTTCGAATTCTTAAGATAAGTCCGTCATAGGTTGATAATAATTCAAATGGAAGCAAATCAAAGAAAAGCTGAGCAACTCCAAACATCCAAAACCAAGCCATACCACCCCGCCAACACTTAGGAAAGAAGCCACAATTCTGCAGTATACTAACAATATCAACTTTCCCCATGCAAAGACACTTGCAAACTGACAAATTGCTGTAGGATAGAGCTGACGGCTAACAGGGCCAAACCATCGTGCAACATTCCAAATCAAAAATCAAAAGAAGTGAAAAAAAAGGATAGTTCAATGTTGATACCCCAGTCACGACCAATCAATAGATCACTCGTCGTCCGCCGGCACAATCTTCGCTGCATCCATAGCCACTGCATCCACAAGTACTCCTGACGATATCGACTTGCCCAAGATGTGAATTAATATGAATTCAAATCCCATAAAAATCAAGCAACCTCACCCCCCAAAGGCAAAATAAGAGAGATATATAAAAATCCAGATAGAAAGCCCTCGATTTCCTACCACGTAGACCAAAATAGCCATTGATTAGCTAAATTATTGCCTTTTTAATTTGCCTGTCACGAAAGTACCTTCAATGCAAAGATGAAGGTACTAGCTACTAATATTTATCAAAGAGGTGCCCAAAGATCACTTTTTGTTTTTGTTTTTGGGCTCCAGAAGAGGAGAAATTGAATCTCGCCACTTCAGCAATGGAAAGTTACATTACCGAAGGATCAACCACTGTAAGTACTGCCCAGCCTCTACCATCGAAAGGAGGACCCTGAGTCAAGGGCTTCGACCTTCAAAGAAATGTCAAGGAAACACATGAAGAACACTATTAATAAAGAAGAGCCAATGTGCAAACTAATTAAAGACTTCTCTTTTTATTTGCTAAAACTCCCACTTAAAAAAAAAGAAAGAAGAAAAGCTAAGTCTCGTTTATTTACTTTCTCACAATTCCGAGCTATTGAATTAAATTAACCAAATCAATTTGCTCAAACCTTGCTTTATTTTTTTATTATTATTTATGTTTACCTTGCACACCTGTAGCGCGGTGCGTGCTCAAACACTAATCTTATTGAAGAAAATAAGAAGGGTCACCTTATTGAAATATATGAATAGAGAAATGGTGAGACCCATGTTAGGTCAAATAAAAAAAAAGTATACGATTCGATCGGAATTGTTACAGAGTTTTATTTTATCGCCCTTGCCAGTAAAATATGCAAATGGAAGCAATTTGCTGCAATTTTATTTATTTATTTTGGGCCTTGATAGTGCCCCAGCTCAAGATTGAGGAATCCCAACGACAGAGACGTACATAACAATGTGTTATAAAAGGATGAAGAGATAGCCAAACGGGAACTCTTAAAAAAAGAAGAAAAAAATAACACTTTTATCATCAGCCTCACTCACTCGGCCCATCAGGTAGGAATCGCATCTCGATCCGTCCAAGGGGCACCATAGCATCTTCCACTCTCCGTCATGCCTCTCCATATGTCATTTCTTCGACTCCGCAACCCGGACCCCATTGCGATTGGAAAGTGACCCAGGCAGCAGGGTCCCACTCAAACCCTGCCCACAACCGAGAAGCCTCCTCCTCTCGCGCTGCTCGAGTCCAACGGCAACTTTCTGATACTAGGGCACATGCATATCTCGAATAGCACCCCCACGGAAAAGATAAGAGTCTCGTCGCAAATGCTTGTTAATTTTGGAAGATACAAGAGTCTTACGTATTCAAGGCGCGAGAATAGTCTCAAAGCAGTTAATTCCTCCGGCGCAGATTCATCCCCAATTATTTTCTCCATTGCTAGGCACCCTGCGACGTTCGATTTTCGGAGTTTCGGAGCGTGCACGAGCCATGCCAAGTCTGAAAGCCCGCATTCAAAGATTTCAACTTTAGTGAGACTAGGGAAGCAAGAGCAGTTGGGTGCTCGTCCTATTCCATCTCCGATCTCCATCCGCACGAGCTCATAGCAACCGATTAGAATAAGTACCTCCAAATGCAAGAGCGAGTGACTTACTACGATGCGTGTCAAATCCGGGCAACTCTGAATAATCACTCTCCTTATGCTTCTTTGTAAATTCCTGGATTGGAATATTTTATGGACAGAGGAAGACTTGACCACTTGGATAGATAAGTCGGCCAGATGTTGCATGCACCCTAGTTCCTCTACCATCTCTTCTTCCTCCTCTAGCTGCAAATCCCACATGCTTAACACGTTCAACGGTAAGCTTGTGATCGCACCTATCGGAATTAGGATGCCATTTTCCAAATATTATAGTAGCAACCACCGTAAGTGAGTCAATTTATTGACATCCATGGGCAACTCTCGGATGCAAGTGCCCGATAGGTTCAGGTATTATAGATGAATCGGATTGCAAATGTCTTTCGAGAATGATTGGATACCTTGATTGTTAGATAGGTCCAGGACCATCAAACGAGCAGCCATCAAGTCGAAAAATCCTCTTGGCACGAGCCGCACGTTAGTTCCCTTTACGATCAAAGTTTCAAGTTGGTAACATCTAGGTGGTATTTGGTTGATATTTCGAATCCGTCCTCCCCATAGAGATACTTTCTCCGCGTCCCCCCCATTTGGAGATAATCTTTGCAGATAAATCTTCTTCTCTGTCTATCACTTGCCACTTGTTCTCATTTTTCTCGCGATCACGAGCAATTCACATGGCCATATCGCAGATGACATCATGCATCTTTACATATGCCCCATCATCGTCATCATCATCATGCCCACTCTCCAATAGGCAAGCCCTATTTAATCTCCCCAAGACAAGCTCTCCCTCAATCCGCAAATCATACACATCATCGGTGTCTCCTAGCAAGCCCTCTCCAATCCATAGTCCAATAAGGTCGCACATATTGATGTGATAATCCTCAGGGAAGAGACAACAGTAAAGGAAGCAACGCTGAAGATTTGAGTCATCTAATCTATCATAACTCAACTTTAGTTTGTGGTACACTTCCTCTTCCATACCTGAGAGCTTGTAGGGATTTTTCCTCAGTGTGGCCAGCGCTTGTTCCCACTCTTGCGGATTGGCTATGCCGGCCATCGCTTGCCCGACTGTTATGAGGTCTAGCGGCAACCCTTCGCACTCGTCAGCGATCTTCTTGGCGAGCTTTTGAATTTCTGGATGAGATTTTACAGTGGATTCACCAGAGTTTTTTTTCGAATAATTCCAGAGCTTCTTCAGGATTTAGGCACCGTACTTCGAAGGAAGTTTTCTCGACTCCCATTTGGGCGCATATTTGCTTGTTTCGAGTTGTGAATACTATTTTGGATCCATTCTCGAGTCCATGAGGAACTCCGATTTCGGGAATGTCCGGCCTTGCCCATAAATCATCAATGAGCAAGACAAACTTCTCAGTCAAAGCTTGACACAAATGATGGACCTTTTCCACCGGGGACCATTTATTCCAGATGTGATCCTCAATGCCCAGTCTTTTCCTTATGGTGTCTTGAATGATTTCTTTGCTCACTTGCCTAGACACCACTACCCAAATAACAACCTCGAATCCAGGATTTTCGCGAGAAAGCTTTTCATTGATTTTTTTCATGAGGGTGGTCTTTCCCACACCACCTAATCCATACAACCCAACAATTGCTCCTTGTTTTTCATCCACGAGGCATTTCCACACTTCATCGAGGGAAGTATCAAGGCCCATGGTCTTGCCCATAGGCATTTCAATTACTAGAGGAGGAGGCAACGACAACGTCAGATCGCCGGATTCTCCTTTCGTCTTTTGGAGATCTCTCGCTTCATTGAGCATTTTATCGACTGTCTTCCCCAATCGATTACTCGACCGCACTTCCGTGGAAGACAACGAATGGGACATCTGATTCGGTCACGTTCCTCAGCTTCTCGAAGAACTTGATCTACTCGACCTTCAAATACTTGCACATCGCCTAACCACCTGGCCACATCGTTCGTGCGCTGCACACCTCCTCCTCTTTCTTCACATCTTTGCTCTTGGCCTTCAGTTCTTCAGTCGCGTTCCGCAACGAGGTGACATTATCTCTCAGATTACAAATGTATCCCAAAGGTTTACCGACCAAGCCCCATACGTTGTTGACGAGTTCTGTAAGAGAACTTGCGAAATCCATAGATTCTTTCCGAGGTGAGAGATCGAAAGAGGGACTATTTAGATGGCCAGAAAGCGGGTGAATGGGTTGGAGTTCGATGATAGAGAGCCATCTTGTGAGATGCCGTTGCGGACTCAAGCCAAATGGCCGACAAAGAGTATATATAATTTAAGACTCTTCCCCAAAACTCCCGAAATTGTATTCATGAGGTTTGAGCATAACGTGTCCATCACGCAAGATACCACTAATCCTTGCTTATTTTAGGTTAATGTTAATGATATATGGTAGTATTTTTAGATACATTAATTGTCTGTTGATTTCACAGACTGTTCATTGTTTTCTACAAATACATTTTTCCTAAAACATAATTTTTTCCATGGGCAGTAATTTCTCGATATTATGAATTGGTAACTTTCATTAGTAAAAATTGATACCTGTGTAATGTTCTATAACTTTAAAGTTAATTTAGCATTACACGATCCCGCTTGTCTAGTTACATGTGAATGAGCTATAATTGTAACGTCAAGCAATAGGTAGGTGAAGCATTAGCTTTCGACAAATCAAAGACTGCACATATGCATCGTGCATATAATTATCCAAAACATGCAAGATGTAGGTCGTAAGAAATAAAATAGATAGCAAATCAAAGCGTTGCATTGCATAGGCATAGTCTAGTTCTATCTAAAAAAGTAGATTAACAGTAGCATATAGAGTTCTAATGGTTGGTTGCGCAATAATTAATATAAATTAATAAACTTTAGTCACGTGACCTGTTCAAATTACTCAAAATGACATTCGATAATCATAATATTGCAGTTCGAAAGTTGGACAAGAAACGAGATCTTGTCAACATAGCAAGAGAAAGCTAAAGATGGAGAGTTTATAAACACCAATCATATTGTAAAATGCGTGGCTTGATGTGGTGTATGAAATGACATTTCGTGATCGAGAGTAAGCATTGATTCTCTCGTTCACATTTTACTTGATAGTCTTGTTAAGAAGATAATATGTAAACGTATTAGCATACAGTAAGATCCCATCCGCATCGCTATTTCCCAAACTATGGACCTCTTTATCTTGGAATCGAAAGATTTTTTTCGTTTTGTATTTGGTTGATGGGAGCAGTGGCCACTTAGACAGATATCTCGAATATTTGTGGTTATCCTTGCAAATCTTTTTGATGGTCCCGGCTTGCATGTATACAGTTACTGGGGAATTATACATTTTTGTTATATAGAAGCCACTTGGACAAATATCTCAATTTTTTGTGGTTATCCTTGCAAATCTTTTTGATGGCAGGATGAAATAAAATACAGTGTAAAGAGATCACACTTCCGATCCCTGTACTTTTGGAGATATCATTGTTGACCCCTTTATTTTCCATCTGTCATAAATTGTAATTACTTTACTCTTCTCTAACCACAGTGCAAGTAATTTCTATCATATTTTCATTCAAAATCCAATGATAATATTTTAGCCAGCAATGGCCCTCGACACACGATAACTATATGCAAAAGCCTTCATGACACTTAAATTTTTTGCTAATAACTTTAACTCGAGAAAAATTATTCAAAAAATCTTACATTTGTTACACTTTTATCAATTTGATTCAATTGTAAACTATTTAGTTTTGTAACTGAGTTATAAACTTTGTTTACTTTTTGCCAATTGAGTCTATCTGATTATTTTTTTAATCGAATTTCGCTGATATGGACATATTTTATTAATTATCTCACCTATATTGTTATTCTTTTCTTTTTTTTACCTCCTTCCTTAGCCGATCACCCACCCTCAATGCTAGTTGGCAACCAACCAGAGGCTGCAACCAGCGAGGGTCAACCTCACCCAGATGTAAAAATGGATGGCCTCTCGGACCTTGGGCAAGGAGGGGGGAGGGGGAGTTTGAGCTTCGCTCAAGACTGGTGAGATCTCCCCTCGCCAGCCCCCAACAAGGGCGACATTGCTTGAGGCCGACCCTCGCCGATCTTAATCTTTGGCCCATTGCCAGCCAACATCGAAGCAGGTGACTAGCTGAAAAAGGATGATGCAAAAAAGAAAATTAACATTTTTGAAAAATACTTTAAAAATTAGTAAATATGTCCATGTTAGCGTCGACCACTTTGCATGGCACTTTCGGCATCCACGTCAATATTTTCTGGCTAAAATTGGCCATATGGACTCTAGTGGTAAAGGTGAAATTGTTGATGACTGAATTGATAAAAGTACAATACTTTTAGAACTTTTTAGATAATTTTTCCTTTTAACTCGCTACCAACTTGTATAGTAAAATAAAGCTTCTTCCACCACAACAGTAGTTGGCCTAGAGGTAGATGGCTTACTACCAATTGATTTGAGGGCCTCTGATCATACATTTTGAATTCACCAATTGCTCATCGGCCTTGAGATACCTTGGTTCTTCTGGAACATGAGTTTGATTGTGCCTTACATCGGATAACCTTGACTCTAATCCCACCAGAACCACGGTGGGACGGAAATGACGTGCTTGCTTAAAGTGAGCAATAGAAATGGCTCAAACTGTTCACTCTGTAGTGAGTATGGAACTCTTGTGGTAGCGCCTAAAGAGGTTGTTGACGTCAGTCGTCCATTCCTAATCTTAACGTGTGGCAGATTTCCTGATTCTAGAAATGACAATAATCCACATGACAACGATAATAGCAACCTTTTCAAGTAGTGGAAAGGTTGTTCATAGCTGAGTGTTAGCTTTTTTTCTCAGCCGATTGATTGTTAGCCCTAACTCTTCAATATTTAGTAAGTACAAGTTTCATTAGTAATATTACTAATGAGTTTGTCGATACAAATTGTATAGAATGGTACGTGCAGGTGTGACATACTAATCAATGCATTCCCTAGACAATTTCGTTGGGCTTTGCAGTGGAAATCTTAATACGAGTATTTTCTAGAAAAAGAACACAAGGACTAAAATTGAATAGTTGTGAGAGGAAGAGGATCAATAGCGCAATTCATGCTCGCAAGTGGAACACATCGGCGCCCCGAGTTGATAATTAATATCATACTCAATCAATCCTTCCGAACTATCAATTTAAATATAATAAAGCGACTTAAATTTTCTTTGAAGAGTGTCGGTGGCGGATTTGGGATGAGTGATGGCCCTGTCCCCTGTCCAAAATTTTTTCCTCATCCCTAACGTTGAATTCTCGAACCGAACCCCCGATTTGACATCCCCTTAAATAGCACTAACTTTCGATCATGATAAAAATTGCTAAAGAGAAAAAACAATCGACATGATGGCACTAATAATCCGCGATATTTTTCTGGACGCGATTCATTTCGACGTGAGCATATTAACAATGCATCGATTTATTATTTCAATTTTTTTTGGATCCAATGGAAGTGTTGTCAAACACGTTTTTCTAAATAATTTAAATATAAAATATACACGGTAATAGCTTTCAGTTTCATGAAGGATGAACGGGATCCATCGGCATAGCATGCACGACCGATCACTTCGACTCTCATCCACATATCTTTATTAATATCGACTTCGCGCGTCAACTGGACAAGGAGGCTCTCCCTTCAAACTGGGCATTGATGGGAAAAGTTAAAAAGCCGAAAAACTAAAGGCTAAGATCCATCACTCTTCATTTTTGCTTCTTTTTTTTTTCGGTTTTAAAGTTACGTTTCAGAGCAAAGAAGAGAAATTTTAAATAACTTTTGTTCCCTGTGGCAAAGATTAATATGTGATCGAATAGAGATTCATTTGTTTGATAAAACTGTCTACCACATATTAAGATGGATATACCCAAAAAAAAATATTTAATTACTCAAAAAATTAACAAGAAGAACTAGGAGAGAAATAGTACATGTAGGATCGCCGCTATCGCGGTGTTCAACCCACTCCATAACGCGTATCTGTAGCATAGTCGCCTATTCACACCCACCAACCTAATGGTATATCAACTATATGACACTGTTAGGATGCAATGTAGAAGACTCTATATAGAGCGATTGTTGTCGACATATTCAATTGGATCGTATTGACTCAAAATTTTAGAAACAATGTGTTATAGTGAAATCTCTATCGAACAGAGATTCATAGGTAACGGTTAATGTATTAAAGCTAAACGTTTGCCCACACATGTTGTCACAAAAAAATACTACTACAATGGAGCATCATATAGCATAAATACAACATTATTTTGACGAATCTTTAGTAGTGATGGTTAACATAAAACTGAATTATCAAAGTACAACGCAAACAATTTGTATAATAAAGAAGAGTTACAAACATAATATGAGATTTTATATGTTGGAACATACTATCTTTGAAATGCACGTAAACACTAGAAACTTCTGTCTACTAATTATTGTGGAAGAGCCATAAATTATGCTAAAATAAAAAAATATTTCTTGTATACAAACGAGCTAAAATTAAATTTTAAAATAACGAAGAAAGAGGAGAAAGATTTGCATGCATATTTTGCTATTGTTGTGGAGAAAGCACCGATTTTATTTATTTATTGCGGTGAGAAGAGTTGAACTTGAACAATCTATAATTCTAGTCAGCTCGTTTAGAGCCAACACTGAGAAAAACTTTGTCATAAGATATGTACATAAATAAAGCAATGATACACGCTCCTAAAGAATTCCACTATATTTGGGAAGTAATGTTAAGTGGGGTTTGCTATTTAATTTAATCTCTTTTGAAGGGAAAAAAACAGATCAGTAAGTGAACTTTGTCTTCACCATGTAATTGTTGGGCAGTTACCTCTGATCTTGTTACTTTTGTCTCTTACGAGATATCGGTTTGATATGAGAATAAGCTAAGATTAGGTTCACGAAGTATAATCCGGTGACGGTAGTTTAGTAGTTAAGGAATGCACACGCGTGCATCAACTACGTGCATGAAAAATTAAGATTATTTGTGCAAAAAATTTGCAAATATGTGCCACCCGTTTGGATTTGACTCGTAGTTTAAGCAAAAACGAAAACGAATCTTTGATATGCGTCTTCTAATCATGGTCGAATCATGGATTTGTGAAATTAAAACATTGAAATAATATTTAGGTTAAACGCATGTCTGGCTCACAAGATTGATTGTATTCGACCCAGTCCTCATAAACCATTGGAGAGATGATTTTTTGATCCGATCCCAAAGAAGGATCCCTCCTACGTGTGCGGTTGCTACGCGTTGAGTTTTTTTTTTCTCGAATTTAAATCTTTTCGATTTCGCCCCCCACAAATCTATTTCAGATTAGTACAATTGGAAGCTCTGTGCTGCAGTATTCTTTCTTTTATTGAACAACACAAACCACACCCCAAAAACACCCCCACTTCCATTACTCTCCTACTTTTTCCGACAGAAACTACTTAAGAGAAAGGAAACTGCTTTACTTTTAAGACAAGATTACACTCATCGGCCTTACTCACTCGGCCCACGAGGTAGGAATCCAATCGTGGCCCGGTAACGCAAATCACCATCCATTCTACTTCGTGCTTCCCCCCGTGTCGTTTCTTCTTCTATGTACTCTCACCCAATTGGACAGTGGGTGCAATTGGTTCAACATTTAAAATGGGTTTTGGAGCTCTAAAGTCCCTTGGCTAAATGCCAATGGCATTTGGTTTATTTTTTGGAGGGTTTTGAGAAGACGCATTTGTATCTCTAAAGCTCTCTAAAGACCTTTAGGCGAATACAGCTTTTGAGATACTTTGAGAAGTAGTAATTTTGAAATGCTACTTTCCTACCTTCGCAATTCCCCCCCTCTGTTGCCTCCCCCTGCCTCCGGCGACTCCCCCCCCCCTTAATTGTCTCTCGCTTCCGACGACTCCCCTTTTCCGCCACCTCCTAACGACTCCGACACCCCCTCACTACCACTGCCCCCCCTCCGCTATCTCTTGACGACTCTAACTCCCCCCCAACCACCACCTTCCCCCCGCCTTCGGCGACTCCTCCCTCCGCCTCCTCCCCCCGCCTTTGGTAACTCTTGCCCTCCGCCGCCTCTTGAAGACTCCAACTCCCCCCCCAAACCGCCACCTCCCCCTGCCTTCGGCAACTCCCCCCCTCCACCGCCTCCACGTGCCTCTGGTGACTCGGCCCTGCCCTCTCCATCGCCTCGCCAATCTAACCCCAATTCCGACCTGAAAGAACTTAAAATTGGTTACATGAAAAAAACTTTTCCAAATATATGTTTATCAAATAGTATTTCCTCAAAATTGTATCTCAAGGTACTTTTTAATTATATTTTACCAAAAAATATTTATATTTCACCAAACCCCTTTAGGCTAAAGATGTTTGCATTTTTCCAATGACTTTCCTTGAATGTTGAATTAAAAGCATCTAATGACCTAGGGGGCAGAGTCCCACTTCAACTACTACTACTTGTCTGAACCATTTTGTCTAGGCAGACACTCTCGTCTATGACTACCTGAGTCCTAAAGAACGATCCACCATAAGTAATGCGTACCCAATTGTCTCCATTGAGCCTTTATTAAATTATAGATTCATCTTGTCAAAATTGTTTCGACTTTGCCCTTACAATTAGAGCGGTACCCATTGGAGCCATTACTCTATATTGAGCATAAGCATGGTTTCGGGGCGATTTCGAGAACTAGAGACTTGGACCAATGAGAATGATTGGAGATTCTAAGGTAGGCCTAATAGGTTCAAGAACCTAGAACCTAAAAGTTGGATTCTTCAACCCGAAATCTAAACTAAGTCTTATTTTTCTTTATTTATATCTTTGTGCAATTTTGCGGTATTTCATGGTATTTGATGATGAGTAAAAATCTAAAGTTACTAGTCTAAGCTTACATTACTAGAATATCTAACTTTTCCTTGTTAATTTTTCATATTTTTTTTTTATGTTTTTGGATATGAGTTGTGGTCAGTAGATTCTTGCAGTAAATGTGGCCATTAGAAACGATGATGTATTACAATTATTCAATTGAGAATACATATAAAATCTCTTAGATTATGAAATCAACCCTGAAATTTATGACAGAGTATGTTTCGGGTTTAAGGGTATGTAAGGTGGATTCCAAGTTTCAAAAAATAGGAAACCTACTTTGACGATAAGGTTTTAAGTTCTAAGTGAAGTATGTAAAAAACTTGAGACTGCTCAGTCCTACCTTGCATTTTTTCTTCATTCTACGTTCAGTATGAAATGATACTTCTTAGACAAACAAAACTTCTAATCACTATTACACTTATCAACCTCGCTAGCTCCATCATATCGTCTTGAATCGATAAAAGTCATGAACACATGATAGCTTGTTAAATTTTCCCACTTTAGACAATTCTATCCTTCTTTGCCTAGCTTACGTGACCTCATTTTCAAAAGGAGTAATTTGACTAACCGCACGAACTGACAATTACCTAAGAGCGAGTGTTTACTTATGATTCACTTAATGAAGATCCTCTCGCAATGTGAAACTCATTGATGCTTTATAGATCATGTTCTCTTGCATTGCTGTTAGAGAATTAATCACATCAACACATCCACAAAGATAAACGAAGAGAAATAAAACAAAGATTAGTGGACTTCTTTCATGTGCATGAACAATGAAAATGGTAGGTGCTGCGGTCGCAAGAGATGATATGGAATATGTTCATAACATGAGAGATCTGCCGGGGAAGGAGTTAGCCAGCTAGCTATCCCCAGCACCAATCCCCTTGAAAAGGTGCGCTAAATTGCTTACTTTTGATAATATTTATTTAATTCATGAACCCTCATTAACAAAAGCTAATCGACAAAGTATAATTAAAAAAGAAGAATACAAAAGTAACTTCTGAGATTATATATTAAGCTTGTTAATTTTATGTTTGCTAATTCGAACTAATAATGTATTACTTCAAAAACTTTAAACAAAATGAGAAAAAAGCAACCTAGGATCGCATAAGAAATCCAGACAAATGAACCAGTAAAAAGATCTTTGAGGATACTTTAACTCATTGTATGCAGAATGGTGTCGAGTAGGGGTGAGCAACTTAAATTGCCTGAACTGGAAATCGCTTGGACCGACTGGGAATTGGACTAGACCGAAAGTGTCGATTCGGTTCCTAGCTTCCAAAAGTGGAACTGGTGTATGGGCAATCCGGTTCCTGGTTCCTAGGAAGGCCGGACCAGACCGATTAATTTTTTATATTTTATTAAAAATAAAGATGTATAAATTAAAAAAGTAAAAAGAACTCAATTTAAATTTCTAAAGTTTTAATATTTACCCAACTTTACCAAAAAAAAATTCTTAAAAATAACTAAAGAAATTCAATTTCTTTTAGAATTTTTCCGGTTCCTAACCGGTCAATTAGATTTTCTAGGAACCAAACTGGACCGATGGGTCCAGTCTAGGACTTAGGCGGTCCGATTCATGGTCCCGGAGACCAAGGACTTGTCTCATTGATCCGATACTCGGCTTCGGGAGGGAACCAGACCGCCATGAACCATGCACTCCTATACATGCCCTTTGGTCCTTGCTGACACCATGAAAAAATAAAAAAATTAAACAATTAATTAGAAAAATCAATTATTAAAACTGAAAATCGATCCGGCCCGGCCCGTGCCTGCACTCGTCTGGCCCACTCACCCCCAGTCTCGAGCCCAGCTTTTATAAGGGGAAATTGAGGGAGCAGGGCTCTAAGCCGAAAAGAGGAGGAAAAGGGTTTTAGAGGAGAGCATTTTCAGCATCCCTTTATTGACGCCGAGCAAATCTCTTCCCCTTTCCATTGCGCTCACCATCACCGGAGGCCGCCGGAGCTTTAATCACGTGAGCGGTTTTGGCCATTTTCGCATCCCTTGATCGATGCCGAACAAATCTCTTCTCCTTTCCCTTGCGCTCACCATCACTGGAGGCTGCCAGAGCTTTAATGTCGCAATCTGTTTTCACCATTTTCTTTTTTCTCTTTTGCACCAAAGCATCAATGGAAACATAGCCTGTTCGCGTAGAGAGAAGTAAGCTAAACCGACGTCCCCTACCGTTGCTGATCAAAGCTCCATTCTTTGGCCTGGCAACTTCTCCGAACTGCCCTGTTTTTCCTTGCCCGTGGATGAATGTGAGAAATCGAACTCTACCGTTGAGATTTTGGCAAGATTTTTATTGGGACATTAGATGCCGTGCCGTTTTGACTTTGAGCCTTTTGACACGGCAAGAGTTTTCTACATCAAAAAGGCCGTGAGCGATCCAAGAAGAGAGGAAGGACCCTCCCTTTGTTCTCATGCTTTTAATATTCTAGGGACAGGCGATATTGTAATTCTAACATTCTCGAAAACCGACCTTAGGGTAGGCGATACGGTAGTTGTACACAGGTAATATTCTCTCAAGGTGCACACGTGACCCCCCGACATGTGTTGTTATACAGTCTAACATCAAGTTTGAGCCGAGATCTTTGCCGAATTTGAGTCTTGAATAACTATCTTGAATTGCATTCCTAATGTTTGACAAATACCCGAGCGAAGAACTTGGATGAATCTTGTGAAATTGATGCTTAGAGGTTCGTCTTATGCTTAATTTGTTTTGAAATATTTTTTCCTTGCATCAATTTCAATAACTTCTCCATTGCATTAAAAATGCGGCTTCACAGAGGACGTAACAAAAGCAAAGACAATCTCATAGATGAAAAGAAAAAAAATACCAGCTGTGGGGTATGAAGTAAGCACACTTGTCAACACCGTCTTAACTGTATCATGTAGGATATCGGGCTTAATAATATTCTGAAATACACCGTTGCCATAGTTTTTGCTGAGGGTCTCCAACACAACACCTAATTGAAATTAATTAAAAAATATTTTAGTTAAGTGACGGCATCGTCTGCTAGCCATTGGGAAGAAAGAAAAGAACGGAAAGGAAATTGAATCTCCCCAAGGATTTGCATTTCTTGATAAATTCACGATTCATAAGTCGTGTAAAGTTGGAATCGTTGGAGTTTTTGGAAGGATAAATCAAAGAGTATAACAAAAGAGGCGGATGGATCGCATTGTTACAAATAAGAATGGACGGACCAACAATATTTAGTTAAAAAATCGAATATGCCGGGATGTATTAATCTAAGGATTTAGAAAGTAAAAAAGAGTTTTTGAATTACAGACATTATCATAATACGTTTTTGGATTCTTAAGATAAGTTCGTCATAAATTGTGTCAGTCTAAAAATTCAGATAGAAGGACATCAAAGGAACTTCAGAGGAGTGGCTGAGAAAAAAACTCGGCCCCCTTCCTCCATCAGCAGTAAACCAAAGAAAACCTGAGCAACTCCAAACATCCAAAACTAAGCCATACCACAACGCCAACACTTATGAAAGAAATCACAATTCTGCAGTATACAAACAACAAACGGGAACTCTCTTTTTTTATTATGTAAAAATAACATAACACTTACCAGCCCCACTCAGTCTGCCCAGCAAGTTGGAATTCGATCTCGTACATCGCTCCAAGGGACCGATCTTCCATTCTTCGTCGTGCCTCTCCAGATGTTATTTTTTCGAATCCGACAGTCACAACCCATTCGATAGTGGCGCGGCCGGTAGGGTCCAACTGAAACCCCGCCCACCAGTCTTTGTCCCCTTCGACCGAGAAGCTTCCTCTCCTCTCGCTGCTCAACTCCAGCGGCAACTTTCTGAGACCACGGCACTTGGATATCTTGAATCTCACCCCGGGCAGCAAAGATAGAGCCTCGTCGCAAATGCTCGTTAATTTTGGAAGATCGTTGAGACTTAGGTATTCGAGGCACGAGAATAGTCCTAATGCAGCTAATTCTCCCGGCGCAAATCCATCACCAATAATTTTCTCCATTGCTGGGCAATACCAGACCATCAATCGTCGGAGTTTCGGAGCGTGCACAAGCCAGGACAAGTTTGAAAGCCCGCATCTAATTATTCGAACATAAGTGAGACTAGGGAAGCAAGAGCAGTTGGGCGCTCGTCCTATTCCTTCGTTGATCTCTATCTGCACGAGCTCATTGCAATCCATTAGAATAAGTAGCTCCAAATGCAAGAGGGAGTGACTTATTACAATATGCATCAAATCCTTGCAATCCTTAATCCTCACTCTCCTTATGCTTCTTTGTAAATTCAAGGATTGGAATATATCTTCATTGTCAGAAAGGTCTAGGACCGCCAAACGAGCAATCATCGAGTTGAAAAATCCTCTTGGCATGAGCTTCACATCAGTTCTCTTTACGATCAAAGTTTCAAGTTGGGAACATCTGATTGGTATTTGGTCGATCTTTGTGATCCGTTCTCCCCATATGGATACTTTCTCTGCATCCCTCCATTTGTAGATCTTCCCAGATAAATCTTCTTCTCTCTCTATCACTAGCCACTTGTTCTCCTTTTGCCTGTGATCACGAGCGATCCACATGGCCATATCACGGATGACATCGTGCATCTTTACATATGCCCTATCATCATCATCATCATCATCATGCCCACTCTCCAACAGGCAAGCCCTATTTAATCTCCCCAAGACACACTCTCCCTCAATCCGCAAACCGTACACATCATCCGAGTCTCTTAGCAAGCCCTCTCCAATCCAATGTCCAATAAGGTTGTGCAATCTCATCTTGTAATCCTCAGGGAACAGACAACAGTAAAGGAAGCAACGTTGATCAGAGTCATCTAATCTTTTATAACTATATTCTAGAATGTGATACACTTCCTCTTCCATGTCCGAGAACTTGTATGGATTGTCCCTCAGCGTTGCCAGCGCTTGCTCCCACTCTTGCAAATTGGCTATGCCGGCCAACGCTCGCCCGACTGTTATGAGGGCTAGTGGCAACCCTTTGCATTCGTTGGCGATCCTATTGGCGAGCTCTTTAATTTCTGGACGATAATTTACAGTTGATTCACCGGCGTTCTTTTCGAATAATTCCAGGGCTTCTTCAGGCGTCAAGCATCGTAATTCGAAGGAAGTTCTCTCGGCTCCCATTTGGGCGCATACTTGCTTCTCTCGAGTTGCGAATACTATTTTGGATCCATTCTCGAGTCCATGAGGAACTCCAATTTTGGAAAGGTCCAGCCTTGCCCATAAATCATCAATCAACAACAAAAACTTCTTCTCAGTCAAAGCTTGGCACAAATGATGTACCTTTTCCTCCGGGGACCATCCACTCCAGATCTGATCTTCAATGCCCAGTCTTTTCCTTATGGCGTCTCGAATGGCTTCTTTGCTCACTTGTCTGGACACCACTACCCAAATAACCACCTGGAATCCAGGATTTTTGCGGGAAAGCTTTTCTTTGATATTTTTCATAAGGGTGGTCTTTCCCACACCACCTAGTCCGTACAACCCAATCACTCCTCCTTGTTTTTCATCCACGAGGCATTTCCATACTTCTTCGAGGGAAGTATCAGGCCCCACGGTCTTGGCCATAGGCATCTCAATTACTGGAGGAGGAATTACTGGAGGAGGAGGCAACGGCACCGTTAGATCACCGGATTCTCCTTTCTTCTTTTGGAGATCTCTCGCTTCATCGAGCATATGATTGACAGTTTTCCCCAATCGATAACTCGACCAGCAGTTCCGTGGAAGACAGCGACTGAGACACCTGATTAGGTCACGTTCCTCGGCTTCTCGCAGAACTCGATCTACTCGACCTTCAAATTCTCGCACGTCGCCTAACCACTTGGCCACTTCGTCCTTGCGCCGCGCACCTCCCCCTCTTTCTTCATGTTCCACGCTTGCCTCCACATCTCTGCTCTTAACCTTCAGCTCTTCAGCTTCTTTCCGCAACGAGGTGACATTATCTCTCAGATTACAAATGTATCCCAAAGGTTTACCGACCAAGCCCCATATGTTGTTGACGAGTTCTGTCAGAGATTTTGCCAAATCCATAGAATCTTTCCGAGGTGAGAGATCGAAAGACAGACTATTTAGATGGCCGGAAAGCGGGCGAATGGGTTGGAGTTCGATAATAGAGAGCCATCTTGTAAGCTGGCGTTGCAGACTCAATCACAGAGGCTCAAAGCAATGGCCTACAAAGAGTCCGATGATTCAAGCCAAAGCGAAAGGAAATAGTACAAGGCACAACTCCCCCCGGGGGGGGGGGGGGGGGGGGGGGGGGGGGGGGGAAGGATATCTTAGAAAGGTGGATTCTACCGAGCACCGTCATGTAATTTCCGAAATGTAGATTCATCAGTGAAGATATAGAATACTGTAACTTTGAAATAATTTAGCGTTACTTTTGCTTTATCTTTTTGTGAGTATTTTTACTCGATCCCGCTCGTCCAGTTACATGTGAATTAGCTATATTTGTGAGGCCAACCAATAGGCAGGTGCAGTATTGACTTTTGACGTATCAAAGGCAGCGCATTGAAATCCATATGCATCGTGCATTGTATTGTCCATAACACGTAAGAAGTTGGTCATAAGAAATAAAACAGACAGCAAAGAAAAGCATTGCATAAACATAGTCTAATTCTATTGATCATAAAAAGAAGAGATTCATAGTAACAAATAGAGTTCTAATGGTTGCTTGCGCAATAATTAACACAATTTAATCAAGTTTAGTCACCGTGACTGGTTCAAATGACTTCAAATGGCATTTCAGTAATCCTAAAAGGACAATTGAAACTTCAAATGGCATATTTGTAATCCTAGAAGGGCAATTGAAAAGTTGGATAAGAAGTGATATCTTATCAACATGGCACGATAAAACTTAAGATGGACTTCTGTTCTCTACCAATCATACACTACCATGAGGCAAGAAGAAGTGATCCACGGTGCTTATACCCATGGTGCCAAAACCTTAAATTTTCCGTCTTACTTTCATTTATTTTTATCTATTTTCTTTCGGATTGTTTGTAGGATGAGTGGCTCACTACGATTTACGAAATGACATTGCATGATCTTGAGGTATGATCGATTCTCTTATTTATATTTTACCTGATAGATCTGTCAAGATGACAATATGTATACATAGTACTATAAAGTAAAATAGCCAATACTAAACTGTCCCACGTATCTATTTCCAAAATAATGGACCGCCGTATCTTATAATCGAAACATTTTTCCTTTTGTGTTTGGTTGATGGGATCAGTGGCCAACAGGACACACATCTATTTTATTTTTTGGTGGTTGTACTTGCAAGGGTTTTTCATTGACCTGGCTTGCATGTATTCAGTTACTGGGAATTTGTAATATTTTTGTTATATAGTGGTTACTTATTGCAAACAAGGAAGAAATAAAATACAGCGTAAAGAGATGACACTTCCGATTCCTCCTCTTCAAGAGATATTATGTAAGATACTACTCATCGTAGATTTTAGCATATGTTAATTATACATGGTAATATTCTTATATGCGTTGTCAGTTTGAATTTTTTTTCTAAAAAGATCTTTCCTTATACTCTTCCATTATGAATAGTTAATTTAAGGGGATATCACAAAAAAAATCGTAAATTTATTATAATTGTACAAATTCAATCATAAACTTTTCAATTTGGCCAATTCGAGTCTCGAACATTTTGAAAATTTATCAATTCAATCAATTTGACCAATCTTGACTCTAAATTGTTGATATGAACATCGATCGTTTTACGAGTGGCATAAATTTTTTTTGTTTATATTTAAATTTTTTTGATAATTTTGTTATTTTCGCTGTTTGCCTTTTGCCCTTTTAATTTTTTTGAGGATGGCGAGGTCGCTATTGCTGGTGAGGTCGCCTGGCCAGGGCGGGGCTGGTGAAATGAAACCTCGCCAATGGCCAGATTGGCACGATGATACTTTGTCCAGTCCAAGTGGAACCTTGCCAGGGGCCGCGAGGGACAAAATCAATAGAATAAATGGGAAATGCCCATTGAACTCGAAGTTCAACATATCTATTTCTGTAAGATGACTTCGTAGACTGAACGATACGGGCCGAAATAAAGGAATGGCCAACAAAGACTGCCATGATACAAGCCAAAATAGCAGACAAAAGTAAAAGCAAGCCGAAAGTAGCGAATAGTAGAAAAACACGAGTTAGAACGCTAAATCATCGCATATTCTGCGAAAAAACAGTATTTCTTTGACAAAAATGATATTTCATATCTCAGTTGTATAAAGGGTCCCCCAACACTAAATCATTTCCCGTTGCAAAGTCATCAAGAGGGCAAAGTACCAAACACCTTTCGACTTATAGGAACAATCTAGTGAGACTAGTTCCCACATCAAAATGAAGCTAAATTAATTAATTTGATTATCATTGAACATATGACCATGTGAACACTCAACTTTGGATGTCCAACACTTTGAATCTCTTTAGTGCTTTACGTCATATGTTTTTCTCCTTCTCTCTTCGTCAGGAAGAATCTTACCGTTCGCAAATGAATTCCACAAACATTTGAACCAAGAGAGAAGGAAGGTATCGTGGCTAGCCTCCCTTGGAAGCACCCTGATGTTGCTATGGGATTTGAGGTCCTTTTGAGACGATGTTTGCATGATTGCTCAATAAGGACAAAGGGAAAGAATATCAGCAACCTACATTACTTTGATTCCAAGCAAAGAATGTGATCTAAGGTATCGTGTTCTTCTTCCTCCTTTTGTGTATAAAGTCCATTGGCAGTGTGGAATGTGCTCTAAGTCGTCCAAAAGCAAAGAACAATCAATTTTCTTGACAGAAGTGAAGAACCATTCGATTCCTTTGTGAGATGCAAAATAACGTGTTTGACAAGTCAAGTCTTTTAGAAGGGCTCTCACAAATCAAATTAGCCGTTTTTTTTTTTTGTATAATTGAGGAATTTACCATGAGCCTCCCATGCTCGAATTGTACCAAAAGGCTGGGCCCCTTGGGTACTGTCCCCGATGTTGCTACGGGATTTGAGGTTCTTTTGAGAGGATGTTTGCATGATTGCTCAATATGGACAAAGGCAAAGAATATCACAGACCTACATTTCTTTTATTCCATGCAAAGAATGTGATCTAAGGTGTCATATTCTTCTTCCTCCTTTTGTGTGTTGAGTCCATTGGCTGCGTGGAATGTGCTCTAAGTCGTCCAGAAGCAAAGAACAATCAATTTTCTTGACAGAAGCGAAGAACCATTCAATTCCTTCATGAGATGCAAAGTAATGTGTTTGACGAGTCAAGTCTTTTAGAAGGGCTCCAATGGAGATTCACAAATTAAATTAGCCAGTTTTTTTTTCTAGTTCTCGTAATTCGACAAGTTTGGTAACCATCGAAGCAAGCCTCGAGAGCCCTCCTCTAGCGTTGTTAGAATTAAAGTATGTCTAGTGTTTACTTTTTGCTTTTTGATAATCTTTAGGCGTACCCAGATTCACTTTTTTTAATGTAAGACGCTTATGATCTTTGAAAGTGATCTTACATTGATACATAGATTCGCTTATAATTTTCTCCCGAATTTTTGAAATTTAAATAATATCTTAAATTTTAGCAGTAAAGTTAAAAAGGAAAAAAGAACATTTTACTCTTACCTTTTCAGAAGTCGGCTGGCCAACTACGGGTATTTCGATTTCCTAATATTTGGTGGTATCCAATTTGCAGAGCACAATTCACTTCAGATGTACAAGTCATCCTCCCGGCGTCAAATACGTCTAACTCCAAAGTTTTCATGCATCGTGAGGAATCATCATAGCTCCCACGGACAGACCTTTTGTCCCAACTAAATCTCTCTAGGAAGTTTATTCTGCAAACAGATCTCCCGCAAAACTATTTTCCAGACGGGGATCTTGCTACAAATCATTTCTAAAATTGCTTAGTCACCCTTTCCATACGAAACATTGTTAAGGTAATACGAAACATGTTACACAATTGTCATTATTTTACAATTAATCTATCATAAATAATTAAAACGTAAAAATATGCATGCAATCAACGACTAAGCTTTGTTTTATTCATCTTCTTACTCCGTAAGTTCAATGTCTCGTGGATTTCGTAATAAAATTGTTGATAAAAGTATTTTAAAACACATTTAAAGTATATATAGCTTATGGTGACTACATTTACTAATCCATTTGATTTACAACTAATTAAATTAAAATCTGAGTGTTGAGTAATTAACATATTCTATTAATTGACGAAAATGAAAATGTGTTGACTAATTATTTATTTATTAAGTTTAAATTTACCAAGAGAAAGAACAAACAATATTGCAAGTAAACTCGTGCAAATTCATTTTATTGCTAGCTCGAGAGGAATCTCCCAGAATTAAATGACTAATAACATATCCGATTGCTAAAATGAACTCATTGTTATTTTCAGTATGAAGTTATTTATATACATAAAAAATTTTAATAATGAGATATAAAAAAAAAGGAAAGTACTTATCAACAAAGATAACAACAAGCCTTTATTTGTCGATAATCTTACACATTATAGAAACTTATTCTTCCTCTCTTTTTTTTTGGTGACTTCCTTTGCCAATGTCTATTTTCTGAACATTTTATTAAGATTCACGTGGAGAACTTTATGTCCAAATTCAATGGCACGGCCAAACTTCTTTTTTCAAATCTAGTTAATGGAAAAATCATTTTCTCATATAACATAGACCAAACTTTGCGGGAAAAAGTTGTTCTCAATGGCATATGTTTTCATCATCTCACATTCCGTGCACGAAACTACTATAGTCACAATAAGGGCACGTTCCTATGGCAATCGGCCTGAATGAACTTCGAATATTAAAGTTACATTCAGAATTTTTCGATACTTGTTACTAGAAAAATCCAACAGCCATCATCGGTTTGGATTCCACTCGGTCATCGAGGCCTCGAGTCTGACCCGAGTGTCCTACGAGGGTCACCTAGGTTGCACCCAAACCCGAACCCCCCAAATTTTTCTGAACATTAATGGGAAAAAGGAGTTTGCAAAGATATATACACTGATGCTAGTCATTCACTTCCCATCCCGCTTCCCCTTGGCGCAAAGTTCTCCGTTTGCCATTGCTCAGACCAGCAGCTGGCCTCCATGCCGGCGCACTTCGGTGTCGAGTCCGGTGTTGAGGTATTGGGTCCAATCGCCAAGGACTCGAGATGTTCGGATGGCCGGTACGGCTAAAAGCGATGATGGAGGGTGAGGGGAAGCTTCAATTAATTGACATTCGATTTAAAAGCGTGAAATAGTTTTTGCAAATTTATACCTCTACATTTGTCGACCCATGAAACTTTTTTTTTTCCCCGTGATTGAACTCGTCATCCAGAGCACTGAAAAAGAAAATGTACCCAGGAATGGAAAAAATAATTTCTTCACACGCTCCATTCGAGGGGAAGTATGGATTCCACAGCCTAGATTTATTCGAGGGCATATATGTTAAACATGCATGTAATTGTGCTTTTGACTTGAATTTGTCGACTCATGAGAAGTGTTTTAATGCTTCAATGGGTAAACACTCGTGCCACTTCAAGTGGGTTCGATTGTAGAAGAATTTCTAGGTCTCTCTCTCTCTCAAATGCAACTTCCATAAGAGAAACTGCAGCATGCTGAGTCCTGGCCTAAAGAGAAACTCCCTTGCAAATGCTATCTGCAAATTATACCTATTAAAATCTGTCGATGAAGTGTTATCATCCTCATCCTCATCCTCATAATACTAGTTGAGCTTCATGGTTTGATGTGCTTTCACACAAAAGATTGCTTGATTAGAAATTCCTTGAAAATATGGTATTTTAATTTTCGATTTTGATCTTTTAGCACAAGTGAAATGTCTCGTTTTAATGATAAGGCAAGGCAAGGCCCAAGCTCTTTCCTAGTCTAGTCTGGTATAATTTGAGTACCTGATATTCTCTCATCATACGGGTTTATACCTTTGACCTCATATTATGAGATTCCTACTCTCAAATTCCATAATACAAATGACTACTCTGGGTGTGGTAATATGCTCCATCTGTATCCTTCATGAGATTAAAGTGAGAGAAGATCATTGCCTTCGACTGCCTGCTCATATACTATACTGTCCCTTCACCCAAAATACCAATGTGAAATTCCTCTTAACGAACTACCAGAAAATCTGTCCACGAGCATACGGATGCCCCAAAACATCTTCGGAAAATCTTCATGTTTGGACAATGCAGGCACCCACTCGAACAAAAATGTATCTCCTCGATGAGAATGACTCACAATTAAATAGAAAAACATTGAAAAGAGGGCGAGAGAGATGGGGGGCGATACATCAGTGCACCTGTGCCTTGCTCCCGTCGTGGAGAAAACACCAAAAGGAGAAGAATTTACTTCTAACAATCTGCAATCCTAGATGACATATATAGAGGTAAAACCCTGGCAAAACACCAAAGATTACGATCACCTCTTGATCCTCCTTGATCTTATCCGATCTATCAAAGAATTTAGTCACCCCTAATCCACATCGTCAAAGATTGAAACACCTCATGGGTCTAAATTACCAAGGATCTGAACTAGACTCACGATATTTTGATCTTTCTTGATAAGAGATCCGACCTCATCTACGAAAAAGTTGGTTAGCATTATTAACTCGTGCGTAGATGCCTGTCACCTCATCTTCTTCATCGTTTTAACTGAGTTTGAACAGATGTTCATTGACACAATCTCAGTCATATATGAAACAAGCAATGAAGCATATGAATAGACGCACTGATTTCTCCATCTTTTTTCCTCTAGGATTCAGAATCCAGTTTAGTTTCAAATTAGAATGAAATCGCCATTGGATTAGGAAAGCAGAACACACTGCAATGAGATGACGACCACGCGGCAGATGGTGAGGAGTCGGGACAATGTCTAGCTACCTCTGTTAATGCATATTACTACTCCAAAAAGATGTTTTCAGCAGATTCATGCAAATTAATTTACGCGGAAGAAATAGTGCAGGTTAACATTTTCCAAGTCTGTATTTCATTGTAAAGATTAGGGTTCTCTAAACTTATTGGAAGCATTTACGAAATTCATCTTTTTGAGAAGCTAACAGATATGCCCCTGAAAATTCCAAGAACTGATATGTCTTCTTTTTTCTTCCTTTTCTCCCTCTCTTCTTCCTTGTGCAGCCTGGGCATGCCATGAAATACAGACATGGAAGAAGAGAGGGAGAGAAGGAAATACTCATGAAAAGAATTGTTATGATGTGATTTACTCATGTCAATTCTCTTAAAATTTAGGTCTAATTAGCACAATCTACAAAGATGAACAATGTTATCATGAATCATGACCTCTTGTGAGAGACTTTGAAAAAGGAAAAATGGAAACAAGATAATAAAACTTCCTAGACACGCTTTAAAGTTACATACAACAAGGCTGAGGCCACCGATTATCATCCTCAAGTGAGAATTGCAGTATTCTGGAGGATTTGTGAAAGGACAGTATTCGAGACATGTCTACAATGGAAGAAATACCAAGAATAACTTGGGCACACCAAAGCTATTGCTTAACTTTCAGCGAATCCTCAATCTGCTGGATCAGTTGATCAGCTGTCAGAGCACCCTCCTGATAGTTGAGAATAGGTCAATTAAGAAAAGGGCAGCTGATTTAAAAACATCAGTTGGAAGCAATGGAACATCAGAAGAATTTAACAACCCAATCTAGCAACTGGAATATGAATGAGAATTAATTAAATTTCGATTAACTACCATTCATGGACCACAAGAATAATGCATGAACCTTAATGCCTATTAGTTATACCATTTCTGTACGGAAGGACAATATGTTGTGCTGGCAACCATGTCCTTTAGAGAGATATTCTGGGGATACCCTCTACCTTTCGCTGAAAATAGCATAGCTTTGTCTTTTAACTATGCATGGATTTCAGCCACCTAGCAACGAGGAAAGCTGTATTCTCCTGGACGGTCAAGCTCTACAGAGGGAAGGCCTTCCATTAATTGCTGTTAAGTTTGTGTGTATTTATCATCTGTTATTATGTAGAAACATGTTGGTGCTTCATCATGGTCTTGGTGCTGGTTCTATGTTTTCCAAAAGAATAATGATGATGTTGGATGGGATACCCAACCCATTAAAAATTTAGAAGGAGAATGGTGTCTACTGATTAAAGGTCACTATTGATTCTTCATGCCATAAGAGGGGCCTAAGTGCCTATATGCATGCCTGTGCTTTTTTGGCAAAATGCAAGCGCTCTATTCAGAGTTCACCCTGTATCATTCACATTATAGAGAATGTAAATTGTCAAGAAACTTGTGACTACAGGTTTCGTTCATATTAAGATATCTAAGGCATCTCATCACAGTATCAAAAACTTTATGAGCCTTTATCAACATTAACTACTATCCGATTATCATGAGAACTATAAATAGGATTTCCACATGACAGCAAAGGTGAAAAAGATGAAACTTACAAAACGTTCAAAGGGCTCTCCATCTTTAAATATGATAAAGGTAGGTAGTGCTTCTATCTTGTATTTATTGGCAATGCTGGGGTACTTCTCAGTATCGATCTTCACAACTTGAATTGTATCTTTAAGTCTAATGCTAACCTCATTGAGGATCGGAACCATAAATTGACAAGGACCACACCTGGCAGAAAAGCTCGACTTATAAGTATCATGCCCAATCAAGTTACTCAAAGATTTATTAGAACAGGTATCATTACTTCAAATCTTTCGAGAATGAAAATTACCAAGTAGCATAAAAATCAACTAATACAGGTTTCTCAGATTTGGCCAACAAATCATCAAAAGAGTTATATGTCTGCTTCTTAGCTTCAACCTGTAAAACCAAGGGATACGGGTGAGTGGATGTTTCTAACATACAGAATAAAGATCAAAATCAATATCACCAAATGGTCAAACAGACACAAGAGGAAGCACATATATTCTCTTTAACCATACTTTTCTAGTCCAAAAGAGGCCTAACTTATTTAAGAGGATCATAAATTTACTCCATTATATCAGAGGAAGGAGCCAACTATATAAAGGAAAAATGCAGTTACCGGCAGAAACGAGTACGAGGAGTGCCAAATATGTTTCAATTTTAACAACAGTTAAACAGACTGCAGACAGATCCCAAGGGAAAAATGCATGACAAATAACAAGAAGAATCGTCCATGATATCAACATATACACAAACTCCCATATGAAAGAATAAAGTCTATTGTGGTCTGTCGTTGTTTGTGATGACAAGTACAAAATCAAGTCCTGCTAAGAGTTCGTTTGGTATAGGATAGCCCTCAGGCTTCTCCAAAGGCGCTTTACAGACCTCTAGTGAGGTCTTCTAGTCATTTT
Source organism: Melaleuca alternifolia (assembly GCA_019926035.1). Classification (NCBI taxonomy): domain Eukaryota; kingdom Viridiplantae; phylum Streptophyta; class Magnoliopsida; order Myrtales; family Myrtaceae; genus Melaleuca; species Melaleuca alternifolia. Next base: position 436,366 of record JAGKPW010002286.1, read on the forward strand.
TAAGTCATTGTAGGCCTTACTCCTAGAATTTTTAACAATGTAATTCGTAATAGCAGTATAACACTTTCCTCAATATACTTTTAGATTCAAAGTCCTTCATTTGGCATGTCCAAACCATCTCAAATGAGCTTCTGCAACCTCATGACTAGGCTACAGACTTACTAAATAGTTTTGATTCTGATATTGTCTTTATCAGGTATCAAAACACACAGTTACACTTAATGATGATGTCTTGTACACATCAATTGCCTTCCTCATAATATCAACAGAATTCTAAGGTCAATAGAATTCTGTGCTTTGCTCGTAGATCCTAACTATCAGTGGAAGGGCCAAAAGATATAATTTATGATTATGTGGCACAACAAATATTTCAATGCTCAATTAGCACTAAAATTTTAGTGCTTAGCTTAGTTAATGGCATTGACACAGAAGAAGCAAGGCGAACAAGTCAGGAGACTATATCATTCAAAGGGAAAAGAAAGTGGTAAACATCTTGAATATGTCCCCAAATTATTAAAGAAAAAAGTACAGCAATTACCCCAAAATTGGATCAAGAGCAGCAACTATAACAATGCTACCATGTTCATTTCCACATAATGATAGAGGTAACAACTGTGGATGTGCAAACCTGGACTTGTAAATACAACACCTAATTACAATTTCTTAAAAAAGACATATGTTAAGGAATTATGGAAGCATGTTGTTGTTGGAAATATCAAAAGTAAAAAAGTCCTGTACATGTGCCGCTCTTTCCAGTAGTACTGAAAAAATGGATGCGTATTAATTTGGAAATTTTAATACTGGAAAAAGCCAAAGTCAGCACATTCTAACTGTAGTACCCTTGAACAAAAGAGTCTAACACAGCAAAACTAGATCTTTCTTTGCAACTATCTCTTTGACAACAGAGATTCGGCAGTCTTTGCTTGTGTATTTGTATGATGATCATCTCACATCAGGTGCTATTATCAAAACGCACAATTCCTCAAGTAGTGGAAGAATCGACTCCTCCCAAATCAGAGGTTTTGCAGCACATTCTTCCAACTAAAGCATTGAACATTTTCCTTTACTAATAGATATTTTCAATAATATTAAGCGGTAAGGTCACATCAACTATGGATGATTATATCAGACAAGATGCTAACATGAGAATGCTAAAGTTCCTCATATGTCAAATGAGCGAACTCCTGATAATACAACATAAGGTAGATTTCACCAGTTCATTATCTTCTAGACAGATTATTATTATGAAACAGGTCAACCTACAATCTTCTCCGTGCAATGAAAGAATACATCTGGTCAAAGAAAAGAGATGAGACAGATGACCCAGCAGGATGTCAAAAATTTAATAGATGAAGATCAAGAAAGCATGACATGACATTGTCCATGGTTACCTCCTGAAGCACATTCATTACATTTAGGAAAAAATCACTATGGGTTTAGTAGGAAAAACCATGGCAAGTGCAATGCCATTTAGCATATAAATAGCAATATGAGCTGTTAAGATCGTCACATAACCTGTTTGGTTAAGCTGAATGCAATATAATGTTAAATAAGCATCCACGGGACCAAAATTTACCATTCTATTCTTCATTGAAAAATATAACTAATTGAATGATATAATAAAATGAAGCTGTAACACATGATAATCACCCTGATAAAATTGAAGTTAAGTGGTTAATATGAAAATATTCCCAACGTTGACTGACCGCTCATATGATTTACCCACCATACCAACACTCCTATTGACACAACAAAGCTCCATTGCACACTAAGACCCGATGTCGATGCTCGCGGAACATACACACCCAGAGCGTAATAAATCCACAAGCAATGAATGCTTTCAACAAGAAAGACAAGCCACGGCCAAGCTAAATCAAACAAAGAGACGTCCAATTCCAGTCAAATATCTCGACATCAAGTACGCCTCAGACGAGAAAGAGCCCGAGCTCACGCTCCCGCAATCACGCCTTCAGCGCCACGACAGAGCAACACTGCCGAAACAACGAATTCGGAGAGAGGCATTACCACCAGAGAGAAGCTCCGAGGCTTCGAACGCACCGAGATTCTCCGGCCTCCACTGCCGAACCCACAAGAACGCGCCGGGAACCGGAGCCCGAGCGGGGACAGGGAGGAAGCGGCGCCGACCGAGCCGACTGGATTCTCGCTCCTCAAGCAAGGAATCGAAGAGGGAGAGAGCGAAATCGCCATGGAAACGAGGTCGGAATCCAACGCAAAAGCGATTGGAAGAACGACCCCCCGCGAACTCTTCTTCGTCTTTCTGGATAAACCGAAAGGCGGAGGCGAGGGACGAGAAATTACCTCCACAACCGCGTCGTCTGCGCGTGGATTCGCGGAAGGAGCAAGTTTCTCCGGCTCTTCGGGTAGGCCCTTTTTATAGGTGAGCGGGGAATGCTGTGGTGCGACTCGCGGCGACGATCAGAATTGTCTGCCGGGGGACCTCGTCCGTCCGATTAACAACGAGATGGATCACGATGTTAAATGCCACGATCGAACGGCGTCGGAAGTGGGGCCCATATCACAGAGACTGGACGATGATGCCAACTAATTTTTTTTATTTGCTTTTATTTTAAGCCTCCGGTGTTATTGGAGGTTTTTGGAGATATTTGGTGTCAACTACCGTTTCGACTTTCATTGTGCTTTTCACGGATTTATAATATTTAGATAAGCATATTCCCTGTGATTTATTATTTGTAAATAGCAATAAATCGAGGGAGTATCAGTACAAAGAGGCGAGTAATTATTATTATTATTATTATTTAATTTCAGTTTAGTTCCAAAAATGGGCAGGAGAGAAAAAGCTTAGTGAAGAAATGTGCATTTTCCAAGTACCTAAAATATGGTTGTCGATAAAACAAACAAATTTATGTCCTCGTCATATCAAACGAATATGATTATAGTGAAAAGGCAGGGGATATTGGAAGATTAGGCGTGCAATTGGTTTTTCACGGGATTTGAAATTCTCCGCCGCCTTATTTCTTACTGTCCATAGTACCTGTTTTGATCTAGGATTTCAGTTCCCTCATATTTTTCATGACAGTGATGGAAACAAGTCGAGCTCGAAGCGGGCGTGATCACGAGCCCAGCCTAGCTAAGTGGCTAACAATATGCTAGCAAAAACATGCATTAATCTATTTAAATGGGCTAATTAACAAAAGATCTGGGTCAATAGTCTGGCATCCCTCTTTAAGAAGGAAGAGAGAGGATCGACTCTAGCTAGAGCAGCTATCAAGAGATGACTGTATTTCCATAACTTTCAACATCTAGGATTAGAATTATATTATTTTTTGTAGGAATAACAAAGTTATAAGTGTTATAATTTTCGTATGATACTCACTTAATCGTCATAACTCTTTTTATAGTTTTGAAATAATGTTTGCTCGAGTGCCAAACTTTTTAAAAATGTACAACCAAATATTGGAAATCCAACATGACATAACATTTGTGGTAAATGCTTTTAATACGTTACTGCACGCACTGTCATACACTCAGCTTTAGCTCAAAAAGGAAACACCATTACGTGGTATTACAATGCTAAAATAACATTAATTCGTGGGAGCCCGGAAAAGTGCTCTTGAAGCACACGAGCCGATCACCCGTCGCTTGTCCATGTGAAGGCCAAAAGAACAATGGTCAGTGCAGAAAAGATGGTGGCGCAAGGGAACAGCCACATTACCCACTTCGAGCTTCTGCCCGGACTCTTCTCTTGGCTGCTGCTCAACTCGACCTCCTTGAGCAGCTCTCTCACTCCGTCCATGTCGGAGTCCTTGGCAGCTTGAACTAGCCGGCTCTGAATTTTTTCGAGCTTTGAGAGCCTTCTGTCTCTACGTGCATCTTTGGGTGGCCAGATGAAACCTGTCATCTTCCACAGGAGGATACCCACGTAAATGGCGACGATACAGTCTACAGTATAATGGTGGCGTTCCCTTATCTCTCTTTGGGCACTGTGCATTACGAGCAGCCATACGAAGACGGAGCTGATACCCCCATAAGCCTCCTGTAAGCATAATAAACACCCAGAAGAGAAAACTTCAGAAACTTTTGTTCGAACCAAAAGAATATTAAAGGAAAGAAAACCAGTGAAAGGATATTTGAAGATCCTTGGTTCTGATTGCTCAGGACTGAAATGTAGAGTAGGGCCCCAATAGGGAGGTAAATATCTCCTACTTTAGGTGCGTTTGCTTCATGGAAGATAAAAAGATTTGGAGATTATTTACCTAAAAATAATTATTTGTTTCGCTTTAAAAAATTTAACTGAACAAGACATATTTTTATCGTCTATGAAAATGTTTAGATATAAATTGTTATTGTTAACAAATTATTTCTTAACAAATTATTTCAACCGACACAAGCAAGCACTTTTAAGAAAATGTTCCACAAATGAATCATTTTCTATGAAACAAACAGAACCTGTGATAGTTTTCAATCACCCATAAAACTGGAGCGTAAGCGAGGGATGCAGCTGCTTTTCTCTTGAGATCCTCATTTTAACCCTCAACAATGAATTCGGTAAGAAAATCCGAGAGTTATTAAATGGAAACAGTCGGAAAGATTGTGCCCTTCCGGACTTTTTGTTACTTCTATTTTCCATTCCCTTAGCCCACGCCCCAAAAAATTCTTTTCTAAGCAAAGAGCTATGTTGAAAGGAAGAGGATTTCTCTGCAAAGAATACACGATTGATAACTGAGCACAAAAAGGGTACCGTCCAAGCCATAGCTGTAAGTACAGCAACGAGCATATGACCACTATACAGGAGGTCATTGCAACCGCCTCCAGCTTTCTTCAGCAGACTGAACCATGAAGACCCTTCTGAGATGGTTGGTCGTAAAAAATCAATGAGGAAGCTCATTGAGCCCCATTCAGGGCGGTATTCTCCAAGGTAACTGCCTGTACTAGCTGTCAAACACAGAAAACTATGAGTATGATTTGTACGGATTAGAAAAATTTACTTGTTTAAAACGCATACGATAACAGTGAATTTCCTTTCAACAAGCACTTCACTTACATGATTTAAAAGTTCTCCATCGAGAAAATCCACTTGAGCTAAATTCATGGAGTTCAATATATGTAAGTAATCAGCACCTAATTATTTCGTGAAACAAAAAACATTTTTGATGCTGTGAATCCATTGATTTGCTTAAAGCTTAAAAAGAAAACAACGCGAACAGTTCAACTGAATTTCAAGAAGTCAAAAGTCTCGAGTGAGCAGACAACTGCAAATAATTGCTATATCCAATCTGCTGTGATGATCAGGGAAGAATATTTTCCTAAACTGTTCTATGAGAAAATAAGATAGCAAGAGAGACTATCACAAACATATACCATCGAAATATTCAACATACCATATGCTATATCCAAATTTATTATCTTGCGAATAGCATCGGCATCTGAGGCGTATGGTACATAATATTTCTGGGCCCAACGATGAGGATAAGCTGGGACTCCAAACCTTGAGTAGGCACACCATGGCCGGGCAGATGGAAGAATTGTAGAAGCAAAAGTTATTGCCCGAAGAAGTCGACCAATCGCCATGGTGAACATGTACCTAGCCCCTAGTCCAAGACCAGGAGCTTCCACAGAATCGAACAAGACAGAGAAAGCCAGCATCATGAACAGCATCAGGAAATGATGAAGCCCAATAATTGGAGCTCTCAATATCTCAACAATTGTCTGTGGAAGTTTTTCATTTGATGCTAGAAGCAGCCACTGGCCAGTGTCAGGAAGAGGAGGTGTATCCCTGTCCAAAACAAATTTCACATAAAATTTCCTTCTTATAATGTTTAAACCCTAACCTTGCAGGTGGTGTGGGAGACTGAAATCATAGAAATTAAACTGCTGCATCATACATCAGTAATATTAAGTAATTTCCTGCCTAGATATGATCCGGGCATCACGATGGAAATTCCCTGGCAGAAATAGAGCTATAAATGGAGCTACCATAAACACAGAAAATGACACTTTTCTTTCTCTTTTACCCATGGAGAATGATGCTCAACTGCATTAACTTTCACATAAATCCCACGACCCTCTATGAATGTATCGAAATTACACAAAGGGATTCCATATGCATGGGCTATCTAGCCATCATGATCAGTGTCCTCATCATTGTTGCATCAAACAGATCAATGCATCACATGTCATCACACAATTTATTCAGTGAAGCAACAGTCATAGTGCTGGCAGTATCTATCTAGACATGCAGATGCTTTCTAAGTATATAGATTTCATAAATTTCTGGACCCTTGCATCGTTAGAGATGTTTTGTAATATGACTTAAGAATTTACAATTTGGGACGTTCAACAGAGGAAAATGTAAATCTTGCAATTTGTTTGATGTATACAAGTCCTACAATTTCATCTTGAATTATTTTCCGAAGTAAAACTTTACTGCCAAATTGATCATTTTCATTTTCTTTTAGAGATTAGAGACAGCTAAAGAGTATGAAGGACACTGAAAACAAGTTCATTTAAAATGGTGACAGTGAGGCACTTTGAATAGAAATCTCCACTCCTGGTTCAGTATGCAAGAGTAAAATCATACTGCCTTACTGCAAATCAAACTTAACAATGAAAACTTAATTTATCAATCACCTAGCACAAACACTCGGCATTGGTTTATAATGCTCATGAGGTGGAGTGCATGATACAAATATCTCAGAGACCAAACGTTATAATCCCATCTTGTAGAGTTCCACATTGAAATCATCCTAGAATTGAATGATAAGATCCAAAAGCCCATGTTTTAGCTTTTTCTTTTGATATCCTAATTTCTAAGGATCACTTTGAATAAGGATTTCCAGTTAAGCAAATTCAACATTGAGGGACATCCAATGGAGTAGCATTAGTTCACAGAAGAATGTAAATAAAACAAAACCACATGTCCTGGCATTCTGGAAATTTTTTTGAGTGGCAAAGAGTTAATAAAGCTTGCATATATTGAGATAGATGGCAGGAACGAATCCTAATATGCTTGAGCTCAAGAACAAAGAGAGTGCAAGTCCAACATCTGGATCCCATCAACACCGTATGGACTTTTTTCCCAAAATGAGGAAAAGAGCTGAATAATTTCATTTGTTGTTCAGCAAAAGTCTCATCATCACGTAATTTTGCTCATCTGAGTAACGATGGGCGCATATAAATCATTCGAAGACATGCATGCATGCAGAAAAGGAAAGAGGTGGAGCAAAACTTATAACTTTGCAATATTTTCCGTAATTCAATCTCATTCATGGAGTAAACTTTTCACGAATGCGTTCATAATTGAAGAAAAACCCCATATGGAAACCTCTGTAGAGAGCAGGCACCAGACAGAAAGCTTCCACTCAAGACATATCTAATTATAGTAAAGAAACGTACGAATTAATGACCATTTATCTTAAATCTCAGGTTGCAATCGACGCGAAGCTTGCAGCTTCGCAAGTATTCTTCCATCTTCATCAAAATCATCACAACAATGTCCATTATTTCCAATCGATCAAAAATGACTTGCAATTACACAAAAAACTTCCCTCTTCGATATCGTCTCTGTTTTCGAGTTCGGCAACAAAATCAAACATAACTGCAAGCTGAACTCGAGCTTACTGAAGTTCAGATATAAGCAATTCGAGCTAACAGAACTCCGATCCAGGTGCAATCGAACTAGAAAAAGGGACGCGTCATCAACTGACCTCGGTCAGAATTACCTGTGCCAGTCCAAGCCGAGCACGGCGGTGACGGAGCGCACGGAAAGAGCTTCGTATAGAAGAGCTAGGAGCATGAACACCATGGAGGCAACGAAAGGAAGAGCCGAGCGGAACTCAGCCGACCAATGCCTGTAGTAGGGGACGCGAGAGATGGCGATGAGAGCGAGCATTGACCATAGCGCGGGTTGCAGACGCGCGTGCCACGCGGGAGACAGGCGGCGGAGGTAGTCGACGGCGACGTAGGACATGGCGGCCAGGCCGAGGCCGCCGGATCTCGGCGGCGTCCGCCATCGCATGACGGCGCCGATGGTGGGGGACGAAGTGAGCTCTGATCCAGTAATGGTAATGACTGAATACTTCGCTGCTCCTTCGCCCTCCGCAAAACAACTCCTTTAATAATTGTCGAACTTTCATTAATTTCAAGTTCTTTTTTTTTTTTTCTGTTTTTCGAAAGTTAAATTTTCCTTTTGGGTGAGTTTACTTAATTGCATTTTTGCTTTTGATAGCTTATTAAATTGATTAAAATAAATGAAGAAGCATTCTTACTTTAATGTTGACTAGCGATTAGATTTATACTCGAGTCAAGTAACCCCATGTGCTATTCAATAGATCAAATTGATTCGACTTGATTAATAGATAAGTTTACTTCAAATTCAATTTAATATCAAACACGAAATTCATAGAGTGCAATATAACGTAGGATGATCATTTTTTTGTCCAGCTATTCATAATAAGGTATAGCTTTTCCATCCTAAAGATGTCATTGCCATTTTGAGCAGATTATATTGCTTTGAAAAAAGTAACCGTTAAAATAAATAGAGAAATTTCACTTATGTTCAAACTACTCGATTGCCTTTTCAATCGACTACATTTATATCTGCAAATGGTCTGATTGAATGGGTTGCCTCACTGGCAAATACAATTGCCACAGTCAATTATTCCATGTAATAATGTATAGGAAGTTTTTTCTTTAAATTTGCATGATGATAATGGATGTTGGGGATCTTTATGTGCTTAACTTTATCATACTATTAACTTTTTTTTTAAAGAATGAAACAACCTTCTAGGGATGACATGAAAATAAAAAACATTGGACTATTAGATCCAACTTAAGCGGTCATGATTACCGATTATGACATAGTGACCTATAGTCTTAATTAAATTAATTGCATTTGTTAAAACTAGTAAATAATTTTTTTTTTCCATTCTTATTTGGGCTTGGACTATTTTCAGAACACTAGTTTCCTAATACAATATATACGCATGCATTTATGTACCACAAATAAAATTTAATTAAGAGTGAGCTCTGTGTTATGACCTTAGTCGTCAGAGTGCGAATAAAATTGTAATTGTTACTTCCAACTGCATGCTAAAATGGAACTCATAATGTGATAAATTCAAGATGGTAGAGACGTTTTCAGTCGTATTTAAGATTGAAAAAACTCGAGTATTCTTGATATCTATAGATGTAGTTATTCAAGTAGTCTCCTGAGCATCTCAAATGAAATACTTTTGAGCATGCTTTTGCACTGTGACCTGTTGATGTATGGCCATCCCAACCTTACTCATTCATATCTCTGCACTGCACTGCACTTGTCTTTTGTTTGGTATGATGGTTAATGGGATCCTTCCCCAGCATTATTTCCATTCATTATGGATATGGCCTCTGTTAATCGCCGAATGTTAACAGCCAAACGCGTTCCATGAGGAAACTCATGTGAATTCAATTGGTTGTTGAGAAAGATAACACGTAATCAGTCGTGAGATGCCAAGCCCCGGTCGAATTAGTACTAATGATTCGCCGATATTTGTCGCTGAATTCAGGAATGGTGGCATTCTCTAGCAGGAATCCTCATCCAAACGAAAGAAGAGAATCTTATTGCTAGTGTCACTTCTCATATTCATAGTGATCAGAAGCATGAGACATATCCTCAGGATTCCTAAAAGACAGCAGTCATTGCCTCACGTCTATATCTTTACCGGACAGGACTTATTCGCAAGCCAAATCTCGCAAAGGGCCTGAGAAGCTCGTCGCCCTTCACTTCTTGTAGATTTTGATGTCTCTCCACCTTGATTCCATGTAGTAGCTTATGTTAGTCGGCGCCGCATACACTCCGCACTTGAAGTACAGATCACCTGGCCCTTTGTCGGCCACCTGGAACACTTGATTCCCATCGAGAAACACGGTTACTTTCCCTCCATCGACGTCGTGGATTATGTTAAGCCTGAACCAACTGTCGTAGAGGCCGGTGGCAATTAGGTTCCCGCTGTAGTACCGCATGTCCCCATCATAGATCCTCAGGATGATGGTAGTAGCTCCGTGAGCTGCACCATGTATTTGGGCTATCGTAGCGCCAGATGTCCCATTGGGCACGAAACCGTGCCCTTCAAATTGCCAGACTCCAGACGAGTAGTCTAGACCCTGCCAAATGTGTAAGTTGGAGCTTACGAAGATGTGGTACAAAATCGAGGAGGGAACAGAGAAATCGAGACAGAAACGGAGAAGATTCTGCTCATTTGATCAGTTTCTTGTTCAATCAATCACTACCACAACAATGAACTGAGGGGGGGTTTGAGAATTACTATGATCCGAACTTCGGTGCGTGGTTGAGTGTGACTGCTTGGATCGTGGGGCTTGTCATCGGCATAGACCCACAGTTTGCGCACTCCGTCCACGAAGCTGTAGCGCTCCTCCAGTGGAATGTTGTAAGGCTTTTGCAGCTCGATGTTTGCTTCTGTCAACGGTACCTCAGTGAAACTGTCTGTAGGATCAGCAGAACAGAACAGGTTGGATTTTGGATTATGACTTGAGACCAGGACGACAAAGAGCAACAGTACTTGGCTAAAAGGAATTCGCATTTTTGTTTCTCGTCAGTCTTGAGAAATTGTTGGGGATCTAGTTAAGACAATGCTTCTATATGGAGGGACACCATAAACAATGCAGGAACCAGATATGATTTTCTGATTTTCACACCACAGAGCATATCTTTTGGTCTGCTTTCCTTGGACGAACATGCTTGTCCTTTTGACAATTTGAATGACCTTGTCTCATCTGTGTAATCACATGGGTATACACAAGTAATTCCTAGTTTCTGAGAAAGAATATGAACGTCCGATTATGCCAATGTAAAAGGGCTGATCGATGCTCCAATACTTGGTCTTTAACAGCTTTGGATGCTGGTTGGGCCGGTTGGGCCGGTTTGATGGCTCTATATGAATTAGCAGTATACCTCTAGTCCTGTTCTTGATCCAATGCACAGACAAGGTATGTTTATTATACTCTTCATGACTGTTCAGGAATAGCCAATTTGTGGGGCAGATGGAGTATTAAAGGAAGGACTATAATAAATCCAGGTACTTGGTGTTATGAAGGCTTGGTCGGTGCACATATCGTGTTTTTGGGATTATGCTTCTTGGCAGCTATCTAGTATTGGGTCCGTGGGAATTTAGAAATATCTCGTGATGAGCGTACAAGAAAACCTTCTTTAGATTCGTCAAATTCCTTGATTCAATATTAAGAGATAGGTAGATGTTACAAATGATTAATTAATCTCTTTTTCTACCTCTGGGGTCTCCTGGAATGCCCATGTCCGGCGAGTATATAGAAAGTTTGATCTACATTGGACCTCACCTGAATTGCTTTATCTTATCCTCTTGTGAAGAGGTTTGGCTTTGAAGTGGTAGCATGTTTAGTCTGTTAATTATTGCTTATGGATTTGAACAATGGCAGATATGTTGTCAATTCTTTCGGAAGGCTCTCCATTGCATCGACACAAAGAATACTTCCCTGATTTCTTGGCCTGATAAATGCAAACTTGGTTTCTGTCTTTTCTAACATACAGTGACAGATGGCAGCTTGCACTTTGAGGTCCATTGCAAGTTGTTTTCATTGCCTCACCACATCGATTGCACACCGTGCCGGATCCATCATGGTGCTGTTTCATCATGGCCATCTACATTTTCATCCTTCCGTGTTTGTTGGGGTCACACACGAAGTTCTCAAAAAGACATCAAATTACAAGCTCAGAGAGTTTTGTTAAATATTGGTCCAGCTAAGTATGCTACTGTCACTTCCGTTTACATAAAGCAATTGCACAAAATCCTCTAAAATGGGAGAGGGCCGAAATGACTAATCGTATGGCAGTGCATTCTGATCTAAATTCATGCATAGAATGCAATCATCCCAATGAGACACACTCATGTGGATTCAGTTGGTTGTTGATAAAGATGACAGATAATCAGTGATGAGAAGCTAAACCCCAGTCGAATTAGTAGAAATGTCCCGCCGAAATTTATGACAGAAATTGGGAACGGTGGCAATCTCTAGCAGGAATTATCATTTAAACAAAGAAGAGGATCTTATTGCTATCGTCACTGCTCATATTCGTAGCCATCAGAATCATGAGACAAATCCTTGGGATTCTTACAGACAACAATCACTTCCTCACATCGATTTTCATTACCGGACAGGACTTATTCTCAAGGACGAAGCTCGTTGCACTTCACTTCTTGTAGATTTTGATGTCTCTCCACCTCGATTCCATGTAGTAGCTTATGTTGGCTGGCGCCCCATACACTCCACATTTGAAATACAGATCCCCGGGCCCTTTGTCAGCCACCTGGAACACTTGCTTCCCGTCGAGAAACACAGTCACTTTCCCTCCATCCACGTCGTGGATTATGTTGAGCCTGAACCACCTGTCATAGAGGCCGGTGGCGATAAGGTTCCCGCTGTAGTACCGCATGTCCCCGTCGTCGATCCTCAGTATGAGGGTAGTAGCTCCGTGAGCTGCACCGTGTATCTGGGCTATCGTAGCGCCGGATGTCCCATTGGGCACGAAACCATGCCCTTCAAATTGCCAGACTCCGGACGAGTAGTCTAGACCCTGCCAAATGTGTAACCTTTGAGCTTACAAAGATGAGGTACAAAATCGAGTAGGAACGGGAGAAATTGAGACAGCAAAAAATAAAAAGGATTTGGCTATTTCTTTCGTCAGTTTCTTGTTTAATCAATCGCCACTATAATGATAATTCATAGGGGGTTTGAGAATTACTTTGATCCGAACTTCTGTGCGTGGTTGAGTGTGACTGCTTGGATCGTGCGGCTTGTCATCGGCATAGACCCACAATTTGCGCACTCCGTCCACGAAGCTGTAGCGCTCGTCCAGAGGAATGTCATATGGCTTTTGCAGCTTGAAATTTGCTTCCGTCAACGGTACCTCAGTGAAACCATCTGTAGGATCAGCAGAACAGAACGGATTGGATTTCGGATTATGACTTGAGACCAGGATGACAAAGAACAACAGTACATGACTAAAAGTAATGTCCATTTTTGTTTGTTGTATGTCTGAGAAGTTGTTGAGGAATTAATGAAGGCAAAGCTTCTATATGTAGGGACTGCATAAACAAAGCAGGAACCAGACATAATTTTCAAATCCTAATACAACAAACCTTAGGTCTTCTTTCCTAGTACAGACATGCTCGTCTCTTTGACCATTGGAATGACCTTGTCTCATGTATACATCCTCATGTGTTAATATAAGCGATTCCAAGTTTCTGAGAGACTGTGCGACCGTCCAATTAGTCTATTCAACAGGGTCTATTATTAGTTTTAGTCTATAAATTATGGTTTATGGAATCTAGTATTGCAGATATTCGTTGATTCTTTCAAAAGATAGCTGTTCTTGCACACCACTCATTGACGATACTTCCCTGTCTATGGCCTAATATACGCAAACTTAAATTCTCTCTTTTAACAGGCAATGACGGCCAAAAATATCGTGCCGTCTATGGACTTTGAGGTCTATTGCCAGTTGTTTTCATTGCCTCACCATATCGATTTCACACCATGCAGAATACTTCATGTTGCCGTTTCATCATGGTTATCTTCATCATTTTCATCCAGCTGTGTTTGTGGGAATTAAACACAAAAGTTCATTGAAGTACGGCAAATACAAGATCGAAGAGCTGTGTTGATTTTTCGTACAGCTAAGTATGCTACTTTCAGTTTTTTTTTTTTTTTTGATTAGTTAAGGATTATATTGACTTTACCAAGTAAGGATGTACAAGGCTAAAGAACCCGGCACCACAAAAACTTGCACTCAAAAGTGTTAAGGAAACACTTATAAGTGGAAGGGTACCAAGCTTACAAGAGATACAAAAGCACAAAGCCCATGAAAGGGGCGAGAGAACTAAATTTACAAAGTAATAAAGATGATAGGGCTGATGCCCCAACTTCTTTGCAAGTGCCTATTTCTAGGAGAATCTTGTACCGGTCGGAGGATGAAAGTTTTGTCCTTCACCATTTTGATCAACTTCATCTTCATGGCCGGCATAGCCATATCTTCAAATATGTTGTTTCTTTCCTTCCAAATAATGTGACAAAGTGCTCTTAATGAAAACCTAGACATGCTTTGATGAAAGCATTTCCCGGATATGGAATTTCTCGCCCAAGTGAGTGTTTGAGCCCAAGGTAAGCATCGGCTCAGAAGATTACAATTACTCGCCTAGAAATGCGCTAGCTGTTTCGTGATAACTGATAAGGCACCCAAAGAAAAGATGATCTATGGAGTCTGGTCGACGATTACAAAAACCACAATTCGCTTCTGAAATTCTAAGGCAAAATGATAGGAATACCTAGGTAGGCAATCTATTATGTGTGATGAGCCAGAGGTGGAATTGGTGCCTCAGCAAGAGAATCATGTCCCAAATAAAAGAGTGCCACGTAACCACTAAGCATCGAGGCCGAATAATGTTCCAAGCCGAGGCCGTGGAGTATAATCTTGAAGAATGTCCAAGCCAAGAGAAGCGATCTATTGCATCCCTAAGTCGAGGCAACTGTTCCCCTCATGCCGCCAATCTATCATATAAAGGAGAGGGATGGTTTGCCAAGCAGAGCTCGGCCACAGTAGTTGCTCTAGAGAAACCCAACTGATATATCTCTTTGTTCTTGAAAAAAGTGTTGAGAAGTCCTCTGGGGTGCTAAGAATTGAACTAGAGTGTTACCGATTTTCCAATGCCAATGGTCCATCAGAATAATGATCTAAATTCCCATCGGAGATCCAAGATCTTCCTTCATGCCCATGAGTAAGAAGTTGGTCTTTTAGTTTCCCAAAAGCTCTTATGTTTTAAAAATATCGAGTGGACCCATTTGCGCCAAAGAGATTCTTTATCCATAAAGAGGATCCATTTGTGTTCGGCCATCACCACCTTGTTGCTTTCTCTAAGCCGACGAATACCCAGACCACATTCCTCCTTAAAGGGACAAACATTAGACCAGGCTACCTTAGCACTACCCGTAATCTAGTTCAAGACCCTTCCATGAGAATTGTCTAAGCATTTTTTCAATGCTTTTCAGGACCGAAGCAGGTAATATAAATATCATAGCCCAATAAACTTGGATTAGAGTGTAGGACTGACCTCATCAACTGTAGACGCCTGCAAAAGATAGAAATCGTTGCGTCCACGACTGAGCTATACCCGTAATGGTATTCACCAATGATATGTAGTCCGCCTTTCAAAGCCTTGAAGAGATTACACCGAGACACCAAGTAGCGAAAAGGCAGATCACCAATGTGGAAGCCAAGCAGTTCCAAGATTGATGATCGTAGAGTCGAAGAACCCCTGATATAAGAACCTCGCTCTTACTAAAAGGCAGATCACTGCTACTTTCAGTTTTGTTTATGTCAAATGATTGCACAAAATCCTCTATAACGGGAGAAGGCCAAAATGAATGACCGTAATTCGCTGAATTACGCTCTTCGTTTATGCGGAGAATCCAGTGATCTCAGGGAGACACACTTGGGATTGCTCTTGTTCAGTAAGACGATCAGGCCTATTAATTTGTCTCCTTGTGCTAGTCAAGGTGCCATTAGAATTTGGCTCTTTATACTTGATAAACTCAGTCCTAGATTCCAAAAGATTTACAGCTTAACAGTCAGCATGTCTGAATCGGACATGTCAGATAACTAAGGGCATGCAGAATGTAAATGAAGGGGGACCTTGAATGTTATTCACATATAAACTGAGTGGTAAGTTAGATCAATCTCGAGTGATCCCATCACTATCCATTCTGGCTGATCTACAAGAAGCATATGAAAAATAATAGTTGCAGCATCAATGACATAACGCATGAGCATGGACATGACCTTCTGACATATCTCTCGGCTCAGTGTCTCCGATTTTCACTTTGCTTTGAAGCATCAACCCGCTTGATTCATCAGTTTATATTATAAAACCTATCTAAAACCATCAGAAAAAGGAGATTTAGCATGGAAAGATTGTGCCAATTATTCTTTGGATAAACGAGATAAGGAATGAGGGTGCTAATAAATTTGTGTTCAAGTTGATCAATAAATGCGTAGCGGCTCACCAACGGAGCTGGCGTCACATATGCAGAGACTAAAAAAGCTTCGAATAAATCATCATTGAAAGCTACATTTAGCCAACAAATCCTGTTGATTGGCATGTCTTTTCCTCATTCGACTTGTTTAAGTCACCAACTACTAACTGTGTATCCAGTCCAAGCTTCATACCCTGAACTGACCTGTATTTCTAGAACTTTTCTGCAATAAGCTGAACTTCGCAGGTTCCTTGTTCTGAATGTCATAGCCTTAATTACTTCACATGACATGGAAGCTTTGAATGCAACGTCCTAAAGTTCTCTATCTGGCAAAAAGATTTTGGTTTATTAATTATTTCGAGGAATTAATTCTAAGCCAAGCGCTTAATGGGCAAAACAGAACAACCAGCTAGCAAATAAAAAGATGAGTTTTGTTTTGCACAATGGAGTACTGAGAGTCAATCTTGGGAACACTTGAACTTCTGGTTATTCAATGTGACCCTTTTGCCTTGCCAGCCAAATTGCCATTTATTGACTCTCTAAGAGCACTTCTTGTATATTTTGATGTCCTTCCACCTCGATTCCATGTAATAGCTCACGTTCGGGGGTGCGGCGTACACTCCACACTTGAAGTACAAGTCGCCGGGGCCACGATCCCACGTCACAAATTTTCGAGTCCCATCGAGATAAACCTCCACGATGCCTTGATCCCTGTCGTGGATCACATTCACCCTGAACCACCTGTCATAAAGATTGGTCGCGATCAGATCACGAAGGTAGTATCTTACATCACCTTCGTACATCCTCAGTATCAGAGTAGTTGCGTGCCCCATGCCGCCATGGATCTGCACTATGATGGCTCCAGAAGTCCCATTCGGCACGAAACCATAGCCCTCAAATTGCCACACCCCAGATGAGTAGTCCAGCCCCTGTGAGAAATTACATTAGGGTCAAGTGGATGATGACGTGAATCCTTTAATCAATGTGAAGCCAGACTGACTCAAACTACGAACACCATTATGCATGTATGCTCACTGGAAAAGTTAAAATTCAAGATTCATAAATGGAGGGATTCCGAGAGTACTCTTATGCGAATTTCCGTCCGTGGCATGGTCTTACTATCTGGTTTGTGCGGTTTGTCGTCAGCATAGACCCAAAGCCTCCTAATTCCGTCTGTAAAACTATACCTCTCCTCCAACGGCTTGTCGTACGGTTTCTGTATCTCGAAGTTCCACTCTGTCAGCGGCACGACGGTGAACCCATCAATGGGGTCGGCGTAGATGCAAACTATTTCAATGTTGTAAACAAGGACAAGGCACAGGATCAGATGTGAAGAGCGCATCTTCTTCGGTTATTGATCGTGTGAATTTACGAGGAAAAGTGGAGCTATGTAGTGCTAGGGATCATCATGCGCATGAATCAGAGAAAGTAAAAATCAAGCCTAGAACCTTTTGGGACCAGTGTCAGTGTCTTCTTCCTTCAATTAAAAAGCTTATATGTAGCACCTAACACTAAGAAGAGGTCAAATGCTCGGTACAGATTGAAGCCTTAGTTCGACCGTCGATTATTGAGGATGACGAAGCTTGCTGTGTCACTCAATTAAATTATGTGCAGAAAGCACCAAACTTTGCTGATTAAAACTGATGAAGAGTAAAAAATATATTGTATTGTCTTGAAAGTCACAAAATACAAGAATACAATATATATGTGTGCAACCCTATCACGGTAAATGACAAATCTACCCTCATCATATTTCCTAACACTCCCCCTCAAGTTGGGATGTAGATATCAAACAATCCCAACTTGTTACACAAAAATTTCACTCTATTCCCTCGTAAGGACTTGGTAAAGATATTTGCAAGTTGATCTTCCGTTCTTGTATGTTGAAGAGTGATTTCTCCCTTTTGAACATTTTCTCTTATAAAGTGACAATCCACCTCAATATGCTTTGTTCGCTCATGGAAGACAGGGTTATTTGTAATATGAATAGCTGCTTGATTGTCACAACATAATAGTGATGGTTCTGATGTTGCTAGCCCAATTTCTGACAATAACATCCTTAACCAGAGCAATTCACTTGTCACATTTGCCATCGCTCTATATTCTGCTTCAGCACTTGATCGAGAAACCACATCCTGTTTCTTGCTTTTCCATGCAACTAAGTTACCTCCAAGAAATACACAATAGCTTGATGTAGATCTCTTACTAGTGTGACATCCAGCCCAATCAGAATCAGAAAAACCTGTGATATTTAGATGACCATAGTTCTTGAAGATTAACCCTTTTCCAGGTGCCCCTTTTAAGTATTTAATAATCCGAAGCACAGCATCCCAATGAGTAGTTCGAGGGGAATTCATGAATTGGCTCACAGTACTAACAGCAAATGATATATCAGGTCTCGTGACAGTAAGATAATTCAATTTACCAACTATTCTCCGAAACTTTGCTGGGTTATGTAACAGTTCGCCAAGTTCTGCATCAAATTTCACACCTGGTTCCATAGGAGTATCAACCGGTTTTGCTCCAATAAGGCCAACCTCATCAAGAATATCAAGAACATATTTTCGTTGGGTCAAATTGATACCTGTATGTGAGTAGGCAACTTCAATACCTAGGAAATAGCGCAAACGTCCCAAATCCTTAGTGCTGAACTGTGTATGTAGAAACTGTTTGAGACGTTGAATACCATCTGAATCACTACCGATAATGATAATGTCATCCACATATACCACTAGAAGAATACAACCAACTGAGGAGATGGAACTGAATACTGAATGATCTACTTGGCATCGCTTTAGTCCAAACTTGATAACAGCATCACTAAACTTGCCAAACCACGCTCGAGGAGATTGCTTTAGTCCATACAAAGCTTTATGTAAGCGACAGACGAGATTCTCCCCCTGAGCAACAAACCCGGGTGGTTGCTCCATATACACTTCTTTAGCCAAATCACCATGGAGAAATGCATTTTTGACATCTAATTGATGAAGGAGCCAGCCAAAACGTGCTGCCAAAGAAATAAAGACACGAACAGAAGGCATTTTCGCAACAGGAGAGAATGTCTCGTCATAATCAATACCATATGTTTGAGTATACCCTTTGGCAGCCAACCGCGCCTTCAATCGATCGACAGTTCCATCAGGATGAACCTTAACAGTGAAGACCCAACGGCAGCCGACAGGTTGCTTAGCCGCAGGTAAGGGGGTGAGCTCCCAAGTGTGATTCTCAAGAAGGGCCTTCATTTCATCTTCCATGGCTTGTCGCTAGCCAGGATGGGCAAGAGCTTCAGCAACACTGCTCGGCACAGAAATAGAGGACAAGGACGAGATAAAAGTGGAGAAGGAAGGAGATAAATGATCATAAGAGACAAATTTTGAAAGAGGATGACGGGTACTAAAACAATCAGAAGAACCAGAGTAGAGTGTGTAACGATCCCTAGGACGTCCAACACAAGAACGCGTACCTTTGCGAGTAGCAATAGGTGGATCAGGATCGGAAGATGGCACAACAATTGATGGTGGAATAGAGGAATCAAGGATGGCCGTACATTTGTAGTCGGAGCTCTTCCTCGCCGATGGTAAGTACGCTCGGCAAATTGAAACCCTGTGGGCGATGCTTGAGGAATTGGGACAGGTGGAAGAGTCGGCAAGACACATTCAACGTCATGAGAAGACACTGTGGGGATCGATGGAGGAGTATAGTAGGGCTGATCTTCAAAAAAGGTCACATCGGCGGATACAATCACACGACGACTGCTAGGATTATAGCACTTATACCCCTTTTGAGTTCTAGAGTACCCAACAAAGACACATTTTTCAGCACGAGGAGCCAACTTATCAAGACCCGGAGTCAGAGAATGAACATAACAAACACAACCAAAAACACGTAGGGATAAAGCAAAAAGAGGACGAGTTGGGTGTAAAATAGAGAAAGGTGTCTCCCCCTGAAGAGTAGAGGTGGGAAGTCGATTAATTAGAAAACAAGCTGTAAGAACAGCATGACCCCAAAAGATTTTAGGTAAATGCTTGTGAAACATAAGACAACGAGCAACATCAAGAAGGTGACGATTTTTGCGTTCAGCGACACCGTTTTGTTGTGGTGTATGCGAACATGAAGTTTGATGAATAATGCCACGAGAAGTGAGAAAAGGTTGAAAACCGGAAGTAATAGCAAGATACTCTTTGGCATTATCGGATCGTAGAATTTTGACAGAACGATGATATTGATTCAACACCTCAAAATAAAAGTGGCGAAAGCAATGAAAAACCTCAATGCGATCTTTGATTAAGAACAACCAAGTCATTCTGGAAAAATCATCCACAAAGGTAACAAAATAACGAAAACCAGAAGTGTCGGAAACACGACACGGGCCCCATACATCAGAATGAACTAGTTCAAAGGGACTAGACACACGACTCTGAAAACGAGAAGGAAAAGAGGCTCTATGATGCTTTCCAAACTGACAGGCCTCACACTCAAAAGAACTCACAGACTCAGATTCAGGAAACAAGCTTCGAAAGTATGCGCGGTGGCGGATGACCAACACGACAATGTAGCTGATACACATCAGTCGACGAGTGCTTCATAACTGTGGCTGCCATCACCTCCTTATCCAGATAGTACAGGCCATTTGACTCATGTCCCCCACCAATCATCTGTCCAGTCTTCAGATCCTGAAAGACACAATGAGAGGCAAAAAAGGTAATGGAACAATTTAGTTCCTTAGTCAAGGAACTAACAGAAAGCAAATTATATGGAGATTTAAGATGAAGCACAGATGATAAAGAAAGTGAAGAACTCAAATGGACATCTCCAATACTAGTAACTTGAGAAGTGGAACCATCAGCTAAAGTAACAGAGTTGGACACTCCAGAAGACATGGGATATGACGAAGACAACAACTGAGAGTTACCAGTGATATGATGAGTAGCGCCTGAATCTATAACCCAAGAGTTTGACAAAGGAGAAAATAAACAGGATGAACTACCTTGGGAGATATGTGCAAGAGTAGCAGTGGGAGCTGAAGTTCCTGTCACCTGTTTGGTGCGAAGCCAAGCCTCATATTCAGCACGTGTCAGAGTAACTGAATCCTTTGCACTTGGCACAGTAGGAAGGTCTGAAGGAGCTGTTAAGGAAGAATCTGCCACATCAGCATATGCCGCAAGAGGTGGCCGTAGCTCTGGATGAAGCATGTAGCAGTAAGCTTCTGTATGACCTGTCTTCCGACAATGATTACAATAGCGAGAGCCACGGCTACCAATATATCTGTCACGACCACCGCGATTTCCACTCGGAATAAATCCATGTCCTGGACCTCGATAACCACGACCACTAACTCCACGTCCACGAGATCCATGAGAAAGCATAGCACTTGTCTCTAAAGTTGTAGTGGAAATCTTAGATGAAGGTGTTGAACGAAACGCTCGAGAGAAGACCTCATCAACTGTAGGAAGACAACTGTCGGATGTAATCTGCTGACGAAGAGAAGAGTATTCGGATCCAAGTGCTTTAAGAAATAAGATGACTCGAAGGTCTTCCTGGCGCTTGACTAAGACATTAGGATCAGTAGAAGCTGGGAGATAAGTATCTAGCTGGCGGCAAAGTGTAGTAAAACGGGCATAAAACTCAGATAGAGACTGATCCCCACGCTGAAGATCAAACAAAGTCTCCCATGTGTCACACACTCGTGTCATATTATTCTGACCTGAATAAAGTAAAGCACATTTCTCCCAAACTTCCTTAGCAGAGTTACATTGAATAAAGTGAGGACTAATCCTAGGATCCATACTATTCCACAACAACGTACGAATCATGGCATCTCCTGCAATCCAATCATCAAGCTTACTTGCATCCGAGGGAATGTCCTTCTTAAGATAATCAAGTTGTCTAGTGGCAGTAAGATAAACCTCAACAGCTTTAGACCATGATGGATAATTAGTTCCATCCAACTTAACAGATGTCAATTGAAAATGAGTCGAACTAGACCCAGAAAAGAATGCCATCAGTATAAACCCCTCTGTAGTCTAATAAACAGACCAATCCAACAAGTTGAATCCAATAAACAATACCTCAATAATCAAGCCTGCAGCTCCTCTTAATCAAGCACACAATAGTAAACACAAATGGAGCCCAATCGATACATGACAGAATCAAGAGACCTTACAGAAGGTCCATGAAGCCAGACTTGCGATAGCAACCAATCAATAAGGACACTAGACAACATCTTCACGAACTGCAGTAAGACATATCTTTTTTTTTTTTTAGGGTTGAAACCCTAGCTCGTTCGTTCTGTTTGAGAATGCTCCAAGGTCTTCAGCAACAGCGGCGACGGGCGACCATCTGAACAAGCACGGCAGGGCTTGAACGGCGATGGAGCACCGAAACAAACGGTGAGGGAGGCAGCAGCGGCGGTTAAAACCGCGGAAGCGGTGGCTATGGCGGCGGCGAAGGAGCTCCTGCAACAACGACGGACGGCTGTGACGGTGGAGAGCTCCTGCAAGGCAGCGATGGAGAAGCAGCCGCACGGGTTCCTGCGACGGCGGCGTGGAGGAGGCGACGACGGCAGCGACGACGAAGCAGCCGCACGAGGTGGACGAGGTCCAAGCCGCCGCTCCCCGCAGATCTACACCTTCAAAATCCCTGTTTGTCTCGCTATGAACGAAACAGCAGGGAAGGGAACGGCGGTGAACAGAGAAGGAGAACGGCGGCGGCGAACGGCGGTGGGTATCGCCGGCGAGCGGCGGCGAAGGGCGGCGATGGCCGGTGGTAGGGTCTACCCCGGCTCTGATACCATGATGGAGAGTAAAAAATATATTGTATTGTCTTGAAAGTCACAAAATACAAGAATACAATATATATGTGTGCAACCCTATCACGGTAAATGACAAATCTACCCTCATCATATTTCCTAACAAAAACTAAAACTTCCTTCCTGGATTCAAGGACGTGTCCTCCTTTGCGTTTTTTATCAGGTTGGAATCAAACAAAACCAAGGAGGGAACAGAAAAATCGAGACAGAATAAAATGGAAAAGATTCCACTAATTCGACCAGTTTCTCGTTCAATAAATTGCTTCCGCAACGATGAACCGTCTTTGATCCAAACTTCGGTGCGTGCTTGAGTGTGACTGCTTGGGTCATGGGGCTTGTCGTCAGCGTAGACCCACAACTCCCTGTCCACGAAGATGTAGCGCTCCTCCAGTGGAATGTCGAAAGGCTTTGCAGCTCAGATATTTGCATCTGCAAACGGCAACTTAATGAAACCATCCGAAGGATCACCAGAACAGAACAGATTGTATTTCGGATTATGACTCGGTACCAGGACGAGAACGAACAAACAGTACGTGGCTAAAAGGAATCTCCATTTTTGGTTTCTTGTCTGTCCTTGAGAAGGAGCTAGTGAAGGCAAAGCTTCTATATGGAGGGATGACGTAAACAAGGAGGGAACCAGACATGATTTTCTAAGAGCAACACAACAGAGCATATTCTTTGGTCTTCTTTCCTTGGACAGACATGCTTGTCCTTTTGACAACTTGAACGACCTTGTCTCATCCAAGTAATCTCGTAGTGATTCCTAGTTCGATTCCTAGTTCGACGGTTGATAATTGAGGATGACAAAGTTTGCTGTGTGACCCAACCAAATTATGTGCTGAAAGCGCCAAATATTTGTTGAATAAAGGACTTCCTTCTTGGATTCAATGGCCACGTCCTCCTTTTCGTGTTTTTATCAGATTGGAATCAAATATTAGTGACGGCATGAAGACTCTTATGCTTATGTTGAATCAAATATTTGGAGAGGATAGAGCTTTGTTTCTTATCGTATCATCTCATCTTATCTGTAGCTTTCTTCTTTTTCTTATTTTAAAATTGAGATGTGGATTATGTTATTTGCATTTCATGAAGAGATCTGTCTCATTGAAGCTCAATTTGTTAATTGGAGATCTCAATCTTTGTAATGTATCCGATCTTATTAACAAGTGCATTAATAGTTAATAGTACTAACTAAGACCACCACGAATAATTCACATATGGCTTTGCTAGCATAATAATTTTTGAGATATTGAGAGAATAGCAGCATGTTGTGAATCACAAATTCTTAAAAGAGTGAACCTCGCAATAATTTTTAATTATTTCGTATATATTTTTGTGGCTTGGAATAAGCTGTTGATTTTACGGTGCATTTTACAGCCACACTAAGAATAGACAAGACAATTTGGACTCTTCTGCCAGAACAGCAAGTAAAGAATCAAGCCAATCCAGTGAAACCCCATTCAAGACAAGCCCGATTGATCGCATAAAATTTACAAGCACCAAAGCCTTTAACAATTAATCTAACCGACCATATGTCGATGTATCAACAACCATGAACTTTCGTTCATTCTGTGCCAATAGCCAGAAATTAATCTTAGGTTGATCTTCACTTGTCATTTCCTTTATAACCAGATCCTTGGCCCGTTTCATTGTTGCAAGACCCCATTACAAGTGCTCTTTGAGCCCGTTTCAAGGTGTTAATTTTACCGTGGATTAAGGAAAATCACTTAAACATATCTCTCAATATGTTGACGTTGTCAAAACATAAATAATGACCTTTAACAAGTGCCTTAGGGGCACACTTTACCATTCTCCTTCTACATCAAGTGAAAGAGGAGGCATTTATCTGCAGAAGTAATTAATGGCGCATTTTACAGCCAAACTAAGAATAGACAAGACAATTGGGACTCTTCTGCCAGAACAGCAAGTAACGAAGTAAGCCAATCCAGTCAAACCCCATTGAAGACAAGCCCGATTGATTGCATAAAATGTTACAGGCACCAAAGCCTCAATCGATCTAACCGACCCTATGTCAATGTATCAACAACCATGAACTTTCGTTCATTCTGAGCGAATAGCCAGAAATTAATCTTAGGATGATCTTCACTGTCATTTCCTTTATAATCAGATCCCTGGCCCGCTTCATTGTTGCAAGACCCCATTACAAGTGCTCTTTGAGCTCGTCCGCTCGCTCCTAAAATGCGATGTCCCTCTTCTTGAGCTCGTTCCCTAATGGCTCGAAAGTGTTTTCCTCCCTTCTCGTCAAACATAAATATAATGAACCATGGCTCTGTTATGCTTGATCTCATCGCCAACTCACGATGCCTAATCCTATCGAAGTCTCTATCCCAGATGTACGTCCCTTTAGCCGCAATATTCAATTGTTCTCACCCGAGTCCGTGCAGACCCGGATAAGTCGGACGTCTTCCTCTTCAGGCGCTTCGACTGGAAGCTGAAAATGGCCAGCCGCGTAAGCTTGACCCCATAAGCTGAAAATGAGGAGGCCAGCGTATATTCGAGACCGCGGCAATTTCATCAAAGTACCTCGGTGTAAGAAGCTTGACCTTATGTTGCTTCAATAGAAAAGTTGATTCATGGAGAGACCATCAATTTTGCTCGCCAAGTTCATCCATAACAGGAGATGGTCTCTATGAAGAGGGCACTTGATGTGAGCATTTGCAAGAAATTGTCCTTTATCATACAAATCGATGAATGATTTAGTTCGAAATGTGTTATGGTACTCTTCATTGATGTCTAAGCTGTCCCGAGCGTCCTTCAGTTCTTTATCTGAAGCGTATGCAAAATGCATTGAAAGGTCTGCATCACCAGGAAGCCATAATAAAAATGTGTCGTGATATTTGATCAGCTCCACCATTCATTCATGCTTATAGTTCTAGCTAAAGAAGTAAGCAATGGCTATATCATGTTGCTATAGACGAGGCAAGATTTGATTAATTCCATCAAACACGAGCTCATGGGTTGGCTATCATGCAGACTTGTTCTAATAGATTAGGAAAATCACATCTCAAAAAATGGAGCGAACCATCAAAGACCACAAGTTACTGGACTGATTTTTTGTTGATGGGCTTCGACCCAATCTCTTTGGTGGAAACACAAGGATGGTGGCGAACCTAAGCTTAGAGAGGTAACTCCACTTCTTAAAATCAACCATTTTCAGCCCTTGCATGAATTTTAAATCATCAAAAGTGAGCATAAGTTTAAAGGCACGCGCATCGTATAACTTATCGAAGAAGACATACCTCCACTAATTCATTGTTCTACGAAACTTTGCGCACGTCGCTCTAGCTCTCCTAAGGATCAAAATTGACATCATTTGTTGTATTCGAGTTTGGAACAATTATAATTCCCTATATAGAGAAATCTTCAAAAAAGAAAAAGAATAAAGAAACGTGCAATGGAAATTAAACAAAAAAAAAAATGAAGCTTGGCCGACTTCCTAAGCCGTCAGACAGAGGGAATGAAGGTTGCCTTATAAAGGGTCTATTTGCCTTGTACCATACGTTAATCCTAGACTTGCTCTTGTCTCCCTCGTAAGCATTATAGACCACCAATTCTGGCGAAAGCTTTTCTTCGTTGTTCGTCCTTTTGGGCAATAATGGCCCTTTTAAACTTTTAGTTCTTTCTTTCTTTCTTTCTTTCTTTCCTTTTTGTTTTGTTCTCTTTTGTGCATTTGGGCAGCCGCCATATGTGGGTAGTATCTGTGTGGGCATTGAATAAACCAGCAGATTGAGTTTATTTTGAACAAGGAGTACTACATTGAAATTAAGTCATTCTGTATTCATTTTCATAATTTGTTTATGGAAAATGAAAAGGTTACTCTTTTCTTTTTTTCGTATATCTCCACAAACAAGCCTTAAATTTAAATGATAAGCCTCTACCTTTTTTTTTAGGAAATCTTAAGAGTGGCAAAATGTGCGTAAAATCTCTCCAACTATTACCAAGAGTATGAATTTATTCGTCGCGATAATTATTGGTGTGCTTAGAATGATATGATTAATACTTTGAAAGAATTACACTTGTGTTCATTGCGTCTGTTTCTCTCTTTCGGGATAGTATTTGAGCTTCTTAGATATTATTTGAGTAAAATTACACTTGTGTTCATCAAAGTTTATCACATTTTGTAGTCAAATCACTAAATTTTGATTTCAATAACTAAATACATTGAACCTTCATGTCTCTACATTTCGATGCATTTTAGGAAAAAACCGATCAATTCTGGACAAAATAGTCAAGGTGAAAATGACATTACTTCTATAAAAAGTGGCCATGTGCCCACCCGATAGAAACTTATTAGAAAATCGATGGCGTCCAGACCAAAGTGCATAGAAAAATTGAAATCTAGTGAAATTAGCGATTGAAATAAAAATTCAAAGATCTAATAGTAAATCCACTAAGATCTATTAAAGAAGAGATTTGCCCAATTTTCGAGCTACACAACAGAATAAGCAGAGCAGTGAATTCTTTACCAAGGAAGGGAGAGCAAAAAAGGGCTGGCACTTTCTCTTTTGGGCTTCCCAAAGCAACATTTGGTACTATCCCCTTTTGTCCTCTTCTTTCAACCCCTATTATTTCTGTCCTTCTCTTCTTCGGTAAAAAATAATGTTTGTTTGGCCCACATCGAAATTCACAGCATGTCGAAATTAAGGCTGTCACGGTTTCGCTAGCGGCCACCCTCAACGTTCAATATCTCCCCTCCTTTCCATGAAAGTGAAGCCTGTCCTTGAAGGCAATGTGGCTCGCCCCTTGAGGATTTATAGTATAATGGCTAGGCTCGTGAAGGTTCTATCCACGAGGATTTTAGGTCCACGCATGACCTTGACCCCCCACATTAAATAATGGACCTGTTGTTTGTTCTCAATCGATGTGATCTGCTTGGAGGATCTTGCCAATTTGCATCATGATTTAAATGGGGAGGGAAGTACATGTAGGTTGGCTCTTTGGTGTGTATGTATATGGCTCTAAGTACCTAGATTATCTTGATCCAAACCCTGACCTATTCTCTACTCATCTTCACCACATGTTCATGGCAATTATGATGTGGTGCGCACACTCATCTCGATCTACCTTATGTTCCTTAGCGAAAGTGATGTGAGAAAATTAATGGACTCATTTTTTTTTTACTCATTGATGGTCACTACTCGTCACAATCCTCCTCTTGCTCGTCGGTTCAGAGGATTGTGGCGCTTGGTAATAGAACCGGTAAAAGGCAATGTTGACCTAGCCGAATTAATCGGATGCGGTAAATTGCTATAGATGTAATTTGATTTAGGGATTTGAAAAAATGGAAAGCAGGTGCTATAGGAAGAAATTTCATAACATCCGAGCATCATTTTTACATAGTATTCGGATTAATTAAATTATCTTAGTTGAACAATTTACCTAGTCGAATAACAAATCACTAGCCTCTCTAGAAGATGATTTCAAGGTATTGCCTAGAGGCTATTGAAATACCTTACAAATATAAAAACTTGATTAAAATCATACCAAAGCAGAATTTATAAGGGGAAAAAAATCATCTTAGACAAGTCCATTAGGGCTCATGGACCTAACCTAATCCAAGCCAAACCAGGATTACAACCTAACAACCTGTGCTCCAGCATAATCCCAGTCATGTCAACCGGCTCGGCGGCCGCCATTACCTCAAAATCTTGAACTGGAAATCTTCGGACATCTCAACAAATTACGCGGACATGTCTCAGACTTACTCCTCTCCATTATTAAACATGCATGATACCATCGGTCCATAATCGTTTCATCCTAACTCCACTGTTCAATTATCACCTACAAATGTACATGCCCTGGAGTGAAGCCTCCTCATCAGTGGGCAAACTGCATTGACAGTGCCTCCAGTCTCTGTCCCCATCAAATTCCCCCAAAGATTCTAATCCGCAAAACAAACCAAAAAAAGACAAGAAAATGCAGACAAAGAAGGTAAAATCAAGGCTAACTAAGAAGGCAAAGCGACATGATGCTCATAGATGAAACAAAAACAGAGAATCAAGTGTCTCTGTTTCCGATTGTTTCCGACCAAAATCGAAAACATATCTCAGTGATAGCCGTTAAGAAATCAAATGGCCCATCTGCCCGTGCTCTCGTGCCTTTTTCCGAAGAGCGGTGGTCGCTTGTGTTAATGTTTATTCACGTGCAAGGCCTTGTCTGTGTCTCAGGTGCATAAAAAACAAAAGGCAAAGGAATATTTTCCTCTGTTATCTCCCAAGCTCTATTTATTTTTATTTAAACTGAATTTAGTGTATCGATAATTAAAATAAACAAGAAAAAAAGGGGGAAACTTTACACGGCATAATTACACAATTATACAAAAGCAACTGTAGTAATTATGGAATACAGAAAGGTTGTGAGGATTCCTAAGAGTAAAGTAAGGTGGTAGCATGCATTTTCCACCTCCCAAGAATTTACAAAGTTATCTTTTTTTTTTCTTTAAGCATTGAGATTGAAGATGTTGCAGGTTGATAATACGCTAATCATATTGGAATAATTAGCGTAATTCACCTCCCCCCATCCTTATTCTAATCTTGATTATCTAACTCTGAAATCTCTAGGTGGAATTTCTCTTTTTTCCATTATTTATGTGTTTGCTTTTTGCAATAACGAGAACACCCACCGTCCCCAACACCCATTTGCCTGTCATCCATTCAAAGCTCTTCCCGTTAAAAGCTTAGCACTTCTGACGTTTCCTGCACACTCTCTTTTCTCTCCTTGGACGCACAGTGAAAAGAAAAGTTGGTGAAAAAAAAGAAAAGAAGAAAAAGAAAAGGTTGCCAGAGATAAATAAAGCTTGCTGTTAATCCCGCTCTTCCTCTTCCATCGTTCTCTCAGTCTTGGCTCACACGACAGAATACAACAACAGCAACAACTGTTTGGTGTTCACGATGAAGATCACAATGCTCATCGCGTTGCTGTGCTTCTCCTCTGTTTTCTCTCTTGTTTGCAAAGTGGGTCACTGTTCAACCGTGCTTGTGGATGGAGTTTCAGAGTGGAAGAACCCGACTGTTCGCGTTGGAGATACCGTCAGTGAGTATTTTCCTTTTCTTTTCCTTTCGTTCTTTTTTCTTTTCTTTTTTTTTTTTCCAAAAAGAAGAGATCTTGCGAATGAACTCTCTGTTCAGTTTCAGATTTCAAGAACTCAACATTGAGCTAACATTCCCCTGTTCTCTGTGTCATCTCTCAGTTTTCAAACACAAGTATCAATACGACCTCTACATTTTCCAGAATCAACGAGCCTTCACTCTCTGCGACTTCACTCAAGCCACTCTTCTTACCAAGCCGGGCTCCGACACATTCACGGTATGCTCTCTCTCTCTCTCTCTCTCTCTCTCTCTCTCTCTCTCTGTTTGTCTGTGCACTGTTGGGTTCGCTACTTTTCTGTTTCTAAATAAACACAATTATCAACTTGTAATTAGCTTGGATTTCGCAAAAGCTGCTAAAAGCTTGGAGCTTTACTATGTTTATTATGTTACGAAGAAGCTCACAAGCTGATATGGACTTTCTCTTCTAACAAACCCAATATTAAAGGAAAGGAAGTGTTACCATCAATAGGGTAATTTTTTGAATCTGGAGAAGTATTGGCAAAATGAATCATTTTCACTTTTTTCTCTGACCATCTCTTTCAATGCTAATCTAGTGGCATCCATCACGGCCTGGCTATTTCTACTTCACCTTCAACAATGGCTCTCTCAATGCATGCCAAGACACCCAAAAGTTTCCAGTTAAGGTCTCTTCCGAGTCACCGCCACCATCCCCAGAGAATCCAACCATGCCGCCAGAATCACCCTCAATGCTGGCCCCGGCCCCGGTCCCGACCACTGGAGGGATAGTGTCGTCATCCCCGGTGTTTCCTTGGCCATACCGTCCTCACGAGCAGCTCTCGCCGGGGCCTGCCCCTGGAGCGAGCTTGTCGCCAGACAAAGGGGGGATACCGTTTATTAATAGCAATCCTGCAGTTCCTCTGCCTACTGGAGAAGTGGACTCTGCCACAATAAGACCCCTGCCTACCTCAGATCACGGAAAACAGGTAAAAGACTAGTTTGATTCATGGATGCGATTATTTACATGAAGACTAATTCCTGAATGACTATTAAAGTGGTTATATTGAATGATTGAATCATGTCAGAGTGCATTTCAATGGACCAATGGTGCATATAGTGTTTCTTAGTGTTTATTCTGTTGGGTGTGGTGTTGAAAGGAATCCACATTACTGATTACAGGTCTCAAGAGGTGACCAATTATAGGACCTTTTAAGTAGCGTGCAGCTTCTGTGATCTTTAGCGCTTTAATCGATACTCGATGTTCAGGATTGGCTCATGACTGATCCTGAGGAGCAATAGTCTGAAGTTCTGTTGACAAGTAGTTACGGTTTTGATGTGACCAAGTGTTTTAGGTTCTAAATCCAAATCGAACCACGCAACAGTCTGGGTGATTCCATCATCAGTTCTCGTGACTTTGTTCTAAGCATTTTGAGACGAATGATAGCTGAAAATCAGCTGTCATTTTGAAACGAGGAATTCATAACACTGGAGTGATAATCGATGATCATCGCTTCGCCTGCTTAACAATGTGCCACTATCATTGCTCTTTTGGTCGAATCCGTCATCTCTTACGCTTGCACTCCGAAATGGGGGGTAAAATCTCGTGAAGCCATAAGTCAATATTTACTCTTAACTTGGTCTTCGTGCTTGGACTTCAAAAGAAGATCTGAAAAGATAGAGGAGTTGTTGATTGGGGTCTCAATTACACATCCTTCTGTTTTTTTATTGCAGGAGGTGGTGGGGTTGCTTCAACTGCAAATGGCTCTGCTTTGTGCAATTTTCTTGATGCTGTGAACAGAAAAAAAGGAGGAAAAAAAAATTAGGAGGCTCCTACAGCTAGTGTGTAAAGAATGTGAGTAGGCTAATGAGTGGGAGGTTATTTGGGGTCCTTAAAGTAGCTTTAGAGATTATGATTAGACCATGTTATATGATGATGCTCCTTGCCTTGACCCTACTTTGGAATCATTGGCAAGCTTTGGCCTTTAGTTTTGCTCTGTAATCAATTGCTCCCTCTTCTCTTTTTTCAACTTTCTTCTTTGCCTTTATTTGCTTTCACCCAATTTCATCATTCTTCAATCTTTACCTGTGAAATCTATCGTCGCTCCAAGGCGTGATTCGGTTGGCTTGTCGTCTTGGCGGCATTTTTTTTTGTTGAAAAGCAATTCAGTGTTGGATATTTTCTAAGCAAACTTAAAAGCTGTAAAGAAGCTTAATAATTGTGGGATTTTTACTAGGTAAGAAAGGTCATTGATCTCAATGATGTTCTCTCTTTCTTGTGCGACGGCATTTGACTAGCTTTAGATGCATAAAAGCGATTAATATGACAAACAAGCACGGGAAAATCACCTCCATTAGATTAATTTTCACGAGAAGTGTGCGGTTAAGTATGTGCGACAAGGCACTTGCATCTGCTGCAATTTATGTTCAAATGCAAGTACTGGTGAACTTTGACAATTGATAGCACATTCAAATTCATCCTTTGTTCATGTGTTTTACATATCAAAGAAACTCACAACCTGCATTAATCTAGTCGGCATTCTCAATCTCAAAAATTTACATGAAGTCGGAAGAAAATCTCTCGGTCAGTCCAGATGAACAATCTATTGGTTGGACCAGAAACCAGAAGAAGGACTATTTGCGCCCTCAAGTCCTGCGATATACGAACATCTATTTGGAGATCTGATTCCCCAGCTTAGGCATCATAATTCGTGGTCGTCCGAAAAGTAAGGTAAGTTTTTCAAGGACCCATCATCTATACATCTTATATCAGACCGGACCCCTAACAAGAGAACCGGTGCTAAGAGCAAACTCTCAACATGGCACACTCATCTGCTATTTTCTATCGAACTCCACGACTGTTTTATTCTTCTAAACTCATGAGCACACTCATCTACAAGACCTGAATTTGGAGACTCTGGAATATCATTTTTCCAGAGCAGGCAACATAACGGATGTTGAGTTAAAGACTACAGTATCCTGGTGAATGAATTCGACATTTGAGTTTCCAGAATTTTGAAAAGCGGACCTTCGTAATTATCACACCATCAAGGCATGCTGGTTCCTGTTGCTTCATCTCGCCTTTGCATTAGTGCTGAGAGTTCGAGTTGGGCCGGTCAAGTTCTCAACCCAAGAATCGATCTATATAATGTTGATCCTCAATTTTTTGGATCAAGAACTAATCCTATTAAGGCTGGGACCAAGGTCCGAACCCATCTTGTGGGTTTGGTCTGATTTCAGAGTCAACCCAAGACCAATCGATTATTTTTTTGTTTCATTTTTATATTCACTAAAGGAATAAACATGTTTTTTTTTAAATTTTATATCAATCAATACTGTAATATTTAGCAACCAAGTTATGAACAGCAATACATATCAATATAAATCTGAGAAAAGATCATAACAAAAATCCTCATTTGTTAAAAGCAATAAATCAAAAAAAAAAATGAACACGTGAAAAATAATTAAACCATAAGAAGTTCAAAAAATGTAATATAACCGATGAGTTATATAAATTCATATCTTGTTCAATCTTAAATGACTACTTTTTAACTTTTGAACACCCAAAAATAAAATAAATAACACACATAATTAATATTTAACAAGAGTATTAAATTGATATTGTTTTTAACATAATTAATTGTTTACATCCATTCATATTTAATATGTAAACTTTATTTATTGATGGTAATAATCTTACCAATAAAACATTCCTTATTAAAAAAGTGAATATGTTCATTAAATATATAAATGAATTAACAAAATAAATGACAAATAGAGCAGAATCAAGACATGATTTAACATCTGCAAATATTGAATATTCAATACAAATCAAAAAGTCACATGAGTTTGAAACTCTTAGATCAAGTACAAAATTGGAAATTCACTAACTTAATTGCATTCTTGGGGTGAGAGCAGCGAAACAAGTGAGCTGCGTTTGTGAAGTGCACTAAGAAAGGTGAGCATTTTCACTAACTAAGTTACGCTCGTGAGACTAACGATAAGCAAGCGCATAGAGTGATGCGAGCGAAGATGATTTCTATTTTTTTTAGTTGAATTGGGGTTGGGTTAAATAAGTTTTCATTTTCTAATGTACATAGCGTATTTACATAAGAAAGAGCAGGGGCAAAGGAATTAAGATTCAAAATAGATAAAAGAAATATAATGTATTTTTATATATTATATACAAAAATATATAATACATACATGGTTGATTAGGGTTTGACCACCCCTAAAGTCTCGGGATTAAAAGTCTCGGGATTAAAGACCAACTCACATAGTATATGGTCTAAAAATCCCAAGACTAAGAACCGACTCGGTACATGGGTTGGGCCGTTCCAAGGTCAATGCTTGATAAATGCTCACTCCTAGTTTGCATGTGTAATCTGTCACATAAACAATATAGCTCAAAATTAACCAGTTTGTTTTGAAAACTCAGATCCAGAAAAAGAGCAGCCAAGATGTGTCCCCCTACGGTGTGTTTTCGGCTGAACCATCATCCGGGTCATGAGTCGGACTTATAGGTTCCACAGAATTTCAGGTGTACATACCGTATAAGATTGTGTTATCGTGTCGTGCCCCGGATTTTTTGAGTCCTGGAAGGGCTTGAAACTTTTCAGTAGTCTCCACCCACATAAATTCATGAATGTTCATCGTCAAAGAAAGCTGGAATACTGAGCTAACTGGCGATGGGAAACACAATCATGTTTCTAAAAACAGTGGGTATTTGTTCGTACATAAGTGCTTATCTCCATAACGATGGATCAAATCTCCAAAATGCATGCATTATCGGGCCAAAACGTCCAAAATTTGCTCCCTACCCTCTATTCCTATGCACCGCAGCTTAGGAATGCTCATAACCCAGGTCATCATGGGTCAAGACTCAGATTGAGTTTTATGTGCTCCCGTAATTACATATTTCTATCTGTACCGGACTTTACCAAAATAGCTTTTGTTTGGAGATTACTGACAGGAATTCGTAAAATTTCACGATCTGTTAACCGGGAAATACCATGAATCAATTTTTGGCAACTCGGCGCCGACATGCTAGCTTCTTTCTTGTTTTGTCGATATTAAAATTTCTAGGAATTCTTGCCTTTGGTGAAACCATAAGATCAACGATCTTATTCGCCAAATTGGAAAATCTTATATTTTCAGGATAATCTCGTGACGTACATAATGAACATTTTGAAAATCAAATACTTTTAAAAGATGTGTTCGAAGAGTGTTCTTGAGGCACCTATCAATGCCAGATCCGGACGGTGGGTCGCATCAAAATGCACTGCTGATTAATACAATTATGTTGGTGGGGCTACACTTCTGTGAGTCAATTTGAGGCGGGCATGGTGCTCGACCCCCCCTCCAATCTTTCGGACAGTATTCGTCCAGGTGGAGTCGGAATCGACCTGAGAGTCACATTGGATAAGACGAAGACGACAAAATTAGCTTTTTGGGTGATATGTTGCCATCGGACAGCTAACTACCCTATTCTCAGGGAGGTCCAGTCGGCATGGTTGGTGAGTCTCCTCCTTTGCGGTCGAGAAAGAAAGAAAATAAGGCCACTTGTGCATTCAATTCTTTGCTTTGACATCGAATAGAAGTGTCACCAACCCAAGCTCATATCGAGAATGTTGATGTGGTGAGGAGTGATCGCGAGTAGGCCGATTGTAAGAAGATTGACAATCTATACAAATATACAACTCGGAATACCAAGATGTTTAGAATCGAAATCACACCCTTTGTCTGGACAACCATCATCTTTGAACCGTTTCAATGAGGGTAAAGTCAGCACAAATCCAGAATTAGGTATTTCTCTCCATTCGCTTCTCTTAGATGGTATCGATGGCTGCACAACTGATGTATACAATAGGAGGGGAGATGAGACCACGGTCTATTTATCATGTGTACTCCAGCAGATTCACCCATTACGGATTATTCTTAAAATATTGATCTACCGCTCAACCACATTATTACCATGTCCAAATCGCGCTAAAACCACTGCAGTATATTACCTTTTTATGGACTTTATAAGGACATATCTTTTAGAAAACTAAATGATTATGTGGCCACTATTAGCCAAAGCTTATACCAATTTGTAACAATGACTTAATAGCGTCTGCCTTACGACGGATATGGCACTTAGGATCTGATCTGAATAGTTTAGTTCATCCTTTAGTTTAATGGGTTAATATCACCAAAAACCCCAAACTTTGCCCTTTGTGACACATTTACCCTAAACTTTTTTTTGTGACACGAAAAATCCCGAACTTTACCTCCCGTGACACATTTACCCCAAACTGTATATTTTTTTCTTTTTCTATTCTTTTTTTTCTTTTTCAACAAAAATAGTAGGCCGGCGAGCTCCGGTGGCCGGCGGAGCTGCCAGAGGGCGGCGAAGCCCTCGTCGGCGCCCGACCAGGGCTCACCGCCCTCTGGCCGGCGAGGGCGAGGCTGCCTCCCCGGACCGTCGGGGGAGGCAGCCCCGCCCAGAACTGGGCGAGGTGGCCTCGCCAAGCCGCTGGCTGCAGGCGAGGCCGGCGGTGAGGCCCCCGCCAGCCTCACCCGCTGTAGGCGAGGCCCGGGCGAGGCAGCCCTCGCCGGCTGATGGCGAGGCAGGCGGCAGTCGGCAAGGCTCTGGGCAGGGCTGCCTCCCCCGACGGTCTAGGGAGGCAGCCCCGCCCAAATCGGAGCGAGGCAGCCTCTCCCTCACCGGCCAGAGGGCGGTGAGCCCTGGCCGGCCACCGACGAGGGCTTTGCCGCCCTCTAGCCGAGCTCCGTCGGCCGCCGGAGCTCGCCGGCCAATTATTATTTTTTTGAAAATACAAAAAAAAAACATAAAAAAGGAAAAAAAATCATTTGGGGGTAAATATGTCACAAAATATAAAGTTTGTGGTTTTTAATGTCACAAAAAAAGTTTAGGGTAAATGTGTCACAGGAGGTAAAGTTTGGGATTTTTCGTGTCACAAAAAATAATTTAGGGTAAATGTATCAGAATGGGTAAAGTTTGAAGTTTTTGGTGGTATTAACCCTAGTTTAATTGATCTTAATTAGACTTGTAACTTGTTGAATGTTGTACTCGTTTTGGCTACTCATTTCGTGAATTCGTAGTCCCCGAGGACAAAAGTTAGCTTTTGGAATTGAAAGCTAGAGACGTACTGCAGCACACCCAACTTCCCTCGTTTGCGGTCAAGAAAGATGGAAGGCCATTCTGCAATTAATTCTATAGATTGATGTGGATGGGTCGGCTGCTTGGGAGTAATTAAGGCCGTAGCCGTACCCAAATCTAGTCGGATATATCTTCTGTTTTTCTAGAACTACATAGAACAACAATTGTGTACACACACATTCTACGTAAACTGAGAAATTAACTGTAATAATCTTATGTTCTGATGACATTTGTGGAGTGATTAAAAAGGAATTTTGAATTTTTTTTCCAATTGATCTAGAATTGAAGGAATTGAGTTTGAAACTTCGCTAGTCCTACTTCTAACATTATTTGGTTTTGTGAAAATAATCACATAAAGCGCTTTTTTTTTTGTAGTCAAGATGTTCAGGTCAGTTTGCGCGTACCTTGACTATTCTTTGGGAGAGACTAGCATAGCAACCCACCGCCATGACCCCCCACTTAAATCACAGACTCTTCCATGAGTAATCAAACCCAAAATCTCGACAAAGTCCAAGTTCGCCCTAATCAGCTGGGCTACCTATGGGTGGGTCATAAAGCACTTCATTTTTTTTTATATGAAAAACAGCCATAAAAGATAAATCATACCTAACGGGTAACACAGTAGTTTGGGTCGTTGTTCATGTCACGTTGGAGTCAAATTGACCCTTGGTTGAGCAAATCCTGTTAGGGCTACCGATTGTTAGCTATAGGTCATTTTCATATAAAAGAATCTCGACATGTAATAGATCAATCTTGTTTAGAATCAGATTCTTGACACGATCATCAATATGAATCGTTCTTTACACCGACACCACCAACGGAGGAACCGAGACTCCTCCAAGGAGAAAGAAGAAATCCTCTATTAGCCTGTTTAAATCAAATTATTTTTCCCTTTTCTTGCTTAATTTAAATCTCGCCACTTGCACATTTAATTTCTTTTTTAAGTCGAAACTTTCACAACACCCAAATGACAACGAGTACATTCATACATAATTCTTTTGTAATTTTGTGAAATTCAAATAGTACTTTAAAGTATTTTTGTTTTCATTCGTCGTGTGAACTGAACGACTGCTCGAGAGAGTCGAGATCGAAAGAGTAGATCACAACATGTACAAACACATATAGAATACATCATGCGGACTGCAGACCGTGTTTCTTTCCTTTCTTTATGGGCTTGGCTTCAGCCGCAGTCACGCTGTCCGCTCAACTTAGGGTTCGAACGTTCTACCATGACGTTCGAGATAGACACCCCGTCAGAGTTCAGACCTCAAAGAACCGGTCAAAAGTCAAACGTAGCGACATTTGTCCTTTTCCTCAGGTCAGAGTCAAATCCAGCCCCAGAATATGCAGCTTTGACCCACTGTACCTGGAGACTCCAGCGCAGCAATCCACTGAGCTGTCGGACATTGTTATGGGAGTCACGTACCACCCCAAGATCAATGCAATTTGGCCTTAAGAATGTAATTGCATATGGTCCCCTATGATAATTGAGGAGAATCAGACCATGAATGGCTCTGGTCCTAACATAGAAGATCACATTGGGTCAATGTTAAAAATTGGTAGAACAATCTGGTGTTGGCATTTGGAAAAAAGCTTCAGCACTTTCTTTCCAGTCTCAATGTTATCACGCAATCAGAACTTTCTGCATCAATGTTGAAAGATCCAGAAAGAGAGAAGACAGTCGTCTGGGACTTCAGATTTTCCAATGTTACAACTGCAGCCGGACCAAAATTGGATTGAAAAGCCTAATGAAAAGCAAAACAGATGGTACATGTTCCCACCAAGTTAACCCAGTATGTGCAATGTATTGGAAAAAAAAGGACAGAAAGAAAGAGCACAGAACAAGAACGCCCTAATTCTCCAGATGCTCAAACATCAAAATTTACCCAGAACAAAGGTAAGACACGCGATCTACTTTGCTCCAAGACATTATTAGATCATGAACAAGACAGTTAAAAAAGCACAGAACCCAGAGAGGTTCTTCCCCTATGCTACATTCATACATATTTCTTTACAAAAGTACTCTTCTTTAAGGCGCCGATCGTCAAGACTCCTCTACTCAGAGTGGTTCGCCCTCCCAATGTAATCGAGCCCCTCGGTGCGGCTCCGCACGATCCGATGGAAGACCTCTCTCACTTGCTTCTCCAATGGATCCAACCCATCCTTCACAACCTCAAACACCTCCACCAAGTCCACCACTTTCAGCCTCACCTCCTCTTCCTTCTCGGTGGACAGCGGGAATTGAGCCGACTCCACCAGTTCGCTCATTATCCTTGCGCACCTCTCAATTTGATGGATCTCCCGCAACAACCCGCACGCATTCCTCCTGTCTCTCTTCTTCGATTCCTCCGCAATCCTCTCGTGGAGTGAGAGGACCGGTGCGGCCCAGGCAAACTGCCTCGGTATGGATAAATGCACCTGCAGTCCACGGTCCTGGCATGGGATCGCCGCCACGAGGGCCCATGTCACGAAAAGGAGCACAGAGTTCATTGTGAAGACCGGCACGGCGAGGCCATTGGTCGCCACGATCTCGTTCCCCCTTGGGGCATACAAGTTATTTCCGATTGCCTGAATCTGCCTCGCAGCGGACCACGACCTCGAAACGCTCCAGGACAGTGACCTGAAATGGCCCAACGAGCGGTGGTCACGGGTCAAATTGCTGCGGCCGAAGGACCGGTTCCGGTGCGCCGCCCCCCCTGAGCCACCGGAATCCTTCTCGTCGAGCATCCCAATGGCCAAATCAATCAGCGCCTTCTTCGCGCGACGGAATTGTCCCTCACTCAAGCTCTTCTGGTCGTCCAGGGCGCACAGGACAATCTCCAGGAGCTTCTGCCACTGCCTAATCTGCTCGATTCCGTCCCGGATCGCATTACAGACATCCAGCGCTTTAATGCTCCTCTCATGGTAATCAGCAATCAACCTATCCATGGGGGATTTCGACAACTGGGACTTGTGATTGAACAGGATCACCCTGAACTCCTCCTGGCAACAAAGGAACGCGTCGAGGAGCTTCCGAATCCACGAGAGCGAGAGCAACTCGTCCGGACCGGCCGACGACAGATCAAGAAACCGATCGGCGACCTGCTTCTGGAAGGCCTCGAGCTCCAGCTCCGCGGTCGTCGCCTCGTGGCCCGGCTCCACGGAATGGACGGCCTGTTCGCGCCTCAGGCTGAGGATCGACCGGCCAATGTAAGAGCCTTGGTACTCCGTCGCAGGCATTTTCTTGATTCTACGCAGACCCAGGTACGGGAACGGCAGAAGTTCAAGAATTTATCGAATCCCCTCGACGGCGAAGTGCTTGAATCTAAATCTTGGCAACGACCCTTTAGAGAAAATGTGCGGAACTAATCAATTTCAAGGCCTGTTCTGAAGCTCCTCACAGCAAAGAAACACAGAGAGAGAGAGAGAGAGAGAGAGAGAGAGAGGGAATGAATGATGAAACCCTAAAGGAAAGGAGGAGAATTTATTGGGGGGACAAAGCCATGGTGGTTCGGAAAAAGAAAAGGTCTCCCTTGAGATATAGACAGATGGAGAGAGAGAGAGAGAGAGATAGAGAGAGGGAGGGAGAGAGATTTACTATTATTAGAATTGCTGATTAATTAAGCCTCCCGCCATGAAATACTGAAAGATCGCTTTTTTAACCACCTCGAACACGCCACCCACACGCAGCCGACGCGATCGGATCTCGACCGTCGATTTCCGACGTTATGAACCGTCCGATCGTGGGTCACGGCATGTCTGTCGCCCGTATTCGTGTCCACCGCAGCAAGCGTGTATGCTGTCCGCGGGGATGTCTGTCCCCGTACTCGATCGTTTTCACCGCGCTGGCGTCACGGGGGCAGGGCCGTAGCACGTGAGAAAGCCTTTGCCCCGTTCGGACGGGTGGCACGTGGCGCGGGGAAGGGCGAGGTCGGCCACGTGGAGCGGTGTGAATGGGTTTCACGAACGCGAAACGTGGGAATGGACGAGTGGGGCTCAGTCTTCGTTGGCACGCAATGTTCGCGTTCGTCTCCTTCTAGAAGGACAGCGGCATGAGTTGGTTCGATCCTTATTATTGAAGATTTCTTCTTCTTTTTTCGGAGCACTCCACGAGTCCCCATCCAAAAGGTTAAGTCTCTATATTTCGAAAAATACTAATATAAAATCTTAATACTATGACTTTACATTTAAGATGCTAGGAATTACGAGTTTCGAATACAGTTACCCACCGTTGAATTTATTATTGAAGATTTATTAGCAAGAGAACAAAAAATGGAATTGTTGAAAAGGAAAAAGGGAGAATGTGTCAATGAAACACAGAAACGGATTGGGTGACTTGAAGTCACCTCACTATCTTTTTGTCCCATCTGTTCGATATCGATTAGATAAAAAGTAATTTAAAAACCTCCCTTCCTCAAATAATGGATGGTCGTCCCACGGATCCCTAGTCAGGTGACCACCTCCTAGGAGAATCGCGAAATGCAATCTTAATGGAGGTGAAATTTCTTTTTATCTTTTATATTATTCTCTTGGGCTGGGGAGTCTGAATGAGCGATCGACGTCTACGGTAGTTCCTAAACGTATCTACGGTCCCGATTCTTCTTGAAAATACTGCCACGAGTCAGGATTACGTAGGTAGCCCAATTATACGAAAAGACAAAAGGAAAGGAAAAAGTAAGTTTATTCCACAGTGTAATTAAAAGTGCGCCCGGATGTTTTTTCTATTGTTGATAAAGGTAGTTCGTCGGTGACTCGTGATTGGGCGACCAATGAATTCTTTTAGGTTTAGTTATTCTTAAAGTATTGTATTGAATTGGACCTTTTCATTGGATATCAATGCCCAAAATCTTGACCATTGCTTTTGACATTGAGAATTTTCTTTGGCTTGTTAAATTAAGGTGACATGGAATGGATTAAACTTTTTATCCATGATTATGTGATGAAAGTGTTGGTTTACGCGTCCATTGATTATTTTGTGAAGTGTGAATTACTATGCTTTCATTCAATGTTCTATAAAAAAAAAAAGAACAGTTCTTGTTTCTTTTCGTGGAGGCATATGGCGCTTCACCATATCCTTTCGACACGAATTGGTCAACTTTCAAT
Organism: Melaleuca alternifolia; assembly: GCA_019926035.1. NCBI lineage: Eukaryota > Viridiplantae > Streptophyta > Magnoliopsida > Myrtales > Myrtaceae > Melaleuca > Melaleuca alternifolia. Next base: position 478,526 of record JAGKPW010002286.1, read on the forward strand.
ATGCACCACTTGTTTTTGCTACCCGAACTGTGGGTTTGACCTTGGAAAGCGACTTTTCAATACTTTCACGTGGAAGCACCCACAAACAAAATTAATTATTAAAAAAATTTGAATATCTGGACCCTCAATGGTCAGTTCTGGTGGGTCAATAATTGAGAAGGATGATGATAATGATTCGGATGAGAATGAAAGATTGGCAAGAGGGTAAGTGGGTTAGGGTTTCTTTGTATAAGGACGGCAACCTAAACCCAAACGAGAGAGACGACTGATGTTTACAACCGAATTCGTCATCTTCATTAGGTTATTGTCTTTGTATAAGGACAGCACCCTAAACCCTAACGAGAGAGACGACTGATGTTTACAACCGAATTCGTCATCTTCATTAGGTTATTGTCTTTGTATAAGGACAGCACCCTAAACCCTAACGAGAGAGACGACTGATGTTTACAACCGAATTTGTCATCTTCATTAGGTTATTGTCTTGCCCATGAAGGGACAAGAAACGTGCTCGACGACACGGAGGGATGAGACAGTAGAATGTCACTGTTCGATGTTTTTTTATATATGTATTTGCTAATCTATATGGAGGTCTGACAATGTCGCATAGTAGTTTATACGTCGTGCTTTCAACGAACAAGACTTTCCACAAGGATACGAACAAGACTTTCCACAAGGATACAAACAAGCACGAGTTCTTTCGCGTTCTTTAATCGATGTGTGCAGATATTTCGGATAAGGACCAGATGCGTCCGTTCTTTTTTTGTTTGTGAGATGTCATCGAGAACTTTGATCGTTGTGTGAAAACGAAATTTCAAACCTTGATGTAAGGAATATTTGTTAACGAGTTGAGTAGGGTTTGGGAAAGTCCGTCTTCTTCTCGGGGAAAAACAATTATCGGTGTGCGAGATCGAAAGCTCTAGCTGTAATGGTCTCTGTAATTCACAAGCACGTTTGAAAGTATGTATGCATCTATATAATCTCATACATGTGGATATGGATATGTGAGTCAGGCTTCTTCCACACATGGTTATATAGTTCCTCTTTACATGCCATGGCTAGTGATATCATGGATTAAGTCAAAGTAGAATGAAATCTACCTCAAATTAGATCAAAGTTAGGTCGTATAAAGAGAATTAAGTAACTTGTCAGGATTAAGAATAACTGCGCATAACTTTATGTGGTTATAATGTGACTTTAATACAGATGGTCTCCTTCCATCTAATTATTCAGAACAAAAAATTTTAACTACATATAATTTCGTACTGATAGTGCATTTTCAGGCACCTATTTACCTAAACAACTTCCATTTATCTAGAATAGCTTGCATTTGTCGAGAATATGTTATGCTTATGATATATGGTGGTAAACCTTATTTGATAAAATCTTGTGGCTCCTTTTCACATGATTGATTTATGAAGAAAAAGTAATCTTGACGACAAACGAGGAACTGTTATTTATCAAGATCAAGTTGCATTGAAAGTAAACCTGCTTTTGTAAAAACTTGCAGTCCCCACGGACAAACCTGTAGACATCAAGAACAACTTCCATGTCCTCAAACCAACTCGTGTTTATCAGGAACAACTTGCATTTATCCACACAATTAACCACGAGAAATGAATTTCGGGCATCAGGATGGAGGCGGGTGATGATTTGACCAGCGGATGGGCTCGATTCTCGAGGCACAAACAGGGAGTTCGTGACCTCAAATCCTTCATTAGTTAAATATCAAGTGGACATTTTCAAATGAGGAAGACAAAAAGGAAAACCAACCAGCTCTTGAGAATACAAGGAATCTTCACGTTTTCAAGAATATGTATAGAAAACCTTTCATGAAATCTTGAGGCTCACGACGTGGAGTAACGTGGAAGGTAAGACTTTGTGTCTTTCACACGTCTCTGTTATGGAGAAGAATACGTTGGCCTAAGAGGCTAGAAAACCCAACTTCGCCAGAAGAAGAAGAAGTCAAATGTAATTGCTTCACGAAGCTGAGAACAAATTGCCCCATGGCCTTTTAACGTTAACACGTATGTTTAACCCTTCCTTTGTTAGGTCAAAGGAAGATGAGACGGCATTGAACAACAATAATTGCAAGAGCGATGAGGTTCATTCATGGGACCATCGAGCCTTAAATGCACGCATGATATAATTTCTGGCTAGAATCTGTTTCTGTTCGAGAATGAGTTTTTAATGAAAATATACGTTTGACAAGAATAAATAATTTTTATTTCAGAAACAAAAATCCGTTTGATAACGAAAAAAATTGCTTATATTTCTGTTTCAATTTAAAATGCATATTTCATTTTAGAGTTTGCAATATGTTCATTTTTATAAATTTCAAATGTTTATTATTTAGTGCAAAAAATTGACAAATTTCATCACATTTTTTATTGTTATGTAACTCCAAATTCACTTTAGATGCGTCGATCTTCTCGTTGGAAGTGGTACTTGCACAAAAAAAGGTTTCAACCTAAAATGACTCCATTAAGAAATAATTTCAAAAATCGAGATAGTGAGATGAAAGATTGTGATAAGGTTGCATCAATTGTGTATATGGTGCGCAATTCAGTAAGAGAAACAATTTATGAATTTCTCATTTTGGAATAGAAACCACAAATTTTATGTTTCTTACTTCTTGGCCAAACCTATTTATGGAACATAAATTTATTTTAGAAATAGAAAAAAAGTAGAAATTTTTTTTCCTACTAAACGGATTTGTGTTCCAAAATGAGTTCTTGACCTAAAAAACTTATTCTAGAACAGAAATTGGCTCTTACCATGCAGGCCCTAAGAATCCACCTAGAAGCTCAAGGGTTTGGATTCTTTAACCTTTGATGATCAAATCACCGGAATTAATGTAGCTTGATTTACAATCAACATTGTACTTAAGGGTGCACTTGTTCCTGTGGAAACGTCAACGATTTAGAAAATATATTTTTTTTAAAATGACTATTCGTGTTGCTTATGAAAATAAATGAGCAAAGAAATTATTCGTCCTCAATGAAAATATTCAAGATTACTATCAGATCAGCTTTTCGCCATCAACGACAATAATTTTAGCTCGACTTTCATTTGATTCTTGAAGTGGGTTAGGGTTGGTGGGTACTCAAAAGCCCCACTTTTTGTGTTAATTTCAAATTTGTTGTCGATGCTAGCAGCGAGACATCTAGTGAGATTGATATTGTAACTCAAAGTGGAATTTGCTGCCTTGCTGGGGTTGCATGCCGTGGATACGTGTGGCAAAGAACGCACAAGACACCACACTTGATGAAAAGGCCTTTCTCACTCTCAGAGTACACGTATCGATGTTGCAAATCATATTTAATTGCTATCCATTCGTCATCACACCTCTCTCTCTCTCTCTCTCTCTCTAGGCTTCGCTGCTTCTTGATCACTTGGCTTTTTGCTCGGCGTCACACCAAGGTTTGCTGAGTTTCACCACTTCCTTTCTTAGTATGAACATGACCTGTCTTAAGTTTTTCAAGGTTTTGATGAAGCTATAGTGGAATTCCAAAGTTCAGCATATTCGATTCTTGCTTTTCTTGATTGAAAGTAGGCCACGATTCGCTAGTGCCAACCTACGCTGTTCGTACGGTACATAGATTTGCGGGCTTGTTTGCATTAGGACTCGCCAATATTCCTCTGTTAATCTATTGGAACGGGACATGCAGTTGGAGTTGGAGCGGAAGATCACTTGAAAGACAACCAAAGGAGATTGGCAAGGTGAAAAATGCGCTATGTGGTCATGATTTCGTTGCCGGCGTTATTGTTGTGCCTCGTGGTTATGGCCTTGATATGTTACTTGATCGGAAGGGCATGGAATCGCCGACGGGCAGGGTACTATGGGCCTCCTGAGCCGCCGCTCCGCTCGCATCAGAGGCCACCTGAAGTAGTATGAAGCTTTTGCGTCGCTCTAACGTATGATCATATGCCAACTCGCACGTACAGATTGTACAAATCACCAGGCTAAGTTGTTGTTGAAGTCACAAAGCGTCTTAGGTCTTGAGAAGACATGATGAATTAGCTACTTCTTGTTGAACTCTCTTTGCAGTTCCTTTACTTACAACGTTTCCACAATCCATAAGCCACTGCTAACTGTATTTGGTAAAATCATTGCCAACAAATCTGAACATAATCGGGGATTGGATTGACATTGAAATGGTCTAACATTGCCCACTTCATCAATAACTTTGCTATATGTTTAGCTTGAACAAGGGATACAAGAAAAGGGTGATGAAATAAAGCGGTTCCCGGCCATCAAAGTTATGAGAACAAAGACAAGTGGGAATGCTGGAATCCTACAATGAGGGGATGCAACAGATAGTTCCTCACGAATCAGATTCTCATTGACCAGATGGCTTGACTGGAAGAATCCTAGGCCGCTGCTATAGCCCACTATGATATGCTGACCAACGCCATTCTTTCCTCTAATGTCGCTTCTCCTACTTGAAGAAGTAGAAATATTCTTTTGAGATAAAAGGGGAAAGTACATCCATTTGGGAAGTTCTCCAGCTTACTGCTTCTTTGGCTTCAACCCACAACATCAGCAACAAAGATGCTGCCCGAGTCGCACCAGCCACCTAAGACGTCTCTGCCGGGGCACTGCAGTGGAAAGAGCAGATCTTTGAGGTCACTATCAAGATATTTTCATAATTAAGTACAGCAGCATGATGCTGCAGTATAAGCCAGTCCTATGACATAAGGCCCACTTCACCCATATGTGCTGTAACAGGCCTAACACCTTTTGGGTCACTTGACATTGATGATTCGGACGAAGCTCGTACTTGACTTAAGGTAAGTCTTCATAACACAAGCGCTTGATAACTGTATAATTAATAGGGTCACCATATTAAAGTGCAACAACATACTGAATTCGAAGCTTTTATTACCAGGCAAATGAGATACGCTACATTGTCCTTTAATATATAGGGAGTCAGATAAGCGATGATTGAGGATCTAGACGATATTACCTTATTAAACCCTAGCCAGTTTGAGTCTCCTCTAAATGTAAATGCTTTCTCCCTCTGATTCCACTGCCCACAAAAGACCTGCCCATACAAAAGATTACGAGTAAGACTAAGTCTATCGAAAGGAAGAGAACTAAGACTAAATCTTAGGCATCACCAAAGGTGTGCTGGATTAGGAAGTGCCACGTTTTAACTTAACTACAATCAACGTGAAAGAAGACATATCACTCTTGACAAATTTCAGAACCCCAGCACTAAAAAGAGCAATAAGCGTACGAAGAAATAAAGTTTGCAGGCACCTAGTGTACATTATGGCATGATGGGCATGCATAGACCTATACGATAATCTCTTAAAGTATTGTTGCATGATTAAAAGTTTTCATCAATAGCAACCTACTCTTCAAGTCACGCCATCTGCTACATCCGTGTTAGATCATTCTCACTTTGTGCTCTATTTGCACATGCCCGTCTGGTTAAACCAACGCATATTTTTTAATAAAGTCACATAAGATAATTAGAGCAAGAACATACGAGTGAGAAGAAGCAAGCAGGCAACGTACATGACAACTTCTCTGCCAACCTTACCTCATAATCCATTCCTTGTACATAGATATAATCAGAGTTTATTGATGAAAATGCAAGTCCAGTGATCTGCATAATGAAGCAGGAAAATTTACTGCCACCAGCAAATTTTGACAGCATAAGCCAGAGATATATGTACAGATATAGCTTCATTTGCATCATGCGTATACTTAAGCTACAAATGCAATCATGAGATTTTGCTGTCTCATGATGGAATGAGACATGAAGCTAGAAGTTCATTTCCCATTCTAGAAAAATGAGCCAACTAATAAACGGAATAAAAAAAGAAAAGGAATTGGCCATAACCGATTAACTCTATGAATGATTATATAAACTGCTAGGCCAATCTCTTATTTTCCTTGTCATCTCCAATTAAAGAAGCTCGCACTTTTCACAAAGTGAAAGTGAATTTGTTCGGGGGTGATTCATTGACAAATGAGTCCTTAATATAAATTGCACAGGTAAAAGAAGAGAGTGGACAAGCATCATTACGTAAACTAATTTATTGGTTGAGTCATCTAGTTGTTCTTTTACCAAAAGAAAACTGTTTTCAGCTGGCAAGGATTTAACAGTCAAAAGGAATAGGTGGTGACATCCAGATATTTTAAAGCAGACATGCACCCTTATCTATGAATATGCTATTACATGCAGTTGGAGCAGCTCCTGGGAAGTGTTGGTCAACCTCTAGCTCCATCAACCAGCCACTTAAGTCTTCACATAAAAACTAGGTTACTTGTGACTTATGCACTTTAGATACAGAGATGTTAAGCGATTCTGAAAGTGACTTTTGGTTACCCCAAACACACGGACACAATCCTTCATCTCTTGAAATGACTAAACTACTAGACCATGAAGAAATGTTGATATGCGTCTCAGACTCATCATCGTAAAACAGTTTGCATCTGGCTCCGCAATCAATGACAAGAAGATTTCTTCCATGCAAAGAACTTTAAGTCTCCTTACAAATCACGGTCTGAAACAGAAACATAAGTAGAGAGGTTAAAAACGGAGAATTGCTTACCTCATACTTTGAGCAATGCACCCATCGTGATAATGCTGACCATCTGTATTAGAAGTACAAAAACAATGTTACATCTCTTTTAATATAAAAAAAACAAAGAATTCTCGAGTTATCCAATTCACCCATATATAAAAACCATGTGATAAACACATGATTCATGTATAAGACGACAGAAGTGGAGGGTAAGTGTGCAAGAATCCTGCAATTCTATAGCAATTTATTTAATTCAACTTGATTTCAGCATTTGGTCATGAATCCATCATTTCATCCAGTTGGAGGATGACAAATCTCAAAAGATCCAACCTCTGAATCATCTAAAGTCTACATAAAGAGCCTCAACGGAAACTGGACAAGATTCTAAGTCGGATTCAATAATTAAATGGATGATAAACTCATATTATATGCAATCATACCAACTATCAAAGAGAGACTGCATCATCCTTTGTTTCAGTTTTCTTCTCTTTAGTATCGTCAGAATTTAAAAGAACAACGGAGGCAATAGGTCACAGTTCTTCAAACTTGCATTTGCATGGGGATGCCATCACCCTTAAACAAAGAAAACAGCACGACAGAGTCTTGCTGCCTCATGAAGGACGCATGAGAAGTCTATACTCTTGGAATATGAAACGAGTGTATCAAGCTTTCTGCACTCTGTTTCGTGAGGTAGAATCAATTGATCAGGTGAAAAGTACGCTTGATGCATATTTCTAGTTCAAGTTATTTAGAAGAAGCTTTATGTCAAGTGGTATAATCACTTAGTGTATGGGGGAAAATGAATACTGACATTATTTTCCCATATCTACGAATTAATACCTACTTTTGTATCTATGCTTCTTTTCAATCCATTCTAGAACTTGTCATTAGATCTTTGGATTCACAACCCTACAAGATGTGCAATTAAAAAAATATAGGGTTCTCTGATGTAATGCATGCATCTCAACCTTAATCTGACAACAGCAAATATGAAATTGTCATAATTGCTCCATCACTTTCTGGAATCGTGCTAAAGGTTATTCAGGATTATTACACATCTTATCAACGTAAAAAGTCAAACCAACCTGACTAATTCAACCAGAGCTAAAAAATATAAACTATGGACTATTACATGTTAATTTTGATGACTCAGTCTAAATAACTGCATTTACAGAAAATAATGAGAAACCTGCGAGGATCATATACAGTCACGGTACGATCAGCTCCACCAACTGCTATATTGCTGGTAGAAGAGCTGCAGACAGCATAGAAGATGTCACCAAGAGAGCCAGAGATTCGATGGAGGCAACCGCCATTTTCTTTCATCCTCAAATCCCATATACTCAGCTGCAACAATCCAAACATAAACTGAATTAAGGAATAACTTCAACCACAATGTCTAAGACAATTTATCTGGAAAGCAAATACTGCACAGCGTTCCTTTAATGTCATAACTATACCTGACAACCTTCAGCAACAGCTAATATAAAACTTCCATTCCCATTAGACATATTCTCTATGAAGTTCAGTGAAGATGGATACCACAACCTGAAAGAGCAGGTCTATAAGAACAAATTTTCCTCGAGCCTGCATACATGTGCTATGTAACTTAAAGTTATCAAGCACTAAGAACATACGTCCTCAGAGTCCGAAGATGCATATCCTGATCATAAATATCGATGCTTTTGCAAAAGCTCCGCGCTACAGCAGCCTGTGATAAACAACCAATCAGGAAAACACTGTCAGATATATAACACAAGGTATCAAGTATAAATGGCAAAAAAAATTAGAATCAGGCAGTGATCTGCTCTCCAACTTTCAACGCACTTTGTATAAATGATCTACAGGTTCCCTCAAAGTTTCTGAACTCAAAGGTTCTCAGACAAACAACTATCCACGTTCATTAGGGGGGAAGACCGAAAAGGACAAATGCCAAGCACATGCAGTGTCTAAGTCAAGCAAAAAAACACGTGTTCACCATGATCAATATTGCTCCAAAGGCAAGCCAAATTCAATGCTTGAATGAGTACTCCAAAACCACTTGAAGAAAACAAAGTGCGGACACTACAAAAACCACAAGTATGCTTTATCAATATAATCTCTATGCAATTGAGACTACTACATAGGAAGACATGGAAGAGATAATGAGAACACAAAAGACACGTGCCACAAGATAACCAACTTATTTCATCCTTAATGCTTCCAAATTTCAAACGAAAATTGAAAAACAGAAAAATTCATGGATGGTCAGGTACCATAGACCATTGATTTGGGCTGAAGCAAAGTCCTGCCCAACTACCTTCTCCAATTCCACAATCTTGAGGCAATACCGAGTATGTAAGCCTGCCATCATCTGAAGATTCCATGTGATGACATTATTACCTTATTGTTATGAATTTATGAATTGAAGACAGAGTCATCAAGGAAAACAGGAAATTCCAGGAATTTTATTAATCAAAATTAAAATAGATCACTTATATGATATATATGTCCAGAAACTTATCACATCTCAAGTTAATATAGGTTTAATAGAAGATTAATCTAATAGCTTCCATTGGTGAACTATAACATAGATAAACTGGGCAGTATGCTATTGGTCAGATGAAAGGCAGTACGCAAAGACTAATTGTTAGCAAGGCTAGCCCAGCCATGAAGGGCAGAAAATTAAAACAAAAAATCCTTGGGACTCCCCTGTCAGGAAATATTTAGAGGCAAGGAGGGAAACAAGATGAACGATGCAGAGGAGAGAAGACTATAGCATGAAAGGACATAAGCCATATTACCTTATTGAGAGGTGTCATGAGGAGGGGAATTTAAAATATTAGCAGAACAAATGTATCTTCTACATCCACATATTACTCGATGCTTTCTTCTTTAAATTTATATATTTACAAAAGACCCAACCTTGTATCAAGGTTGTTCTATGAACCGAGAAACTACCATTCATGTTCAATAGGGGATAAAATGAACCACTTACACAGGGTTTTCCCAATGAATGCCTCTTGTGCACTCATAAGACAGAATTGATATGCAAAATTTAGATTGTATAAATATTAATTCCACGTGACTCAAGAAAAGACAGAATATTTAGAAATATATTCATTAAATTGGTTAATAAATGTCAGGGATATTCATTAAGAAAATGTAGATATATAACTATCGCATTCGATGCAATTTGAGTAAGCATGAAAAAAAAAAACCCAACCCCCAAAAGAAAAACAGACTGAAATTGAGACTAAACAAAGTGCAAAAGAACACAAATGCGATTAATGCAGGATCATACAAAGTTTTCGACCAGCAAATTCAGACTGAGAAGAAAAGAAAGAAAGAAATCTAGTGAGTATTCATGTCATTTTCTCTGAAGAGAATTGACATCTAAAGAATGTAAACACTTCTCAATGCTACAGCACAAGTATTCCTTTTCTATTCTTTACCGAAGAAGAAAGACATTTGAGGTACATGCTTGTTCTTGTTCCACTTACAAAATAAATATTTCTAATTCTCCAGCCAAAAGTCCCCATAAAATTTTAGAAAATATATAAATATATTGGACAAGAACATACCTTTACCACCTATATCTAGCTTAGATACAATGAGGTGGCCACAGGAGTCCACACTTCCCAGCATCAAGGAGCTAGGGCCTACAATTGATCACAATACTATAAACCAGTCAATCAAAGTCATCATATGGCAACTAAAATTTGACAGGGACAAGAGCAGATTTTACTCACATAAAAATGAATCTTTAAGACAATTTAAGCATCCACACCAAACTAGATGACCATAAATTAAGCATTTAATGTAGAACATATCACTCCAACAGGCATGAAAGCATCACCAGGCACAGCATGACAGAACAGTTCAACGAACTAGTAAAGGAATGAACTTTTCAATCATAATCGCCATCAGCAAGTCTTTTATCCAGAAAGATTATGTCAAGCTAAGCCCAAGTAATATCTTAAGAGGGATCAGGTAGTCAGCTCATTCAATTAATCTGCAAAGACTATTTGACACGAATCATTAGAGTACCACATAGTAAAACTGCTGCCCTACAACAAACTACTGCATTACATACAACAATCAGTTGCCCTTTCTTTTGGGCCAATTAGGAGTTAATAATTACATTTAGTGGATGACTTCACATTAGTTATGTGTGATGTGTGCAGCTGATTCTAATTTATTACAACTCAAATCAATGCATGTGAGTTTTGTCCATCCCTAGACTCAGTTAAGGGCCAAAGAAGAGTTGAAGTTTAATTTCAAAACAGTAATGTTGGACCTTTTATTATACAAAAGCATTGTTGCTTGAATTGCAAGAAAGTAGCTACTTTCAGGAAGACATATGTCGAGCAGGTTATATTTGTGGATATTGCCATTTTTTCTTACTTGAATCAGCCAACGACTAGATATTTCTTAAACGACTCAACTCAACATCATTCTTCGATATTTCTTTTGTCAAATGAAATCTTCAGGTAGCTAAATAGGAAAGCCAATTACCATCAGATTCAATCAGCACTATACTCTGAATTTCGGATCGGTGTGGGCAACGGTCGACTAGCTTAGAGTCTGTAACCTTCAAAATACAAGACCATCATATTACAGAGAATCCATACAGAGGATAACAGAATGAAAACCAACCATGGAAACAGAACCCTTTTTTGCTGGAAGATAAGCTAAAACCACGTAATGACTATAATATGAGATCACTGCATGCAATGCATAGTGAGGAATATATTTGACCAAGTGAGCTTTACCTGTGCATGAGCAGGAATAAGAAGGTTTTCTTTGCCTTCACCGACCAAAGCTCCCTCCAAGGGCACCTGAAATCAAGAAATCGAAGGAGATAGAGAAATAATTCATGGAAAGAGATCAACCATATGAAAGGACATTGAGGAGAGGTTGTGAACCCACAATTCTCTAGCCTCTCAAAAACCCCCAGCAAATGATGGTACCTATTTATCTCATCATCTTCAATTTGCTGGGAAAATCTCCACAACAATTAGTCTCAATGACGATCATTCAAAACGCATGACCATCATAGGTTAATACATTAAGTTTCCAGCAAAAGTGTTCTCTATAACCACCCCCACTTCATTCTTACAAAATAAAGACAGCACGCAATTCCAGCCTAGTTCTAGCATTTCCATTCCCCATCATCAGTTAACAAGGAATCGTCAAATACTACTAACAACCACATACTGTGGGCTAAGACGGAACCGACCACACATATGAGAACATCAAAATTCGTACAAGTTCAAGTTAAAAGGGGTAGTGTAACCTGGACTCTGAAGATATGGCAACCGGAAGCAATGTAGACCCAACATGAAGATCCTTCCTCGTTAGCCTGACCAGAAAACGACGCAAATTTAAACTCATTAGGCCCTAACAACATCTAGAGCAAGAGGGAGGTTTGGAGGTTTAGGGTTTTAGAGAGTGGAGCATTACATGAAGAGCGAGGCGAGTAGACTGGAGGTTTCCGGGAGAGGGATGGCGGATGAGAGTGGGAGGAACCACTGCCTTCACCAGATGCTTCGCCTCCAACATTTCTCCCTCTCTTCCGGCGGGAACTGCAAACTAAGCCGGTCCCGGTCTTCGTCGTCCCCCACCACCGCTCGATGAAGTAGACGACGGAGCTCGACGGCTGAGCGGCGAACCGCCAAAAATAAGTTCGACGAAATTACACTTTGCTCCCTGGAATCTATCCTCTGTTTCAATTTACTCCTCGTGTTGAGGTTGCGTTTCTGGACCCCTCAATCCGTTCAGTAATGCGAACCCAATTGCCCATCAAATCATCGACATTGATTTCTTAATTTTTAGCCGCAGCATAGTCAGGAAAAAAATTAGATATCACCCCCAACTTTTAATTTGGGGCTCACCCATTGTGATTGCAAAGTTTCATTGGCATCTTGGGTCACAATTAAGCTTCATGATCTATCGGATAAATTGACCGCCAGACCCAACGATATATTTTCGAGGTAATTTGTCTATAGAAAGAACCCATTTTGATAAATATCAGTTTTTGAGTATTCAATTGAACTACTGCATGTTCTTTTCATTGATACAAAGCGGAAACAATGTGGCGGATCTGACCTCAAATCATCTCTCATGCCGGAGATAAGGGGAAATATTCCGGTGGATGTTATGGGGCAACTTGAGGAATAAAGGAATATGGACTTCGGGGACTAATTTGTCACAACTAAAGCTAAGAGGGGGCAAAAACAAAATTAACAAAAAAATCGGTGTGCAATCCGCAATTTCTTCATTTAGTTGGTGGTCCATCACTATAAGGAGACAAGATGTTTTCTGGCAAGAGATATGGTGATAACCCTAATTGGAAGCTTCTAAGCTTTTTCCTATGGATTGATCCTATCTGCAAATGAATTATGCAGCGTTGGAGATGAAGCAGACTTCTTTTCACGAACCGTCTCACAGAAACATTGAAAAGATATCTAGCCCTCTGTGTTATCTTTGAACATGCCCTTCTTGTCGGAGTCCAACAAAACTACTAGAGATATCGACGGCCCGAAAATTATTTGATAAAGTTTTCTTGCAACAGTTTCTACTGCAGTTATTTTTGCAGTAGTTAGAAAGTTTCTATCGCAGGATATTTCTTGGCTACTATGAATGCATAGATTTGCATCGTCTGATGTACTTATTCATACTCAATTACAATTTGGGTGGCCGGACTTCACTTCCATTCACTCGAACAAATGAGATTTCCATTCACCGGCAGCAGATGCGCTTGCAAAATGTCAGAGGTAGTCATTGCCCAGGTGCTGACACGGCGTCTAGTCATCTCACACTCAGAAGAATCATACAATTCTCCCAAAGAAACAGTTTTCTTTGTTGAAAAGAAAATCAAGAATGAGATACGGGTAGCCAGCTCTGAATGAAATGGAGGAGCAACTTAGATATTAAAAAAACAGAAAGAAAGGAGGAGACTCACACCCCTCCCATGAAGCAAAAGCCGAGACAAATCAATCGGAGATACCCTAATGGGTTGTATGCATAGAAAACTCCCTTCTGGTGGAGCACTGACCACTTATTAAAACCATAGTCATTCTTGGGAAAATACTAAAACCGATGGTTTGCACAAGAACGTGTTGCAATTGGACTCGTCTCAGCATCAATGCATTTTTTGTTGAGGAGATGGACTCCGAGATAGACAGGGGAGTCCATATTAAAAAAACCGAGGGTTCTCTATCTTGTTCAGTGGGGATGAAGATATTGGTCATTGGGACTGTGATGGCTTGGAAATTAGTGTCGTGTACTTGCGCGCCGGCCATATCTTAAGCCATATGTCGGCCGAAAAGAAGAACTCCAGATTAGTGATTTCGGCTTATCTTTTCGTCAAAAGGATCATTATGATTGATCGCTTTGATCAAGTGATTAACCTGGATATACATAATCACAAGCTAGATATACATAATCACAAGCTAGCAAGCATTGTTCTCCTAGTGCGAAGCTGCATTAGGGCTAAAGGTTGGCGACCAAATTATCTTGAAAAGCACCAACAAGCAGGTCAGGGTGTTCTATTTTAGCTTCTTCTTTCTTTTTTTCTCATAGAAAAGCGCCAAATTTAGGATAGCTCCTCTTTCCGACTCAAAGTTTTTAGTATCTCATACAAAGACTTTCAGTTAGTATCCAAATTTGGCCTTTGTCAAGTTTTCATCCAATGATGTTTTTTAAGATCCGACATGTAATTTCTTGTGTACACCCTCCCTCTTGAATGGGTCATCCACATCTCTCCAAGAGAAGCTTGAGATATGAGTTTGGTGTATGTTGAGAGCTTGAGATTTTCATTATTGATTTTCAGATTATACGCTATTTTGATCAGTTACAGTTACTTTTCTTTGCGACGGAGGAGTACTTTGGGATCAAAATGGGGATGAAGAAGATTAAAGTGAAAAAAAAGGGGAAAGATAAAAGTAAAGAAAAATAATAAAAGACAGTGTGAAACAACACATGGAGTGAGAGAAAGATGAGAGCTTGAGATTTTTCATTATTGATTTTCAGATTATACGGTGTTTTGATATGTTACAGTTACTTTTCTTTGGGATGGAGGAGTCTTTTGGGATAAAAATGGGGATGAAGAAGATTAAAGTGAAAAAAAAGGGAAAAGATAAAAGCAAAGAAAAATAATAAAAGACTGTGTGAAACGACACATAGAGAGAGAAAGATGCGACGTGAAATGACACATGAAATCTTTAACGATATTATTAAAAAAAAATCTTGATGGGAGCTAGATTTTACATCAACCGAATATTTATACAACTTTTTTATGAAATAAGAAAAGTTCAGACGGAATTGGAACTTGACCTAAATTTAGTCTCTCTATGAGTTAAAAAAGAATTGTTCCAATCAGAATTGGAACCCTAACCAAGATTATATTATGAGGTAAAGAAAATTCAAGCTAGGGCGACCCAAATTTAATGCTTATTAAGAGAATTGAGCCAAAATGGACTAAAGGGGTTAGTACAATTTTTCCAGTACAATTTTTCCTTCCATGATGATGTGCGGTGACTAGACTTTTGTGTCCCTTCAGTGTTCATTTAGTCAAAAAAGCACCAAAATGGAACCCACCGTCATCTTTCTTTTGAAACAAATTCCTTTGAACATCGTTGTGCATTACTGACGAAGGAATCAAGAAATGACACTTTCAAAGATTTTTCTTTTACTTACGAAGGAATCAAGGAGTGGCCAATGTTGCTAAGCACCTCGTATATCACGTTTCCCTTAGGAACTTTCACTGCAGCCTTCAATCTGACGTTTGATTTCATGACAAAACTATAAAAACAAAAGACCATTAGAAAGCTCCTAATTTATATTTACCAAAATTTATCGAGCAATCGAGGGTTTTCCTTAAAAACATCGATGTCAGATAATCATAGTTGAGTGAGCCATGATATCCTGTGTTTTATGTATCAGCTCCTCCACTGCCGTGGTTGTGGTCGTTGCCACGAGCCCGATTGTAGCCATTGCTACCTGCGCCCCCCCAACCCAAATGGCATATTTTGAGTACTCTGGGATAAATGTACACGATATAATTGCCTCATTAATTTGGGGATCTCATAATCCATATAAATACATAATAATTTAGTACATCATGCTAAGTCTTAAGTAGATTATCGAACAATAATCTATTTTTCTCCAATGATATTGAGAAGTCTCCTTTTTGATCTTGGTAATATCTAGATGTGTTGATGATGACAAAATCATTTATGAGGAAGATGTTGGTATTCAAGTGTTTTGGGCACAGATTATAGCGCCAACACTATCATGCACGGCATCACGAAACTGGAAGCAATTTATATTACGAGGATCAGAGAATTGTTATGGAGGATAGAGCAATCGTTCAATAGTCATACTTGAAGAAACTTGGAGATTTTCAGAACAAGAGTTACGAGTTTTTGAGTTTCGCATCTTGCTTGATTCAGACGTCTATCCATGCTCGACATATCATCTCTCATCCCGTAAACTTTTATGTTTCTTATGTTCACTATGTGACATTACCGCGTGCTTGTTATGGCACCTTTTACCCATCTCATGACACTTTAAGTTCTATTGATTTATGAGAAACTACACATATTTGAAAGATTAATGAGATTTCAATGTAGAAAGAGGGAACGAGAATGTGCTTTATCATGGAATAGATGCCATCATGGAGAATAGTAGACATATATACATTTATGGATGTCATTGCCTTTAAAAGGATAGAATATACTTTAGATAAAGGGAAAAAGTTTGTGACGTGATTACAACGGTGAACATGACCCGCGTGATCTGATTTAGTGTCTGGCATGCACTTCGTCAAATCAAGAACCAATATGAGGATATTGCTATTTGATTGTTTAGATTTTTAAAACATCAAATACAAAGAATTTGATTGTGTAGGTTTAACCGAGAGAATCTCTAAAAGTTAGGAAAAGCTAGCCTCACTAATACATGATATAATTAATTAATCGATTCTTTCCAAACAAAAAACAACTTTAAGATTTGGGAGGAGGAAGAGGGGTAAGCTGGGGAGTATTAGTCCAAAGCAAGGAATAAGAATCAAAGCAATGCAATCTGAGGTTATACCTGATGGCATCCCCACACCGTGCAAATTGCACCCATTTCGGGAACGAGATCATTGACCATCCCTTCCCCATTTGTCATTGCTCCATAAATAATAGAAATCCTTTTGTGCTTATCTGCATTTCTTATTTGATTTCATTTTGAGTGGTGATGCATCTCCCTCTCTCT
Source organism: Melaleuca alternifolia (assembly GCA_019926035.1). Lineage (NCBI taxonomy): Eukaryota > Viridiplantae > Streptophyta > Magnoliopsida > Myrtales > Myrtaceae > Melaleuca > Melaleuca alternifolia. Next base: position 495,311 of record JAGKPW010002286.1, read on the forward strand.
CTCTCTCTCTCTCTCTCTCTCTCTCTCATATGTTGGCTGACAGATATATAGTAATCTACACGGGCTTCAACCGGTGTATTGTTTTTCCTCTCTTCCATGTGGAGTTGTATTACACCCATTTGAGAGGGAGAGAGAAAGAGAGAGGGAGGGAGTTGAGTTCAGTTCTTATCATCACCATCATCTTGTGTCTTCATGCTTGAAGGAGGGCATCACTTGCAGCTAGCTCAGGTAGAAGGAGACTCATGTTTCAGCTTCAAGCCTCCATGACTAAGGTGACTGAACCAAGCATTTATCCTGGAGTTTCAAGTGCTCACTTCTCACACTCTGTCAACCCAAGTCACGCTTCGTCCTCCTCCTCCTTCTCCTCTCTCTCTCTATCTCTCTCTTTTTCTCTCCCCAACCCCCCTTGAGGATCACAGCCAGTGAAATTAGTATAGGTATTATGATGCTTCTTCTTGCTATTCTCTCTTCCATGGATGTGTTCGTTTAATTAGTAGGTTATTTATTTATCAATCACTGGATTTCTTTTTCGTTGCCTATATATTTGTGTAGATTATGATCATGAATAGATTCGACTCATATAAAACACATTTGCACAGGCTTCTTTTGTTTCAACTCATTATCTTGTTTATTCTTCATCTTTTTTCATTTTTATCTTGAGCACATGTAGCAAGTACGCAAGGGAAGTATTGATAATATTTTAGGTAAACCATTGTTTTATTACTCGACTTATTTAGAGCACTCCGTCAGAATTAGCAAATGATGGGATGAATATATGTAAATTATAACATCATCGGAATTTAGGAAATATGTACAATATTTTTATATAGTGCCACCAATCCCCTCTCACATAACTAAAATGTTTGTTTGAATTTATCATGCGCAATAGGCTAAATCCATCGCAATTCATTGGCCGCATCTCAACGTGCACGGAAGCTCAACATTTAACATGTTTGTCTTATTACATTGGAGTTAATCGCTAAACGAAGCAGCACTTTTGCATATACAATCGGACACTGTTAAAGATGTTTAATATATAATCGTGATGTCATAATTACTTCATGACGTCACATCAATACAACATATCGCATCATTATATGCACTCTCTGAAAAAAAAAACAAAAAAAGAAGTCCCAATTCATGAACTTTTGCGACACCAGCGAATGTGACCTAACATGTCACAGTGGATCAAATTAGCATGTCACTAATGAAACGGGTGATGTGTGAGTTAAAGAACTGATATCGGGAAAAACCCCTTTTGATAAAATAGAAAACTACTACATCCCATCATCATAATATGGAAGAACCCAGAAGAAAATTGCACTCCCCCAGTTAAAATTAATGATTATCACCTCTCTTTTCGAGGAAAAAAAAAGGGTTAAAAAAAGAAAGAACATGTCTACATCCACGAGGTGATTAAATTAATTGATACGAGCTTATCGTCAGAAGAAAGTTGATTAAGTGGGGGTGGAGCCGTGGAGGGCAGTGACCGGGTGACCTCTGCAGCAGCTGAATGGACCTCATGCTTTCAAGTGCTCTTTTCCTCTCAATTATTTTGATTAGATCAATAAAGTGGATCTGGACAAGACCCTGAGATTTTGTGCACTTCGACTCTCGATTTGTCTACAAAGATTGGGATACGTTCACATTCTTCAAACCGCATCATTACGATTCGGGACTATTCGATTTGATTAACATAGCGACGAAATCTTTGGACGGCTCGTGCTGCGTTACCTAGTCACGGAATGCCTCATGCAGAGAGAAGTAGTCTGCCATTGAAGCCACTTCGCGTACGAGCGTCTTGACGATAAGTTTGTTAGTAATAATAATAGAAACATAATTCACTTCTATAAATGATAATTAACCCGTCTTGGGAACAAATTGCTCAAATTAATACCGTCGTCGCGTTCGGCCATATCAAGCTAATGAGGCCTACTGTTGGGAAGACAAATGGATCCAGTTTCTCTTTCTTTCCTGTTCTTGGGTAGGATGCATGCGACAGAGAAAAGGCATACAGATCTCACTAAATTAGACCAGAGGAAATTACACCGTCCAAAGGATGCAAAGTCCAATTTGAGAAGCAATAAGATTTTCCAATTGATTCGAATATTTCAAAAGAATACCATGCGCGTAAAAGGAAGACGATGTAAAGACCAGTTTCATGGAGATCACTGATCTCCCGTTTTTTGGAAAGTCAAAGAGCTCAAATTGTCCTTTACAAAACTCGGAAATAGTCACAACATAACAGTAAAAGCACAAGCTTACACGTAAGCGCCTACCCTGCTTCTATACAGACAACATAAACCCTTTCTTAAACCTTCTTCCACATAATAGATATCTCTACTCCTGCCCTCATTTTCTAAAACTTGACATTCTTCTTTATAATCTTATTTATTGCCTACCAATTTATTCACACGCCAATTTGGTGTCGAAGCTAGTTAGACAGATGGCAAAAGCTTGAAATGCAGATAAAGGATACCGGTAATCCATAGTAAACATATCCTTTCCGACCTTACCAAACTGAAGTATAATCTTATCATGGTCGGAATGAGATGGCTGAGACGGCTGAGCTGGCTGAGCTGGCTGAGCTGGCTGACATGGTTGAGATGGCGTTGGTGCTCCAGCTGCCTGGTGGTTTGCAGCTATCAACTGAAAATTCTTTACAGAGGCCACAGTCACTCTTCCACGGAAGTTAAGGCACCAACACTGCAACTGTTCATGCCACCTTGGCACTTTATTGCGAAGAACCAAAGGTCTTTCCTTTCCCTCGTCTTCCTCTTCATGGGGGCCAATGATGTCCGAGAATCGGGAACTGCCAAATCCGGTTGAATTATCAATGGATCTTGAGAAAGAGATGCTCCCAAATGAATCTTCTAGTGAGCGAGGATGAATTTCCGGTTGACCCGGGACGCTGCCACCTGCCTCAAGGGCCGAGGCAGGAACTGAGTGCATCGTGCAGTGCATCCTCCGTGGACCCCTCGTTCCAAGCACATTCAGCTCGTATGTGACCTGAGCTATGTTGTAGCTGCCGGTGGGGACCTTAGGTGACACTTTCTTTGAATTAAATCTGCGGCTCCGCCCAGGTGGAGAAAGCTGAGCATTGTTGTATGGAGGCTGTGTATCATAGATGACGAACTTGGTGCCAAGAAAATTAGATCTGACAAAAAGAGAGAAGAATGACATTGAGCAGGGTGAAATCTTCCACTTGCCAAATTCTAACCTACTCATTTCTAGCTTTGGAGCCTATCCCTCCTCTCTATCTATTTTATCATATTCAAACACGTTCCATGCTCAACAGCAAATGCACCCAATGGACAACATACACCAAATAATGCATCCGATCTGCACGTTTCGTGGAGAGCATTAGTTGATGGCACAAATAGGTGCCAGTCATGAGCTATTATTAACATGTTCTTGTTAATGGGTGCTTCCAAAGCACTTGTTAATCATACTTATTGATTTCAGTTCTAATGCACTGATAACAGGCATCACAAGAAAAATGCATTGAAAACAATACTTTTTATATTAGGTGTTTATCAAGTGGGCACTTGTTAACAAAATCCTATCAACATAAGGATCGGCTATAAAGCCATTAAAACAGAAGCTCTACAATTCAAGTTGGCCCAAATGCTATTAACAACAGCAACAGCATAAAAATCTGCAAGTCAGTTTCTTGCTTCCTATCTCTGAAGGTTCACCATTTCCAGAATTTTTTTTTTGGTAAATTAAGAGATGTATTGACTTTTCCAAGTTGATTTGTACGAGGCATTCTCAGAATTTTTTTGTTCTTAATAATTATAAGATTGTATGGTGGGACCACTGCCAAATTTCTCCAAGCTTAAGTTGTTAGATGAAGGCGTAATTTATTATTTAAATACCCTAACAACAATAAAATAGGATGGAGAGGGGCAAAACCAGTGCTAGCAACCCCCCTGGGCATTAGTATAGAAGTCCCACATGCACTACAAAAAGTTCGATTTAAGCCATAACATGTTCCACACCACCCATGACCCAAAGGTCAGATGATGGCCAGCCATCAACGTAGCCCAGAGAAAATGCTAGTTAGCCACAAAGGCTCTCCAAATAGGTAAACCAAAGCTAGGCAACTTAAAATGAAACATTCAGATGTTCACTTACAATGTGAAGACGGATGACCACTTTATCGCTAGGCAAACCACCTTAGTAGTAATTGTTCCCCATTTTTTTTTCTCTAACCACCACCCAATAAGTACATTTGGGAACTAAGAATTATTTGCACTCCCCATTGGAAATTTTCCTTGTTCTTATGTACTCTTTTATCAAGCCACCATGGTGGTTAGAAGGTTAGCTTTAATTAAGGTAATTAGGGTTTTGGGTCTAATATGCTCTATAAACAAAGCCATCTTATCTACAATATTATCAAGCCATTGAATATAGATGTAACCTCCAATCTCGTTTCTCTCCCTCTCACTTGAAAATCTTTAAATATTAACACAACCATTATAGCAATAAATACTCTCTTAAGAGAAACATTACAGGAGAAATGGTGATACAGGTAGAAATATATCACTAGTGCTTGTGCTGAAGAGAATTAGTTCATACAATCTGTCACAAACTAACTAAGAAGGCATGGCTAAAGAAGATATGATTGATGTCCCAACCCAACAAATTCTTATGACCATTAAAGGAACAAATTTATGAACCAAGCAATATCCCTTCTCCGTATATAGAAATCTTTAAGGGATGTAAATTCAGTATCTTTGTATTTAAACAAAATGGGAAAGAAGATAAAATGCGAACTGCTTTTCTCACCTCAATTTTCCAATGTAGGTGTTATTTGATCTTGACACGTTATCTGCATCCATGGAGATCACATACTCAGTGCAAGTAGTTCTCCTTGTCCGTTTCGCAGAGAGAAGGAACTTGCCATTCTCAACCAGTAGAGCTGCAAAGAGATAGGATCAAGAAACATCACACCCCCATGCATAAATAGTAAGAACTGGGCAACTCTTTTAAATAGGAGGCAGTTATCTTTTAATAAGTGAGATGAGACTGTGACTATAATGCCTCAAAAACAATTAATATGAGCCTTTTGGTGACAAACAGTAAACAACATAAATGGGAAACTTCTTAGGACGGACCTGTAAATCATCAGCACAGCCATTCTAAGATAGTTTGATCAGATGAAGACATGCGAACAAAAGTGAGTACCACATCATTCAAAATTAGATAAAGAGTCTAAAATAGAATTGCAGATCCTGGTTTCATGTTGACAGGATTGCACTCTCCTAAGGAACAGTTTTCCCCAGAGAGGTTACTGAACAAATGAAGGCCCACAAAGAAAATTGGTCCAAAGAAAAAAAAATCCTCAAAATTCTCTTTTAATGTCAATGCTTTTATAAATATAAATGCACAAGTAGGAACATGACCAGGTTGTAGGAAGTGATTCAGGACCATCACATACTTCTGCAATAGTGGAAAGGTGCATCTGGTGTGTCAGACAATCCAAAAATGAAACTTAAGCTTAAGTACAATGGAGAATTGCGGGCACCACAGGAGTATAGTAAAAAAGGAATGCCTTGTTCAATGAGTTGAAACTAGATATGGCATACCATTTCAAATAGCAACATTAACAGAAAACGAATTATGGCTGCAACTGCAGACAAGATGAAAAAAGTTTGTTCAAGTGATGGGATACATAGCAAGGCAACCTTTCCATGTTTGAATGAAAGATGCAATTCTATAGTGCAGATTAAGACTACGAGGAGTAAACGAAGACTTGAAAGCCATCAAGTGAGGCCGTTAAGACAGATCTTAAATTTTTTGAATCTTTTCCTTTTAAGATAATTGAGATTTTATTAAGAATGTAACAAGGGAGTCTCACCCCTATTAGAAACGGCTTGAGGTAGAAGCCACCCATATAAAAATTTATGCACAAAAGACGATTTCTAACATTGCCAACAAACTAGATGAAGGCTTCAAACAAGAAATGAGCAGAATCACATGAGAAGATGCATGTAGCACAGAAATAGAGATAAAAACTGATGTTTCTTGTGTCTGTGGTTTGGCTTACAGAATGAGCTCTTGGCGTATCTCCGTCATGAACTTAACATTCCATTCACTCTCTTTGTGCGGGAAGGGCAAGTGAAAATGAAGAGCTGTTTCTGGTTTCGATGTTTGAGATGAAGGGAAGATGCAAAGTGCTAGAAGACAAGTCTAATTCTTGTTTTTCTTTAAATTGGATGAGTGGATAAGGAAGGTCATTTCTAAGAAGCATTTGCGAATACCTTCAGATCAGGTAGAAGCCTGGTCATCTAATGTTGTAAAATCAACTTCATTACAGTTGTAAGGCAAGGTGATCTAAGAAACATTCCTGTTTTCCTTTGGATGAGTAGGATAAGAAAGGTCATTTATGAGACACTTTGTGCAAATAACTCCCCTGATCATATAGTGATTGTAAATTTGACTGCCTAAAACACTGTAACCTAACGATTTTGTCCATAAAGCAATTTTTTCCTGATAGAGAGAACAACCAAAATAAGGAATGAAATCTACACAATTAAGAATGTGAGAAAAATTGTATCTTTGCATGGAGTTAATCGAATGGAGATGGGTTTGAAACAATTATTGATACTCAACTTTTAGATAGAAGAAAAATTGTATCTTTGCATGGAATTAATCGACTGGAGATGGATTAGAAACTATTATTCATGTGCAACTTTTAGATAGACATGGCCCTAACAAGCAGCTTTGCCTTTTTGACCTAGTAAAAAAGAAACTGCACATTCATAAATCAACGTACAAACAAAAGATGGTCGGACGGCATGGAGAATAATTTCCAAATATCAAAGATTACGGACTTCTAATGCAGAAGCAGGAACCCCTCAGTACCAAACTAGTCTTCTTCACTTATACAAACAATCTAGAGAAGGCAATTCAATTAATATTAACGAGATGATTCAACTTTCCAAGTACAGATCATTAAACCTGTCTATTTAATTTTCACACACCACAACCTTTATCATAAATCAGACTCGAAAAAGCCAAGCGACTGTTAACTTTTGAATTAACCAAGTGATTTAAGACAAGCCAACAAGCAATTCATTTTCAACATCTTTGGTGATTAAACTGGAAACTTACCAGGGCTAAGGCAGAGGAAGAGGCGGTAAGTCAATTTAGATTTGTCTCTTTTGATAAAACACTGAATAGTTCCATTCCGAGGTCCTGGCTGTTCCGGACAAGTGTCATCTCTCCCACCAGAAAGCATAACAGAAAAATGCATTATGAGTGACCCCACCAATTAAATAAAAAGTACCTGCTTCAGTGAGACAGGGAAAGTAATCTTGCCAGAAGTTTCAGGACAGCTAACAATTTCCTTGCACATTGCCCTCCATGATCTGCAAACCGCAGCACAGGCAATAACATTTTTCAGGCCAGGCCAAGTGGTCTCACTCACCTCTAATCTCCTGATAACGTCGCATAAAAGCTCAGGTGGAAGGCTGGCCCATCTGCTCATTTGTATCACCAGAGGCTGATCATGGAAATCCTGAGAACCATGTGATTTCCGTCTTATGTGGCCAGGCAATCTCACCTCAAAACTTCGCCTGGATAAGCTTCCCAACCCATCCCTTATGTCACGAACTATGCTACGGAAAGACATTTGCTCCGGCTCGGCAACAGATTAGGAATGTTAGACTATAGTCTAACGTGGCTGCATCAGCTTGTCTCCGCTTGAGTCAGACAAAAATTACGAACTGTAACATATACTTACCCCATCAGCTAAAAAAACTGAAACTCGCAACTACTGCTTAGGAACCAAGAAAGACAACGCCATAAAGGAACATAGAGATGGAAGATCTCATTGCAAGATAAGGAGATTTGTAAGAAACCCTCAGATATCTAAAGGAGCTCAAAAAACGAGAATTTGCCAGTTGTGACTTTTGAATGGCTTTGAACCCCATTGGAAACCCAATTTGCCATTAAATCTAATCAAGCTCTGCCTACTCTGAGTGGAGAATCCAGAGAAAGAATTCGTGAAAACCAAAAGATAATAAATAAAGAAAAAGCTAATCAGACGTATTCCCCCATTACAGAGCCATATAGAGATCCTAATACCACTATTATCCAAGTCAACGCGTTGCTTTACAATAGAGCATCCACAATAATGTATAAAAGTAACAATCTCCTGTGAGTATCAGCTTCACATTTAACATTAGAAAACAATGGAAAACATATTCTTATCTTCAACATGTCCCGTAAGGTATCAACTGGCTATGTAAAAAAGGCAGAAATATTCAACTCGTAGTTATCTTTAAAACAAGTTCGCGATATCCTGCTAGAAATACCCTAAAGAGTCAAATTCACGTCTCGTAAAGTCTTCATGAGTTTGAATCGAGCAACTAAATGGCTTCATTACATACTGAGTTAGAAGAGAAATTCAAGTAGCAAACCTGCAAAACCAGCTAAAATTGGCAGAAAACAACCCCGGCAATTTCTAATTCAGACGAAAATGCTCTTCACTTCAGCAGCGAGCCCACCAATTCCTGTGAGATCAACAAAGATAATAGCTCGGCCGAGACGCTCCGCCGAAACGACGAAATACCAACGAATCTTCTTCTTCTTCTACATTATGACACGGGAAAAGACAGTCAGAAGCACGGCGAACCAGCAGAAAAACCAAAACCCTACACGAAAAAGCAATCCCGAGGGAAATGGCCGAAGAAAGCGGGAGCTCACGAGCTTAAGCAGGAGCTGAGCATGCGCCAAAACGAGGGTTTTGCAAAGGATGGATCAAGGAAAGGAGGTAGAACAACAATGGAGATCTCGCGATCGGAAGCTTCAGCTTCGCTGCCTATGGAGGAGCAATTCACAACGAGAAGCTCGCCTCCACCATGATTTGCCTCCACCGATCGTCCCCTTCTTCACCAGTCACCACTCTCTCTCTCTCTTTTATGACGCAAGCAAGAGGCGAACTGACTTGACTTCTAATCTCATTATATAGACTTTGACGAGCTAGCATTTTCCTAGCAATTAGAGAGAGAGAGAGAGAGAGAGAGAGGAAAAATAAAACCCATGGTTCTTTAATTTGTTTACGTAAGGATGTCATTGACTTATAATTTCATAGATAAGTTCAAATCCGATGAAATTCATGGATTCTACCTAACAAATTAAAAATTCACAAGTGACATTACATATTAAAATAAAATTCATGAATCATATTAAATAATTAAAAATTTAGAAATCATATTACATACCAAATAAAACTTCAAATACCATTTATACCATTATCTGAAATAAAATTGATGTACAAAATCATTGATCACGTTGAGAAATAACAGTTGGATTAAAAACTTATTTATTCTTACTGGGTCATTGACGCAAAAATATCGAGAATAGAATAATTATCGATTATTTATCGATCACGGTTTTTAATTTGTGCCAAATAATCATCGTTTACATGCAAATGACGCGAATTATACGTCCATTATTTCAGTTCCTTTGTCGAACAAGAAGTTGTTAACTTCACGAGGAAGCTACTAATTATACTTTTAAGGATAGGGTTTGCTTGTACAGGCTTAGCGATTCACTTTTAGTATTTTGGAGACATCGAAAAGCTTTTTAACCATTCTTACCAACAAAAAAAAGAAAAAAAAAGAAAAGCTATTTAATCATTATAATTCTAAAAAATTTCTCGATGATTGTATGACAAACTTCTTTTCATAAAAGAAAAATTTACCCAGTTCTCTCTCCTTAAGCTTGAGCTCATGTTAAGCACGATATTCGGTAATCTCCATGAAAATAAAATAAATCGTGAGTCTCGCGCAACCGCCATGCGAAATGGAGACCCCAACAATGAATCGGGTTTCTCTCTATCTCATCACAAAGAGATAAAAGGAGACCATCCTTTTGTATATGGAAAACATTGTTAGGTCACCATAATATTTAATTATCCTAATCATCCACCATAATCTAGAATTGGATTATCTTAACCACACATGCCCCCTTTTTTTCTTCCTATTATCATTTAATCTTTTTCCTCGTACAAATTGTTTGCTCTCGTTTTCGTGAACAATGCATAATCCAAAAAGTCCAGATCAATTATTGATTGCATAATCATTGTTAGATCAAGCTTCCATTTCTCATGCATGCGATACCTGTTCCATGACAATCACCTTCTATTCAGGCCCATTGCCAAAAAAGAAGAAGCCACGGATCTGGGAAACCCTAATTAAGACGAGCAGATATCGAGTTAACGACGTCGAAATCGAATCGAATTAGGTCGAAATTGTTCGAATTATTAAAAGTGGGTCACCGTCCAATCTTTAGTTTCACAACCCCATTTCCATCTTGATCGAGATTGCTTTTCCGAATTAACAACGTTAAAATCAATTTGAATTATGGCTGAAATCGGTCGAATTAGTAGAAGCGGCCACCGTCCAACCATTAGTTTCACAACCCATCTTCCATCTCGATCGAGCTTGCTTTTCCAAAGTCTCACGTGAGATATTCATCTTATGTTTTTTAAGCTGGAGCCTGGCGATTAGATTAGGATTATGTATCAATATTACTATTTGCCCACGTTGAACATGCATGACATTTATCTTGCAAAATCTCTATTTTTCCCCCCATTCAAAAAAAAAAATATGCAGGCGGATGATTAATTGGAAAATTAGAAAGACACACTAAGTCAAAATACGGTGCCACGTGTGATCTGGCTTTCCTAAGCGGTGATTACGTTAACTTAATCTCCCAGGAAATTCGAGAAAATCCCACCAATTAATTAATCTCTGTTTGTTCTTCTTCTTTTTTCAACTATAGAACCGACAGAACAACGAGAGCAGGTAACATCTTTACAGGAAAGCAAAATCGACAAGCAACCTGAAAAAAAGAGAACGCACGACCTAAGCACGATGATGCGTGCGTTATTTAAATATCATTAGTACTAGTTATATATAATAATTGGGCGACGTTAACGTAATTTTGCAATTTGTCCTTCTTGATAAAACCAAGAGAAAAAAAATGTAAGCCAATTATTTATGGAGTTAGGTTATGTCCCTCCAGATTTTTCATGGAATTTAATGGATCGTGCTAAGTATTAGTACGCAAGCAAAGTCGACTGGATGCTTTGGGGTTTGAGATGTGGATTAACGATGACCTAAGCTGAAAAATTATTTTTCCTCTTTTCTAATCCACGGTGTTCTTCTTGCCGCTTGTCGAATGCGTAATGTCAATGTGCACTCCGACGTGGGACGTATATGGGTCACCTCTCCTCTCCCCATGTGCCTCGCCGCCAGACGCGAATCAGATGCCGCCGCCGCCGCTCCGATGACCGCCCTTTTGGCGGCCTGCGACGGCTCCGTGGCCAACAGTGCGGCCTTCTCTTCTCTTCTCTTTTATCTCTCTCTCTCTCTCTCTCAAGGGGGGCAAAGCTTACAATCACGTCGGGCTCGCCACTCGTGATGAAGGTCGACGCTCTTTGGCTGCTCATGGACTGTAATGAAAAGTGACCAACGACAAATAGAACGACGAGCATCTCTGGTGCTGGATATTACAAACAAACAAACAACAAAAGAAGTCATGACAAAAAGACGAGCTTTCGGTGTAAAATCGACACGAGAAAGATTTAGTCGATCATGGCAGTTTGGTGTGTAGAATAAGTCATCAATAAAAAGAGCAGTCGACAACTTGAAGAGTATCAACAATTAAGGAAGTTATTGACGGTAAATATCAGTTATCTGGAATAAAAGAAATGATGTATATTTATCAAATAACGATATTTTCAAATATTTAAGTTCTTCTAGATAAGTGTTATTAGAGAATAGGTAATCGTGGATAATGTAACTTCTCATGTCCCTAAGAAGTTATTTCTTTATGAGTAACGATTTTTAACGTGATCGTCAATTGTAAGCTTTAAATGCATGCATCTTACTCTGCATGCATGCACGAACAAACAAATCTTGTTATTTATTAAATTATCTTTCAATATATTTTCCAAATATCTCATCATTTATTCAAATTTTCGGCATGTATCGTCTTTTTATCTATGGTTTTCAAATACCTCGTCGTTGCTCTTAAATTCGGGAGTTTATCTAAGAAGCATTCTATCAGTTTTGTTGTGCACTAATGATACTTTCTATCCGGAATCGCCACAAAACCTATCTTCTCTTATAAAAAAATCGAAGAACGACTTTTCTATGAAAGGCATTTTGTCGTCGAGGCACAATCCAATGAAACACTAGCTTTTGTTTATACTCATGTTATTAGAAACTACTTTTCCGTTTGTTTCATTGAAATTAAACTTTAGTTGGAAAATCATTTTCGACAAAACCTATTTTCAAGGAAAACGATTTCATTTTTGTTGTTAGGTTGTATGTTGCAAATAAAATGGAAGTCTCATCCGATGTTGATTAAAAGAAAATTTATGAAAAACACATTTGAAGAAGAAATCTTTAAGTACAATCCCAAGTTCCAAGTACGAGTGCAGGGGACCTTCTTGGTCATAGAGCTTGGGCTTGGCCATTATTCTCCCCGCTGTGAGCACTAGGGTCCTAGTCCTTGGGCAATCAAGCCTCAGGGATCCCCAATATGAGCACAAGAGATTTGAGCTCTATGTCGAGGATCCCTAGGCTAGCCTTCAAGGACGGACCCGGATCCCCTAACGTCACTTCACGTGACCTGGGAGATCCAACGGCTTGAGGGGAGAGGGCTTTGCCCTTTCACTAGAGGGCATTAATGGACGGCCATTAAGGGGCAAAGTGATCACCCGACAGAAGTCAGGTGATCTTTTTCCAGGACTCGCGTGCCAAAATACAAGTTCTAGTCATTCGGGCCAGTCGTACTTTTAAAAACGGTTTCTAATCTCTAGATGAAGTTTTTGTTTTCTAATATTAAGCATGGTAATTTCTTTGACTATGATATAAAATTTCTTGTCACCTCATTTTCTTTAACAATCCAAACATCCGAAAAATCAAAAAAGCTATAATTCATCAATACTTTTTCCGTGAGGTAAGCAAGCACCCTCGGTTACTTTTATGTGGCTACGGACATATGTCTAAATTATTCACGATGACGACATTTAAATGGCAAAAGTCACTAAATTGACCTACGAAATGGTTGTTAGCAACTTAACCCTTTAGCAAGAGACTTTATTTTTAGTCAAAATAGATTGTTGGCTCCAAATTTTCTCCTCAATCCTGATCCACAAGCTCTCTTCCCTATTTCACGAGGGTCGAAATGTTGCTAAATTAAGTGGTTACGACTTGGGAAAAAAACCACGATCTTCCAATGATGAATCAAACTTACTGTTAGAAGCAGCATGCGCTACATCAATACCATTAGGATCATGGAAAATGCCATCTTTCCCAGGCCATATATAATCTCGAAAATGTCCATTTGATTTTGAGCGACTTTACCATTCATAAAATCTTATTACGTAAGTCCTACGAATCTTAGAATTAATGTCACGTACATCATGTCTTAAATAGTAAAATTCTCAAGCGATAGCTGTATATTGTATGAACATGTGAGTTCGTGTTGTAATCCATCATCCTGAATAGATAATTTCAGTACACATCATGGGTTTATCATAATATATTCCAAAAAACGAGAAAAAAAATGTGGTTTCCAAAACTATGGCAGAAAAAAAAGCACTATTCCAACTTTTTTTAACCATTCAATTTCATATTATTATTATTATTATTTAGTTAGTCCTACTCCAATGCTCACATTTTTCAGCAAATAAACAACCCTTAATTGATCCGACCTTAAAAAAAATACAGTCGTGAACATGGACACAATTATTGTGGCCCAATGAAGGTCCAAAGGTTAATGGGACGGGCTATTATTTAGCCCACGATTCTCTTCGGATTGAGTTGTCTTCGAGGTCTGCCTATGTTGACCCTGCGTTCTATTGAAATGGAGGTCATGATTTGCCTACGAAGGCTCTGTTTATTGAAGAAAAAACAACATTCGGTAAGTTACTTTTCAACTTTCCAATGTTTGTACAACAAATACTTTTTATGGACCGAAAGTAAAAAGTTTTAGATGAGGAGATTAAAATGCTGATGTTATTGAATTCAATCAATTACTTTGAAGTATGCCAATCATTAAATTAAGACCAAGTGAAATTGATGTATGGGCCTGCTTATAGGCCACACTCACAACCTAACAAAATATATGTTCGTCTGCTTTGCACATCCGTATAATCCCATTGAAAAGATACATGATGTTTGAAAGGACGTCTATCTAATGTTGAATTAGAAAAAAATGTGTTTTTTTTCCTAGCGGTAGATTTCTAGAAGAATTGGCAAATGTCAAAAAATAAGTTCTAACCTATTGTATGAAATACAATCGCATATTAAAACTTTCAATTAAATTAATTAAATACCGATTCTTTCCTACAAAAATGTAAGCAAGTTTGCATGAAGGAATCGGCGCTCGACTTTTCTTACGCCGATAATTTCACATAGATGTTAATAAATTCGAGTATTGGTTAGTTATGCCAAAACAAAAAGAATATCAATGAGTTAGTATGTATATTGCAAATTTATAGATCGTCGAAGTTCTTTGGTAAGTTAACCAGCAAATGATTTGAAGAAAAAAATTACGGTCTCTCTTATTTATTTTTTCACCGAGGATTTTTTCACTTATAGACATTCATCGGACATCGCGTGTATGGAAAATGACCATCATTTCAAGAGCACGTGCATGGAAGCAGAAAATTTCGATGTTCAAGAAATAGAAAAAGATCTAAATTCTATAATGGGTGATTTTGAAGAATGGCTTGGCAAATTAGTAACCACTACTAATTATAGATGAACAACATTTGGATTTTGTTTCCCCTTGTTATCCACTATAAGTAGGCTACACTAAATACTTACCCTATCCTTTCGCGGGACCAAGGGAAGCCTACATTACCCGAAAAGACTTATCATTTGCTTCGTGGTTTCCATCAAAGAATGAAAATTCACAGCTAACGCAGGGCGAAGCGTCAGGAGTGTGTTCTCAACTTTCAACTGCTCGATGAATGAATGAAAGCAAGTACAGAGGTGGTCGTGTCACGTTCTCCTTCAAGTGGACAGATTCTCCCATGATCATTGCCCGGCGGCAATGCGTGATGGTTCAGAAGGAGGTCTTGTTCATCCTCTCTTCACTTCGATTTCATTTCTTTTGTCCCAGCGAAAGATGATTTACCCTTTGCCTTTTCCGAGAGATGAAGTGAAGTGGATAAGGATTATAAGAAAAGAAGAAGAAAATATCATCTTGGCTAGAAGGAGAAAGGAGATTGGAGCATTCGCCATTGATGGCAACAGCCAAGGAGGGCCTTCCCTACACTTGGCTGTACAATTGCCGTCCAGTATCATTCATCTCCATGTTAATGACTGTGACCAGTCGAGTTTCGTGGGGCAAACTTCTGCGTTGGACCACCCTTCATTGCCTTAACTTCACCAATGTTGGACAAATAATGGTAGGGTCTAGGCAAGTGAAAGGATAAAATAAATGTACGTATGTACACACATATATATATGTACGAGTTTATACGATAGTAGATCCGAAATTTCGAGACCTAACATCAGTAGACAACGACTTATGAGGATGACCGGAATCCATAATCAATGACATTGTGGTCGGGATGGTGAAGTAAAGACGTTACTGCTATTATCGAAACGATTATATCTTTGAGTCGGATGGAAATTAAACGACTTTTTACTCGATGCTAAATGATGTAGCCGAGTGAGGACATGGTCTATGCACGCGGTAAGAAACTTGCGCTATATCATCCTTGAAATATGCGGTGGACAAACTAATTATTTTGAAACTATATGTCTCTAGCACGTGACGTTTTTATAATGTTAAAATAGAGGTGGACCCAGCATATATAATACAAAGTTTCAAGGAATTTTAGTGGTAATATGTTTGAAAGTCTACCTCTCAATGGCACCAACTGCGTTAGGCCCTAAGTTGCGAAGGCATGATATGGATAAATTTAGAATGATGTTAGATTTTACTATATACCTAAGTAATTACCAATCAATGTAGATCAATGACTACATTGCCTTACTTTTTTACTATATGATAATTCATAAACCCATTGCCAAATAATTGATTTATATATATATATATATATATATATATATATATATCAAGATGTATCTAAATCTCCAGATGCAATTTATTCATTTCACATTGAAAAGTGACTTTGTGATTACGGTTGAAATTATTCAATACAAAGTGGATATCCATCGGGGTATTGATGATCTTAACCCATGATTAGTAATCAACCTAATTGCAATAATCAAATCCACACATGGGAGAATTCTTTGTCAAAACTTGCTCATGCCAGAAAAACAACACAAACCCAAATTCTCTATTAACCACATCATTTACACCAGAAATGAAAATCTTATTCTATTCTACATGTATCTCTATCCCCAATGTGAAAATTTGTTTCTCAACCCCAAAAAATTTGTAATTAATCAGGAATAAACATAAGGTCCGCTCACCTTTACATGCTACATAGCCCATTTCTTTTCTCTCTACTTCCGCATGAATTAATCTAGCTCGAACCGACGGATCACACCCGCTTATCGATCCGACGGAGTTTTGCAACCCGACCTGAATAACCAGTGGAGACGATGTGGCGCCCGCTCTGCAAATTCTTGCCTGCATCAGGTAAGTGATCCAAGCCTCACTCGCTTGTGCCCATTGAAGATGGTTTGCTCGCCACGATCTCGAACTCGCGTCCGTCCTCGTCTCCGTCTTCGTCCTCACCCTCCTCCCGATCGATATTGCTGGGGTCGTCCTCGTCGTCGTCTTCTTGGTTTTCATCGATGTGGTCCCCCTCCATCTCATCCATCTCTTGCTGCTGCTGCTGCAGAGGCGGCCACTGTTGTTCTGGGGCCACCATCAGTGGAGCTGTCGCGTTTATCACCGGACTGAACTGAGTAGTGCACGTGAACAACGTCGAAGAGCCATGGTCGCCGCTCTTGGTGGTCTTCTCTTTATATATCTCGTCGAGCTGCTGAAAGTACGGGCACGTCTTGGAGTCTTCGCGACGCTTCTTGTTGGATTCCTTCACCTTCTTGAAGTACTTGTTTATGTTCTCCCACTTCTCCTTGCACCGCTTCGAGCTCCGCTCGTACCCAAGCCTCCTCATTGCCGTCGATATCTCCTCCCACAGCGGCCCCTTCGGTCCGTTCTCTTGGTACTTCGCTTCCAGATTCGTTCTCAACCTTATCAGTGCCTCGACCTCCACTTTGGGCCACCTAGAAGAGCTCGCCACACCACTGCCCGGGGTCGCAAAGTACACCCGGTTGTCTGGCTTTGGGCCTTCGATGCGCCTCATCTGAGAAGGCAGGGCTGCCGGCGGCGGTGGCGGTGCCGCAGATGGTGTTGGTGCAGCTGGGATTGGCACTGCCACCAGCTGTTGCGACGGTGGGTTATTATTCTGGGGCGGCGATGACCTGCGGCTTTGCTGCTCGGCTATCTTCTTCAAGAACGACATGACCGCCGCATCCTTGGCTTCGGCGGCCAACCTCTCTTGGGCCAGGATCTCGCGCTCCCGGGCGATTCTCGCAGTCTCCTGCACCCACCACGACTCTTCCCGGGCAGCCCTCTCGCGCTCGCACTTCTCGATCGTCTCCAGAAAGTTGCGGTGCAGCTCCTCTTGTTTGTTCATCACATCCTTTATCACCCCCTCGAAGAAGTCCTTCCACCTTCTCTTCCTCTTGTTTGGACCTCCTCCCCTTGGAAGCCCCTCATCCGAGAATGTCGATGACGAGGTCGAATGGGAGGCAGGCTCCCTGGGCAGGGCGGCCCCTGGAAAACCAGAGTTTTGCGGAAGAGGATGAATGACGACGGTAGGGTTTGAGGGTGGTGGCAAGGAAGGCATCGAGAAGTTTAGGACGGTGGAGGAGGTGGACAAGTTATTCTGTGGGAAAATATTAATGCTGTTGTTGCTCATGTGAGTTGTGGATGATGGAACGGCAGCCGCGGCGGGGACGCTAGGGATGCTCTGAGGCCCGATCGCCGCCTGCATTGCCGATGGCTGTGTCGCCAGAGCTGGAGGCTTTGGTGGTTGTGGTGAGTGAAGAGTGTGATTCTCGAAGGCCTCCAATTGATCAAAGAAGCGGTAGGTCTTGCCTTCGTGCTTTCCGGTTCGTCCGTCCTTGGTGCGCTTGTGGTACTTGTACACGTTCTCAAATTTCTCCTTGCATTTCTTGGAACTTCGATGATACCCAAGCTCGCTCAGCCTCCTGTGAAAACAACAGTTGCTGAATAAACAATCACAGACTCACATCCACACACATATAAACACAAATAGCCTAAAAGCATCTTCCTTGAACACACGCCCGCACTGGAGACATAAGATTATCAAACATTAATCTGGATATTAACTAAGCATGGTATTGTCGAACACACCCAAAAAAAACAAAAAAAAAAACAAAGAGAGAGAGAGAGAGAGAGAGAGAGAGGGGCACAAAGATAATTGAAAGGAACTCATCTGAACTGAGAGCTTAACAAAGATTTCTCTTGTTTAGTTCAACAGAAAACAAAGACAAGACAGCACAAACAAACGAGTTTCCTCGATCCGAACTCACTCCCCACACAGAAAATTTATCTTGACGAAATCCACATAGAGCAACCCGAAGAAGAAAAGGACAGAAGAACTGTACATGTATAAGCAAAATTATCATCCTAGACCCTAGAGAAATTCTTGAAAGACTTGGGAGTGGCAAGAGAATTCGAAAGAACGCAGATCTACTGCACCAAGAACTTCACAAATCGCTCAAGTATCCACTTCAGATCACAATAAATACAGCTAGAGGGTAGGACGCAAAAAATTGAATTACCTGGAGACCTCTTCCCAAAGTGGACCCTTTGCACTCGAGTCCCGAAAGGCCACGTCCATGTCCGACCTTATTTTCAAGAGAGCCAACGTCTCCTGCCTCGGCCACCTATTCCCACCGCTCTCCTCCCTCCTCCTACCTCCTCCTTCTTCCCCGCCCGAACTCGGCACGAAGCTCCCGACCTCGCCTGCTGCCGCGACTTCTGCTGCAGCTGCCACCGCCGCCACGTCGCCGGAGGCTCCCGGCACGCTTGCTGCGTCCCCCAGCATAGGATTCTCTCTCTCTCCCTCCCTCCCTCTTGCAGCCAAAACAGAAAAACGAAAAACACGAATCTACCGAAAAAGGAAAAACTAGAGAGAAGTGGGTTAATCCCAACAAGGGTTTTCTGCGAAAGGAGAGGATGATCAGTTTGTGGTGAATTCAGTAACTTTTTATATTTTTTGGGTTGGGGGAGGATCTGCTTGTCAATCTCAAGAAGCTAAGCTTAAAGCTAAATTTTCATTTTGGCTTTTCTTTAAACCCATAAAGGAGGTGGGGCAAAAAAAAAAAAAAAAACACATCTCAGCCTACGCTTTTCCTCTTTTCCTTTTAGCCGTGGAATCTCCAGATTTAAGAATAATATTTTTTGGGGATAGTTGGTTCTTTTAAAGTATGATAAAGAAGAGGGAAGAAATTATAGGAGGGGTACCGATTCTTGCCCCCCACCTCAGTAAACTATGAAAGAGGCACATAAGGTCGCATAGAATAAATGGATTTTAAAACAAGATGGAAATAAATTGAACTTGGTTTTTATTTTATTTTGTTGGGTTATGTCAACAGCTGCATATGAAGACAATGTTGATAATAAGTTTGGTTTTTTGTCTGTCCAGCTAAATTGAGTTAAAAGCCGGCCCATGTAGGCCACCCCTTACCCCCCCGTATTCTCTCTCTCTGTCTCTCTCCACTTTCTCGTCTTGTTTTTATATTACATGATCATCTCCGATCCAATACGATCGATTGGTCTGGAAATTCACATCTTAAGATGACAAATTTACATCTTATAATATACATATATTCATATACACATACATACGTTTATTCTATGCATCGGCATCCTTATTTACGTGTATTTGGGAAAAACTGAACGCAAGAATCAATCTTTGACTGAGATTGTATGATTGAATGCGAAACTTGCAATTTGAAAAACGACCCATCATGTGCTTTTCTTATAATATCCGTCTTTGTCAATAAGATAGCTAGGGAAATTCTCTCAGCTCGCCACCTTTAAAGGTATTATTTCATTAGACAAGAAAAAGGTTAATTCCAGTTAGCAAAATGATTTCCAAATCCTTTGCCAAATTCATATAAATTATATATTTATTACACAGCCTATGTAGAAAAGAGCCACACAAGTCATTCGAAACGTGTCCCTATATGCCGCGGTAGATTCAAATTGGTATCGCATGTGACAAGTTTTGAATCTAATGAAAGCCGATGGAAAAACGCAATTTCTTTCTTTTTTTGTTGTTGAGAAAAATGAATCATGAGCACAACTATGAACCTCGCCTGCATGATCCATGATGGATGCAATCTGATTGGCCGCAATGAAAATACATCGGTCACATCATTCAAAGTCTAGCTAGCTAGACTTTTTACTTTCAATAAACAACGTGTTGTTATTCTTTTTTCCACACAAATCAAAAGCTGGCGCATCCACGTGGGGACAAAGATGACTGTGTTAGCCCTAACATGGATCCAATTAGGCACTTAATCATTGAAGCTGCTAAATAAAGAACCGATACAACCTATCAGCTCAGCCAATTGCGATCCGATCCGAGTCCGTTTCTGCACCTCACACATAATTTATAGCCGGGGTAACTTCAAGATCGACTGGGCATGGAGAAGAAATCGCATTATTCTATCGTCCTCAATAATTAATAATCAATAAGGGAAGTGAGGATGTGATACTCTACTTGCGGGGCAACCGGGGTCCTACACCGATCGTGACCCACGCAGCTTTGACAAGTAATTATGATCCCCTCTTTTTTTAAAGAGAATAAATTTTCATAAATTGGGTAAATTAATGTAGACAAAGGAGGGCATGTAGCAGCTGATCTTGCAAAGAGATATTTTAATTTTTTGAAAGTGGGATCCACTTTGAATTAAACTAGTTAGATGGTGGGTCAATTTTATCAGGCCATGCCCATTTATGAATCGAAGTGAATGGTGGACATTTCCAGTTAGGTCGTGACCTACCGTCGACATACGGTATTAAATCTTTGAAAATTCCATGCCCCATGAACCCACTTGCAGCATAATGACCTGTGATGCCTAATACGTAGGAGAGAGCAAGTATGTACGAAAACCCAATCTCAGAATATCTTGTTTCTTATTCAGTAAATAATTCTACAAAATTATTACATAAGAAAGAAAAATGGATCACATCCAGACAATTGTTGATGTACGCACACCAGCACTATTTGAGGGGGTCGGGGGCATTTCTATCGTCATCAAGAATAAAGGAGGGAGGTGGACATGGCCGTTGGCGCAAGTTGCCATGCTCCTTTGTCAATTAACTCCAGTCTTTCGTCCATGCACTTGCCTTGAAAACGACCCCCCGGAAAAAGTTGAACTCAAGATGTATATTAATATATATATTTTTTGTATATGTATATGTATATGTATACGTATGTAACGAGAGTAGGTCCAAAATTGTGGATAAGAGATGAAGGCGGGGAAGGATCTGAGAGTCATGACGTCATAAAAAGAGTCTATTCCGATCTTGTGCAAGGTGAAGAATGTGGCCAGAGGGAAGTCGGGAAGATAGTCTCGCTGGGGTTTGTCCAGACTATTAGGGTTTGGATTTGATTCTTTTTTTGGGGAGGGTCAAGCGGTGACGGGGAGTCATGTGGATCTTCGCTTGCATCGCAAGGCGAAGCCATAGCCATGCATCTCCATTTTTTTTTTTTTGCCATCTTCTTTTTGGTTCTTTTGTTGTCTTCGGCGTGGGTGCTTCGCTGTCGCAAGTCATTGGAGCTGGAGGACAGTGAACTGTAATGGATCCCCTTCGTTGGGCGGCTCGAGCTTCCCTTAGCTGGAGAGAGAGAGAGAGAGGTTTACGTAACCCTAAAGTATTTCACAGCCTAACAAGTACAACCGGAAATCTCTCTGTCAAAACTGTATCTCACACCCTGGATTTCCAACGGTTCAACTCACTGATGTTGACACGAACAATGAAGATCAGAAAGTCGCAGACCCACTTTTGTGATGTGTATTATGTATCTTTCTTGATTGGCTGAACGTGGTTTGCTTCTTTAAATGGCTTTACAGTTTACCTCATTGTTTTGCAAGAAAAGATGCCTGGGTTCGGCTCTGCTGCACCAGGTCGCATTGGGTTTTGGTGGGTGGACCCACATGTGATCGACGGCTTGGATAGATTTGGTCTGATGGAAACGGATTTTGACAAGACTTTTCATGAAGCAAACAGCCTTTCAATAACGCAAAGAATCGATTAACTGTGAATGATGGAATCTTCAAGTAGCTGTGGACTGAATGTACAAGGCACGGCCAAAGCATGAAGCATCTGATTGTATATAAGGACAATCGAACTTGAGCAGCGTGTCTAAACTATATAAACAGGCCTATTCCATGATCACTAGATAAACCCTTTGTGATAGACAAATATTTCTTTGATAAATCTCAACTGTTTACGACTATAATCACAAGATTCACAAGTAACTCTTTTCTAGAAGTATAATTCATTACTTCAAAAAAATCTCGCATACAAGATGCAATGCTTAATGTTACCAAAATCATTTTAAATACATTGCTTTTGTACAAACATCGTCATTGCGATATTAAGCTTTAAATTAGAAGGTTTTCCATTGAATTGTACCCTTAAAGTCAAAGTCATTGGACCCCCCATATGCTTCAAAGAAAAAACAAAGAACTTACCTAATAACCCGAACGAAAATGGCAGGTGGAGACAATCATAGGGAGAAAAAAAAAGCATGCAAGAATTCAGTGCACCAGGATGCAGAGTCTCATGTATGGCACACGAATAATTGATTTCATACCTAACCACAAGAATACAAGTAAAAAAGCATTCAATCATTTACAGTTTCCGACACATTAACTTTTTCGATTAAACAGATATAAAACGTTCAGAAAATTAGATTATTTTATACTATGGACGTATTTGGTTTTGGAAATGAACTTTTGGTACAATGTATATATTGAAAGCTAAAGCGCATTGTGGAAATGTAAATTGCGTTTGGTAAAAAAATTCTTTTAAAAGTAATTTTGAGTTTAAGTAGTGTTTGACAAAAAAAAAATTGCAAAGAGCTTTAGCTACAATCATTTAAATTTATATTTAAAAAATCAAATCTTTCGTCATTGATCGTTAGTCAAGGTCACTCGATCTTGGGCAACAAAGCCAGAGGTCACGCAACCTCAATGGGTGTCACCCACTACCTCTAGTGGTGCTACCCAAGTGAGGCTTGAGGTTGCATGACCTCGATGACTGCACTCACTGCCTCGGTTGGCGCGACCCATGTGAGGCCTGAGGTCGTGCAATCTCGTTGGTCGTTGCCTAGGTTGCACAACAAAGTGTAAGGTGGTGCAACCTTGGTGCTTGTCATCTGTTGCTTGGGGTCACCAATTAGCATATTGCATGATCCCAATACAGGTGACCTATCAAATTCTTTAAAAAATAGAAAAAGTATGGATAAGATGAAAATATGATAAATTTAATAAGGATAAGATAGGAAGAAAAAAAATCTAGAAGTAACATTCAGTCCAAAGTCGAAAGCTCAAGGAATTTTGGTTTTTATTCAAAAGTTCCTTGAAAATTGTTGTCAAACATTTCGATATTTTCTAAAGAAGTTCTTCAAGCTCCAAATTTTTTTTGAAATACTGAATCAAATGCACATTATATATGTTTAATATCAATTTTCTGAAAGTGTTCATTAGTTCCTGATATTATTATCAAGAAAAGCAAAAGAAAAAAAGAAGAAAGGGGGGGGGGGGTTTAGAGAAATTTTATCAATTGCTACTCCTGTCAAATCCATGGGAAAGATCGCTTTAACTCAGACAAACATCAAGTTGGCTCGCAGGAAAAAGGGTTTGATTAATGATGATGGTGTTGGAATCTGTCTGAAAGATGTCTGAGGGATGGCGCAGATTCACATGCGGAGAGAAGGTGGTGACAACGTGGTTATTCGCTGAGGAGGAGGAGGAGTGGGGAGGTGTGCATGTGGATCGCCAAAACGTAATGTTTGCCATTAAACTGCCTCGTCAAGCCCTCTGGGACGCCCGTACTAACTAATTCCCTCTTTTTTCTGCTTTGCCTCGTGCACTGCCACACAGTACAGCAATCTTAGGTTTTGCTCTCTCTCTCTCTCTCTCTCTCTCTCTGTACAGTAATCTTAGGTTTTGCTCGCTCTCTCTCAGTACAGTAATCTTAGGTTTTGCCTCTGTCTCTGTCTCTCTCGTTAGAGATTGGAACTGATTTTTCTTACCCCGAAGAACAAAAGACCAGGCCAGGTTCTTGTTTACATGATCTTAATATGGAGGGTCGAATTAGTGGGAACATAAAAGTCTTAAACATTATTTAAATTTGTAAGAGAAACGTGGAAACATTATGCGTACATCGATACGCCAATCTTTGGCGTTTTTTGTAAAAGTCTGGAGTGTTTCGGTTGCTAAAAAATAAAAGAAAAGTCCAAATGCTTTGGTTGCAAGATTTCTATTAAAATAAGAGTGGAAGATAAAAAGTTTATTTGAAACTGATAATCATATTTTGTTAATATGCAAGAGACGCAAATGAGTCTATATTGTTCCGATTCCGTTTATTTCATAAAAAATGAATAGTTCGACAAATTTCTTTCCAAAAAAATTATTTTTCAATTGCTTAAAGTAATTAGATAATGAGAAATGTCCTTATTGTTGACAAAAAAATATGTTTAAATATTTTCGTGATCGATAAAAGTATTTTTCATTTATTTATTTTAATAAGTGATACATATTATTATTGTTATTATTAGAAAACCATTTTCTAGATTGATTATTTTTCGCGAAACAAACGAAACTTTGATGGCACAATAATTTAAATATTAACTTATTAACAAATATGATAGGTTTTGTGTAGCAATCCGTAGGTACGTCTAAGTTATGTCCCTCTCGCCGGATTAATTGCGTTATCAAATAGGCCACTGAGGCTTGGACATTGAAATGACAAGCTACGGGAAGCGAGGGTAGAGTCCTTCATGAGAAAACTTAGTGATAAGGAATTTAATTTCTTCTGCCGTAAATATATGAGCAAATATTCATTTTTACCTCTACTTCTTGTATTATGCTGGATATGTATGATCGCATCGTGCGTGGCAAATGATGTAAAAAACAAGTCATGTGACGTCATATCGTTGTCCCAATAGTTCTTTTTCTAAACTTCAGAAGCAAATTTGTTTGGAATAAAATAGTCAAGTGGCCAAGAATAACGGGAAAAAGCCGCAATCTCTAGGGCATTGATTAAGTACGTAAGCAATGACTTTTAATTTACTGGCCCCGATCGAAAAAGTTACATGCAATAATAATGAATAATAGCAAATGATTATGATAATATTAGTGATTTGATTATGGTCATGATTTGATTTTTTTTCTTTGTATGTGGACAAAGAAAGGGGGAGTTTACAATCACATGGTGGGCATGTGGATGTGAATGAACACTTAGCAGAAGGGCAATGTCATGTCCACCATGTGTATGGATCTCTGCAACTTAAAATACTCTTCTTCTTCTTCTTTTCTTCCTTTTTTCGATTTTTCCATCTGTCGCCTACTTATTAGCCAAACCCCACGTGGATTCCTTTCTTCATCCCCCGTTTTAATCTCTTTAGTTTTTGGTTTTTACAGAATATTTCTCTATTTATGTTTTCTTACTTAATTGCATGACATGTTGAGCAAAAGATATGACTATAGATACAGTAAATATTAATATCGTGGAGTCTTGATTATCTGTATTTGTCACGCGAAGATAATAGAAAAGAAAGGCGTGACTTTGGGGGTTTCATTCGCGTGAATTCAATCTCGTGAACTATTTTAAGTTAAAGTTAAGGTAGCTTCGTATTGGATGCCTCGCATATAATGTGAAAACGGTGGTGATTTTCCTGAAATAAATTATAGGTTTTGTGGCCGAATTTTGAGAGTGCACTTGCGTTTTTTTTCCTTGAAAAAAGGAAAGATGACAATCTTAAATTCACAATAATGTACGGATTCGATTAAATGTTCACTTGATTCTGGCATTATTCTTAGTATATCTTTGTCCGAGGCGGATCGACAATGGAAGAAAACCAGAGTTCAGGTACAAGAAACTTTATTTTCTTTTCTTTCGTGTGCAAATTGTAAATAATAATACCATTTCGATGCTTCTCCAACTTGTTTTATTTTATTCATGAGATTTAGCAGAATTTTCGTGGACTTTAAATTTACAACTATTATGTTCTCTATGTTATTAAAGAGAATAAAAAGTAAACCCTTGTTCATCTTTTAATGAATTTTATATAAATTCCCATCTTATTGTGGTTTTTCTCCACTTCAAAAATTAAGGTCATATCGAATTAGGTATGTAATCGACATCCTCAATCTGCTCTCTTAAGTATACCGTTTTGAAAAGTTGACACATCGCTACAAATTTTTTTGGATGGCCCGTATTTACTTCTCCGCAGCTTTCTGTCCTCTTCTTTCTTTCTTTTTTCCCTTCCTTATGTTGCACTTGGCCCTGCTCTTGCCCTTGACAACGGCGCCCCTTACCTAGATTTACCCCATTCCGTCAACCTCCGTCGGAGCTGCGCGGCACATACCGTCTCCCCACCGCACGCAATCAGCGGTTTCATGGTTGCTCCCGGCCTTTGTTGCCGGGAGGCCACTTCAAGCTCGGTTAGCCCCCTAGTCCTCACTTCAAAGAACTGTTCTCCTCCACATCTCCCTTATGTTGATCGTTATCGAAGTTCAACATATCATAGGAAATGATAATCTAAAGCATGTCATAATTAAGCCATTCTGTACAGAAAAATTAACGCTACTCCTCAGTTGTTCAACCAAACTTGACGGATTGAGGAGTTGAAAAATATAGCGGACTGCCCCACTGGAGGCCGAGAAAGGAGAAATGTCGGGACATATTGTGTTGGAGATGCGTCCAGATTTGACATGACATGAGGAAAAAGCAACAGCTGCGTCTATCATATTCGATACCTGCCATTCCTGCTATAATCATTGCATGTCCTCCCACAACAGCTCAACAAGAGGAAAGAGCGAAACTGGAGAAATGCCCACAAGTTCGTTTGCATTGATCGAATGGAAGCAATCATCAAAACTCAAATTTTCATGGGCAAATTCCACGTATGTACCAAAATTTCTGAGGAAGCTTCTTCCACAATAGTACACGGAACAACTGCCATGTGCATGTGCCAAGCAATCGCCTTCTTTCTTTTCTTGAGAATTGGAATTTGGAGCGTAAAGTTCTCGAATGATTAACTACCATCTATTAGAGAAGATCCTTCTTCGAGCATGGGGACATGTGCATGTCCATTTCGCCAAGCAACATATGCGGGTGTCCCATGTTTATTAATCGGCTCTGTCCTTGATGATCAATAAATTAGAGAAACCCAATTTCGATCTCTGACGAAGGTGGTACGATGAAGAAGGCACTTGAGTCTCCAAGGGGAGAAAGATATCACCCCATAAAGCATAAACCCTATTCAACAATTGATGTGGTGTACAAAATAATTTGAGTGAAGCCCATGTAATTCGTCTAGCGATTAACATGCAGATGATTTCGTCTGTAGGATAACATGAAATCCGACGATTGTGAGCCATTCGATTATATAAATTCGTAGTACTCGATGCGTGGAATCTGATGTGGATTGATCTTTATTTGTTCAAGGGATCATATGGGGCGCTTTGTAGAGGAGCGACCATGGAACTATTCTAGGTCAAGCTATTTTATTCTCCACTCTTGATCAGAAGAAATTTCTGTCCAAACATGCATTAGATTGGTGAATAGTATCTATCTTTGCGACCTATCAATCAAAGAACTAACCGGAGAAAAAAGGAGGCAGGAAGATACGACCCTTACGGATTCTTCTGTCGATTTACTAACTCCTATTCTTATATCAAGCAACATAATAATTACGATCGCATTTCTTGTACTTCTTTTCTATAGTTGTCACTTTTTCAACAGCTTGCGGATTGATTTCTGTTTTAGTTGTTCTCGTTCGTTTGGTGAAGACATTAAGAAGGGCGCCGACGATCAGGATAATAACCCAGTTCAACTGACCCAAAAGTGCGATTGGCATTAACCATAAAAGGATGAAGACCTTGTTCAAAGCTGATGAGATTACTAGGTACTTCTTAAACAGATATATTGACTAATCGATTCTTGCATTAAATTGCAATTTATGTTTGAATTTCGATCACCGTAGTTGCTATTATTCTGGCTGATGCAGACGGACGGGATGCGTCTGACTCGCAAAAGATGAAGCCGCCTAATTTTTTGCAGGAAAAAGGACGACTATTTGAAGAGCAGGTTGCAAATTCTAAAGCACTCTCCGAAATTGCATTGAGATTAAACAGGCAGAAGAGCTACTGACAAGAAGATCTAAATCCTTGATCGCTAGGATCTTGAAAGGGTCTTCATCCAAATCATCAGCTTCCATACAATCAAGAGCCAATGGAAATTAATAAGCGCCTTAAAGGATAACATTTGTGGAGAAACACGGTCTCTAGAGAACATTTCCGGTTTCTATATGTAGCAACTGATTTGATTCTCAAGTGTAACATTACTAATTGGTGTGGCTCAATGAAACCCGATCGCTCTTTCCTAGGGACAATTGCCATTTAAGTCTTAAACCTTTTGCTACTTTACCAATTTAGTCATAAACCTTTTTTTATGCCAAATCAGTCCTAAACCTTTTGCAACTTTGCCGGTTAAGTCCTTCCGGCGGATTTTGGCCGGAAAATGCTTACGTGGCGATGACGTGGCACGCCGGACCTCGCCGGTGATGACGTAGCGACGATGTAGCGATGACTGGACCCAAACTTTTTTTTCTTTTTTTTTTCCTTATTTTTCTTAAAAACACATACTTGGTTGGCGAGCTCCGCCGGAGCTCGCTGGCCACTCCAAAGGGCGGCCCCGCCCTCGTCGGCCGCGGGCGAGAGCAGGGGAGGCCACCGCCCCCCTCGCCCTTGGCCGGCGAGGGCTGGCACCGGCCGCGGGCAGGGAGCTCGCCCCTACAGCAGATCTGCTACAGGGGCGAGCTCGCCGCCCTCACCCGTGGCCGGCGAGGGTGGCGAGCTCCCTGCTCGCTTGCAGATCTGCTACAGAGGCGAGCTCGCCCCGCCTAGGCCAGCGCCAGCCACGGGCGAGGGGGGCGGGGCCGCCTCTGCAACAGATCTGCTGCAGGGGCAAGCTCCCTACTCGCTTGCAAGCAGATCTACAATTGTAGATCTGCAAGCGAGCAGGGAGCTCGCCCGTGGCCGACGCCAACCCTCGCCGGCCACGGGCGAGGGGGGCGGGGCCGCCCTTTGGAGTGGCCGGCAAGCTCCCCGGCTGCCGGAGTTCACCGGCCAAGTATGTGTTTTTAAGAAAAATAAGGAAAAAAAAAAGAAAAAAAAGTTTAGGTCCGATCATCACCACGTCGTCGCCACGTCATCACCGGCAAGGTCCGGCGCGCCACGTCATCGCCACGTAGGCATTTCCGGCCAAAATCCGCCGGAAGGACTTAACCGGCAAAGTTGCAAAAGGTTTAGAACTAATTTGGTATAAAAAAAGGTTTATGACTGAATTGGCAAAGTAGTAAAAGGTTTAGGACTTAAATGGCAATTGTCCCCTCTTTCCTATATATCAAAAACTCGATTCACCGGTAGACCGATAAATTTCTCGATAAATATATGAACTGAAACCAATAACTTGTAACCATTAGCTGATAAAAAGGCTTTGAGGTATGGAATCGTGCTTCTACTTAGGACCTGGTCGACTTAATGGCTTTCATACTCGAATAAAGAAGGTTCATCTGTGCAGAAGATCCGCATACCGATCACGACGACCTCGTCTCAGTCGCACGACAAGGAAATGGAAGACAACAATGTCCAATATATAGCATTTTACGGCGACATTAAGCAGATATTCGATTTAGGCGGGCAAAGTTCAACAATGTGTTACATAATCCGGAGACAAGTCGCAGCAAGACATCATGTGATCAGATGAATGTTGTGAGATCGACCTTTGCTCCAGTTGTGGAATCCCGGAAAAATTCAATGCGGTCTTTTCTAGCCAGTTTAGTGAGACTGATTAGGAAGAATTAAGGCAGCAACAGATCTAAGATCAAGTGAAGTAACCTATCACTACGTCACTAAATGCAATGCAAGAATTGAGAAATCCAGGAAACCGACAAAAAAAAGAGGACAACACACACGAGCTCGCTTTATAAGCCGTGACTCAAAGTACGTATGCATAGCCACCGACACTGTGAAACTTTAAACCAAGAACCGAAACTTCAGTCATCCAAAACTTGGATTTACCTTTCTTTCTGTCCAACTTAAATCCTACAACAACGTTCATGCAGCCAAGCCATCCATCACTCCTAGTCACTGAATTGTCTACTTGAACAAAAAAGCAATTGACTAGGGAAATCCCAGTGCTTTGCATCGAAGGAGATTTATACCCAGGCAAAATTTTGTCAGTTTGTCTCATGTCCAAAAGCTTTACTGTGGATATCATCTCCTGTTCATCTGATAACAATCGCCAACATACTTGCCGGAGGTCCAGCAGTGTAATCTCTGCTCATGTCTAAAAATAAAACACCCCTTTAGCTTGTAATCAGTTAAGAGTACGGCCACAAAATGTGCGTCCCTGAAAAAAAAAACCATCTTATCGGAGAAAAGAGAAGTGAGGATTCTCATGAGAAATAGCAGCTAGTGTGAAAGGCAACAGCCATCAGGCGTTAGAACTGTGAGAAGAACTTCTGGGCATTAACATCTCTGTACATCCGAAGTGACATCGATTTCAGAACACCAGCAACATAAATGCCATGGAACGCCAGTTGTAGCTTAAATGCTTTGTTTTTTTTTTCCTTTGCAATTTATATAGGTTTAAGCAAGGGGCATACAAGCTAGATATTCCTGTGAAGAAGTGGTAATTCTACCTTCAGAAGAAATTCATAGATTGCACATGACAGGTCAGTGCATGAGCGGAAAAAATGCTTGAACTTTCAAAATTAAGCTAACTTGCGGTAAAACCTTTCAAGCGCAAATAGCCAGAAGTGCTGTAGCAACAATAATTGTGCCTATTTTACTTTCCTTAGGGTTTCTGCCAATGTCATTCTTTGCAGTGATTCCCATAAAGTCACATAGTCTTGACAAATTAATTTTGCTGTCATTGTCTCACACGACCAGACCAACTTAAATAAATCTTTTTTATGTCTCACTCTCCTCAGATGGTACTGATGTTGTTCTATGCCCAGCCAGTCACAACTTTGTCATCTGAAGTATGCTCCCATCTAGTAATCATCTTCATCCAGGTTACAGCATTCAGTAAGCATGTTGACATCCAATTATCCAACTCTACCCATCATTAGAAGCATAATCCGCTTCAACCAGTGTTGAGTAGTTGTCCTCAACAAAACACACAATACATCCCATTTCCGTCATTACTTTCTATACTTCCAATCCTTGTGCTCCCATTTCGACCTATTTAAAATGACTTATGTATTAGATTTTTCCACAATTCATTTGTCTCTCCTAGTAGAGCTATATGATCCACAAAAACTCAGGGAACTAAGCTGTGAACCTTAAGCATGTGCCTCACTAGAGTGAAGCAGTAAGATCTCAGCCAAACTCAATATATGTCTTATCACCTAATAAATTCCTCTACCAGTCCCCTCCCTCCATAAGCTATTCCATTACAACAAGTTGACATGTATAAGATTATTTCTTCAATTACAAAGGGAAATAGATGGAATGAGGACAACACAATCACGTGCTCATTATACTTTTGATTGCAATCTGATACACCACCAAGTTCCAGAACACCATCTCAACATCACAGTCCACCTCTAGCACCTGCTAACTAATTTCAGAGAAGAATTAAAAGCGCACTATGAGAATCGGAACCTATAAAACTTCAAATTGACTGCCATTCACATCTAGAATAATCGAACACTGGTTACTACTCATAACATTCGCAGAAAAGAAAAAGAGCTATTGCACCAGAGTAGACATCAAAGAAAAAAGTGCAAAAGTTAGTAGCATCCAACATAGTGGAATCGTGTTGAGTCTGAATCCAGAGACAGGTCAGAGCCCAGGAATCAATACTGACACACTGACACATGTCACAAGAAAAGCCAATACATTTCAATTGTTCAGCTGACGAAAAGTTTTAGCAAGCCTTTTTCTCCCATTAAGTCAGCAACCAGTGACACAAATTATGCAAATCATGAAACTTTATTTTAAACTATGTACACAATGAGATTCAACTACTCAAGATCTTCTCTTACAGTTCCATTACACCATCTCAACATCAGAGTCCAGCTCTAGCATCTGCTGACTGATTTCAGAGATGAATTAAAAGGGCACTATATCAGAGAATAGGACCTTATAAAACATCAAACTGACAGCTATTCACATCTAGAATAATCGAACCAAAGTTGCTGCTAATATCATTTGCAGACAAAAATAGAGCTATTGCACTAATGTTGACATCAAAGAAAGTGCAAAAGTTATTAGCATCCAAGATTGTGGAGCTGAGTTTGGATCCAGATTGAGGCAGGTCAGAGCCCAGGAGTCAATAGTGACACACTAACAAATGTCATACGAAAGGTCCCTTACAATTCAATCGTTCAGCTGAGGACAACTGCTAGCAGACCTTTTTTTCCCATTGAGGTCAGCAGTTGGCAACACAAATTACCTTCTCTTACAGTTCCATTACCCTATCTCATAATCACAGTCCAGCTCTAGCATCCGCTAATTAAATTTACAGATGAATTAAAAGGGCACTATATCAAAGAGTATAAACCTATAAAACTTCAAATTGACTGCTATCCACAATTTAGATAATCAAAAACTGGTTACTACCCATATTATTCACAGAAAATAGAGCTATTGCACCAATGTGGACATCAAAGAGAGTGCAAAAGTTATTAGCATCTAAGATCATGCAATTAAGTTGAGTTAAGCTCCAGGTTGAGGCAGGTCAGAGCCCATAAATCAATAGCGACACACTGACACGTCACAAGGAAGTATCATACATTTTTTTTTTTTGGTAAAGAGGAAGTATCATACATTTCAATTGTTCAGCTGACGATAACTACAAGCAAATCTTTTTCTCCCACGTAGGTAGGTAATCCAGTATTCTTATGCATGAATATAATAAATCGGGTCGTTATCGGCAGTCGACACAAATTATGTGCACAATGAAACTTCAAGATAATCCCTTACAGTTCCATTACATTATCTCCACATCAAGGTCCACCTCAATCTGCTAACTAATTTCAGAGCTGAATTAATAGGGCACTATATCAGAAAATAAGAAACTATAAAACATCCAATTGGCTGCCATTCACATTTAAAATAATGAAACACTGGTTACTATTAATATAATTCACAGAATAAAATAGAGCTATTGCACCAATGTTGCCATCAAAGAAAGTGAAAAAGTTATTAGCATCCAAGATTGTGTAATTAAGTTGACTTTAAAACCAGATCGAGGCAGGTCAGAGCCCAGGAATCAATACTGACACACTGACACATGTCACACATAAGTCCCATACAATTCAATTGTTCAGCTGACAACAACTACTAGCAGGCCTATCTCTTCCATGTAGGTCAGCAATCGGCCACACAATTTATGCACACCATGATACTTTATTTTGTATTATGTACACGATGAGATTCAACTATTCAAGATCTTCCCTTACAGTTCCATTACCCCATCTCAACATCACAGTCCAGCTCTAGCATTCGCCAAACAATTATAGAGATGAATTAAAAGTGCATTATATCAGAGAATAGGAAGCTATAGAACTTCAAATTGACAGCTATCCACATCTAAAATAATCAAACAGTAAGTATTTAACATAATTCACAGAAAAAATAGCTCTTGCACCAATTTAGACATCAAAGAAAGTGCAAAAGTTATGAGCATCCAATATCTTGGAATAAAGTTGAGTTTGGATCCAGATTGAGGCAGGTCAGAGCCCAGGAATCAATAACACTGACACGTCACAAGAAAATCCCATACATTTCAATTGTTCAGCTGACGACAAGTATTAGCAAACCTTTCTCTCCCATGTAAGTCAGCAGACAGTGACACAAATTATGCAAATCATGAAACTTTATTTTGTACTATGTACACAACAAGATTCAACTACTCAAGACCTTCCCTTACAGTTCCATAACAACAACTCAGCATCACAGTCCAGCTCTAGCATCTGCCAACTAATTTCAGAGATGAATTAGAAGGGCACTATATCTGAAGAGAGAGACCTACAATACTCTAAGTTGACAGTTATTCACATCTAAAACAATAAGACACTGGTTACTATTCATATCATTTGCAGACAGAGATGGCACTATTGCACCAGTGTAGACATCAAGAAGACTGCAAAACTTATCAGCATCTAAGATCATGGAAACTAGTTGAGCTTAGATGCAGATTGAGGGAGGTAAGAGATGAAGAATTGTTTAGTGAGACAATGTAATGAAAAAGTCCCACAGAAATTTAATTGTTCAGATGTCGACAACTACTGGCAAACCTTTTTCTCCCATGTAGTCAGCTGTCAGCAACGTAAATTATGCACATCATTATAATTTATTGTGTACTATCTATTCAATGTGATTCAAATACTCAAGATCTTCCCTACAGTTCCCAACCATAACATTTTCATGCTTCCCTATTCCTTTTGAAAGTACATCCCCACAAAACACCAGAGCTTCTATATAACATTTCATGTGTACTGACCTCCTCAAACAAGCTATTCTTATACCACCCTTAATCAAGGTAACACCAAATTTTATCATATATTCGCTTATGATCTTATCTTTTCTTGAGTAATACCAGAATCGACAAAGCAATTTCATCCTTACCCAAAAAAAAAAAAAACAAAGCAATTTCATCCTAGTCCAATCTTCCTGTGTGTAAATTGGCAATTCCAGGAAAAAAAAGGGAACAATCTGCAAAATATAGTTCAGTTCACATTAGATTTACCAAAAATGCGACAAGAATAATAGAATTCACGATATTCCTAGAAGTCATAAACTTCAAATGTCAGAGCCACTCAGAACAAAACTTTTGATAAATCCAGCTTTCTGAACAAAGATTTAGCAAAAACTAAAACAATTGGAAAGTGAAAGGCATCTTGTGCAGTAATGAAGGATTAAGACAAGACATCACGCATTTGTTCATAGCAATTTAACCTTATATTCCACACAGTAGCCAGCTTGTGAAACACTATCCATGTCCAAAACACAAACATATAAGCCTCATACTTATTGGAAGATTAGACAAGCCTCGACTCAAGCAGATGCCCATGATAGGAAGTATGAAAAAGCAAAAAAATTGCAAGGCTTGAACTTGTGGATGATCAGACAACAAGCAAGACAGAGGTACCATCGAATCTGATATATACAAGCAATCAGTAAAGAACAATTAACACATACAACTTTCCCAAGTTTTGAGTTTTGGAAGATTTGACAATGCTTCTGATTCAGAACCAAGCAGTTTAAATAACGTACCGACAAGAATCTAGTACATAAGACAACACTGAAATGCTCGAGAGATATTTAGGTTATGTGATGCAAGACTTGCATCTTTGCTGCTGAAGAGAGATTCAAACCCCAAGTTTTCCTATCAATACTTTGGTCAGTGGAAAATTTCCTAGATAAAAGAAAACCATGGGGCAATAGTGGAGTTATCCAAGTGTGAAAAAGTCAAAATATTTGATGCACAGAGAATACACAATTTAACCCATGGTCAATAGAAACTCTACTAAGGACCTTTCATCTCCTGAATAACGAAAAGAGTCGAGTCATCCCTCAATCAACCTATTAAAGACTTGATTTGATCACAAGTTTGCAAGACAAAATGTTGTCTGCTTACAAAGAAGCAACGTGTATGAGACTCAACTGAAAAAATAGAAGCAGATCTCATTCAAGGCCAATTATATCCTATCTTAAACTGCTCATCAATCCAGAAGGTTGCAATAGCAAACTAATTCTTGATTGACAGACAGGAGTTTGCTTGAACAGCATTCATCAATTCCAAAAGCTAAAATATGCAACAGAGAATTTGAATAGACTCAGTAACAATTTAAGAAGAGGAGAAAAGGCATAAGTCCAGTGGCTAAAGATATATCATAAGTTAAAACCAAATACACGAGAGACATTACAAGATTATGCTTGACACCGAGAAACAGACCATCATTTATCGCCACTCATCTACTACCAGGATATTTCCCCTTTTTTTGTAATAAACATCTATTACTGGAATTTGAGTAGCATCGCTCCACTGACAAATTAAAGGCAGCTACTAGCCACAGAAGGAAAGCTGCATTTCATGTTAATAATATCAAAAAGGACAAGACTGACCTGGCTATCTGTCTAACTAAAGTCAACACCCATCTCCTTCTGTTTCAATTCTAAGGTCATACGTTCATTCTCAAGCTTCATCTTTTCATTTTCCATCTTCATCTTTTCTAGTTCACGGTCTCTTTTCCTGCAAAATCTCTCCCATTTGAAGCGCTGTTTCTCCAACTCCAACATCTGGTACTGAATTTGTAACTTCTGTTCTTCCAGTTGAAGGGAACGAGATTCATTCAACTGCTTCGGTGACCAACCTGTCCTATTCTCTGAAAGAGCTTGATTCATATCAGGATGAATCACAAGAGAATGGGAATGGGAGCTTTTGTTTAACTCTTGAACATTCAAAGAAGTCCCAAAACTGAAATCTTCATGGCCTTGAACTTGTTTCATCCTCTTCACAGAACCCTTCAAAACCTCACACGTTGCCCTACCATCGCCATGAGGAGCATGGTTCTCCCCATGTTCGTCGTGATCATCATGATCCACATCTTGATCATCCTCGTCAAAGTCATCATGGTTGTTTCTTCTGACATCATTATTCTCATGATCATCTCTACTTCTGAGAGCCTGCTGCAGAGAGCGTTGTAAGGCTGGGTCATGAGGTAGATGTAGCCGATTGTTATTGTGGTAAGAGCACATCTCTTCATAGAACAAATGCTTTGAGCTCAAAATTTTCTTGACATCATCCTTCTCCTTCTCCGTAAGGAAATCTATCACATCCAAAAGTGCAGGATTCTCGACCACCTGGCAAGAAGTCCCCCGACCAAGCATATCGTTCAGTTTCTTGTACCTCTTATTGAGGTCATTAAACTTATCCTCACACTGCTGAGGTGAGACATGGTAACGCCTCTCAGCCAAAACCTTCGAAATTGACTTCCATTTACCCTTTTTCTGTAAGACAGCAAACTTTCTTCGTCCCCCACCCCCACAATCTGAACTCGAATCTTCACCTATATAGGAGACAGCAGTGATCAGAAGTCTAACCATCTCATCAGTCCATTTCACCCGCTGCCATGGTGACCCTTTTTTCCCTTTGCTTACATCATTATGACTATCAATACCATCTTCAGTAAAGCTTGGATCATCATCATCGCTCGCTGAGTTCTTGCACCTCTCCCCTTTGTTAAAATCTCCCACAGAGATCATGTGCTCGCAACCCGGCAACGTTCCCATGGTTATTGGGAAACCCTCGTGGATCGAGGGGTGGAGACCAGGCATTTGGCGAGGATGAGAGTGATGCTGCTGATGAAGAGTGTGTGGTTGTTGCGCTTGACCGTGGATTTGAATTGATCTCTGCAAATCTAGACCTCCATACGCAGGATTACCTGGGACCATACCTCCTTGTGACATGTTCCCTTCCATTGCTTTTCCCAAGCAACAATCAATCAAGACACGTAAGCTTATCTCACTTAGAACCCTATTTTCTAAACTTTTCAGGCGAGCATAGCTATCTGCCAACGCAATTATTTACCCTGAGGACCAAAATGAAGCAAAACCATCTCTTTTTTTACCCAGCTCAAGCAAATTCCACTCACTAATTGGGATCCTTCTGGCAGTTTCCAGATCCTCAAGCAAGTATCTTTCACATCAGAGAAACACACAATCCAAACTCATAGCAAGGATCCCAGAAAATCTCCAGGATCAAGCCTAATCCGACCAGTTGCAGCTTAACTCTTACACATTCCCAGTACTAGAATCACCAGAAATTGAACCAAAACACACCCAAGATGCAACTCTGAAGATTCAATCCAAAATGCTGCTCAGCAGAGAGAGAAATAGAGGGGCAGTGACTTATCTGAGCAAAACTCTGCACCAAGTTCCACAGCCTGACAGGGGCAAGCGTTTTTCACGGAAAATAAGGCGAGAAATCAGAACAGACGCTCACATAAGCCAGACCCATCTGGCCTCAGAGGCTCAAAAGGAGAAAGCTTTTGAGGGAAGCGAAGCGTGTGCTCGAAAAAGCGGGGCTTTATACCAATGCAACTCCAAGAGGGTTCTTGTTTTTTTTTTTATCTTTATCATCACGTCTTTTTCCATTGTGGTTGTGCCGAGGCATCGATGAATTTTCAGAAAAAAGGCTCCAACTTTTTGCAGGTTCAGTGTATGAGGAGAGATCCGTTGGGCCCACCGTCAATGTCCCAATCAATCAAACGATCCAGACAAACTCCCTCGAGGCCATGCCACGTCGAACGAAATCTTATTCTATAGACCATGCCAGAATAAAAACGATTGACAAGTTGGGGGTTAAAAAAGAATTAGGGAAATGATTACTTTTTCACATAGTATTGGAAGTGGAACCACTCCCCAACAGCGATTAGATGGGGGGAACACACAACTTGCGGTACAGAAACATATTTTATGTGGCAACTTGATCTCCAAGTGGGAATTCAATATATTCTGTAATCAGTTGGTGCTTCGTATTGGATCAACATTCTTTGGATTGCAATCAGGGCAGTGATGGTTCAGTTCAATATAGTTCGATCTAAAGATACTTTCAGTCTAGACGGAACTTATCAGTTCAACATATCATTGACTCAAACGATTGCCACACAATAGAGCTCAAATCGAACCACTAAATTTAGTTCTTGTTATTGGTTTGGTTCGGTTTTGATCTATTGATATTGAACCGATTTGCATGAAGGAAATTTAACACACATTTAGGCATTCTTCACTATTTATGAATATGTTTAAATAAAATCACTATCGACAATGAAAAATATTTTCATTAATTGATTATCTTAAGTGACCCCTTGTAGGAAGATATTTTCCAAATGATTTATTTTTTGCCAAATAAAAGGAGTGTTAAATTATATGATTTCAACTCGAGATGGAAATCAACAAATGTGCACCTATTTTCATACATTTATTGAAAAAAGGGATATAATAATTACTAAATCTGATAAAATTATTCAAATATTGGAAAATATCATATAACTAAAAAATTATTGTAGAAAACTCTCTCGTAAGTATTATTTGAGATGAGAATCAATCAATAATAACTGACTTGAGAAGTAGAAATATTTTATTTAGTAGAATAGAAGACTCTTGGAAAAGAAGAATTCACTTGATTAGGCTGAAAAATATACTCATCAAACTCATCAGTTGGGCTATATCATGTTGGTTTCCATAGTTATAAAACCCAACCAACCTAATAAACCAAGAAGAAAAATCTAAACCAAGAAAAGAAAAAAAAACCATATACACTACACTCATCAATGTGGCTGGATTTGGTTCGGTTTATCGGGTTTTACTTTTCCATGGAACACCCCTAATTGTTGATGCTTTCATTGTTCATTTTGGCGATCCATGGAGGCATGATTGTGAAGTCACGTCTGAATATCCGTGACCCCCCTTGTTTAACAGTTCATCAAGAAAAATACAAAATAAAGGGCGTACCGTCATGAAAAAGTTCAGATGGAAAGTTCATGCGTGCTGTTCAGGATGTTTGAGAACAATGAAGATTGGGCCCCTCATTACCTTCTTTTTCCTCTTCTCTTTAGGTTTCTGTCTTCCCGGTCTAAAGTAATTCTCCCGTTATTTCGGTAACAAGTCCAAGATCCTGTCGTGCCTTTCCGTTCGCTTTTTGAAATTGGGGACGAGGAGGTGTCCCAGAAAATACAACATTGAGAGCACATGACACGTGATTTTGAACAAGAGTTGAATTGCCAATTCAGCATGAGTTGAATTGCCAATTCAACTCAAAAGTACTTTTGACCCGAAGCCCCCCTCACCGAGTCAACAAATGATGCAAGTAACAACAATCCAGCAGACTAGATTCAGTGTTCCTTATTAACAGTTTCCTCAAGAGGCTGAAAAATTGGCTAGTTATCGACCAAGCTACATAAAATTTAATGGTACATAGCAATTCGTCCCATAAGAATCAACATGTCCCGACTTTTCCCTTCAATTGCTGATAAGAAACAATCAGAATCAGAGAGATACATCAGTACACACAGTAAAGGAAGGCAATGGATATACCTGAGGCCTAAGAAAAAAGTATTAAATGTCCCGATTTAACATGCCCAAACGATTACCCCCCTCTTGTCAATCAACATGTCGGCACAATCTTACACGCATTTCACAAGCTGTCCCTCACTTTTTAGTTCCTATGAAGCGCACGAGCCATGTCAAGCCAAATTGAACGCTTAATTGACCCTCATACGATACTTGGAGGATCCCCAATCCAGTTACAAACAGCACGAGCCCACCGAGTGCGTATGCAGTCCACGAGGGGTGCATGCTGAGGAGGCTCTTGTTTAGCCACTTCGCCATCCTTTGCACCTGACTGATCCCCACCTGAACCAGAGGGTGCTGCTGCCATGAATTCTTCAGGGGTCCATCTTGGTGGGACAGAAACTCTCAATTTAGTAAGTCTAGGCCTTTGAACTGGGGCCTCACTTCCCAAATTCGCTTGGCCATTCAAATCTGACTTTGCAATTCCATTGAAATGGTAAAGATCAAAAACCTTTTTGCCCATCAATCCTGAGGAGTCCTTGAGACCTCCCATACTGCTGTCCAGGTCTAATATGGCCTGCCAAAATTCACTCCAAACAATGAAGCCTGCACTGCAAAGTTGATCAACTTTTTCAGCAGTTAGCCTGATGTCAGTTTCCCTTAATACTTGATGGAATCCTTCCACACCAATAAAACCACCCCCTCCACTCTGATCTTGTGCATCAAAAGCCCTCCGAATCTGCGATTCCCTTTCTTCTAGTTCGTTCTCTTCCTGAACAACTGTATCAAGAGCAAATAGGACCGTGTAATGGGACTCACTTCCAACAACCCATATAGGCCAGTTTGGGCGCTTCAAATGCTGACCAACCTTGCAAAAGTTAAGCGATTCTAACAGAGTCAGAAACCCAACTTCCACACATGTTGATACACCCTTTAGAAACATACCACCACCAAGATCCATCCTTCCATCGAAAACGTTGGGCACAGCCTGCCCGCAGAGTAGCAGGTTTACAATTTCCTGCCCCAAGACAATCGTAAGTTTGCATCAAAATTTTCTCCTCATCTTCATTATACATCATTTGCACAGTAAATAAGACACAAGGTACTTCTCAGAAGCATCACAACTCTTGGACCGCCCAATAAAACAATAAATTCTTGATGCAGTGGTAGTTACCTGCGATGCATGACCAAATGGTGCAGTTACCAAAGGAGGACTGGGGTCATCTCTGTCAGCTTGAACGGCATCCTGCAATTACAGAATGCCTCAACACCATTATTTCCTCTGTTCATCATCAACTACATTTCCTTTCACATTAGTTTTTCCAGTGGATCAAACTTCTTATTATTGGATTGTCAGTTCTTCTTCCAACATCCTTTCTG
The DNA here is from genome assembly GCA_019926035.1 of Melaleuca alternifolia. Taxonomy (NCBI): domain Eukaryota; kingdom Viridiplantae; phylum Streptophyta; class Magnoliopsida; order Myrtales; family Myrtaceae; genus Melaleuca; species Melaleuca alternifolia. The sequence goes on from JAGKPW010002286.1 coordinate 537,079, forward strand.
CAGCCTAACAAGATAGCATGATTTAAAGTTTTGACTTATGTAAGTATTTGATCACTTCCGAGTTCTGACTTTTGGGCGAAACTAAACAACAATTAATAAAAAAAACCATTCTGACTAATGGCAGGTGGATAATACAAGCAGTATTATACTAACATCGAGAGAAATAATAGAACATAGGTGGCCAAAAGAATAGGAAATAGAGCTGCTGCACCAGGATTGTCGAAAAAGGGTTTCATGTCAAAGGCAGATATATTGCTTCGCAACACATTTTACTAACAAGCTCAATAGATATGAAACATTGGCTGTGTCAGAAATGTGTTCTACTTTACAGAGATAAACTCCTAAGATATTTTATCTCTCACAGAAATAGTTATATTTGGATAGCAAACAAAGTAAATGGAAGTAGACCTGAATATTCGTAAACTAGTAGTTGAAAAGCTTACTGGATAACGAGTACAGGGAAAAGGTAGCATACCAGTCCCCGAGAAAGTAAAGCAGATATAAGAAATAGCAGTGCCCCCATCCGACTTTGAAAAATAGGTAGTGTAGCTTCAAGCCTTCGGAAAACAATAGCTTCCACACTATAAGTCTCAACTCTTAGAATACTCTGCAAATCAGAAGCTGATTCTATCGAAAGTCCCTCCAGCGCTTTGTTAATACTCTAAGCAACAAAAAACAATGGTAATTAGTTTAATCAATTTGAAAGGAACTTCCAAGGCAAGTCAAATAGTAGAATCAAAACACATGTATTACTGCCTTTATAGTACATGAAAGAGCAATCCGTCACCTACCTCATCCTTTGACCCATCTGCAGCCCCCTCAAGTTCTTTACCAGTAACAATTAAAGTGGCAATAACTGCCCTTTTATTACTTCCACAGTGAAATAAAATCTCACTCATACTTCTTATCAATGCCCTGCCATTGATAATGAGAAAATAAGATATTGCTAGTTATCTCAGTTAATGAATATAGCAACTCGCATATAAAAGTAGCACAGCTAATGGAAACAGATTAAACAGAGAAAACAACAACCAAACTGTGAGACAAACAACCTTCCAACCAACAACATACCACATGTAACCATCTTAAGGCTTAGAAAAATACTTAAAGTAGTTGCATACTAGCTAATTCGTGGAGTAAAAATGAGTTTCACAAACTTGGGATAAATCAACTAAAAGAATTTGGTTTGCAGCAACTCAAAATCAGTCCAGGAAAACATTTGGAAATTTTCTAGTACCGAAGGGCAACGGTCCACACCCAATAGATCAAAACGACAGTAAACCTAGGAAAGAGGAAATCTCCATGCGATACCTTATAACTTATTCATGATAGTATGCCCAAACCTGTCTTTACCCCATCAATGCAACAGGGAATAACAAATTGATCAAGTAATAGCAAAAGCATTTAAGTAATTGATATATATCTCCCGGATTTGCTATTATCACATGTTAATCAACAAACTTAGTTTACTATCATCACATGTTTAGGTATGGTTTGAGAGCAGAACCATGCCATTACATTCCTCGTACTTTTCCTATTTTTCAAAAAATTTGGCATTCTATACAAATGCCAATCAATATAATTTAAACCAAGAGTAATGAGAGAGCTGTAATTGAAAGAGACTGCCTATAGCTTCCAGAACTAAACGACTGTCATATCACCATTCCCTCTCCTTGGATAAAGAGCAACAAAATTAGTTATGTTTAACCATATGAAGAGAAAAATCAACCAAGGAAATTAAACATGATTGCTGATGTGGAAGATGTACTTCTCCCAACCAAAAAAATTGAGGAAGTAATTATGGCTAACAGTAGCAGAAACAGCATGTACTAACGGCAGGCAACACGTATAGGCAGAACCAAACCAAAAGGAAAGTCATGACCAAAAAAACAATCAACTCTCTATAGATTAATTACCTTAATTTTTCACTGTCTGTAAGGGAGGCAAAATTATCTGAACCTTGACATTGTCTTTGAGACGATGCTTTTGAACCAAGGCTCGGTGAAATAGTTGATGCACCTTTACGCAAATCGTCCGGAAAGAAAAGAAGATACTTGAGAACAAAAGCCTACACAAGCAAACTTTTATTATTGTAAACAACATCAGTAAAAGAATACAACAAGAGACTAAAAGCAGACAATAAAACGACCTAGATTGGCACTAAAATGTTGACAAAGCCATAATCCTGTCCCAGATACTGTCTCAAATAAGTGATCACAAAATGCATCCAACATGTAGCAACACATCACCAGTATCAACCACCAAATGAAATTTACTACCACTAGTACCAACAGAAAATGAAGTATTAGAACTAAAAGAATATAATGATGGATGCCAGATAGACTGAACTTATTTTTTCAAACTGCCAAATTGCAAGTTCAATGTGTAGCATACCACATTCACTAACAAAAGGATTGGTTATTTTTGTTATCATTACATAGTTATTTGTTTGCTGAATTACAAGCTCCACAATGATCTGCAGTGCCTGCCTTCCAATATATCATAGTGATGAAAGCTGCATTCGAGATATTTACCCACCTCCTAAATGAATTCAAGAAATCATCTTTGAGGTTATCCTAATATGCAAGAAACAATAGATAAATAAAGCCATCAGGATCCAGGCCTATATTTCCGTTGCATTCAGATATGCTATGTCATCTGGTGCTTCCCTTATCTAGAAAGTTGGATAGAAAACGATGTCCGGAGAGAATTATTCCAGACCTTCGTGTCTTTATTTCTTCATAATAACTAAAGTGAGGAAATGACCAACACTCTTACGATTCACCTCATTCCTTTAGAAAGCACCAATCTTAGGCTAGATCCTAATTTTAGCTGAGATTTTTTTCTCATATCAAAGCCCCAACTTTAGGTTCAGTCCCCATTATGACCCGAAACTTCTTCTTTTCTTTCCCCTCATAAAAGAGCACCAACTTTAGGTCGGATTTTAATTCTGGTCCAAACAATTTTTTTGTCTCATAAAAAATGGCAAACTTTTGATCGATATCCAAATTTGGCTGCTGGTAAGTTTCCATCTAATGATGCCTCAGTATTTAGACAGTCCTTCCACGTTTAGGGAGAGAGAGAGAGAGAGAGGATTTTTAATGGCATTATTGGATGGAAACTGGAAACTTGAGGGGGGCCAGTTTGGGTATTGACAAAAAATTGGTGATCTTTTATAAGACAACAGAAGTTCAGGCCAAACTGGAACCCTACATACGTTAAAGGTGGTGTTTTTTAAGGGAATTGGGCCCTTAGGATCAAGGTAGACATGCTTCAGATTTTTAGGAGTCAAACAGAAATGATTCTGAAAGGCATACTTGCTAAGAAATTATCAGCAAAACTGGTTAAAAAATGAATAGCCTAGTATCATCACGATCTGTATTTGACAATTATAAAACCTAAGTGCAACAAGCACAATATACATCTTAAAATAGCAATGTACTATGTTGAGAAAACAAGGTATTACTTGTACAGCTGCTAAGACACCGCAGGGCCCACCTTCATGCTGCACTAAGCCCATGGACGTTTCTGGATCAGGGCTAAACCTGAAGTGAGGCTTCGATGGTATTAGTCAGCTAGGTGTATAAGATCATTAAAATAAATCATCAACATAAGTTGTACAAGCAGCATAAATCATGAAAATATAGTGTGCAGACAGGAAAATCATTTTAAAAAACAAAACTTCTCTGTAGAATAGGATTAAAGAATATTGAAACCATTGAGAGTTGGAACAAATATGAGAGCAGTCAATTTCACTAGGATCACCACAAGGTAGTACATCACCTGATTGATCAGGCATAATCAACAAAAGCAGCGCCCCAACATTAACAAGTTGATTCTTGTTTCCACTAAATATGTTCCCTTCACTCCATATTCGACAAAAGGAAGAGTAAAACAAGATTTTTAAAAGCAGGTGATCAGGCATATCACCATCGATCGCTATTTGGAGCCAACAATGAATACATTTCAACATTGATTTACCACTATATTCCTCTCTTTCTTCCAGACACATGCTAAAACTACCTTACTCTACATTTAAAAGCCTTGACATCAAATGAAGCGTATGTAGAGCAGGTAACTCAAAAATTAACACTGCAGCATGGCAGCAGCAAAAACAAAGGGATGAAATTGACATCCAGCTGTTAAAAGATTATCCATCAGATTTCAATTATATACTCCATACTTAGCTCACAAAGCAACTAGCGACATTTTCCTTTTCTATTGCTAGGTGAAAAAAAGACATACAAATTAAAGCAGGAGAAAAACAAATTTCAATTATGTGCAATGGGCCCCAGAGGAATCCTTAAAAACCCATTGCCTCTATTTTTTTCTACAGATTTAATGAGGCATAATCAACATGAGGATCTTATACGAAGCAAATGATGCATGTCCATCAACTCAACACATATCACTTTCTATATATACTCCCAGTGCAATCACTATGATACCTCTCTAACTTCTAAAGACATTATAAAACTATGTGAGTCAGCTTCATGTTGCCTTATTAACCTCAAAGGAAGAGTGAGCAGATAACAATCGTCAACCATCGCTCCAAAGAAACCACAACAGATGCACTTATATTGACCTTCCAACCTCTAAACAACTATATCTCTATTTAATTTTATCCTTACTCATATTCAGCTCATGAACCAAATGCCAAAATAAATACGCAAACATTGACAAAGAAATCCAAATAAATGCAATCCAATACCAATTCCAACTCACTTATATAACCATTTTCAAGATTTGAACAATTCAACTGAACCAACTCACAGTTTTGTATTCATAGAACCAACATAATGCCTAATTACATCGACAAGAATTTTGTCACAGGTTCCGGGAATTAACTATGATTAAAGGCACATAACAATCGCAGAAGCAATTTAGCACATTTCAGTCTCCTGCATGCCATACCTTATTCCTTGATTACTCCACTGAGCGAGAATTCCTTTTGAAACGTCGCCCCCAAAAACCATCGAGAACAGCTGATATGCTTCTTCACTCGACAGCCCTCTACCTGTTCGCTCATCTTCCACTCCGAATCCCCCATCTCTTCTCGGGAGGGACTTAGACTTCTCATTATTCGGCGTCGCCACCGGAGGTGGAGATGGAGATGGCGGCGGCGACAGAGCCCGCGACGACGCGCTGGCACCCCTAGTAGCCAGCATCCTCTTCTCGGCCGCGGCGGCCATGAGCTCCCTCTGCATCCGGCGGCCCTCCTCCGGCGACGAGGCCCCGGCGGCAGCGGCGGCGTCCCTCGGCCTGCTCCGCTTGGGCTCCGGCGGCGAGTGCTGCATGCTCAGGCGCAGCGCCATCTTCAGGTCCTCGTCCTCCTGATCCGCCATCTGCGACCGCCCCCCGCGAAAAAGGGATCTCTCGATAGCGAGAACAAGCGATTAGGGTTTTCCGGCTCCCCGCTACTCCATCAGCTTCATCGGGTCGACCGCGACTTGCCGGAGAGCGACGAGAGATCGCGAGTTGCAAAAGCTTCGAATCAGAGAGGGATCGGAAGCTTCTCCTAATCGGGGACTCGGAAATCGCCGATTTAAAACCTCAAGAGGATCGTCGGGGAAGAAACGAATCGCGGTTCTTTCATTTCTCGCGTGCCAGCCGCGGAAAAAACGCCGTCGTTCCGCCAGAGGCAACGGCGCTGAGGAAAGAAGTCGACAACAAGCTAACGTGGGGACAAGCAGTAAGGGTGCGCATGATTCAATTTCCGACCAGAAATTGAGTTCTGAAACAGAAATTAATTTTTCTATTTCTATTTCAGAATAAATTTTTGAGAAAAAAAATACATTTGATAAGAATAAATAATTTTTATTTTAGAAACAGAAATCTATTTGATATGATAAAAAAAATTTATTTATGATTCTATTTCTCATTAATTTTGAGTTTGCAGGATGTTCATTTTAATAAAGATCAAATACTTATTTAGTGCAAAAAATTGATGAATCTCATCACATTTTTTATTGTCATTTTGATAAATACTTGTTTGATATAAAACTGACCCCATAGCTTGAGAGCAGGGCTCACTGCCTACCACGACATACCTGTCATTTTGTCATTTCAATTTATGTGAATAGTCAAGAAAATATAGCTCACACATCAACACGTCAATTGCTTTAACACTAAAACATATATCTTCGCTTGCTACATATGTTAAAGCAACATCGAGACCACACTAATTTTTATCCTTTTGATTTGACTCTACAGAAAGGTTTAAGCAAGCCACAAAAAACTATGCTCTCACCCTCGATATTGAGATGAGCAAAGATCTACCGTTATGGATTAGACTAGAATCGTCCACACAACCACCTCCCCCCATCTCAAACCAATGACCTAAATGCAAATGCAATTTTAAAATGGCATAACAAGAGGACTGAAGAATCCAAACCTGAAAAATTCAACTTGCAAGAAGCTAATAGCAACGCAAGGTGGGAGGATTTAATTGAAAGGTGATGCAATTAAGCTAGGTGCCGCAATTAAGCTAATATCACTTCTTGAAAAAGATAGTTGTGGGGGAGGGAATACTAGGAAAAAGCTGTATCTCCACTCTTCCACTTTTAAACAGAGCATGATCTCACCAGCTCGCTTTAGTTTCACCTAACAACCCAAGATCATCATATAACGAGAAAGACATACCTAGCTCTATCGTATTGAACTCATCCATTCATCTTCTCTCAATCAAACAATCAATCAATTCAACGCAAACCAAACCCCAAACAAAGAAAAAAGGTAAAAACGAGAATTTGTTGCATCATGCAACACCTCCTTGACCAACAAAAGTAGACACATTCTGGCAAACCCAGAGATCAGAGGCAACAGCCGAAGAGCTTAACACGGCCATCATCTCATTGGGTATCCCCACCATCACCTCAACCCCACTCCCTTCAAGAGCCATGAGCACACTTGGATCTGCAACGAACAGCTTCACCTTCTGTATCTTGTTCTGCTGCAAGAGATCCACCACCGTGGATGGTCTCAGCCTGTGGAAGGAGATAGCGCCCCAGTTCACTCCAGTGGCGGATTATGTGAGCAAGAGCGAGGGCGAGAGCAGCAAGAAGAGCAAGGAGGAGAAAGAGAGAGAGGGAGGGTCGACGCCAATAGCTGTGTCTCGCGCGGAGGGGGAGAAAGAGAGAGACAGGAACAACGAAGCCCTCTGGTTCCGAGTCCGGCAAAAGAGGTGGAGGGAGGCGGCGGCGGAGGCGCGCGAACGAGGTGGAAGAGGCGCGGTCGTGTGGAGAAGAGGAGAGGCGGTCTTCTTCGGTGAGGAAGAGCAGAGAACGTAGATTGGGACAAAGGAAAATAAGGGAGAGAGAGAGAGAGAACTGATTCTCAACTGGTGACTTAGAACCAGAAACAACAAATTTTTGATTTCTGTTTCTTGCCCAAAATTGATTTCTGAAATAGAAATCTATTTCAGAAATAGAAAATCAAAAGTTTTTTACCAAACGCTAAACTGTTTCAGAATGAGGTTTTTGGCCCCAGAACTCATTCTGAAACAGAAAACAGAGGCCAATCATGCGCGCCCTAAGTAGCTCGAAAATAGGTTCGGGCTTGGAAATAAAAATGGAGACTAATTTGCTTTTTTCTATGAATAGAAATGAAATAATTGATTCACAGAATCTATAATCGATCATTTTAAGCATTAAAATAACAATTAAATATGTCGGGTTTCAAAAAATTTCGTTTTAAGCATTAAAATAACAATTAAAGATGTCGGGTTCCGAATAATTAATGCGCACACTTGGCGTATGTTTAGACAAATATTATAAGAAAGATATACTTTTTAGATACTAAACGCAATAAATTTAATAAGACTGTAAGAAATTGATTTTAATAACGAAATTGTTCTAATCATTCACAGATAAATATTATTTCTTGATAAATAGTATAGGATGATGGACCGATTTAAGATTGCGATTGGTTCAGTTTTTTCAAGAGGCTTTGAAGGGAAAGAAAATGTGAAGTGTTTGATAATTATTTTTAAATAAATTTGATCTTGAAAATGTTAAAAATTAAAAATAATTTCCTTCAGCATTTTTTTAAAGCCTATTTCTAAAATCAAGCCTTAAGTCCACATGAGTGTCTTTTTCAAATCTTCATATATTTTTTGTACTAAAATATAATGAGGGACTGTCTTTCCATATTAAAAAAAGAAAATTTGCTCCTCCATATGAGAAAGCATCTCCACATTATCCAAATCATATTTTCGGGCCAAAAAGAAAAATACTGTATTTTCCCCTAATTTTGGTCTATAATAGTTTATTTTTAATCTCTCTATTTCTCTTCCTTATTTATTTTTTATTCACCATTTTACTTTTCCTCTTCTTCCCCCTACGCCTTCCTTTCTCTCCGTCCTAAGCCTATAAGCACAAGCCGAGCTCAATTGGCTCGACGCCCAGATCCCGCGTGGAACCCAGCAAGGCCCGCCGCGTCTCCTTCCTGATCTGATCAATCCGCAGCGAGCGAGATCTTCCCCCGCCGTACTCCGATCGCCGGAATGTCGAGCGACAGCGACGATCTCGATGAGGACGAGCTCCTCCAGATCGCGCTCAGGGAGCAAGCGGAGCGCGATCTCAACTACAGAAGGCCCAGCTCCAACAACCCCCGCAAGCCGGTCGCGAATTACGTCCAGCCGCCTCCCGCGCCCCACCAGCAGCAGAGGAGCTCTGCTTCCGCTGCCGCGCCGCCCGCGAAGGCGAGCTACAACGGCGTGCAGCGGCAGGTTGTGGGCGGGAACAAGAGCAAGAGTAGTGGCAACGGGAATAGGAGGGTGGTCGACGACGATGACGATTCGGAGGTTGAGATGATGAGTATTTCGAGCGGGGACGAGGATTCTGCTAAGGATCGCGCGGGGTCGAGGGCCAGAAGTGGCGTGAATGGTGGTTCTAGGCCCGGGAGGGACGAGGACAGAGCGTGGGATGGCGAAGAGCCTGATTGCTGGAAGCGCGTGGACGAAGACGAGGTGAGTTCGAGATGGTAAACCTTAATTATCTGGGTTTTTTTTTCCCATGACAAGTCCAGCCGCCGATGGCAAACGACATCATTGCGTGTCTTTTACCATGCGCAGCCTTAGTTGAAAATTACTAAAGTACCTTTAAGCTTCTATCTTGGATGAGTTCTATAGGTGATATATTTGGTCTATTTTTCTCGTGTATGCGTCACTTAGGCTTGCAGCAATTCTGAATGATAGCAGAAGCTATTAAGCTTAAGTGATGTCCAATATCTAGTTATTTTATGTTCCTTGTGCTTCAGAGGAGCAAAGCTAGGCGTGTGATTTTTGCTACAAAATGATTGTTTTGGGTTAAATTCTTGCCCTTAGCTGCCAAGGTTCTCAGAATCATAGAAAGGACGATTGAGTCTTCAATTGAAGTTGCTCTTTTTTGACAGCTTGCTCGTCGAGTTCGTGAAATGCGGGAAACAAGGGCAGCACCTGTAGCACCAAAACTGGAAAAGAAGGCATCAGTAGTGGGTATAAAGGGGCTCAACACTTTGCAGTCTTTCCCTCGGGGCATGGAATGTGTTGACCCACTTGGCTTGGGGTAATTTTCTGCTTTCTCTGTGTCTAATTTTTCTAGGGCCCTTAGGTAATCGGCATTGTGATGGCTTTACTCTGGCCTGTTCTCCTGTTGTGTAGTTTCAATGTTACCTAATGTTAAGCGACTTGTTGTTGGTAAGACACTATCACAGCTCTGCTTCTGTTTCAGAGCGAGCAAAGTCTGTTTGTGTAGCACTTAAAGGCGATTTGAACCTGTATGTTCTTATACCTTTACTTATTGACAGTTGCATTAAGAATGACAAAGCTATGGAGAAAGTGACTATCCCATAATATAGAGTTTTGTGATCTAGTCATTTAATTGCTTTTGCCTTTTGCACATTTTTCCTGACAGGATAATAGACAACAAATCATTACGGTTGATTACAGAAGCATCAGAAAGTTCTCCATCAAAGATTGGCAAAGAGAATGTGGATAACAGCCTTCGTGGTACTATATAATCTTCCATCATCTTGTAGTATGATTATCTGCTACACTTTAGTTGAGTAGATGCCCTCTTTAGATTTTCTCCTCTTCCTTCATTCACAGATGCTGTCCTGCAAACAGCTCCCAAAAGTGTTCCTCATTGTATACAAGTTCTTACTGAGAAGTTCTTTCATTAACAGTTTTCCTTCATTGATGTTCTAGCACGCTTCTTCCTAGATTTCTCAACCCTGAGATTCCTTGTTTTTGGGTGTAAAATGCGTGTTGCATAACAGATCATAGAAACTGTGAAAAATTATATAGAATATAAAACTCGTGTAAATTAAGAATATTATAAAAGTTTTGGACCTTGTTGTTGCATATTGTTAAATGATCCTGTCATGTAAAGTTACTGGTGTAGAGTTATTTCAAGCACATTTACTCAGCATAAGGGAACAAATGGCATTAGGCTTTTACGTGGAGCTTCCCCTAGGTTGGATATTTATGATTTTTTAACTATGGATTCTTAGATAAACTACTCTTCTCCAACCTGTTTGCTGAAAGTGTTGACTACTGGTCTGATCTTTTAATCTACCAACTGTAAAATAAGGTGATATGTTACTTCTGAATCTCTGAAGGCTCTCTTACTAAAGTTGCGTTAAGTAGAAGAGATCTGTGGAGCGAGGGGGATAGCTCTTTGAGCCAGTTAAAAACTTAAATGGTTTACCTTTGCTGTTGTCCGTAGAATTCCTGTCACTCAGACTGTTATTTCCCAGAACTACTCATAGGCATCTTAGCAGAAAAATAACCAACTGTTATTTCCCGTGAATTCTTTCAGGATTAAATTTTCTTTCAAGAAGACCTAATCCTGAGTACCCCCACTTTCTTATCTGACTCCACATGGGCAAATCTCCTGTTATTACTTCATATTTGTGGAATTGAGATGAACTGAGAGACATTAAGTAAGAGCTTGAATAGTAAACCCATTATTATTATTATTATTTTTTTTTTTTTTGAGAAAAGAGATGCTCAGTTGAGGTAGTTTGAACATGTGGGCTTGCTTCTTTAGAAATGTTTATTGGGAGCATGTGGCTCTATGATGGGGATGCATGTTTATAAGGGATTGGAGAAGACCTAAGAGGACTTGAAAGAATAGTTCAACAAAAGATATCAAGATCTTGGATTGTACAGATAATTTGATACATTAAAGAGTGAATGATGGAAGAGGATCCTCATAGTTAACACCGTTTAGCTTCTGGCCCAAAAAAAAAAAAACTAGTTAGTGGGATAAGCGTTGGTTCTAGAAAGACCTTATTTGTCCAACCTTATTAAAATTCTTTAGTTTATTTGGAAGTTGTTATCATATGGCAGAGCAACGGCAATTTGGGCAATAACATGAGTGTGCTTTGAGCTTCTTTTGTAGGCCTTTTCCAATACTTACATCATGTCATCTGCTTTTATCTCCCACTGAGCATTTGGCAAAGATGTCCAGCAGATTAGAAATCCTATAAAAGTTAGAAGTGGCTTGGTGAAGCATTTTGGGTCCATGTTATGTAAAAGTATCTTGAAGCCTGAATATAAACTTGCATGTACACTATACTTCTCGATAAGCCTTGTTGCAAGACTTGTACTCATATTCTTGAGTGCCTCAACAAATATTTTATTCTCATGAGTTGCTCCCAGTGGAAGCAAAATGGCCATCAGTAAATGGGGAAAGTCACATCATTAGGATCCAAGTATAAGGGAGAGTTCGCTGTTTATGGTAAATTTTCTGGGCAAACTTGCAATTGTTTATTGCTTCACCTGATTGACTTGTCATTGAACAGGTGAGCCCACATGCATAAATAATTTTTGGATTCAGTAATTCTCTAATATATTATTGGCTATATTTCTGATTTTCTTGCATCTTATTTTTGTTCTGGAATCTTTATCAATTGCTTCTTTTAAGTCTGAGCTATACTGGTGCTTTGGAGCTATTTTTTGGATCTTAATTTTGTTGCCATGATTGACACTGACCTCTTGCAGAGAAGCTGATGTACTTCTCGGAAAATTTCGATGCTAAGATATTCCTATCCCGGATACACCAAGATACAAGTGCAGCAGACTTAGAGGGTGGTGCTCTTGCTCTGAAAACTGATCTTAGAGGAAGGACTCAACAGAGAAAGCAATTGGTTAAAGAAAACTTTGATTGCTTTGTCTCATGCAAAACTACAATTGATGGTATGCAGTGATCCTGTCCAGTCTGAGGGCCTATCTATGATTCTTTCAAGCTGCTAACTAATTTGCTGCAATGGGGATTATATTAATTGTTTAAGTACTTCTGCCTGTCAATTTCTTCAGTTACTTTTATTTTTACTTTTATTTGACGAGTCGATTGTTAATTTTCTCAGATATTGAGTCGAAACTAAAACGGATTGAAGAAGACCCTGAAGGTACAGGGACTGCTCACTTATTTAATACTATTCAAGATGTGAGCTCCTTGGCTAGTCGTGCTTTCGAGCCTCTCTTTGAGAGACAGGTTAGTGGCAACAATTACTGCCATGCTTTATCCATACGTAAACTTTGTTGCGAGAGTTACTCTAGTGATCAAAAACTTTTTGAATTTAATATAGGCTCAAGCTGAGAAGATTCGTTCTGTCCAAGGAATGCTTCAAAGATTTCGGACTCTGTTCAACTTGCCTAGTACGATTCGTGGAAGCATCAGTAAGGGTGAGTACGACTTGGCAGTTAGGGAATACAAGAAGGCGAAGTCAATTGCTCTACCATCTCATGTAAGATTTTGATGGAGCCTCATTATATTGCTGAAACTGATCTACTCTCTAGCTGGATGGTCTTTCTGGAAAGTGCAAGCTCCACAATTTGGATGAAGTGTGTGTGGATCTCTACTTTATCATTTAGATGCACCAGTGTCGTGACATTCTTTGGAGAATGGTTCTCATGAAAGATTAAGGAAGAATTGACATTATTATTGTAGCTTCAGCTTTGCTGACTAAAAAGTTCTGAACTTTAGAATTGTTGTTGTAGCAGACAGACCTCATCTCCCCTTAGTATAAGTTTTTCTCCCAGTAGGGTGCCTCAGTAGGTGGACATAAGATCAATATTTATAATCAGTCTGGTTAAGTATTGGTTATTTTGGGGGGGCATTCATCAAGAGAAAACCTATAAGAACAAAACTATGAAGTTGCTGAATCTGAAAGTGAGAGATAAATTTATTTTTGTATATAGTTGAGTGAAAGCTATTGAACTCGATTTTAGTTACGCCCCCATAAAAATGTGCGTATTTTTCCTTTGGTTAGGAGAAAGCAGTAGTTGGATTAAATAATAAAGTAATTTGTGGTATACTTAAGAAAAGTTTTAAATGCATAAAAATTTTGTGTGTTTGTGTGTTTCCTTGTGGACTTTTGATCAAGATCTCTCTCTCTCTCTCTCTCTCTCTCTCTCTCTCCCTGCAAAAAAAAAAAACTATATTCCTTCCGCCCTCCCAATAAAATTCTTATTGTTTAGTTGAAACTTAAAAGCGCTATTGCAAGCTGCTTTCTCAGTAAAAAGCGGCTTTGGTGGGTTGTCTTTTCCCCTTAGGGGAAAATGAAGTCCCCTGCATCAAACAGTTGATAGAGCCTGATTTAGAGATGAGATGTTCTCACCATCCGTTAGACTACGACTTTTTACCAGTGCGTAAACATTACAGTATCATAATGTGGTCGGTAACAAATAAATGGGCTTAGAACCAAAATTACACTGCCTTATTAGCCTATTTGACTTTTTCTTTTGTGCTCTTGTATGACTTGCTTTCTTTAATAAAACAGAAGCATATTTCGTCTTTGATGCCTACAGGTGGGAATACTAAAACGTGTACTTGAAGAGGTTGAAAAAGTGATGCAGGAGTTCAAAGGTACACTGTACAAGTCTATGGAAGACCCTCACATTGATTTAGCAAATGTAAGTTCCTCTTCTGTTACTTCTTTTTTTCCTTTAGCTAGAAGCTGCAAGCTTAAGTGATGATGGATTTTGCTTAAATAACATGCATACTTGGCTTTTGTATTTCCTAGCGAGAAATATCATACTGGAAAGTAAATAAAGTTGTTTCTTTTTAGTCCTAGTTGGAAAATAGAGAAATTCAGCTCTCTTGTCAGATCATTGTGGTTGGTGGAAATGAATGTCGATCGGTAGAAAGGACAATGTCTGAAACAAAGCTGTCTTTTTTTCGTAACAACATAGTCAAATGACATACCAATCAGGAAAAAAAAAAGCATAGTCAATTGACATACTCAAGGATAGCTCTTTGCCATCCTGAGATACCTTGGTCATAGTGTCATTGAACTTGGTAGGGAATGACAATTTCAGCTTAAATGTGGCAGAATAGCCAAAAATATGACATATAGTCTAGCCTGTTTGTTTGGTAGTGAGCTTAGTTGAGTTGGCTTATTCTAATAATTTTAAAATTGGTGAGATCATGGGTGTGAAATGATTATGGATCTGCAACATACAGTCACAAGGTCAAGTTTGGCTGATGGTTTTCTCAGCCTTGGGAATATTTCAGCTATTGCGTATTAAGCTCAGATGTGACTTTCCCAGAGGTCATAGAACGTTGAGTTCTCCCATCCTTTGTGTCATATGAACTTGTGACTTTATTAAGGAAACTAGTTGAAGACTCATGTGATGAGCAGGTTGGAATTATTATTTACAAATTTTCAGCTTGCTGTTATTAACATCAAACCTTGTTCTAAGTTTTTCATTAAGTAATATGATCCGCTTCATATAAATAATATTAAAATGAAGATGATGTAAATTGTTGGGGCATCATTATGAAAACACTATGTTAGTTTTAGTCATAAAAATTAATCAATCTCATTCGTTTATTGTTCACAGCCTGATGGTTTTTGAATTTTGTTATTTAGGATGACTTGCTTGCCCATCCACTTTTTTAATAACAAGTATTAATGAATAAACCAAAGATAGCTTAGATAATTTTGTTTTATGGTATTTATCTAATTTTAAATGCATGTTTTTTTTTTCTATCGTAAACACAGTAATTTGAAGATATAAAGTTACAACAGTGATAATTGAGAATATCTATATTAACAGTGAATAATATATTGGAGTAAGCAAGAGTACTGATTTTTTAAGAAGTTAATGGGTGATATGCTCTCTTGTGGTCACGCCACGTGGTGCAGTCACATGAATGCATTAACTGCTTGTACGTATTATTGATCTTCATTTTATTACTAGATTATATTAGAGAAGAAATCACATAATGCCATTTTACAGTACTTGCTGCGGCTTTCGTCCACTAGCTTGGACAAGAAAAGGACAATTAAATTTGTCCAAGCGTGTCTTTTGCCATTGGGACCAGCAAAGGATCTGATATTAGCAATAATTAGCTGATACTGGAACTTTTTCAACTTGTCTTTTGCTGGTTTATGCAAATCACTTTGTTCTTCAAGGTGTTGGTCTCTTGGTTGGTTTTCTCTTGGCTGATGGCTTGTAATGTTTTTTGTAGCTTGAAAACACAGTTAGATTGTTGCTAGAGCTGGAACCCGAATCTGACCCTGTATGGCACTATTTGAATATCCAGGTTTGTAAATTTATGTCCATGTCAGATCGTGATTTTCCTTTGTGAAAATTGCAAGCTTTTTCTATTGATGGTTTCCCTATGAACTCATAGACAGCAATTTAATTTGACTTACTGAGATTTAGAACTCTGGACATTCTTTTTCTGCCCATCCTTAAGGGTCTTTGCTGGCCATTTGTCATCAGACCTGATGAAGCTTTCCAATCTTCTAATGTAGCCAAAACATAGTAATAGATAAAGAGCATAAATAAGAGGGAATCAACAGTTCTGCACCTTCTGTTTAGATTTATTTTTCTGTATCTCTAGAAAAGCGTACTCTTTCCCCTCAACGGAATTGTTTCTGACTATTCCAGAATCAAAGAATTCGGGGTTTGCTAGAGAAGTGCTCTTTAGACCATGAAGCAAGGAGGGAGAATTTGCAAAACGAGCTGCGTGAAAGGGCTGTTTCTGACGCAAGATGGAAGCACATTCAGCAAAATCTGAATGAGGCCGTAAGCGCACAATCTGAAGTACTTATTATCAAGTTGTGGTAGAGGCAGTTCATTCATGTTGCTAATGATGGTTTCACTTCTTACAGTCAGATGACAATGGTCTCAGTCCTGGCAATGTTAACGTGTTGGTAGATGCAGAGTCACTAGACTTGGCAGGCGAAGAAGTCGATGCCCTCAGAGGAAAATATATCCATAGGTTGACTTCCGTTATTGTCTATCATGTACCAGCATTCTGGAAAGTCGCCCTTTCTGTTTTCAGCGGGAAATTTGCAAAGGTATTCCTTTTCTAATCTTCAGTTCAGATTCTATATGTGGTTCAGATCAATAAATTGTGACAATCTCAATCTAGTAGTTTGCATATACATAAGTTGGCATTTGATTTCAGCACTGTGTCTAATGTATTCTCTCAGAAGAGGAATTTATGCGGACATAGAGCTGTCGTGTTGAGTGGGATGACAATTTGTAACACAAGTTTCAGCATTTATCTGTACTTGTATACATCTATGTTTAAGGATTGCAAGAGAGATGGTCAGAGAAAGACAATTCAATTGTTAATCAAGATGCTAGAGTGAACCATTAAACTGACTTTACCTCGATATTTATTTACTAGAATTTGTAAAATCTGGCAAGTATATCGCTAGTTGCAGATAGCGTGTGCTTAGTTGGGAGGATATCCATTCCTGAGTAAGAAAGACGTGCCCCTCAGCAAGCTACTTCACATCATTTAATTAGAGGCAATTTCAGGTTTAATATCTCCGCCTTCTAGGGTCAACCACGGGTTGATCTTACCCTTTTCCCTTCTATGATTATTCATGGTTTCATAGCAAAGCACACTTAGATTATTAGTGAGATATGGATGCTACGGCTTTGACAATTTCTGTTCGTAATGACATTGTTTTCTGGTTTGCTTATTGCCGATGTTTACATGGATTGGGCTGCTGGATTGAATGCTTCTTTGTGTGTAGCATCTTTCAGAACATACTTGCATCATCTTCAGAGTTGGTTTAGAGCAATCATTTCCTTCTTCCGGAGTTTCATTTAGTTCAGGGAGTCCACGACTAGCTAATTCCCATAAGACCTTATTATGATTATTTCTCACTAGTTGTACTTTGCAGCCAAAAGAGGAAGTGCCTTTTTCTTAGGAGTTATTATTGGAACTGTTCCGTTGTTGCACTATCCCTCTGTTTGTGTCTGTGGATGGGGTGGTGTTTTGGTGGGGGTGGAATGAACTCTGCAGAGTAAAAATTGGCATTTGTCATGGTACATCCATGCGCACATCAGTGTGTGCTCATCCATGTGAAGTGCATGTGCAT
Organism: Melaleuca alternifolia; assembly: GCA_019926035.1. Classification (NCBI taxonomy): domain Eukaryota; kingdom Viridiplantae; phylum Streptophyta; class Magnoliopsida; order Myrtales; family Myrtaceae; genus Melaleuca; species Melaleuca alternifolia. Next base: position 554,416 of record JAGKPW010002286.1, read on the forward strand.
CGGCTCCTTTTGTACTTGTTGGTCATTTATAAAAGAAACTTTGTAATTTCTCTGTTTGAATTGACTTGAGTACTGACTTTATTGTGGTCTTTAACTCCCAGTCTTCCCAAGTTTCTGTTGAATCAAACATAAACAGCATGGGAAATAAACATGAGGAAAAACTTGGAGAAGGGAAGTACTCAAGCCATTCTCTTGACGAAGTTGCTGGGATGATACGGCAGACATTATCAGCCTATGAAGCAAAGGTATTTCTTGCGCATTTGGATAGTGACTTGTTGGCAAGTTCTTGAACATTTTGGACAGACGTCAGCATTCTGTTCTTCCCTTTTCTGAGAATGTTCTGTATGGAAAATGATATTAAGTTTCAGATAAAACTCTTCCGTAGCTGATACTCCCTTTGTGTGTTTTCTTAATGGCCTTTTTGGCTGCTAGGTGCTATATTTCTTTACATATATGGAGGTTGTTATTTTGTTCTTGTAATCGTTGAAAGTTGATAACTTCATGCAATTTGATATGCTAATAAAAACATGGATGTACATACTTTGTTAATTTTTTATGAACAATCAATTCTGATGAACAATCTTTCTTGTTCATTAAAATGTGCATATATTATGTTTAGTTATAAGTTTTTTTTTTTCTCTGGGTTATATTGATATTTGATTCTACAAAAAAGAAAGAATCACTTACGTTGTGCTTAGTGTTTACCCCAGGGAAGCTTATTAAGCATGAAAAGTTATCTTACATGTGATAAAATTTTGAGCAAGGATTGTTCCCTCCATCTAGAGTTGCATTGGTGATAATGAACTTACACCTTAAAAAAGAAGAAAACTATTTAGAACACCACAATTCAATTCTAGTCTTTGCGGCTTGTGCAGCTTAGTATTAAGAGCTGGTCTAATAGTGGTGGTGAGCCTATGTGGCATCTTTACTTTCATGAAAGCGTGGATTCCCACATTTGCAAGACTCGACAAATATAACTTCTATTCAGGAATTTAATGTACTTTGGATTGGGAAAACAAACTTCTGCTTGAATGAAATCTGATGATAATTTTGCCATGAAAGCATCTGGAAACTATCTGATATTGGTGTTGCTTTCCATCTTTGGATTGAAGAATCATATCAACAAAATGATGTGAAAAGTTAGTTCAGTTGACGATAATTCTGATGATAACGTAAGATTCTTTAAGATAAGGCTGGTAGATTTGATCAGGGTCATTTCAGTTTATGGTATGAATGAGACTGAGTTGCAACTTCCAATGATGATAGCATCAGCAGTTTTTGGAGTGTGTAGGAGAAAGTCTACTTTTATACTGGACAGCATTTAATTAAACAATCTAATTGATATTTGAAGATGCATGTGGACTTTCAATGACGCTGAGAGTGCTGATGGGAGGAGGCAGAAGCCTTTAGGCATTGTTTGATTACATGGACTAAACTCGAGGGAATGGGTACTTTCTCCTACATGGTTTGGTCACCTGTAATTTAAGGAACGGCAGGTGAAATTTGGGAATAAAAAGGGCTCTGTTACCGTGTTTTTAGTGACATGGAGGGATGTGGTTTAGGGGTGTGAATAATCGAGTTGTGACCTCATAATAGGAAATTTAAGACTAGTAATATAATTTGGATTAGACAGCTTAAGTCAGAAGCAAATTTGGATTTGGTGAGGATATTAATCTACGTAAATTTTATAGCAAGTGACAAACAGAATATCATACCATTTATAGATTGATATCTGATTCCAACATTATACCGAACACTGGGATTTGGACATTACTTTCCATTTCAATTACTCAATTTCATTCTTGTTTCTTTCTATCTATACTCTTTATCTCATTTTTGCTAACCAAAAGGGGGCCTCGATGGTTTATGGCTGTAGTAAAAAGTGTGTGAATTCCTTTTATTACAATTTTAAAAAAATTATTGCAGAGGTAGGACCCATTTGGGGAAAAACACTGTCGTTTGTTACCTGATCAGGTTCCTCATATCAATCTTCTAATGGTACCCACTCTCAGATTTTGCAAAAGGAATCGCGAGATCTGCTTTTAGGCTTATGCTTCTTTTGCTTTGTAATATACGTATCAGAACTTTAATCTATGTTTAGGTTGGACTGCTATCTCATTGTAAGCTTTTCAATAGAATTGAGCATTTCCTGTCCGTCCAGGTACATAACACCTTCCGGGAACTTGGAGAATCGAACATTCTCCGGTCGTATATGAGTGATGCCATAAATGAAATATCTAAAGCATGCCGAAGTTTTGAAGTTAAAGAATCAGCTCCTCCCAGTGCTGGTATCTACCCTACTCCTGAAGCTTCATTCTGTTGACTTCTCCGAGCAATCTGATAATCGTTGCTTCTTTGCAGTGTCAGCTCTTCGTGCGTTGCATTCTGAGATCACGAAGATCTACATATTAAGGCTGTGCTCATGGATGAGGTCAATGACAGAAGAGGCATTGAAGGAAGAAACTTGGGTTCCGGTGTCTGTTCTTGAAAGAAATAAGTCTCCATACACCATCTCCTTCTTGCCTTTGGCATTCCGTGCTATCGTGAGTTCAGCGATGGATCAGATAAACATGTAAGTAATCTATTGTACTTCATGTCAATGTTTGGCTTATACATAAGCAGCTCAGCACTACCCTACACCAATTTGCCCTTGGTCTGTTGGACTCTGTAGGCCTACCTTTGGTTTTGATGGAAGTTTATATGGGCCTCTCTGAGGTGTCATTCTTCATTTTCATTTGATAAAAGGAAAAGTAATCCTTTTGAGGGGAGAACCTTATTATGCTCTCTCCAGAAGGTCCTAAAGGAGAAAGATTAGTTTATTGGCAGAACTAGGAACATCAGTTATGAGAAAAGAGAAGTTTATTGGTGAATTAGGAACATCAGTTATGAGGAATAACATGACTCAGACAGAAACATACACAAACTGACAGAATAGTAGCTTTTTTAAATTTATAACAGCAAAGCTTCTGTTTATCTCCATTTATATCTTCCACATAATACAGTGTATCTTTGTTCTTTCCATAGCTTTACTTTGGAAGTGATTCAAATCAGCACCCAGCTTTGCAATGTCTTTTAGCTATTTTGGGCATAATGAAACCATTTCTGTTTTGGCTGTGCTGATTGCTGTAGTTGGTTACAATGTCATAACACTTGAGGAGATGAATTAATTTACTACCTTGCTTAGACACATGTTAAGAATTGGATTCTAATGGTTTTTTTCTCCCCAACTTTTTATTAGTCAGAATCTGATTTCTCACAGCAGTCCACAGAATATAAAAGGGGAGCTCACCTCCAAATCTCTTTCAGACTAGTTGAATAGGTCTAGAATGAGCCACGATTCTTTTAAGTTTGATTAAGAAGCTTTTCTTGGTGACTTTTCACCTAAACTCAAACTTCACTGATATTTATACCTTTATGCAAACGATGTATTATAATTAAGCTTTCCTACCGGTCTTCAGTGTTTTAAAACATCGAGTCGACATCATGTTCCAGTTTGAAACTTCAGCTACTATCTCTTGTTTTCAACAGCAATAGTAAACAAATCCTAGAGAGAGAAATTAAGATCTTCAGCACACATATCTTTACCTTTCTATTGTTTTCCGAGAGGCTCAACCAACCTTTTCCATCCACCCTTCATAATGCCATATGTGGAATTTTCATTCCATATGCTCTGCTTTTCCTCAACTGACCTCCAAAATCATTTTTGCAAGTTAATCTAAGGGAGCATATTGAATCCTTGTCGAAATGCCAGATTATCCATCTTCACAACTTCTCCAAAGGAAATTCTTCTCAAATTCCGTCATCTGTTGGAGAAGGATGTGGGAAATAGGACAATGCTGGGAAGACTACACAGTTTTCCCCCTCTCAATGCAGAAACATCCCCTTTTTATAAAAGAACTTCCAATTGCTTTATTCTCTCAATTATGCATTCTATTTAAACTAAAATTAAGCACCTGTGTGATGCCAATACAATATTTGAGGGAGGGGGAAGCGAGTGGTGTTGTTAGGTAATTTAGCTTCATGTCAATCAAAGGTACAAAGAATTCATCCTTTTCTCTTATCCTTTTATTATCATTATTGAATATTTTATGTTATTTCTCATCCAAATACCTGATTTCAAAAGGTTGGATGAATTATGTCAGCATTTCTGCCTTTTTCCTTTTTTTTTTTTTGAGGAAATCTCTACGTTCTTAAAACAGGCCACCCATAGTAATTGTTGTCATGCTGCTTGGTCCCCTCCTCCTATCCTGTTTCCTTAACTGAGCAAAGAAGAAGGATTAAAAATATGGTATCATCTGAGATGCTGTCTTGATGAAATGGATCTTCACGTTTGACCTTCTCCTATAACAGTGATGAACCAAAACAAACTGCCAATACACTCTTGGAACATGTTTACAGAAATCGTTGTTACAGGAAAAGTACACATTTACATTTATCTGTTTCGCTGAGGATTGCTCCGTAGGTAGTTAAATAAAATATATGTCTGTGTGTGGGAAAATCTTTTGCTTTCATGCACCGTGATAATTGGTAACAAGCAGACAAAAGCACATGTCTATTTCTTGCATCTATTGATTCTGCATCTGCTCTAAATATGCTTTTTACTTTGTGTTCATGGCTTTACTTTTTCAGGATGATTCAGTCTGTGAAGAGTGAGGCAACAAAGTCGGAAGATATGCTTCTACAGCTCCAAGAAATTCTAGAATCTGTTAGACTTGCATTTCTGAACTGTTTTCTTGATTTTGCTGGTACGTTAGATTGAGTTGTCATTGCATCACTTTCCATACTCCAAAATTTTACAAGTATTCTAGTTGGTTATTATGATTAATTTGCATGCATCAACCAGGTCATCTAGAGCGCATTGGTGTTGAGCTAGCACAGAACAAATCAGGCAAAGAGAGTCCCCACTTGCAAAATGGTTTCTCAAAGGAAGCGGAGGAAAAAAGCTTGACCGATCTCCCTGGAAGTGCTCATCAGCGGTTGTTAATTGTCCTCAGTAATATTGGATATTGCAAGGATGAGCTTTCTCATGAGTTGTACAACAAATACAGACAAATCTGGCTTCAATCTATGTATGTCTTTTGCTTTCTCATGTAGTTGTACAACAAATACAGACAAATCTGGCTTCAATCTATGTATGTCTTTTGCATATTAAAAAAATACAAGAACATTTTTATCTGACAGGGCTGTTATCTTGTGGCAGTATGTAAAGTGTAAAACCGGAAAACAAATTTATATCTATGTTCAATCACCCAAATCAGCTTGTGCCTCAAGTACTATTATGTTTAAAGTTGATTAATTTCAAAAGGCACACATCACATAGTGTGGCACATTGGATTATAATATATTTGTTTTGAGAAATGATGGTTTATGGGGTATTATTTTCAATGGCACTTAATATCCTCCTACTTTTCGAGTCAGGCTTCTTTCTATTTCCTTAGATGGAGAACAACATCCTGGTAATAAATTAGTCAATGCTAAAGCAATGTCCTTTTTCTTGCATTCCTTTGTTTATTATAGAACTCTCTTGGGTTTTGTTATGTATTTGGAGATTTTGCTATGGAAAATGCTTATTTAGTCTTCATTCAGGGTAAAGGACGAAGGGGACAGTGATATACAAGATTTGGTAATTTCTTTCTCTGGGCTTGAAGAGAAAATTCTTGAGCAGTATACATTCGCGAAGGTATGGCTTCACATTAGGATCCATTCTCAATGATGTGTTATATCTGCATGTTTCTTTGTCTTACTTGGTCATAGGAACTTTTTGCTAATGTTAATATTCATCACCAACTAGACTTTTTTAATCTGATATGTGACTTTATGGAAGTAAAGTGATGTGCAAAAACATAATGCCGTGAATCATGTTATACTTTTTCTTGGCATGCTGCCTACCTTAGAAGTGTTTCTGTGTTGCTGAGAATTTTGGTGTCTGTGCAGGCAAATTTGATTAGAGAAGCTGCTGTGAGCTATTTGTTGGATTCTGGCATTCATTGGGGATCAGCACCTGCAGTCAAAGTATGGAAAATTTGAGCTAATATAGGACGGCCACTTTTCTTAACATTTTTATATGTTGGACTTCTTGTGAAGATTTTTTTTAATATTGGGGCATACTTTGTAGGGTGTGCGGGATGCAGCTGTGGAGTTAATGCATACTCTTGTATCTGTTCATGCTGAGGTAATGTTCTGCCTGTCTAATGATTGCATAATTCTATCCCTCCTTGTTTGCACCTGCAATTTTTCATGGCTAGTGTTTATGTTCTCTGATTGCTTCTAACTTTGTGGTTCATAAGGTGTGATCTCTATGCCTTAGGATTTCACATGAAGTGATAATCTGATCTTATTGAATCTGGCACTTGGTTATTTGTAGTAGCTTCAATTAACTGTTTCTTATTGTATCTGTCACAACAGGTTTATGCAGGGGCTAAGCCTCTGTTGGAAAAGATCCTAGGTGTTCTTGTGGAAGGTTTGGTCGATATGTTTCTTAGTCTCTTTAACGAGAACAAAGGCAAAGAACTTAGATCTCTTGATGCAAATGGTTTTTGCCAGCTCATGCTCGAGGTATGATTTATTTAGGAGCTGAGCAATTTTTGTATTTTAGGCTTACTGGCTGTTTCTTCTAGTTGGAATGGGAACATCAAGACATGAAGTTTTGTGACGATGCATCAGTTTTTACTGTTTGTCACGTTGAGAAAAGGTTTAAGGCAGATGAAACGCTGCTCTCCATAACAGACTGTTACTCACAGTTACCCCATGGATATGCCAATGTGGCTACATCTTAATGGTGGCAGGATAAGAATTGGAGTAAGAGGATAACGAAATAATGGAGCTTATAATCATAAGTTATCCCAAAGCTTTTTTCTCTTCCCATTACTTGCTTTTGCATATGGATCTTGTATATAGCTATGTCTGTATCTGCTTTTGCTACCATTGTTTAGTCCTAGTGCACTGTGTTAGGCTGCAAACCAGGTTGCAGCACGTTTGTGCAGCAACCTGCAATGATAGCGATCCTTCACCAATATGTAAATTTGTTTCATGATTTTTAGCTCCCATTACACTTGTCCTCATTCTCTCTCTGATTTGCTCCCTCATTTCTCTGATACTCCTACACCTCTTCCTTACCACTACTTCATGCCACCACCTCTGTCGCCGCTGCCATCATCATCATCTCTCTCTCTTCAGGGTTTCTGTCTTATTAATTACTTGTTCCTTTGCTTTTCCACATGCGTTGGCATTTTTTGTTGTACTCTTCTTATACTTCAGTAGAGATCATGGGAAAAACACTCGTTTTGCTGAACTAACCTATCTTACATGTCTTCTGCAGCTTGAATATTTTGAGTTCGTGTTGAACCCATATTTTACGGCCGATGCAAGGGAGTCCTTGAAATCTTTACAAGGGGTGCTTTTGGAGAAAGCCACTGAGAGCATATCGGAGGCTGCTGAGAATCCAGGCCATCACCGGCGCCCAACCCGTGGAAGTGAAGATGCGCTTGCAGATGAAAGGCAGCAGGGGATGGGCGTCTCACCAGATGATTTAATTGTAAGGGATAATATTGGCCTGATTATGTTTATCCGCTAGGACGACATGGTTGTGTTTTTCTGTGGGTTCTTATCATGTTTCATGCAACTAATCACTATTTTTTGGCTGAAGTCCCATGGAGCTATTTACGTGAGCCATTTTCATGGATGAAATTTGAAAATCCATCTGGAAGTGAATTTCTGGATTACACTAGGAGATCACAGAAGCTCTAATTAATATCTAATATTGTGACTTTACCTTTAAAGCCTGTTCATGTTTGAAGTGGATGTGAAACCAAAATACTGTGCTGAAATTTGATATAGACGTTGAGAGTTATCATGTCTTACTATTTCACAGTTGGTTGCAGAATCAATGATCGGTGGCGCAATAATAGTTCTGTTTTGCTTTCCTTCTCATTGTCTTCATCTTCTGACTTTATGGGTTTGGAAGAAGTAGTTTGTTTGATAAAAGCTTCCTCTCCATGCTTTTTGATACAGGCTCTTGCACAGCAATATAGCTCTGAGTTTCTACAAGCGGAGCTCGAGAGGACTCGGATCAACACGGCATGCTTTGTCGAGTCGATCGCATTGGATTCGGTGCCAGAACCAGCCAGAGCTGCATACACTCCCTTTAGGGGGTCCGTGAATTCTCCTAGCAGAAACTACAGAGGCACAGCTGTCGTTGGATCACCGAGTTACTCCCGACAGAGGCGTAGATAAGTTCATAACAGCTACCCCATGTTTTTTTCTTTGTGGGGGGCCTGAGACTTTGTTGTAATCTGTTTCTTTTCCCATGTCTGTATATGGTTGGCAGATACCTTATTCTTTCATAAGCAGCCTTCCCCCAATCCCCCGATGCCCATTTCTGTTCTGATTGATTTTTTTTCTCGTTTCCTGCCAAGTGTCTGTTTTGCTGTTTATATCTAACTTAAAGGACACGCTAGAACAAGTCCCTCATAGCTTGTTCATTTCTGCTTTTCCTTTTGGCCACACTCGTCATAGCTTGTAAAGAAGTTGACATTTGATGTTCTCAATAGCATTTTAGAGTGGTTGTCCACGTTTGTTTCTTGTTTAGTGTGGCATTGTGCTCAATCCTCGACTTTAGGCTAACCCGCTTCTGTTTGCCTTAGCTAAGAGCTCTCCGCCACAGATGACGGCTCGTGATCAATTCACTTTATCCTAAACAGATTGTGAACATCATGCTTCCTTCAAGTCCGGCTGCGTCTCCTTTCTCGATGTTTCTTTTCACTCTTCTCCGTTTATTCTTTAAAGTATTATTGTATAATCATATTCAATCAGCGTGGAAATTGGCCCGAAGCAAATCTTGGGCTTGCTCCGCGGTTTGTAACCGTAGGAGCCGCAATAATGAGTTCGGCCTGATCGATTTGCAAATGCTGAGTGGAATGAGGTTGGGTTATGCAATCCCAAGAGATGAACCCAAGGGAGGCCATATTGACAAAGTTCAACTCCGCCTTTCTTTTACCGTCCAGTCTTGCAACTTCTCGTGAGGCTCTTCATCCCTGGACATCTTGCTCCTAGAAGCTGATGAGGAACTACACGGAAGACTAAATCCCAATTTTCTTACTTGTTCAAATAATGAAGTGAAAATTGGCAAGAATGAATAGTCTCATCAATCATTCCTCTCCACATGCGCCTATGTGCTCTCCCCAGAGCCAAAGTTTTAAGGCTAGATTCTGATTCCGTTCATCTATACTAAAATGAAAGCTGACTTCACATGATTTCCTTTTCATAGAATATTACACGAGTCTCTATCCATTGAATTCATCAGTTTATATACGCATCAGCTCATGTCATGCACACTTTTGCTGTTGAACAAGCTAGATCACAACGCGCGTCAATGTGCATACCATCTTACTTGACTTTCTCTGCTGGGCGCCATTCTCAGAGGATTTTTCTATTTCTTTTTTCTTTTTTATTATCTTCATCGTTTCCTCTTCTTTCTTTTTTTTTCCCCAAGAGAGATCAAGGAAAATAAATAATATAAACTGAAACTATACAACTCTCATGTTGATTCTCAGTCTCTGTTGTAGGTTATGTTCAAAAGAATGAACTGTACCAGCTCTCCTGTAGAGGCTAGACCGGCTATCGACTCCACCAGTTAGTGTGTGAGTGCCCAATGGAGGTAACAAAGTAGGCCTGGGTGTTGAAAGTGACTTTTCTATCTTTATATCGAATACATGCTCTGCGAGTCCGAGGACGGCATCCAAATAGACGATCCAACCAATGACTCAAGATAACACGGCCTAGCGATTCAAAAACTTTGAAGCCATTCGTTTTATTTGCCTAGCCCTCGCTTACAAGGTAGTATATGATGGCGAGATCAAGTGCCGTGAAAGTGACAATATTGTTTTCGATGTAAACACCGAAACAAGAATGGATAATGACCCGGTGAAAGTTGGCATTGTAGACCTTGACGATATTTCTTGGATCAACCATCCGCGAATCACTTCACGTCGTCGTTCATCGCTAGGCGGAATTCATCCTATGGCGGGGTGTTAACATGGTTTCGAGAATGTACCAATATAATTATCTCTCGCCAATGATGCCAAAATTCTCTATGACAACAGGGACAAGGGAGAATGTATCAAAGCAAGCTCTTATTTTGATCATTATAAAGGCTCCTCTTGCTCCTCTCTGACATTTGCGAGTGTCTTTGTGTTTTAGAAGCTCGCAAAAGTTTTAGCCATGGAGTTCAGCATCCTGGCATTGCTGGTGCTTCTGGTTGCGTTTGTAGTCTCAGCAGTTTTTCTTCATTTATGGAAATCACCAAAAGCGATGGAGGACATCCCGGGAACCTTGGGTTGGCCAATTGTGGGCGAAAGCTTCTCCTTCATATCCGACTTTTCGAGTCCATCTGGTATTTATAGTTTCATGAAGAAGAGACAAGAAAGGTGATTAATGGAAGACCAAGAGTGAGACCGCTTATCGAAACTTCAAAATCAGAATACATTACTCACATGATCTGTGCATTTGTCAACAGGTATGGTAAGGTGTTCAAGTCCTTTGTCCTGGGAAGGTTTACTGTCTTCATGACCGGCAGAGAAGCTGGCAAGATTCTGTTGACAGGAAAAGATGGGATGGTGAGTTTGAACCTCTTCTACACCGGGCAGCAGGTTCTCGGCTCCACAAGTCTTCTCCAGTCAAATGGGGAAGAGCACAAGCGACTTCGACGGCTTATTGCGGAACCACTATCCATTGATGGCATGAAGAAGTACTTCCAGTTTATCAATGCCCTCGCTATAGAAACATTAGATCAATGGCAGGGACGAAAAGTTCTAGTTCTTGAGGAGGCTTCTACAGTTAAGTATCCATGAAGAAGATCTTAAAAAATTCTGCCTTAATTTTTCTGCACGTAAACATAATGGTAAGATATATTCTTTGTGCAGTTCACTCTCAAGGTAATTGGCCACATGATCATGAGCTTAGAACCAGAAGGCGAAGAGCAGGAGAAATTCCGATCCAATTTCAAAATAATGTCCTCCTCATTCGCATCCCTGCCACTTAAAGTGCCAGGAACTGCATTTCATCGTGGAATTCAGGTAATTTTTTCTTGTTCATATACTCAGAATAGACTCGTGGTGGAATGAAAGACCACATCTACTTATTTTTATCATGTAACTTTTCAACAAAATCAGGCACGAGATAGGATGCATAGCATGTTGGACAGCGTTATTTCTAGGAGGAGAGAAGGGCAAGCCTTCCAAAATGATTTCCTGGGGTCCCTGATAATCAAGCACAGCAAAGGAGCAGATGAAGAAGCTGACAAAGACAAGCTAACTGACAAGCAAATGAAGGACAATATACTAACTCTTCTAATTGCTGGTCATGACACCACCACTGCTGCTTTGACTTGGCTCATCAAATTTCTTGGAGAGAACCCTCAAGTTCTGCAACGGCTCAGGGTACACCCATTGTGCGATAAACTCTGTTAAATTGAAGTCATTACCTAACAATACTGAAGAATGGGTTGTATGCTTCGTGTGCAGGAAGAACATATGGAAATTCAAGCGAGTGGCAAGGGTGGAGCGAATCTATCTTGGAGTGCAGTTAATGACATGCCTTATACTGCCAAAGTAAGCAAAACATTAACCTTATCATGCTAAAAACCCTGTTGAAAACTGGAAGATGTAGAAATTTTTTTTTGTCTTTGGTATTTCAGGTAATAAGTGAAACTCTAAGGAGAGCCACGATATTACCTTGGTTCTCAAGGAAAGCTGCTCAGGATTTTGAGATTGATGGTATGCATCCTGATAAAAGGACCAAAATCGTTAATCAGAAAGATGTAATTCCAAGATGCTTACTAATACCAGCTCTTGGTCTTCTACAGGTTATAAGATCAAGAAAGGTTGGTCGCTGAACCTGGACGTTGTTTCTATTCACCATGATCCAGAAGTTTTCTATCAACCGGAAGTTTTTAACCCTTCCAGATTTGATGTAGGCATCTTTTTGTCGCTTCGTCATATAGCCCATGTTTTATTTTTTATTTCCAGCTCATTTTGTTGTTGTTGTTGATCTTAGGAACCTTTGAAGGCTTTCAGCTTCCTTGGATTCGGTAGTGGACCACGTATGTGCCCAGGGATCAATCTTGCGAAGCTGGAGATCTCTATTTTCATTCATCACTTGGCATGCAGATACAAGTAAGAATAGAAAATGTTCAATTTGATAAACAAAGTCTTATATTCCTCCTAGAACGTTTTGATTGCCATCTAGCATGTCAACCAGGCAAGGGGACAACCTTTCCTAACCTATAGTCTTTTTAAAAAAGTGAAACAAAAAGAAGAAGAAGAAATGATATGATTGGTATGTTTGTGTCTGAGACTATGCTTGATGAATTTATCAAGCGTTTGTTGTGAGTGTATAATTTGTTCTGACAATCTTAATCTTCTTGACAGGTGGACTCCTCTGGAGAGAGATGACTCAGTCCAGCCTACTCTTGTAAGGATGCCCAAGAACAAGTATCCAGTTCTCATCGAGCCACTGTAAATGTATTGGTTGCTTCAATGGCAATATGGCACAGAGCCATAATAGCCAAGGAAAGAAGTGGCATGGGAGATTTGAACTTTACTGTTTTGATCATATCGTCAATGCAATAACAATATGCTAGAACGACGAACTCACTGGGTAATGGTAGCCATAGGAGACCGCTTGCCCAGGATCACATGTATGACTCAGAAAATAAGAAATAAGATTGTCCGGACCAGTTTACATTCTTCTTGAGATATTCTGTTTCTTGCTGAATAACTATATTTTGCTGCAAAATATGACTCAGCCCTGTTAATCAAACCCGCAAATGCAATTACAACCAGCTTAATCACAGAGAGTGGACAAAAAGTAAAGATTGGAGGTAAGTTTTTTGGGTATATGAGTTAATCCATTGATACACGGACATAAGGAATTAGGAGAGCCTGGCAAGTTCACCATTGAGAATAAAGGTGCTAGAGAGAGTTGAAATCAGCATACTGGAATTTGAAGCATTGCCTTGAATCAGACAGAAACCTAGAACTCCAGAAGGATAGTTCCTGAAACCCAATACAGTTGCCATGTCAGCTCCAGCTAGCTCCCATTTATCAGGAGGCAAGCACTGATGCACGATGACAAATCAGAGGCATGCAAACCTGTTTTTTTTTTTTTTTCATGGATAATTTATTGCGATGGGTAGGTTGTTCTGATTCAATCGCTTGCGTGGTTGCAAATCGATATGAAGGTACTGGTAACGTCAAAGGGCGGCGATTTCAGCAAATTTTGTGCAATAACTAAATAGGTTATAAAAATTGCCTGTAATTGACATATTCTTCCTTCTTTGCCATAAACCACTGGCTTCACCTTTTGATATTTTCAAATGCTTGACAGTCCAGACTTGCTTATCGCGTCTTTGCCAAAATATCTGAATGAGCTACTAAGGTCCAAAGTGTCAAAAATCGTTTCATAATTTTCTAATCGAATTCGGGGAAGCCTAAGCTGATTTATGTCGAAATGTGTTGTTATACAGTCTAATACATCAAGTTTGAGCCAAAATCTGTGCCGAATTTGAGTCTTGAATAACTATCTTGAATTGCAATCCCTAATGTTTGACAAATGCCCGAACAAAGAACTGGGATGAATCTTGTGAAATTGATTCTTAGAGGCTCGTTTTATGCTTAATCTGTTTTGAAATATTTTTTCCTCGCATCAATGTCAATAACTTCTCCATCACAGAGGACGTAACAAAAGCAAAGACAATCTCATAGATGAACAGAATTAAAGTACCGGTGTGGGGTATGAAGTAGGCACTCTTGTAAACACCATTTTAAACGTTTCCTGTAGGATATCGGGCTTAATAATATTTTCTGAAATACACTGTTGCCATAGTTTTTGCTGAGGGTCTCCAACACAACACCTAATTGAAATTAATTAGAAAAAATATTTTAGTTAAGTGACAGGGTCGTCTTGTAGCCATCTAGAAGAAAGGAAAGAACGGAAAGGGAATTGAATCTCCCCAAGGATTTACATTTCTAGATAAACTCACAATTCATAAGTCTTGTAAAGTTGGACTGGTTAGAGTTTTTGAAAGGATAAATTAAAGAGTCTAACAAAGAGGCAGATGGATCTCATTGTTACAAACAGCAGCGGACGGACCAAAAATACTTAGTTCAAAAATCGAATATGCCAGGATGTATTAATCTAAGGATATAGAAAGTAGAAAAGAGGTTTTAAATTACAGGCATTATCATAGTACGTTTTCGGATTCTTAAGATAAGTCCGTCATAGGTTGATAATAATTCAGATGGAAGCAAATCAAAGAAAAGCTGAGCAACTCCGAACATCCAAAACCGAGTCATACCACCACGCCAACACTTAGGAAAGAAGCTACAATTCTGCAGTATACTAACAATATCAACTTTCCCCACGCAAAGACAATTGCAAACTGACAAATTGCTGTAGGATACAGCTGACGGCTAACAGGGCCAAACCATCATGCAACATTCCAAATAAAAAATCAAAAGAAGTGAAAAAAATAAAAAGGATAGTTCAATGTTGATACCCCAGTCAGGGCCAATCAACAGATCACTCGTCGTCCGCTGGCACAATCTCCGCTGCATCCGTAGCCACTGCATCCACAAGTACTCTTGACGATATCGATCTGCCCAAGATGCCCAAGACAAAGTAAGAGAGATATATAAAAATCCAGAGAGAAAGCCCACGATTTCCTCCAACGTAGACCAAAATAGCCATTGATTAGCTAGGTTACCGCCTTTTTAATTTGCCTATCATGAAAATACCTTCAATTCAAAGATGAAGGCACCGGCTACTAATATTGATCAAAGAGGTGCCCAAAGATCACTTTTTGTTTTTGTTTTTTGGGCTCTAAAAGAGAAGAAATTGAATTTGGCCACTTCAGTAATGAAAAGTTACATTACCGAAGGATCGATGTCTGTTAGTACTGCCCAGCCTCTACCATCGAAAGTAGGACCCTGAGTCAAGGGCTTCGACCTTCAAAGGAAATGTCAAGAACACTAATAATAAAAAAAGAACCAATGTGCAAACTAATCAAAGACTTCTCTTTTTATTTACTAAAACTCCCACTTAAAAAAAAAAAGAAAAAAGAAAAGCTAAGTCTCGCTTATTTACTTTCTCACAGTTCCGAGCTATCGAATTAAATTAACCAAATCAATTTGCTCAAACTTTGCTTTAGTTATTATTATTATTATTTCTTTTTACCTTGCACATTTGTAGCGCGGTGCATGCTCAAACACTAATCTTATTGAAGAAAATAAGAAGGGTCACCTTATTGAAAATATATGAATAGAGAAATAGTGAGACTCATGTTAGGTCAAATAAAAAAGGACAAGATCTGATCGGAATTGTTAGAGAGTTTTATTTTATCAGCCCTTGCCACTAAAATATGCAAACGGAAGCTATTTGCTGCTGAATTTATTTTTGGGCCTTGATAGTGCCTAAACCCAAGATTGAGGAATCCCAATGACAGACAGTGACAGACAGACAGAGGTACATACATAACTCTATGAAAAGATGAAAGAGATACAACAAACTAACGGGAACACTCCCTTTTTTATTTAAACATAAAATAAAAATAATGCAACACTTTATCATCAGCCTCACTCACTCACTCACTCGGCCCATCAGGTAGGAATCGCATCTGGTGCATATCCGTCGTGCCTCTCCATATGTCATTCCTTCTTCTATGGCACCCACACCCAATCGAAGAGTGACTCGGGCGGCAGGGTCCCACTCAAACCTGGCCCACCAGTGTTTGTCCCCCATGATCGAGAAGCCTCCTCCCCTCGCGCTGCTCGAGTCCAGCGGCAACTTTCTAAGACCGGGACACACGAATATCTCGAATCTCACCCCCGGCGAAAAAGATAGAGCCTCGTCGCAAATGCTCGTTAATTCCGGAAGATGCAAGAGTTTTACGTACTCGAGACGCGAGAATAGTCTCAAAGTAGTAAATTCCTTCGGTGCAAATCCATCCCCAATGATTTTCTCCATTTCTAGGCACCCTTCGACAATCAATTCTCGGAGTTCCGGAACGTGCACGAGCCATGACAAGTCTGAAAGCCCGCATCTAAAGATTATAACTTCAGTGAGACTAGGGAAGCAAGAGCATTTGGGCACTTGTCCTATTCCATCTCTGATCTCCATCTGCACGAGCTCAACACAATTGCTTAGATGAAGTACCTCCAAATGCAAGAACGAGTGACTTACTACGATGCGCGTCAAATCCAGGCAATTCCCAATCGTCGCTCGCCTTATGCTTCTTTGTAAATTCATGGATTGGAATATTTTATGGACAGAGG
This sequence comes from Melaleuca alternifolia, assembly GCA_019926035.1. Lineage (NCBI taxonomy): Eukaryota > Viridiplantae > Streptophyta > Magnoliopsida > Myrtales > Myrtaceae > Melaleuca > Melaleuca alternifolia. The sequence goes on from JAGKPW010002286.1 coordinate 570,744, forward strand.
AAGACTTGCACACTAGGATAGATAAGTCAGCCAGATGTTGCATGCACCCTAGTTCTTCTACCATCTTTTCTTCCTCCTTTGACTGCGATTCCCACATGCTTAACACGTTCAACGCTAAGCTCGTGATTGCCCCTATCGGAATTAGGATGCCCCTTTCCATAAGTTCTAACAGCAACCACCGTAAGTGAGTCAATTTACCGATATCCCTGGGCAACTCTTGCATACGAGTGCTCGACAAATTCAGATACCGTAGATTAATTAGATTGCAAATGTCTTCCGAAAATGACTCGATAGCTCTATTGTAAGATAGGTCTAGGACTGTCAAACGAGCAACCATCAAGTTGAAAAATCCTCTTGGCACGAGCTTCACGTTAGTTTCCCTTATGATTAAAGTTTCAAGTAGGGAACATTTGGGTGGTATTTGGTCGATAATTTGAATCCGTTTTCCCCATAGAGATACTTTCTTCGCGTCCCCCCATTTGGAGATCTTCGCCGGGATCAAGTCTTCATCTTTCTCTATCACTAGCAACTTGTTCCTCTCTCTTCCCACAATCACGAGCGATCCAAATCGCCATGTCACGGATGACAACGTGAGGATGACATCGTGCATCTTCACACGTTGTCGTCCCTCATCATCAAGCTCACTTTCCAATAGACAAGCTTTCTTTAAATCCTCCAACATGAACTCTCCCTCAAGCCGCATACTGTATGGATCATTCGTGTCTTCCAGCAAGCCATCTCCCATCCAGAGTTCGATAAGCTCCTCAGTTCTTATGAGGTAATCCTCAGGGAAGAGACAACAGTAAATGAAACAACGTTGGGCGGAGTTATTTAAGCTATAATAACTGAACGCTAGGATGTGGTACATTTCCTCCACCTTACCTGATAGTTTGTACGGATTGTTCCTGAGCGTCGTTAGCACATGCTCCCACTCATGCGGATTCCTCCTGCCTGCCATGACTCGTCCAACGGTAATAAGGGCTAGTGGTAACCCTTTGCATTCCTGGACAATTTTCTTTGCGTGCTCTAGAATATCTCGATGAGAATGTACAGTTGATTTACCGACGGATTTCTTGAATAATTCCAGGGCTTCCTCGGACGTCAAGCACTGTACTTCGAAGGTTCTGTCAACTGCCATTTGGTCGCATACTTGCTCCGACCGAGTAGTGAATACTACTTTGGATCCGTTCTCAAGACTAGGACGAGGAACTCCGATTTTGGAAAGGTCCAGCCTCGCCCATACATCGTCGATCAACAACACAAACTTCTTCCATTTCAAAACATTCCACAAATGATTGACCCTCTCATCCCAGGACCGTCCTTCCCAGCTCTCATCTTTAATGTTTAGCCTTTTTCTTATGGCGTCTTGAATGCTAACTTCATCCAATTGCCTCGACACCACCACCCAAATGACGACATCAAATCCATGATTTGCGCGGGAAAGCTCCTCGTTGATCCTTTTCATGAGGGTGGTTTTTCCCACTCCACCTATTCCGAATAACCCAATCACTCCCACTTGTTTTTCATCCACAAGCCATCTCCACACTTTATCAAAGGAAATATCAATCCCCACCGTCTCGTCCATAGGCATCTCAAGCACTCGAGGAGGAGGTAATGGCGACGTCACAGCGTCGAATTCTCCTTCTTTGGGTCGGAGCTTGCTCGCTTCATTGAGCATTTGATAAACTCTTTTCCCCAATGTATAACGGGAGCGGCAGTTTGGTGGAAGACGACGACCGAAACATTTGATTCGGCTACGTTCCTCGGCTTCCCGAAGAACTTGATCTACTGCATCGACAAATTCTTGCATCTTGCCTAGCCAGTTCGCCACTTGATGCGTGCGCTGCGCAAGTGCTTCTTCTTCTTCACGTTCCACCCTTGCCTTCACATCTTCGCTTATGGCCTTCAGGCCGTCATTTGCTTCATTCAACGAGCGGACATTGTCTTTCAGATTATAGATGTAGCCCAGAGGCTTACTGGCCAAGCCCCATAAACCTTTGCCGATTTCCAAAAGAAAACTTGCGATTTCCATAGATGCTTTCCGAGATGACAGTACGGAAAATCTCAGATCGGAAAATCGACTATTTAGAAGAATGGAAAGCGAGCGAATGGGTGGAGTTCGATAAGCTCCGTTACATATATCTCGATTGTTGTAGCTAGCAGACGAAGAAAGGAGTATCATAACCTTTTCTTTACTTCAAGAAGAGATATGAAACTATTCTTCTTCTTGTTTCTTCGTCGGCATCGAGCCGCGAAGAATCTTAACGTGCAGAAATGCAATCCACAAAAGTTTGAGCCAAGACAAGAGGAAGGTATCATGATAAGTCAAAGAATAAGAGCGACCTATGTTTCTTCGATACGAAGCAATGCTTGTGCTTTTCTTCCTGCTTTTGCCTATAGATTTGCGTGGAATGAGATCCATGGTGTCCGGAAGCAAAGAATCCCTACTTATTTTTTGGACAGAAGCAAAGAATTATTCGATTCCTTTCTTAAATGCAAATTAATGTGATTGATGAATCAACCTTTTAGGAGCTCTCCGACGGAAATTTCAAACAAATTTAATTAGCTGTATATTTAGTTTCATAATTCGACAATTTGGGTAACTATCGAAGTGTTCCGCAAGAAACCTTCTCTATTACAAGTAAGAAATAGAGTTTGTTTAGCGTTATTGGTTTTAAAAAATCTTCACTTTATATATATATATATATATATATATATATCTGTGTGTGTGTGTGTGTGTGTAAAATGCTTGAAACCTTTGGAAGTCATCTTACGTTAATATATAGACTCCTATTTACTTGCCTTATTAAGAATCCACCGGCCATCTACGGATATTTCCATTTGCAGGATTGGTGCTATTCAACTTGCAAAGTGCCAACTCACTTCAAATGCAGATGTCATTCTACAGACACCAATCATATAACTCATCAATCTTATAATTTCTTTGTCACCATTCTAAAATTAGTCACTTTTACTTCTCTCTTAGAATTATTGCAGATTTCTAACGTTTTGCACAATCGATGTTATTTCACTAATATATAATTAAATAAGATCTAAGCATAATTTGCACGCAATCAACAACTATGTGCTTGTTTGTCATTTTTAATTCCATAATTTTAACGTCTCATAGGTTTTATAATATCAGTAACGTGACGTCGCATAAATCCATTTAGTTCATAAGAAAATTAAATTAAAATCCAAACTTTAAGAAGATAATATTGCAATTTGGAGTGCGGAAATTCATGATTAAATTGTGATATCGACAGAAACGAATATTGACGAATCATTTCTCTGTTGAGTTTAAATTTACAAATAGAAAGAACAAAAGAAAATTGAAAGTAAACTAATAAAAGTCCATTTTATTGCTAGTTCAAGAAGAGTCTTTGAAAACTAAACAACCAATAAGGCTTGAAAGTCCTTGCTCGATGCCCCTCGTATTTAAATAATAATCTCTCAATATAATTGTCTGTTTGAGATGGCATCATCGAGACAAGCCCAAGAAGAAAGTCGTTTGCTCAGGTCAATCAAATTTGTGATTTGGGCTTATTCGGCTTGGACGAAATTTATAACTTTGTGAAGTGCGGCCATGACTCTTTATATTTACTAAGCTGTCTCAGACAATTTACGAAATTCAACTTTACTACTTCAAGAAAATGAGAACTTGCTACTACAGTGCAAAACCAAATTAACTCAAGATAACATGATAGCTATTAATATGCTCGAGTCTACTAGAAATTTATTAATATCGAAATTGATATTTGTCAAGAATGCTATCTATCATGAGAAATGATAACTTACCAATGTATCAAAAGTATTACTTATTGGAAAGCAACATGATGGCTATTTATACATTTTATGCCCTTGAAATTATAGTGGATATGCCTGAACGTGGAGATCGACGTAATACTAGTAAATTTTGCTAGAGGCTGGTAAATGCTAACATGACAGTAGTAAATTTTAGGTCGATGTGCTTGTCATGGGTGATAAAGTTGTCAATCCACACAAGTGCAGTTCATTAATTGTGCGTACCGTGACTTAACATATATATTAAACTTAGGGTCAACTAAAGGTCGCATCGGCCCTGATAAAATCAGTTCAAGATTCATCTCCATGGACAAATCTATAAAGATGTAATATAATGAAAGTTCCTTATAAATCATGGACAAATTAAAATGCACAAATTCTTTCAGGTATTGTCTTAACACAAAAATTAAATTCCTTGTTACTGGCCACTAAGTTCAATTGAAACTAAGAGATTCGGTCATCATTCTACACAAGATAAGAATAACCACTAACCTCAAGGAACTGTAGAGCTTGCATCACTTGGCAATGCCTCTGCGGATGACAAATCACGGGAACCATCGAAGTCATGAAAAAGAGAACATGGATGCCAACTACCACCAAATCTCTTAGATGAAGCCATCACTCCCGAGTCAAAGATGACGGGCTTGATTTTTCTTCAGTGCCAGTTCGTAACATCATTGACTTCGCTTCGGCAAATAAATGAATGGGCCTTCTCTTGACGGTCGCTGTGGGTAGGGGTGTGCAACCGGACCGGGTAAACCCGCGCTCACCCTGAAAACAGGATCAGGAACAAGGTTCAATCGAAACAGGGTCGGGTACAGGGTACAGAAAAGGGGAATCGGTTATAACAGGGTCGGGTACCTACCCTAATCCCTGAACCCGATTGTTAAAAAAATAAAATTCATTTAGTTTCTGATTTTGTAAGTAAATATACTTTATTAAATCATAATTTTTGCATATGTCTTTAGAGCATGATTTTTTGTTGATTTTTCTTTATATATGAATTTTAGGTTTTTGTTAGAGATTTTGTACCACATGGATTAGCTCGCCTAATTTCTGGAGGATGAGTTATGTTGATTTCACTTTTGGAGAAGTGTTTGCACCAAAGATTTGTTAGTATTGTGTGAATGAGACTAATATTATATCAATGTTTATTACTAATATATATGTAATGTTATGATTTTTGTTTAGACAATTGGAAAGTTGTATAGGACGAGCGGTTGCAAAATAAGTTCCAATATAAACAGGGTTAACCCTATAACCGGACCGGAAAAACAGGGTGGGTCGGGTACAGGGTTCAATGCAAACAGGGTAGGGTGCAGGGTCCAAAAAAGGGGAACCAGCTATAACAGGGTCGGGTACAGGGTCCAGATCTGGAACTCACCCACCCTGTTTTGTTCACCCCTAGTTGTGGGGGCCTGAAAAATCTGCAACCATCATTGATTGCGAATTGGGCCGTTCCGGTCCAATTTTTATTTTGTCTAAAGATCAAATTTTTATGATAAACTGATGTTGCACCATTTCTCGAAAAAACATATGTTGATCAAGTGGTTATATTATTTTCTTTTTCATTTTGAAGACCATAGTTCAAATCTCTATATGTGCAAATGTGTTTTTTTTTCTATATTACATGTTTATACCTATATACAACAAATAAAATCCTTTTATTCGGCATGTTTTTACTGCGAAAAATGGACAAATTTCTTATAGCACAAGACCAATCTACTGGAAAGTCCCAAAGAGAGGGTACATGAAATGTTTAGGACGTTCGATGGTACACAAAATGTTTAGTATCAAACAATGCCTTCATTCAAAAGCAAGCTGGGTGGTTCGATTCAATTTTGTTTTGTCTAAAGAATTAATATTTTAAGACAAAACATTGGTTTTGCATCATTTCTCATTAAAAACATATGTTAATCAAGTGATATATACATATATATATATATATATATTCATGTTAAAGACCACAGTTCAATTCTCTATATGTGCAAAAGAATTTATATATACTTGCAACAAATAAAATCCTTTTATTTGGGAAATTTTTACCGCACCACTGTTACTAGCCTCAATCTTTTTCTCTCTCTGTGAACTACATCCTCTTAATATTGACAAGCTAGTCATTGAAGGCGAGAACGCCTTTAAATCTACAGAAGCATGATCGTCGTGCCTCCCCGTCTAAGGGGGCAACCGTATCAAGAGCTCAGTCACATCGAAGGAGACAACAAGCTTGCAAGAAAGAAATTCAATCACGAACCCTATTAGGAGGAGAAATTTGCAATTATATATGTAGGGTTAAGGATAAAGTGAAAAAGAGAATTTCTGTATATTTCCCTTTATATATTACCGATGATACACGAGTCAATTTAAAGGGTGTTCTAGATAAGTACTAAAGTGACCAATATTACAATATCAAATACCATCAATTGGAATCAATCAAGGATGATAACGATATCTGTAACATTTCTCCTCAAGCTCAAGAAGATGTAGAAGAAATTAACGGGACATTGGAGAAGATATCTTGAAAATTTAGGTAGATGTCCCTTAATGAAAACATCAATCATATAATCAACGGATGAAGTGGGAACAAGACGAATGATACCACTAAGCAAGTGAGAGCATAGCAAATGACAGTCTATTTCAATATGCTGGGCACATTCATGAAAAAAAATAGCACCCCGATTATAGCAATCCATGATGGACTCTTATGTCTTCTAATAATCACTGTAACCATAGCAATTTTGATGTTGTATCAGCAAGAACACAAAATCATCCTTCCTTACTAGATCAAGCGACAATAGCCATTTTCTTGCTTCACTAGGACATAAGAGAGTTTTCTAAGAAGAAGTAATAGCTTGTTGTAGAATGACAATTAAGAGGGTCACTGCTCCGGTCAGTATCAGAATAAATTGTCAACTCTATGATTGAATTAGCAGAGAAGTGAAGACCGTGAAATATGGTAACCTCCTTGTAGCGAAGATTCGAAAAACGACAAAAAAGTGAATCGTTTACGATGCAGTCATAAATTGACTTACAATGTGAACAACATAAGTGATGTGAGGACAAATAACAATGAGGTATACAATACTGCCAACCAATTGTTGATTGAAGGATCTAGTGCGATCACCTAAAGGGGGGTGAATAGGTGATTTTAATTTTTTTTGCGGAAGTATGTATAACACGGTGTGTGAAGCGTGATATACGAAGAACTATAAACACAAACAGAAAGTTAAGAGAGAAGATCAAGACACAAGGTTTATAATGGTTCGGCTTAGCTCAAGCCTATGTCCACTCTCTCGGGCTGATAGCCTATCGGCTGGATTCCATTATGAATTAAAAGAGTTACAAATCAGTTCAAAGACTTCACGAAGTCTTTTGCTCTCACAGCAAGTATATGTAACACTCTTTTGTTTACAATATAAGTGCATATTAAATGAGCTATTCTAAACTTTGGAAGTATACTCTTATCAGCGTTTCATATATTGAACAGCTTGAAATATCTCCCTTAAATACTCTTTCATGCCAATACGACCGTTGGCACTTTCCAAAGGAATTCTTCCAATCAACCCGTTGGACAGAATCAGGAGTATATCAAGCAATCTTCAGATAGTGTTAAGAGTCCGTCAATCCTAGTTGCCCATACAATCAGGATCTTGGTTTCCATAAGTGAATACTTGCCACAATTACCCATCTTCAGAGAATCCAATATGCCAATAATAAACTTCATATTCTTGGAAGTAATCAATCTTGTTGATCCACAAATATGCTGTCTGAAATCCACGAGTATCAGAGTCGTAAGAATATCCTCTTACTCAAACAGTTGTCATAATTCCGACTTCCCAGATTTTACCAAATCTGACTTCTAGACGATACGTGTCTGATACTTTCAGTTCTTAAAGATCTGACTACCTTTAGATGTTAAAGATCTGATAACCTTCAGACTATCCAAGTCTGACATCTCTCCAAATGATAAAGATCTGACCGTGACTAAACACTTGACTCCAAGTCAAATCACAGAGTTTTGTCCTTTCATCATAGAGTTTTGTATAGAGTTTTGTCATCTTCAAAATTATCGATAAATCTTCCTCTAACAATCTTCCCCTTTTTTAATGATGACAAAACGATCCTGCAGATTTTGGAAATATATTTTGCAACATAAAATGTTAGATAAAAACAATATCTCATAAGCAGATATAAAGCATGATCCTCTTTGTATAATCTGCATCCACAAGACAAAGTTAGTCTTGACAATTTATAAAACTTTAGAGAAATAAACAATATCGATGTATGTCCATGTCATTCAAACAGATGATGCAATCAATCAGCATCACGAATCATCCATTCATTCAACCAACCAATCAAGCAATCATCCATCCAGTCAACCACATCAAAAATATCCAAAAAGTCAAGTTAAAGACAAAATCTGCACTTTTCTCCCCCTTTTTGTCATAATCAAAAAGTTTAAGAGGGGGGTTGAACACGAAGAAAATGAAGATTGTCCAACGACTGCACAGTTGCTCCAGCTTCTTGATCGTCTCAGTCCATTGATCAACATCTACTTTCTTGTTAATCTGCTAGGAAAATTCTTGAACAATAGAGTAGAGAGCCTGAATCTGCAGATAAATGTGATTCCGATATTCCGATAAGGCAAGCTCCAAATCAGATTGACGAGACTTTAATCCAATAATGAGTCCAAGCAATTGTTTGAACTCGTCAGAATGATTTGGTTGTGCTAGGGCTTCATCATATATAGTCTGAGGAATATGATAAAAGGATGGAGCATTGGCTTGTTGATAAGTAGGAAAGAAAGTACCAACTCCCCCTGTCTTGGTGCTATCCAAGTTGCTTTGATCAGTCCAACTTTTGAAGGCAGACCTTTCAGCTTCAACTGGAATCTTGGCTGAGTTATGTGGGGATTGAGTAATGATCGATTTCCCATAACGAGACATATATTCAACAATAATGAGAGTATCATCATCATCATCATCAGAATTGTCATCAAGAAAGATTAAGGAATTTCTCATCGGAATTGATGCAAACACAATTGTTTTTCCTTTATCCAAGTGTTTTTCGGATGTAGTTGATATTGACATAATTCTCGACCTACTCGATTGAGGAGTATTAGCAAACGTCACATTCTTCTTAGCAGAACTTGAAGTTTTCCTTGACATAGACATATTGGCAGTCGCAGACATCGTTTGATCAAGCAAAAAGTTTAAAACTTTTTGGAAGAAAGGAAACGAGAGGAGAAAACAAACTGCTAGGGTTTCAGATGAAAGAAGAGCTTTTGAGCGAAGAGGTAGAATCCCAATCAGTTTAAGGAGTGGGAGAGTGCCTTTTGAAATTCAAAAGAAAAACTGTATTTTTGGAAAATAAAATTTCCAAAACAACGATTCAACAATCAAGGGATGCATATATCACGCAACGATTCAAAGAGGCATGTAAATATGCACAATGTAATGGTCATACCTTAACATACTAAAAATAAAAATACAAGTTACCTTAAGAACATATGGCGGGAAAAATTCATATCATATAGTCCTAAGTCATAAGATATCAAGATGATAGTGCGTCGAGACTTGGATTGTCTGAGACGTTTGTAAGATCTAAACGTCGTAAGATCTGAAGCATCGTAAGATCTAAAATATCGTAAGATATGAACCTTGTAAGATCTAAACCTTGATATGATTTGAATCTTAATCATCAGGAGATAAGATATTCAGCTTGCTCCGAATGAATTCGAAAGAATTCTTATCCAATGCATTTGTAAAGATATATGCAAGCTGATTCTTAGAATCAATGAAGGTGACTCTTACATCCTTTTTCTCCACATGATCCCGTATAAAATGATGTCGAATTTCAATGCCTTTGCTCTAGAGTGCAAGATAGGATTCTTAGTTAAATCCATAGCATTGGTGCTATCACACCTGATTTCAATACATGACCTCGGAATTTTGAAGTCACGCAGTTGTTGCTTCATCCATAAAATCTGTGAACAGCAACTTCCAAGAGCAACGTATTCTGACTTAGCTGTTGAAAGAGCAACAGTGTGTTGCTTTCTTGACAACCATGAGATAAGTCGTTCTCCAAGCAGCTGACAAGTACCTGAAGTACTCTTTCTGTTTAGCTTACAGCCTGCTAAATCAGCATCTGAATATCCGAGTAAAGTGAAGTCCCCATCTTTTGGATACCATAATCCAAACTTTGAAGTAGTTGCCACATACTTTATAATTCTCTTCACAGCACTGAGATTTGACTCCTTTGTATTGGATTGATATCTAGCACATAGACACACACTAAACAAAATGTCAGGTTTAGATGCTGTTAGATATAAAAGAGATCCAATCATACTCCTGTAAAGTCTCTGATCAACTTGTTTCCCATCGATGTCTTCATTAGGTTTCAAAGTACTTGACATGGGCGTCTCTGTCTTCTTGCAATTTTCCAAGCCAAATTTTGACACAATCTCCTTGGCGTAATTTCCTGGTGAATGAAGATTCCTTCCTCTGATTGTTTGACTTGTAAGCCCAGGAAGAAAGCCAATTCTCCCATCATACTCATTTTGAACTCATTCTCATCGCCTTGAAAAAATTCTTGCAAAGTGTTTCATTTGAGGAACCAAAGAGGATATCATCAACATATATTTGAACTAAGAGAAAATCTTTGCCCTCAGTCTTGACAAACAAGGTTATGTCTATTCTCCCTTTCTCAAAGCCATTCTCAAGTAAGAATTTACTTAACTTTTCATACCAAGCTCTGGGAGCTTGTTTCAGACCATAGAGTGCCTTCTTTAGTTTGTACACATGATCTGGCTTCTTCGGATCTTCAAAACCAGGAGATTTCTTTACATACACCTCCTCTTGTATGAATCCATTCAGGAATGCACTTTTGACATCCATTTGGAACAACCTGAAATTTTTGTAACAAGCAAAGGCAAGCAATAATCGACTAGCTTCTAACCTTGCTACTGGTGCATAAGTTTCATTATAGTCAATTCCTTCTTGCTGAGAGTATCCTTTTGCAACAAGTCTGGCTTTGTTTCTGACAACTTTTCCTTCTTCATTTAATTTTTTTTTATGAACACCCATTTGGCTCCAATGATTGATTTTTCTTTTGGCTTTGGAACTAACTCCCAAACATCATTGATTGCAAATTGTCTGAGCTCATCCTGCATAGCCTCAATCCAACTTTCATCCAGTAGAGCTTCATCTACATCTTTTGGTTCAACTTTAGACACAAGTGCTACTGCACTGGATTCTTCGTGTCTCTGTGCCCTTGTTCGGACTCCTTCATTACGATCGCCAATGATAATTCAGTTGGATGACTGGACTTATGTCTCTAGTTTGAACGAAGAATTCTTCTGGACTTAGATGATAAAGTTTCATCTTCCAGTTGTTGAGCTTCCTCATAGGAGTTCATGGTTGAAAAGTCTTGAGAATAATTTGGAATGTCAAGCTGTGGTTGAAGTGAATGTAATTGAGCATCTTCATGAAACTTGACATTCATTGACTCTTCCACAATTTGAGTTCTTTTGTTAAAGACTCTGTAGGCTTTGCTTGTCATGGAGTATCCAAGAAAGATTCATTCATCTGACTTCATATCAAACTTACCAACATAATCATTAGGATTCTTCAGTATAAAGCAATTGCAACAAAAAATACAAAAGTAGGAAACTATAGGTTTCTTATCCTTGTAAATCTCATAAGGCGTCTTTTCCAAGATAGGCCTGAGATAAATTCTGTTGATGATGTAGCAAGCTGTATAAGCTGTAGATACAGCTTCAGCCTAGAATTGAGAAGGCATGTAACTCTCTATCAACAGAGTTCTGGCCATCTCTTGCAATGACATGTCTTCCTTTCCACAACTCCATTTTGATCAGGCGTATATGGAGATGACAACACATTTTGGATCCCTGTATCATCACAAAATTTGGTAAAATCTTGATTCTCAAATTCTCTTCCATAATCAGTACGAATCCGTGAAATAGTATAACCTTTTTTATTTTGAACTTTCTTGGCAAACTTGGAGAAGTAAGTGATAGTATCAGACTTACTTGCCAAGAAATAAACCCAAGTGAACCGAGAGTAATCATCAACTATTACCAGACAATAAGTCTTCCCTCCAATACTCTGAGTGAGTAGGTCCAAACAAATCCATGTGAAGCAGCTATAAAACATGGTCAGTTGATACTTTGTTTATCAACTTATTAGAACTTCTGATCGGTTTTCCCAACACACAGGATGTGCAAGAATTGCTCTTTTGAAATGCCAAACTAGGAAGGCTACGAACAATCTTCTTGGAAGAAATCTTGGCAATCCATTTCATGTTAGCATATCCAAGTCTTCTATGCCACAGATTTATCTCATCCTGAATAGATAAGAGACATTGCAAGGATTTATATCAAGTAGATAGATATTCCATGACGTTTACCCGAGAAGGATTGTGAAGTTTCCTTACTAGAATCATAGCATATACCTTCTTGAAACTGAATTTTGTAACCAGCATCACACAATTGACTAATACTGATAAGATTATAGTTCAAACCTTTCACCAAAGAAACATCATTGATAATCAGATTCTCAATTTGCACAGTTCCACATCCAACTATCTTTCCTTTGTTTTTACCTCCAAAAGACACTTTCCCTCCTTCTGTTTTGACTAACTCAACAAAGCAGCTCGAATCACCTGTCATATGTCTTGAACATCCACTGTCCAGGTACCACTTTGTGTTGCTTTTGATGGTAACCTGTTAACAAGAAGCATACTCACTTTTTCTTTGGTACCCAGACTTTCTTGGGTCCTATATAGTTAGTATAAGCAAAGTTTGACCAGTTTTTCTTCACTGATCTTTTGAACAAAGGACAATCTCTTTCAAGATGTTCTGAGCAATTCCAGTTGGAGCACTTCAAAGAACTTCTTCCAATAGGCTTTACAAGAACTTTTTGAAAATGATTTTTGTAAACAGCCTTTGAAGGTTTTCGTTCAAGCCTTTCATTTACCTTTGGGAAATCAATCAAAGGAATAGTTTCAAGGGTCATACCCAAACCGGCTTTATTAAAATAAGGTCTTTGAATTGAAAGAAATTTATCAAGCTTTTCAGAACCATTTGAAAACTTCTTTGAAAGATTTGAAAAGTCTGCTTTGAGACAAACAACTTGCTTCTCAAGAGAAATATGTCAATTCACTTACCCGTTTGATGAAAGACATGATAAGTCCAAACAAAGCTCCATCACAATGTATGTAGAATCGATCATGTGTAAACTCACTTTCTTCAAGAGCTTTTATAATGAGATCAAGGTCATCCACAGCTCCTTTCACAGTTGGGCTTATACGAAGAAGAAAGGGAAAAAATCAGAAAAATTATTTAAAAAATTCCAAAAATTATCAAAAACTTATTTAGAAATGTCCATGTTATCGTCGATTGTGCCATGTAGGATAAGCAATGTTCACATTAGTGATTTTCGACTAAAACTGACTCAATTGACAAATTATGAAAACATTTAGAACTAAATTAATAAAAATGTAATAATTTTATGAATTTTTGAATAATTTTCTCATATATTATCCAAACGATATGACTGCTAATACTTCGGCAGGATCATCACTCACAACATGAATGGCAAAACCTTCAGGACAGAACAAAATTTGGAAAAGTACATTATGTCCGATAGAAAAATCTTTACTATGTAAATTATGAACACAAATTTTCAACAATTGGCTGTCAGGTGCTCTTAAGTGGTTACTAGTTACTCTCTGTATATTTGCTTTACCCAACTTCCTTTAAAACTTACATAAATAAATGTAATGTTATTTTCATAGGTTGTAAAAGGTACATATAAAACTAATACAAAGCAACTAATTAGCATAATAATAAGGATAAAACACAGTATATTGTAGATTTCATACTATCTCGGAAATACATAAATAATAGAAGCTTTTGTCTACCGACTAATATAGAAAAACCTTAAATTATGTTATTATTCCACATTAAAATGTATTTTCTTAAATACAAATGACTTATAATTAACTTGCAAAAATAACGAAGAGGGAGGAGAAAGATAAGGGCAATAAATAAGTGTGCACATGTTTTGTTATGCTTGTGGCGGAAGCACCAAAAGTTTCTTTTTGCCATGAGAAGAGTCGAAGTCGAACGATCTAAAATCCAAGGTGGCTTGTTTAGAGGTGACACAAAGAAACTTTGTTACGATATATTCATATAAACAAGGCAGTGATATAAGCTCGCTAGGAATTTCATGAAGTATAATCCCGTGATGTGGTACGCATTTGATATGAAAATCTGCTAACATCAAATTCATGAAGTATAATCCCCTGACGGTATTTTATTGGTTGTCAAAGAAATGTACATGCGTATGTTAATTATGCAAGCGAATAACATAAGATCCGTCCTGCAAATAATTTGAATTGGTGGCACGCCCATTTGGACTTGGACTCGTAGTTTAAGGGACGGTGAACAAGGGGACGAAAATTAAAAAGGAATCTTTGTATATATGTGGATTGCAATGAAGGTCGAATCGTCGCTTTGTGAAATGAAATCATTGAAATTTCGATCCGGGTCAAATTCATGCTTGCCTCCTCGTACACGAAATTAATCCTACTCGACGTCCATCTTTTAGGACCTGAGACTCGTAAGGTGGCTGATTAGGGAAAGTACGACTGATGAACAAATTGATCTTTTTACTCAATGGAATCTCTCACGTTGCACAACGAACATCATTGTGAACTACGGATTGAAAATGATCTCTAATTCATATATTGCAGCAATGACGTAGCCAAGCGTGTGATATGCTCATCTTGGATATGCGGCAGCATCTCATCCATGGATTAAATCTCTATCCATTTGTTTCCTCCAAAAAAAGAAAATGAATGAGCTGAAAAGATATTTCCCTTAGAACGATTATTTGTATCACTCGAAAACAATTAGTGCCGTTAATTTTTTTAAATTATCGATCACGACTTATGAATAAATATTTTTGTCACCGATAGAAATGCTTTTCATACATTCACTTTTGTAAGTCATACAGACGATCATTTTTCTAAAAGTAATTATTCCAAATCGTTCGTTCTTCAAAAAATAAATGCATATAGAGAAAAAAAATCATCAATAAGTCAGCTGGGGGAATTTGATCCAAGGAAATCATTCTTCAAAAGAATAAGATTAACGATTCTTGCTGGTTGCTAATCCATTTGTCCCTCATATCCTGCCTGCGTAAAAGACGCCAAGGCTAGCGAGGAAAGGAAGCCCACCACGATCCCAATTAAGAAGCAGCAAACTTGCAAATTAATCAAAGGCAGAGAGACAACATTTGATCACCTATTCACATTGCCAAATTCGTCGAGATCGCCCCCCGCCAAATATATTTCAGAGTTGGAACAAGTGGGAGCTCCGCGCTGCAGTCTGCTTTCTTTATTGAACGACACGACCAATCTCTCTTCCCGACAGAAAATACATAAAAGAGACAAACCAAACCTGCTTTATTGTTAAAACAACATTACACTTATCGGCCTTACTCAGTCGGCCCACGAGGTAGGAATCCAATCCTGGCAAGTCTGAAAGCCCGCATTTATAAATTGAAACATAAGTAAGACTAGGGAAGCAAGAGCAGTTGGGCACTCGTCCTATTCCTTTATTGATCTCCATCTGAACGAGGTCATGGCAATTCCTTAAAATAAGTAACTCTAGATGCAAGAGTGAGGGACTTATTATGATGCGCATCAAATCTGGGTAATCCGTAATCTCCGCTCTCCTTATGCTTCCTTGTAAATTCAGGGATTTGAATATTTTTTGGATAGAGTAAGATTTACACACGTAGATAGATACGTCGCCCAGATGTTGCATGCGCCCTAGTTCCTCTACCAACTCTTCTTCCTCTACTTAACACGTTCAATGGTAAGCTTGTGACTGCCCCTATTGGAATTATGATGCTCATTTCCATAGATTTTAGTAGCAACCACTGTAACTGAGTCAATTTATCGATATCCCTGGGCAACTCAAGGATATTAGTGCTCGACAAGTTCAGATATCGTAGATTAATCATATTGCAAATCCCTTCTAGAAAATAACTCGATAGCTTCATTATAAAATGATGTAAGACTAAATTAATAAAAGTGCAATATATTTATGTTTTTTTGGACAATTCTCCCATATATTGCCCAATGATAATTTATTCTAATATGTTATATTCTATCGGGAGAATTTTTGTTATCTCGCTCCCAATATTGAGCTCTTGATCCAAACCACACATTTGACATCCTTACATAGTATTGGCTTTTGATCATGATGGGAAATGCTAAAGAGAAAAGCATATGACCTAAGGGCACTAACAATCGCGACCTTTCCTCGTGCGCAATTGATTTCGAAATGGCCGGATAAAAAAATATAACAACTTATCATTTTAAATATTTTCTGTCGCGACCTCCCCGAAGGTGCACCACCTAGGGCTAGGTTAATGGATTGCTAAACCTAATTTAGCTCGAGCTCTCCCAAGCTCATACCAATTCACGACTTAGGTTTAAATTCTTAAGATGCCAAATTGATTTCAAACAGAGTCGCCACTAATCTATTCATGGTGGGTCGATTAGAAACCCATGTACAATATTGGTAGTAGTACTTTACCCCTACGAACCAGAGATTTTGAATTCGGGGACTTGAGAACCAATTTCTTTTATTTCAAAAATAATTTGCAAGCAGCTTGAATTGATTTTAACTTTATTCCCTAACATGCTTGGTGATCACGTAGGTGCGCAAACAATTATTTAAAAGTTCAAAGAAACAGAATAATAAACAAAGCAATAAACAAAGATGAAGCAAATCAACAAAAAGATCTTTTTTGAGGTTTTCATTGTGTATGCGATGCATGTAATGACAAATTAATCATATATGCAACTATCTTAATGCAACCATAAATGCAATTTTTATGAATTTCGAAATTATTAAATGAAACTAATTATCTATAGTTAAATAACATCTAATCTAAATTAGGAACTAAACTACGTTAATCCCTAATTTAAACTAAAATCTTATTTTAACTACAGATTATATTTTAGAATATGAAAAAATAAACTAACGGCAAATGCATGAAAGTCTAATCCTAACGACATATCCTAACATGGCTTATTACATGCAAATCCTAGATTAACTTGGACTAAATGACATGCTATTTAACTAAATGAATTAAATGACATGCAAAAAGGTATTTTTTTAGACATTTTTTATTTATTAAATGAAAATTCGAAATTAATTAACTAATAAAATATGAACCCTAATCTAACGTGCAATATTAACTAATATGTAATCTAATCTAAGCGTGAAAATGTAATTTTATCTAACATGCAATCTAAACATGGAATGTAATTTTTTTTTTAAGTTTTTCCCTTTTATTAATGAAGGCACTTCACATCAAGCAAAACTCATCAAATGAAAATAGCATCTAAGTTCAACAAAGAATTTCGCAAATAGAATCGATAAATTGATCTTAAGCCTTAAGATCAAAATATCAATTTTATTCTCGCGCAATTAATTATTCCATTTAAAGCCTTATAGATAGAATAAAAGAATTGATTTGCGACTGCTCAAAATCCTTTCTATTGCAATTAGATAATAATTTAGATTAAGCAATCAAATATTCAAATCAAAACAAATTAGATTGTTGCTTAATTTAAACTCATTACCTAAATCAAAATCAATGGAATCAGTGCACCACGATGATGGCCAACAGTTGTTCACAGCTAGGACTTACGATGGCTTGTAGTGTACTTAGCCACAGTGGTGGTTCGGGATGCCCAAGAAAGTAGACGACAACGGAGGGATCTTTCCGTTTACTGGCGATGAATCTGTGTGGATGTAGTAGCAAAGAGACGGCCCGATCTGAATGAATGTTAATATGTCTTGTAGGTGAAACCACTTTCCTTTCTTCTCTGTTCCCAAAGCACGTTGCTCTAGGAATTACTGCACAGCTGGACAAATGCTTGGACAAGGACTATCGTCTCTTTGACTCCTTCAGCGAAAAGAAAAGAAAAGAAAGATCTCTTTTTTTTTTTTTTTTTTTTTTGCTTTATCCTCTCTTTGACTCCTTCAGCGAACCAGACTTCCTCTTCTCTGCCTTTTCCTTCCTTTGACTCCTTTATGTTTTTTTGCTTTATTTTGCTGCGCTTTTATTACTTTCTTCAATGGACCAAATTTGACAGCTTCACCCAAGCTATGATTGATCAACTTTTCGTTGGTCTAATAATGGGTCTTCGTGGAACGCTAGTTGATCTAGCGCGATGGAGATTGAACTGCAATGTGTTAGTCACGATGAGATAAAAAAAAAAAAACTCCATGGAATTGAGAGTGCAGTAACTTAGACCACGGACGGAGGACTTGGCTTCACAAGTCTTAGGATTCTCCACATGATTTTCTTTTTTTTTTCTTCAGGATTGTGGCCGTCCTTCTTTGCGCTGTCTCCAAATTGTGAAGCCTTGTTGTCCTCTGCTAAGTTTAGCTGCGGTGTGAATGCTCCTCTCTTCCTGTTCTGAACTTGGCCGTGGGTGAAGGTTTGATCAAATTATCAAACCGCGCTCACGAGGAAGACCACAAGTCTCACTGCTTGCTCTTCATCTTCAATCTTCAGAAGCGCTGCCATATTTCTCTCTTTCTGCCGTGTTTTTTTTTCTCTCTCTCACGTTCTCACGCTCTGATTCTTTTCCCAAAAGCTCTGTGTGCCCACAATTCTCTCGAAGCCTCCTCCTTTTTAAACAAGAAACCCTCCCTTTTATAAAGAAAACAAAAGGATCTCGGTCAAATCTTTAGAAGATTTGACCGAAATGCCCTTTTGCTTATCTCCTCTTTCGTGTCAACTGATGGGCGCCCTTTTGCTGGAGAGTCCAAACATGGGGTCAAATCCCAAGAATTGACCGAATATAAAAAAAATCCTCCCAACATTTCATTGCTTGAACACTTCACAAGCTTGGGTACTGGAAATTAGATCAAATCTTAAAAAGATTTGACCGAATATTCACAAATATTTGGCTATAATCGCAAATCACAATGTTCTCCAATTTTGCCGATTACACGATTTCAATGCATGAACCCACTTAATTAAATCTGCATGCAACTCCTAAAACTAAATGCAAAATACACATTTTTTTCAAGGATTAAAATAAATCCTTATTTTCTATTTAATATGAAATTTACCGAAATTTAGGTGTCAACATTTTTTTGGAAGTTATTGAATAAAGATAACATGAGAAGTCTCATCATCTGTTTGATGAGACTATGTACCGTATATACAACAATGAATGTAACGAAAACCATAAATTCAAATCAATTACTCAAAAAATAACAATTAAAATTAGGAGGGAATTCCACGCCGACAGAAATTCTGCTCGTCATACTGTGTCGAAATCTCGACAAAAGTCGCTAAGGAAAAAAGAGAAAAAAGAAAAATCGCCGTGAAGAAAAGATAGTAAAATTAAGTTTTCAAAAAAAAAAGAAAGAAAGAAAGAAGAACGCTAAAGGAAAATTCCACATGCACTCACTCACTCGGCCCATCAGGAAGGAATCGCATCATGGGCAATTCATAGGGCTCAGCATCATCTTCCACTCTCCGTCGTGCCTCTCCATATGTCATTTGTTCTTCCATGGGACTCTCTTCCCATCGAACATTGACTCGGGCGGTAGGGTCCCACTCAAACCCGGCCCACCAGTCTTTGTCCCCTTGGACCGAGAAGCCTCCTCCCCTCGCGCTGCTCGAGTCCAGCGGCAACTTTCTGAGACCGGGGCACTCGCATATCTCGAATCTCACCCCCTGCGGAAAAGATAGAGCCTCGTCGCAAATGCTCGTTAATTTCGGAAGTACCAAGAGTCTTACGTATTCGAGGCGCGATAATAGTCTCAAAGCAGTTAATTCCTCCTGCACAAATCTATCCCCAATGATTTTCTTCATTGCTGGGCACACTCCGACAATCAATTTTCGGAGTTTCAGAGCGTGCATGAGCCAGGACAAGTCTGAAAACCCGCATCTCGAGATTACAACTTCAGTGAGACTAGGGAAGCAAGAGCAGTCGAGCGCTCGTCCTATTCCATCTCTGATCTCCATCTGCACGAGCTCATCACAATAATTTAAGTTAAGTGACTCTAAATGCATTAGTGAGCGATTTACTATGACGCGCATCAAATCCAAGCAATGCTCAATCCTCACTATCCTTATGCTTCTTTGTAAATTTGGGAATTGGAATATTTTATGGACAGAGGAAGACTCACTCACCACGATAGATAAGTCGGCCAATTGTTGCATTTGCCCTAGTTCTTCTACCATATTTTCTTCCTCCACTAACAACAATTCCCACGTGCTTAACAAGTTCAACGGTAAGCTTGTGATTACCCCTATCGGAATTATGAAGTCCCATCCCAAAGATTCTATTAGCAACCACCGTAAATGAGTCAATCTACCGATATCCCTGGGCAACTCTTGAATACGAGTGCCCGACAAATTTAGATACCATATATTAATCAGATTGCAAATGTCTTCCGGGAATGACTGGATACCTTCATCGTTAGATAGGTCCAGGACCATCAAACAAGCAGCCATCGAGTCGAAAAATCCTCTTGGCACGAGCCGCACATTAGTTCTCCTTGCGATCAAAGTTTCAAGTTGGTAACATCTAGGTGGTATTTGGTTGATATTTTGAACCCGTCCTCCCCATAGAGATACTTTCTCTGCTTCCCCCCATTTGGAGATCTTCGCCGGGGACAAGTCTTCATCTTTCTCTATCACTAGCAACTTGTTCTCTCTCTTCCCACAGTCACAAGCGATCCAAGTGCCATGTCACGGATGACATCGTGCATCTTTACATGCTGTAGTTCCACATCATCAAGCTCACTTTCCAACAGACAAGCCTTCTTTAATTCCTCTAACACAAACTCTCCCTCAAGCCGCATACTTTATGGATCATTCGTGTCTCCCAGCAAGCCCTCTCCCATCCAGAGTTCGATAAGCTTCTCGGTTCTTATGAGGTAATCCTCAGGGAAGAGACAACAGTAAATGAAACAACGTTGGACGGAGTCATTTAAGCTATCATAGTTGAATGCTAGTATGTGGTACATTTCCTCCACCTTACCTAATAGTTTGTACGGATTGTTCCTGAGCGTCGTTAGCGCATGCTCCCACTCACGAGGATTCCTCCTGCATGCCATGACTCGTCCGACGGTAATAAGGACTAGTGGTAACCCTTTGCACTCCTGGGCAATGTCCTTTGCGAGCTCTAGAATTTCTAGATGAGAATGTACAGTTAATTTGCCGACAGATTTCTCGAATAATTCCAAGGCTTTCTCGGGCGTCAAGCACTGTACTTCGAAGGTTCTGTCAACTGCCATTTGGTCGCATACTTGCTCCGACCGAGTAGTGAACACTACTTTGGATCCGTTCTCAAAACTAGGACGAGGAACTCCGATTTGGGAAAGGTCTAGCCTCTCCCATACATCGTCAATCAACAATACATACTTCTTCCCTTTCAAAACATTCCACAAATGATCGACCCTCTCATCCCGGGACCATCCTTCCCAGCTCTCGTCTTTAATGTTCAGCCTTTTCCTTATGACGTCTTGAATGCTATCTTCATCCACTTGCCTCGACACCACCACCCAAATGACGACATCAAATCCATGATTCGCGCGGGAAAGCTCATTGTTGATCCTTTTCATGAGGGTCGTCTTTCCCACACCACCTATTCCAAATAACCCAATCACTCCCACTTGTTTTTCATCCACAATGCATCTCCACACTTTATTAAAGGAAATATCGATCCCCACCGTCTTGTCCATAGGCATCTGGAGCACTCGAGGAGGAGGTAATGGCGACGTCACAGCGTCGAATTCTCCTTCCTTGGGTCGGAGCTTGCTCGCTTCATCCAGCATGTGATAAACTCTTTTCCCCAATTTATAACGGGAGCAGTAGTTTGGTGGAAGACGATGACCGAAACATCTGATTCGGCCACGTTCCTCGGCTTCCCGAAGAACTTGATCTACTGCATAAACAAATTCTTGCACCTTGCCTAGCCAGATCGCCACTTGAAGCGTGCGCCGCGCACGTGCTTCTTCTTCTTCACGTTTCACCCTTGCCTTCACCTCTTCGCTTACGGCCTTCAGGCCTTCATTTACTTCAGTCAACGAGCGGACATTATCTTTCAGATTATAGATGTAGCCCAGAGGTTTACTGGCTAAGCCCCATAAACCTTTGCCGATTTCCAAAAGAGAACTCGCGATTTCCATAGATGCTTTCCGAGATGACAGTTCGGAAAATCCCAGATCGGAAAATCGGACTATTTAGATGAATGGAAAGCGAGCGAATGGGTGGAGTTCGATGAGCTCCGTTAACATATATCTCGATTGTTGTAGCTAGCAGACGAAGAAAGGAGTATCAGAACCCTTTCTTTACTTCAAGAAGAGATATGGAACTATTCTTCTTTTTCTTCTTGTTTCTTCGTCTGCGTCGAGCCGCGAAGAATCTTAACGTGCAGAAATGCAATCCAAAAAAGTTTGAGCCAAGACAAGAGGAACGTATCATGACAAGTCAAAGAATATGAGCGACCTATGTTTCTTCGATACGAGGCAATGCTTGTGCTCTTCTTCCTGCTTTTGCCTATAGATTGCGTGGAATGCGATCCTTGGTGTCCAGAAGCAAAGAATCCCTACTTATTTTTGGATAGAAGCAAAGAATTGTTCGATTCCTTTTTTAAATGCAAAAATAATGTGATTGATGAGTCAACCTTTTAGGAGCTCTCTGACCGAAAGTTCATAAATTTTTCTTTTTTTTGTAACCAAGAACTCTACCACGAGCCTTGTACCCAAATGGCACTAAAGGGCTGGGCCACCATATCTCGGAAGAGAATAGCACAGAACCCCCACACCATGACCCCCCACTTAAGACGCTAGGAACTGCGACTTTGGAACCTGTAATCTCGACGATGATGGTTAATCAACACAGCTAAATTCACAAATTTAAGCAGCTGTTTATTTAGTTTTCATAATTCGACAATTTGGGTAACTATTGAAGTGTTCCGCGAGAAGCCTTCTCTATTACAGGCAAGAAGTAGAGTTTGTTTAGCCTTATTGGTTTTAAAAAAATCTTCACTTTTCTTTTTAAGTTTAAAATGCTTGAAACCTTTGAAAGTTATCTTACATTAATACATGAATTCACAATTACTTGCCTTTTTAAAAATCCACCGGCCACCTACGGATATTTCCATTTGCTTGATTGGCGATATTCAATTTGCAAAGTGCCAACTCACTTCAAATGCACTTGTCATTCTTCAGACACCAATCATATAACTCAACTCACTACGGAAATTTTTACATCGCTAGTTTTCCGTAGCTAAATTACAGTTTTTTTGTAGTGCGATATCGGTCACTTTTACCTCTCTCTTAGAATTATTGAAATAATTTATAACATTTTGCACAATCTTCGTTATTTCACAATTACTCCATCATAAATAAATAAGACCTAAGCATAATTTGCACGCAATCAACCACTATGTGCTTCTTTGTCATTTGTTATTCCATAATTTTAACTGTCTCATAGGTTTTATAATATTTAGTTCACAACAAAACGAAATTAAAATCCAAACTTTAAGAAGATAGTATTTCAATTTGGAGTGTGGAAATATTTTTTTTCATTACGATTAGATTGTGAATCAACAAGAACAAAAATACTTGGACGAATTGTTTCTCCGTTAAGTTTAAATTTACAAATAGAAAGAACAAAAGAAAATTGAAAGTAAACTAATAAAAGTCCATCTTATTGCTAGTTCAAGAAGAGTCTTTGAAAACTAAATTTAGGTTGATGTACTTGTCATGGGTGATAAGTTGTCAATCCACACAAGTGCAGTTTATTAATTGTGTGTACGGTGACTTTGCATATTAAACTTAGGGTCAACAAAAGGTCACATCGTCATCTCCATCGACAAATGTATAAAGATGTAACATAATGAAGGTTCCTTATAAATCATGGACAGATTAAGATGCGCAAATTCTTTTAGGTATTCTCTTAATACAAAAATTAAATTCCTTGTTCATGGCCACTAAGTTCATTTGAAACTTGGTCATGATTCTACATAAGACAACAATAACCACTAAGCTCTAGGAACTTTAGAGCCTGCATCACTTGGCAATGCCGGTGCCGATGACAAATCACGGGAACCATCAAAGCCATGAAGAAGAACATGGATACCAACCACCACTGCAGCCCTTAGATGAAACCATCGCTCCCGAGTCAAAGATGACGGGCTTTGATTTTTCTTCAGTGCCAGGTCTTAACATCATCGAAGTCACTTCACCAAATAAATGAATGGCGCCTCTCTTTATCTCAACGTAATTGCTCATCGCAGCCAAAAGATTTATATCACTACAAGGGAACGGCGATGTGGTGGCCTGAAGGATCTTCGACCATCATTGACATGAATGAAGAGGAGGGAAACATGAAGATGGGCACAATGACGATACCCTCATTCAGCAAATGTGGACGAACCACATATCATGTCTTCCCCTCATAAGTTTTTTAGACGGAGAATTACGATGCCATCCTAATTCAACCGCAGGAGCTTATTATAGAAAGAAATATGCCTCGAAAAAACTCAGCTAGAGAATCAAAACATTTCCTAATTAACAAAACGACGACAACATCCGACAAACTGCATTCTAAATTAGTAAAAGTCGTCACTTATGCAAAGCACAACAACAATTATCAGCCCCTACATCTACGGCAACACAAGGAGGCTGGACTGTTCCATCTTTGTACCAAGTCGACCGCTTCTCGATCAATTCATTCACGAAATCGTCCAATTTCTCAATACTAACACTAGGCATCACCACCACGTGAGCAATGTTTCCCTCACAAGCCAGTTGCCATCTGCGCACGAACTCTTCTTCTGAAGGCCGTTCAAAGACAACCGTGCTGCTTAGCTCGTTTAGCATTGCACTTATCCCAGCCTCACGAAGACGATCCTTCAGGTAGTGGGCATTTCTGAGGCACTTCTGTACTACCTTTTGAAACCCTTTGTAACCTTTGCGATTGAGCGTGTACCAAAGAAAGATAGGAGCATGGCCGTTTCTACTACCCATGATGGTCGCATCCCTGGAAGCAAGGTATTCCACATTCCTCGAGAGAGCATTTATATGATCTTCCTTGTTATTTGAACACCACAAGGCATTGGACATCCCACAAACTTGTGGCCTGAAACGCTTACACTTCCAATGGGCTTCTTAAAAGAAACCTTTGGTGCCTATTTTAAAAAAAAAAAAAAAACACAATGTTAAGGGAATACGTACAAGGAAAAGAAAGCTCTTTATGGATGAATAGCCAAACCTAACCGAAAAGAAGGGGAAAGCAATCCAATCATACATCTCATGGCAAAACAAGCAATAAATTCGAAATGATAAAATCTCTAAGCGCCATGTATTTAAATAACTAATAATTTGAAATAATATAAATCTTTAAAAAGAAAGATAAACTCCATAAACGCGCGCGCACACAAAAAGAAGTAGAATTGATCAAGGGCAACATGAAATCTCTTTTTCACGCAGTACAATCTCTTTCCCTATCTAAAGAGAGTAAAACAGCTCTTATCCCTCTAGTCCTCTTAAAAAAAAGTAACATGAAAATCAAATCACTTACCCGTTTGACAAAAGGCATCATGAGTCCAAATAAAGCTCCATCACAATGTATGTAGGATCGATCATGTGTAAACCCACTTTCTTCGAGAGCTTTTATAATGAGATCAAGGTCATCCACGGCTCCTTTCACAGTTGTTCCTTCAAAAGATAATTAATCATTTAGCTAAAACTTCATGATCTGCACGTTTATGACATGCACCCCATATATATGGAATGCACGAGCCTTGCATGTGGAGATAAGAGAGAATATAGATACCTATATTAGCATTGATGATAGCCAGCTTATCCTTGTTGGCAAGTAGTTTATCTTTAACATTAGCACAGTCAATTTCCCCGGAAACCAGAGTTGCTACTTTAATGCATTCCATTCTATACATACGTGCTGTCTTAAAAACAGAATGATGCGACTCTCGTGATGCATATAGAATTCCATCAGGAAAGACTTCCCTCTTGCACATTCAAGGTTGTCATCGATTCAGTCTTCTCATCACATTTGCTTTACGCACAGCATGAATAATGCAGCAAATTGATTTAACATTTACTTACCCCACTAAATACCACGTATAGTGACCAAAAACATAAATTCAAATTAATTACTCAAGAATTAACAACAAAAATTAGGAGGGAAATGGGGGACAGAGGATCGCCACCATCGTGGTGGTTGACCCGCTCCATAACATATACTTCCACGGTGATCCCTACTGGCGGGGACCATCCTGGTGGTCACTTGACGATGTCGACCATCATGACATTACTATTAAGATTGCAATTCCCCGTTTTTGGGAAGCAAGGGAATCGGATCACCGGGGTTTTGCTGCTCAGTCCCTTGGTCATTTGTCGAGCGATTGTGATGCAATTACCGTCGATTAGGTGACGTCGTGAGACTCGGCTGGAATGCGCGAGCGATACGTGCAATGCACGGAGCACGAACTTACGCCATCCTTCGTAAAAGGTTCCGCACTAACGAAAATCTGCTCGTCATCTCGTGAGATTTGAAATCTCGAGTAAAGTTGTCGAGAAAAACAAAGTCACCGTGAAGAAAAGATGGTAAATAAGTTTAAAAAAGTGCGCTAAATGAAAATTCCATGTGCACGAAATCTCTCGGACCTGATCATTCACGTCCTATTGGTTCAAAGGGCAAAATGGGCGGGCTTGAATAGGCAGTTTCTCATGTCGGGCCCAGCCCACTCAATCCCCAACCCCACCAAAACCAGATTATAAAAAAAAAATGGAACAGTTATCAGCCTCACTCACTCGGCCCATGAAGGTAGGAATCGGATCTCGGCCACTCCAAGGTTCTGATCTTTGATTCTCCGTTGTGCTTCTCCATATTTCATTTCTTCTTCTTCTTCTTCTTCTTCTTCTACGGGCCTCCATTCCCATCGAACCTTGACTCGGGCGGCAAGGTCCCACTCAAACCCCACCCACCAATCTTTGTACGCTTCGACCGAGAAGCCTCCTCCCCTCGCCCTGCTCGAGTCCAGCGGCAACTTTTTGAGACCAGGGCACTTGAATATCTCGAATTTCACCCCCGGCAGAAAAGATAGAGCCTCGTCGCAAATGCTCGTTAGTTCCGGAAGTTTTGAGAGTCCTACGTTTTCAAGGCGCGAGAATACTCTTAGAGCAGCTAATTCATCCGGCGCAAATCCATCCCCAGTGATTTTCTCCATTGCTGGGCACCTTTCAACTGTCAATTCTCGGAGTTTCGGAATGTGCACGAGCCAGGACAAGTCTGAAAGCCCGCATCCATAGATTACAGCTTCAGTGAGACTAGGGAAGCAAGAGCAGTTGGGCGCTCGTCCTATCCCTTCATTGATCTCCATCTGCACGAGCCAAAGGCACTTCCCTAGATGAAGTAACTCTAAATGCAAGAGCGAGTGACTTACTACAATACGCGTCAAATCTTGGCAATTCCAAATCCTCACTCTCCTTATGCTTCTTTGTAAATTCGGGGATTGTAATATTTTATGGACAGAGGAAGACTTGTACACTTTGATAGATAAGTCGGCCAGATGTTGCATGCACCCTAATTCCTCTACCATCTCTTCTTCCTCCTTTAACTGCGATTCCCACATGATTAACACGTTTAATTGTAAGCTTGTGATCGCCCCTATCGGAATTATGATGCTCATTTCCATAAATTCTAGTAGCAACCACCGTAAGTGAGTCAATTAATCGATTTCCCTGGGCAACTCTCCAATATGAGTGCCTAACAAATTCAAGTACTTTAGATTAATCAAATTGCAAATGTCTTCCGGGAATGATTCCATACCTCTATTGTAGGACAAGTCCAGGAATGTCAAAGTAGCAGCCATTGGATTGAAAAATCCTCTTGACATGACACTCACGTAAGTTTTCCTTATAATCAAAGTTTCAAGTTGGGAACATCTAGGTGGTATTTGGTCGATATTTTGAATCAATTTTCCCCGTAGAGATACTTTCTCCGCTTCCCCCCATTTGGAGATCTTTGTTGGGGATAAGTCTTCATCTTTCTCTATCACTAGTAACTTGTTCTCTCTCTTCCCATAGTCACGAGCGATCCAGGTCGCCATGTCACGGATGACATCGTGCATCTTTACATACTGTTGGCCCTCATCATCAGGCTCACTTTCCAATAGACAAGCCTTCTTTAAATCCTCCAACACGAACTCTCCCTCAAGCCGCATATTGTATGGATCATTCGTGTCTCCCAGCAATCCCTCTCCCATCCAGAGTTCGATAAGCTCCTTCCTTCTTATGAGGTAATCCTCAGGGAAGAGACAACAATAAATGAAACAACGTTGGGTGGAGTCATTTAACCTATAATAGCTGAACGCTAGTATGTGGTACATTTCCTCCACCTTACCTAATAATTTATACGGGCTTTTCCTGAGCGTCATTAGCGCATACTCCCACTCATGGGGATTCCTCCTGCCTGCCATGACTCGCCCAACGGTAATAAGGGCTAGTGGTAACCCTTTGCGCTCCTGGACAATTTTCTTTGCGTGCTCTAGAATTTCTAGATGAGAATGTACAGTTGATTTGCTAGCAGATTTCTCGAATAATTCCAAGGCTTCCTCGGATGTCAAGCACTGTACTTCGAAGGTTCTGTCGACTGCCATTTGGTCGCATACTTGCTTCGACCTAGTAGTGAACACTACTTTGGATCCATTCTCAAGACTAGGACAAGGAACTCCAATTTTGGAAAGGTCCAGCCTCACCCATATATCGTCGATCAACAACACAAACTTTTTCCTTTTCAAAACATTCCACAAATGATCGACCCTCTCATCCGAGGACCATCCTTCCCAGCTCTCATCTTTAATGTTCAACCTTTTCCTTATGGCGTCTTGAATGCTATCTTCATCCAGTTGCCTTAACACCACCACCCAAATGACGACATCAAATCCATGATTTGCACGGGAAAGCACCTCGTTGATCCTTTTCATGAGAGGGTCATCTTTCCCACGCCACCTATTCCGAATAACCCAATCACTCCTACTTGTTTTTCATCCACGATCCATCTCCACACTTTATCAAAGGAAATATCAATCCCCACCGTCTCGTCCATAGGCATCTTCAGCACTCGAGGAGGAGGTAATGGCGACGTCACAGCGTCGAATTCTCCTTCTTTGGGTCGGAGCTTGCTCGCTTCATTGAGCATTTGATAAAGTCTTTTCCCCAATTTATAACGGGACCTGCAGTTTGGTGGAAGACAACGACCGAGACACTTGATTCGGCCACGTTCCTCGGCTTCCCGAAGAACTTGATCTACTGCACCGACAAATTCTTGCACCTTGCCTAGCCAGTTCGCCACTTGATTCGTGCGCCGCGCCCGTGCTTCTTCTTCTTCACGTTCCACCCTCGCCTTCACATCTTCGCTCACGGCCTTCAGGCCTTCATTTGCTTCATTCAACAAGTGGACATTATCTTTCAGATTATAGGTGTAGCCCAGAGGCCTACTGGCCGAGCCCCATAAACCTTTGCCGATTTCCAAAAGAGAACTTGCAATATCCATAGATGCTCTCCGAGATGACAGATCGGAAAATCCCAGATCTGAAAATAGATGCTCTCAATTTTTCGTTTGTGTTTGGTTGATGGGAGCAGTGGCCACTTGGGACAAATATCTCAAAATTTTGTGTGGTTATCCTTGCGTATCTTTTTTATGGTCCCGGCTTGCATGTTGTATACAGTTGTAATTGGGGAATTATACATTTTTCTTATACAGTGGTTACTAAGTGTTACTTGTAAGCTAGGAAGAAATAAAATTCAGTGTAAACAGATCACACTTCCGATTTCTACACTTTAAGAGATATCATGATCGGCCCCTTTGTTTTTCATCTGTCATAAACTCTAACCATCGTACTCTTCTCTAACCACTGTATAACTAATTTCAATATATCATACAAATTCCCATGAAAATCTTTTAGCCAGCACTAGCCCATAACATGTAATAACTATAAGTAAAAGCATGTGACACTTAAATTTTTTGCTAATAACTTTAACTCAAGGAAAATTGTCCAAAAAATCCTAAATACATTGCACTTTTATCAATTCAATTTTAAACTTTTTAATTTTATAATTGAGTTCCAAACCTTTTTATTTTTTGTAAATTGAGTCAATCTGGTCAGTTTTGACTGAAATCGCAAATTTAGAATATTTTGATAATTTTAATAATTATTTTTTTCCTTTCTTTTTTTTATGTCCTCCTTCCTCAGCTGATTGGCCAGCCTCAATGCTAGCCAGTGACCAACTAGAGACCACGATTAGTGAGGATTGGCCTCGCCGAGATCTAGTGATGGACGACCTCACGGACCTTGGGCAAGGGGGTGAGGTCAAGCCTCGCTCGAGGCCAGTGAGGTTTCCCCTCGCCAGACCCTAACGAGGGAATCCTTGCTTGAGGCTGAATCCCGCTGGTTGCAATCTCCCCTCGCCAGACCCTAATCAGCTATTTATTTAGCTATATATAATTCGACAATTTGGGTGATTATCAAAGTGATCCACACTCAAGAAGAATCTGTGAAAACTAAACAACTAATAACATATCTTACTCATAAAATAATTTAAAAAAAATCACTTAAGCACGAGTTTTGAACGTTAATATCATTACTTATAAAAGTACGAGACAACCTACCTGATTAAAAGGGCGGGTGACGAGCTTACGAGTGAGGTCCGAGCTAAAGACAAGGTTGGAAAGTCCCTGCTCGATGCCCCTCGTGATTTAGTAAATATAATAATCTCTTAATAGAATTATCGGTCTAAGATGGCATGAACGAGACAAGCGCAAGAAGGAAGTCGTTTGCTCAGGTCAATCAAATTTGTTTTTTGGGCTTATTCGGCCTAGGCGAAGTGAAAATTTATAACTTTGTGGAGCCCGGTGACTACTCTTTATAATTTACTAAACTGTCTCAAACAATTTACTAAAATCGACTTTAGCAGTTGATATCCTGTTTACTTCAAGAAATGAGAATTTGCTACTATAGTGCAAAAGCTAATGAGCTCAAAATAATATATACAATAGTTAATAATAATAATAATATGCTCAAGTCTGCTAGACATTTACCAATATCGAAATTCATAATATGTCAATAACACTAGTTATTACAAGAAATGAAACCTTACCAATCTATCAAAAAGATTACTTATTGGAAACCAATACGATTGCTATTAATACATTTTATGCCTGTGAAGCCATAAGCTAAATATGACCGGATGGAGAGAACGACATAACATTAGTATATATTGCAAGAGGTTGGTAAAGACACATCACGGTAGTAATTTTTAGGTTGATGTACTCATCGCGGTTTATCAATTGTATGTACAGTGACTTTTGCATATTAAACTTAGGGTCAACTAAAGGTCACATTGACCCTGATAATTGAGTTCGAGATTCATCTCCATCGACAAACATATAAAGACGTAATATAATGAAAGTTCCTCATAAATCGTGGACAAATTAAAATGCGCAAGTTCTTTCGGGTATTGTCTTAAAACAAAAATCAAATTCCTTGTTCGTGTCCACTAAGTTCAATGGAAACTAAGAGATTCGGTCATGATTCTACATAAGACAACAATAACCACTAAGCTCTAGGAACTTTAGAACCTGCATCACTTGGCAATGCCGGTGCCGATGACAAATCACGGGAACCATCAAAGCCATGAAGAAGGACATGGATGCCAACCACCACCGCAGCTCTTAGATGAACCCATCACTCCCGAGTCAAAGATGACGGGCTTGATTTTTCTTCAGTGCCGGGTCCTAACATTATTGAAGTCACTTCAGCAAATAAATGATCGGGGCCTCTCTTGACGGTCGTTGTGGGGGCCTGAAGGATCTGCAACCATCATTGATTTCGAATTGGGCGGTTCCGGTCCAATTTTTATTTTGTCTAAAAGATCAATTTTTATGATAAAACACTGATGTTGCACCATTTCTCGTAAAAACATATGTTGATCAAGTGATTATATTATTTTTCAGGACAAATAACAATGAGGTATACAAGACTGCCAACCAATTGTTGATAAAGTGTAGAATTTGAAATAGAAGTCCCATTTTTGTCATCAAACTTGCATTATTCTCCATGGGAGTTGATGTAATCTTGTTATCACTAAGTACGGCTTGAGAAAGGAGATCCATAGCATATTTCGCTTGAGAAATATGTCAATTCACTTACCCTTTTGATGAAAGGCATGATAAGTCCAAATAAAGCTCCATCACAATGTATGTAGAATCGATCATGTGTAAACCCACTTTCTTCGAGAGTTTTTATAATGAGATCAAGGTCATCCACAGCTCCTTTCACAGTTGGGCTTATACGAAGAAGAAAGGGGGAAAATCAGAAAAATTATAAAAAAATTCCAAAAAATTATCAAAATTTTTTTTAGAAATGTCCATGTTATCGCCGACTGTGCCATGTAGGATAACCAATGTCCAATTAGTGATTTTCGACTAAAATTGACTCAATTGGAAAATTATGAAAATATTTAGGACTAAATTAATAAAAATGTAATAATTTTACAACTTTTTGGATAATTTTCTCATATATTATCCAATCGATATGATTGACAATAATTGGGCAGATCATGACTCACAACTTGAATGGCGGAACCTTCAGGACAGAACAAAACGTGGAAAAGTACATTCTGTCCTATAGAAAAATCTTTACTATGTAAATTATGAACACTAATTTTCAACAATTGGCTGACAGGTGCTCTTAAATGGTTACTAGTTACTCGTTGTACATTTACTTTACCAAACTTCCTTTAAAACTTACACAAATAAATGTAATGTTATTTTCATAGGTTGTAAAATGTACATATAAAACTAAAACTATCAAAATACAAAGCAACTAATTAGTATAATAATAAGGATGAAACACAGTATATCGTAGATTTCATACTATCTCAGAAATACATAAATAATAGAAGCTTTCGTCTACTGGCTAATATGGAAAAATCTTAAAATATGTTATTATTCCACATTAAAGTGTATTTTCTTGAATACAAATGACTTATAATTAACTCGCAAAAATAACGAAGAGAGAGGATAAAGATAAGGGCAATAAATAAGTGTGCACATGTTTTGTTATGCTTGTGGCGGAAGCACCAAAAGTTTCTTTTTGCCATGAGAAGAGTCGAAGTCGAACGATCTAAAATCCAAGGTGGCTTATTTAGAGATGACACAAAGAAAACTTTGTTACGATATATTCATATAAACAAGGCAGTGATATAAGCTCACTAGGAATTTCATGAAGTATAATCCCGTGATGTGGTACGCATTCGATATGAAAATCGGCTAACATCAAATTCATGAAGTATAATCCCGTGACGGTGGTTTTATTGGTTGTCAAAGAAATGTACATGCGTATGTTAATTACGCAAGCGAATAACATAAGATCCGTCCTGCAAATAGTTTGAATATTGGTGCCACGCCCATTTGGACTTGGACTCGTAGTTTAAGGGACGGTGAACATCTTTTTACACAATGGAATCTCTCAAAAAGGAATCTCAATGACGGTCGAATCGTCGCTTTGTGAAATGAAATCGTTGAAATTTCGATCCGGGTCAAATTCAGGCTTGCCTCCTCGTACACGAAATTAATCGTACTCGACGTCCATCTTTTAGGACCTGAGACTCGTAAGGTGGCTGATTAGGGAAAGTACGACCGATGAACAAATCGATCTTTTTACTCAATGGAACCTCTCACGTTGCACAACGAACATCATTGTGAACTATGGATTGAAAATGATCTCTAATTCATATATTGCAGCAATAACGTAGCCAAGCGTGTGATATCTACATCTTGGATATGCGGCAGCATCTCATCCATGAATTAAATCTCTATCCATTTGTTTCCTCCAAAAAAAGAAAATGAACGATTTGAAAAGATATTTCCCTTAGAACGATTATTTGTATCACTCGAAAACAATTAGTGCCATTAATTTTTTTTATATAAATTATCGATAACAAGTTATGCATAATTATTTTTGTCGCCTATAGAAATGCTTTTCATACATTCACTTTTGTAAGTCATACTAGCGATCATTTTTCTAAATTTAATTATTCCAAATCATTCGTTTTTCGAAAAATAAATGCATCTAGAGAAAAAAAATCATCAATAAATCAGCTGGGGGAATTTGATCCAAGGAAATCATTCTTCAAAAGAATAAGATTAACGATTCTTGCTGGTTGCTAATCCATTGTCCCTCATCCTGCCTGCGTGGAAGACGCCAAGGCTAGCGAGGAAAGGAAGCCAACCACGATCCCGATTAAGAAGCAGCAAACTTGCAAATTAATTAAAGGCAGAGAGACAACATTTGATCACCTATTCACATTCCCAAATTCGTCGAGATCGCCCCCCGCCAAATATATTTCAGAGTGGTACAAGTGAAAGCTCCGTGCTGCCGTCTGCTTTCTTTATTGAACGACACGACCAATCTCTTTTTCCGACAGAAAATACATAAAAGAGACAAACCAAACCTGCTCTATTGTTAAAACAACATTGCACTTATCGGCCTTACTCTGTCGGCCCACGAGGTAGGAATCCAATCCAGGCAAGTCTGAAAGCACGCATTTATAATTC
Source organism: Melaleuca alternifolia (assembly GCA_019926035.1). Classification (NCBI taxonomy): domain Eukaryota; kingdom Viridiplantae; phylum Streptophyta; class Magnoliopsida; order Myrtales; family Myrtaceae; genus Melaleuca; species Melaleuca alternifolia. The sequence goes on from JAGKPW010002286.1 coordinate 605,273, forward strand.
ATAAGTTGGGCACTCGTCCTATTCCTTTATTGATCTCCATCTGCACGAGCTCATGGCAATCCCTTAGAATAAGTAACTCTACATGCAAGAGTGAGGGACTTATTATGATACGCATCAAATCCGGGTGATCCGTAATCTCCGCTCTCCTTATGCTTCCTTGTATATTCGGGGATTGGAATATTTTCTGGACAGACTTAGATTTACACACATAGATAGATACGTCGACTAGATATTGCATTCGCCCTAGTTCATCTACCATCTCTTCTTCCTCTTTTGACTGCGATTTCCACATGCTTAACACGTTCAACGGTAAGCTTGTGACTGCCCCTATTGGAATTAGGATGCTCCTTTCCATAGATTTTAGTAGCAACCATTGTAAGTTAGTCAATTTGTTGATATCCCTGGGCAACTCAAGGATATTAGTGCTCGACAAGCTCAGATATTGTAAATTAATCATATCGCAAATCCCTTCCAGAAAATAACTCGATAGCTCCATTATAAAAATATATATGACTAGATTAACAAAAGTACAATAGATTTATACTTTTTTGGACAATTCTTTCATATATTGCCCAATGATAATTTCTTAATTTCTTAATTTCTTCTAATATGTTATATTCTATCAGGAGAATTTTTGTTATCTCGCTCCCAATATTGAGTTCTTCATCGGAAGCACACATTTGACATACCTACATAGTATTGGCTTTTGATCATGATGGGAAATGCTAAAGAGAAAAGCATATGACCAAAGGCACTAACAATCGTGACCTTTCCCTATGCGCGATTGATTTCCAAGCGACCGGATAAAAAATATATCAACTTATCATTTCAAATTTTGTCATTGTTCGAATAAAAGTACGGCCAGATGTTTTTTCTTTCTAAATATAACTTAGATAGAAAGTATACATGGTAATAGCGTTCAGTTACGAAGGATGAAAGGGATTCGTCGAGCCATAGCATGTATGACCAACCATATATACTCCCATCTAAATATCTTTATTAATATTGGCTTCACGTGTCAGCGTCAACTGGACAAGGGAGAGGTTTTCGCTTTCAAATTTGGCATTGATTGGAAAAGTTAAAAGGGTGATTAACTGAAGGTGAAGGCGGGCCCTTTGCTTTGATGGAGACGTAAAAATAAAGGGGGGGGGGGGGGGGGGGGGGGGGGGGTAAATCCGTCACTCTTTATTCTTGTTTCTGATTTTGAAGTTACTTGTTAGGAAAAGAAGAATTTTTAAACTCCATTCATTTCACGAAAAATATAGTATTTCTGAAAAATATATTTTAAAAAATCAATTTTCATATTTTTCGATGTTTGTTTGTCAAAGGCCATTGGTTCACTGGTCTCGAGCGAGGTCGATACACGCTGTTAGAGGCCGTGATATTTAAAGATAAATGAAAAAGACAGTAAGATATTTTCTCTTTTTAAAAAAATGAAAAATATTTTCCTTGAAAATTCGAAAAATATTTTTTCCTAAAAGTTATTTTCCGTAAAACGAATGGAGTCTTCATTAGCTTTTATTTTTTATTTATTTTTGGTAACCGAGGTATTCTGGCCAGTTTGCGCACACCTTGACTACTCTTCGGAGGAGATTAGCACAACAACCTACCGCCATGGCCCCCCACTTAAATCACAGGCGCTTTCCTGGGGAATTGAACTCAAGATCTCAACGAAATCGAAATTCATCCTAACCAGCTAGGCTACCCATGGTTGGGTCTTAATTTGCTTTTGTTCTCCATTACAGAGACTAAGATGTGATCGAATAAAGATAACATGAGAAGTCTCATCATCTGTTTGATGAGACTATGTACCGTATATACAACCATGGATGTAACCGAAAACATAAATTCAAATCAATTACTCGAAAAGTAACAATAAAAAAATTAGGAGGGAATTCCGTGTTGACAGAAATTCCCGTGAGATTCGATCTCAACGAAAGTCGTCAAGGAAAATGAAAAGAAGAAAAATCCCCGTGAAGAAAAGATGGTAAAATTAAGTTTACAAAAAAAAAAGAACGCTAAAGGAAAATTCCACGTGCACGAAATCTGTCGGACCTGGTGGTCATTCATTCACGCGCCCTATTGGCTCTCGAAGGGCAAATGGGCGGGCTTGAGTAGGCAAGTTTCTCATGTCGGGCCCAGCACACCCAATCCCCCCCTCCCCAGAAAAAATAAATAAATAAACCGATTAAATGAAATATGGGCGAACTTTTAAGGCTCCGTGAAGTTTTTTTTTTCTTATTATTATTTTTGGGCCTTGATAGTGCCCCAACGACAGACGGACAGAGGCTGCATCACTATGAAAAGATGAAGAGATACAAAAAACGGGAACACTCTCTTTTTTTTTTATTTAAATAAAGTAATGCAACACTTTATCATCAATGATTTTCTCCATTGCTAGGCACTCTCTAACACTCAATTTTCGGAGTTTCGGAGCGTGCACGAACCATGACAAGTTTAAAAGCTTGTGTCCCTCGATATAAACTTCAGTGAGACTAGGGAAGCAAGAGCAATCCTGCGCTCGTCCTATTCCATCTCTGATCTCCATCTGCACGAGCTCATTGCAGAATAACACAAGTAACTCTAAATGCAAGAGTGAGTGACTTACTACGATGCGCGTCAAATCCAGGCAATCCATAATGAACCATCTCCTTATGCTTCTTTGTAAATTCGAGGATTGGAATATTTTATGGACAGAGGAAGACTCAAGAACATGGATAGTTAAGTCGGCCAGATGTTGCATGCGCCCTAGTTCCTCTACCATATGTTCTTCCTCCTTTGACTGACTTCCCAACATGCTTAACACATTCAATGGTAAGCTTGTGATTGCCCCTATCGGAATTATTATGATGCCCCTTTGCATACATTCTAGTAGCAACCACCGTAAGTGAGTCAATTTACCGATATCCCTGGGCAACTCTTGAATACGAGTGCATGACAAATTAAGATACCGTAGATTTATCAGATTGCAAATGTCTTCCGGGAATGACTCCATACCTCTATTGTCAGACAGGTCCAGGACCGTCAAACAAGCAGCCATCGAGCCAAAAAATCCTCTTGGCACGAGCTTCACGTAAGTTTCCCTTATGATCAAAGTTTCAAGTAGGGAACATTTGGGTGGTATTTGGTCGATAATTTGAATCCGTTTTCCCCATAGAGATACTTTCTTCGCATCCCTCCATTTGGAGATCTTCGCCGGGGACAAGTCTTCATCTTTCTCTATCACTAGCAACTTGTTCTCTCTCTTCCCACAGTCACAAGTGATCCAGGTTGCCATGTCACGGATGACATCGTGCATCTTTACCTGCTCTCCTTCCTCATCATCAAGCACACTTTCCAATAGACAAGCCTTCTTTAATTCCTCCAACACAAACTCTCCCTCAATCCGCATACTGTATAGATCATTCGTGTCTCCCAACAAGCCCTCTCCCATCCAGAGTTCGATAAGCTCCTCAGTTCTTATGAGGTAATCCTCAGGGAAGAGACAACAGTAAATGAAACAACGTTGGGCAGAGTCATTTAAGCTATAATAGCTGAAAGCTAGTATGTGGTACATTTCCTCCACCTTACCTGATAGTTTGTATGGATTGTTCCTGAGTGTCGTTAGCGCATGCTCCCACTCACGGGGATTCCTCCTACCTGCCATGACTCGTCCAATGGTAATAAGGGCTAGTGGTAACCCTTTGCACTCCTGGACAATTTTCTTTGCGTGCTCTAGAATATCTCGATGAGAATGTACAGTTGATTTACCGACGGACTTCTCAAATAATTCCAGGGCTTCCTCAGATGTCAAGCACTGTACTTCGAAGGTTCTGTCGACTGCCATTTGGTCGCATACTTGCTCCGACCGAGTAGTGAATACTACTTTGGATCCGTTCTCAAGACTAGGACGAGGAACTCCGATTTTGGAGAGGTCCAGCCTCGCCCATACATCGTCGATCAACAACACAAACTTCTTCCGTTTCAAAACATTCCACAAATGATTGACCTTCTCATCCCAGGACTGTCCTTCCCAGCTCTCATCTTTAATTTTCAGCCTTTTTCTTATGGCGTCTTGAATGCTAACTTCATCCAGTTGCCTCGACACCACCACCCAAATGACGACATTAAATCCTTGATTTGCACGGGAAAGCTCCTCGTTGATCCTTTTCATGAGGGTGGTTTTTCCCACTCCACCTATTCCGAATAACCCAATCACTCCCACTTGTTTTTCATCCACGAGCCATCTCCAAACTTTATCAAAGGAAATATCAATCCCCACCGTCTCGTCCATAGGCATCTCGAGCACTAGAGGAGGAGGTAATGGCGACGTCACAGCGTCGAATTCTCCTTCCTTGGGTCGGAGCTTGCTCGCTTCATCCAGCATGTGATAAACTCTTTTCCCCAATTTATAACGGGAGCAGCAGTTTGATGGAAGACGATGACCGAAACATTTGATTCGGTCACGTTCCTCGGCTTCCCGAAGAACTTGATCTACTGCATCGACAAATTCTTGCACCTTGCGTAGCCAGTTCGCCACTTGATGCGTGCGCTGCACAAGTGCTTCTTCTTCTTCACGTTCCACCCTTGCCTTCACATCTTCGCTTACGGCCTTCAGGCCGTCATTTGCTTCATTCAACGAGCGGACATTGTCTTTCAGATTATAGATGTAGCCCAGGGGCTTACTGGCCAAGCCCCATAAACCTTTGCCTATTTCCAAAAGAGGACTTACGATTTCCATAGATGCTTTCTGAGATGACAGGTCGGAAAATCTCAGATGGGAAAATCAGACTATTTAGATGAATGGAAAGCGAGCGAATGGGTGGAGTTCGATAAGCTTCGTTACATATATCTTGATTGTTGTAGCTAACAGACGAAGAAAGGAGTACCGGAACCTTTTCTTTACTTCAAGAAGAGATATGAAACTATTCTCCTTCTTCTTCTTCTTCTTGTTTCTTCGTCGGCATCGAGCAGCGAAGAATCTTAACGTGCGGGAATGGAATCCACAAAAGTTTGAGCCAAGACAAGAGGAAGGTATCATGACAAGTCAAAAGAATATGAGCGACCATTGTTTCTTCGATACGAGGCAATGCTTGTGCTCTTCTTCCTGTTTTTGCCTATAGATTGCGTGGAATGTGATCCATGATGTCCAGAAGCAAAGAATCCCTACTTCTTTTTGGACAGAAGCAAAGAATTATTCGGTTCCTTTTCAAAAAATTAATGTGATTGATGAGTCAACCTTTGTAGGAGCTCTCCGACGGAAATTTCAAACAAATTTAATTATCTGTATATTTAGTTTCATAATTCGACAATTTGGGTAACTATCGAAGTGTTCCGCAAGAAGCCTTCTCTATTACAAATAAGAATTTGAGTTTGTCTAGCGTTATTGGTTTTTAAAAATGTTCACTTTCTTTTTATATATATGTAAAATGCTTGAAACCTTTGGAAGTCATCTTACGTTAATTACTTGCCTTATTAAGAATCCACCGGCCATCTACGGATATTTCCATTTGCAGGATTGGTGCTATTCAATTTGCAAAGTGCCAACTCACTTCAAATGCAGATGTCATTCTACAGACACCAATTATATAACTCATCAATCTTATAATTTCTTTGTCACCATTCTAAAATTAGTCAATTTTACCTCTCTCTTAGAATTATTGAAGATTTCTAACGTTTTGCACAATCGTTGTTATTTCACTAATATATAATTAAATAAGATCTAAGCATAATTTGCACGCAATCAACAACTATGTGCTTGTTTGTCATTTTTAATTCCATAATTTTAACGTCTCATAGGTTTTATAATATCAATAACGTAATGTCGCATAAATCCATTTAGTTCATAAGAAAATTAAATTAAAATCCAAACTTTAAGAAGATAATATTGCAATTTGGAGTGCGGAAATTCATGATTAAATTGTGATATCGACAGAAACGAATATTGACGAATCATTTCTCTGTTGAGTTTAAATTTACAAATAGAAAGAACTAAAGAAAATTGAAAGTAAACTAATAAAAGTCCATTTTATTGCTAGTTCAAGAAGAGTCTTTGAAAACTAAACAACCAATAAGGCTTGAAAGTCCTTGCTCGATGCCCCTCGTATTTAAATAATAATCTCTCAATATAATTGTCTGTTTGAGATGGCATCATCGAGACAAGCCCAAGAAGAAAGTCGTTTGCTCAGGTCAATCAAATTTGTGTTTTGGGCTTATTCGGCTTGGACGAAATTTATAACTTTGTGAAGTGCGGCCATGACTCTTTATAATTTACTAAGCTGTCTCAGGCAATTTACGAAATTCAACTTACTACTTCAAGAAAATGAGAACTTGCTACTATAGTGCAAAAGCAAATGAACTCAAGATAACATGATAGTTATTAATATGCTCGAGTCTACTAGAAATTAATTAATATCGAAATTGATATTTGTCAAAAATGCTAGGAAATGATAACTTACCAATGTATAAAAAGTATTATTTATTGGAAAGCAACACGATGGCTATTTATACATTTTATGCCCTTGAAATTATAGTGGATATGCCTGAACGTGGAGATCGACGTAATATTAGTAAACTTTACTAGAGGCTGGTAAATGCTGACATGACGGTAGTAAATTTTAGGTCGATGTGCTTGTCATGAGTGATAAGTTGCCAATCCACACAAGTGCAGTTCATTAATTGTGTGTACCGTGACTTAACATATTAAATTTAGGGTCAACTAAAGGTCACACAGGCCCTGATAAAATCTGTTCAAGATTCATCTCCATGGATAAATCTATAAAGATGTAATATAATGAAAGTTCCTTATAAATTATGGACAAATTAAAATGCACAAATTCTTTCAGGTATTGGGTGAGTTTAGTTCGGCTTTTGGGGAAAACCATTGGAAAAATGCAAACGTCTTTAGCCTAAAGGGGTTTGGTGAAATGTAATACTGTTTGGTAAATTAAAACTGAAAAGTGTATTGAAATGCAACTTTGAGGAAATGCTGTTTGGTAAAAATATATTTGGAAAGCCGTTTCATTTAACAAATTTCTTAAATTTCTTAACTTTAATTTGTTTGAAAATGAAAAAAAAATGAAGAGTTGTTAAATGATGTTTGGTAAAAATATATTTATTTTCACGTTTAGAGTAATGTAATTTATAAAATAATAATTAATAATAAATAAGATCTTTTCAATTAAAAAGAATAGAGTTTACTTCATTATAATAAACATGCGATCTTTGGTGTAACCAATTTTAAGTTTTTTTTTTTTAAATTTAATATGTTTGAAATTGAAACAAAAAACAATGACATTGAAATTTTATATTCACAATTAAAGCAATGTAAAAGAGGCATATTAATAAATTTATAAATAAAAAAATTCACATTAAATGAGAAAAGTTAGCTACTATGTGATTCAAGGTGCTTAAACAAGTTCTCTTTTTCCTAGTAACAAGATTACACATGCGAACATTTAGAAATCGGAAGTTAGGTAAAAGCATATATCAAGCCACATCGTAACACTACACAAATCAAGAGGTCGAGATCAAATCAGGTTAGAAATTCTATACGTTAGCCACAAGTCTGTCTTTTGTTGGATGGTATCTTCTATACGTTAGCCACAAGTCTGTCTTTTGTTGGATGGTATCTCCTATACGTCAGCCACAAGTCTGTCTTTTGTTGCATAAAGGTTCGTAGTAGACATTAATGCTCATAAAATAGACACATGGATGAAAAAAGAAAGAACATGTCATTTTCAGAAGATTTGCCTATACATAAAGTACATTATGAGAGCCTCATACAATTACAACCAAGCCAAGTGAATAAAAGAATACAGAGTAGGAAACAATTATGATTCAGTTTACAAAGAGAGTCGCACTTCAATTGCTAGAAGAGCACAACCCAAATGATGCAACTTTTCCATTCTGTGACCGTAGCTGAACTGTCATAACTTCAAGTAAAGATCACATGAATGACAGGATCGACTTCTCCAATGACACTGACCATCTTGCTTCCACCTTTAGGTATTCAGCTACTACCACTCATTATCGTGGGGGTGGTGTGCAGACAACCAACCGTTGCCATAAACCCTAAAAGGAAACAGCACATTATACCTTATAGGACATTATATTACATGGGACAACAAACATCGCATAGAACAACCACTTACTTGAGATTCAATCCAGGCTTATAAGGAGACTGCTTGGAACTTGACCAGTGAAATTATTGTGTTGCAAAAAACTAAAAGACAACAAGCAGAAGGTATAAGAATCATACCCTGCAAGTTACATCAATAACTCAAGAAGAGGATACATGTGTGATTGATTACATTTAGTCTCCAATTGTTTTTTCACTTAACGTCTTTGCTCGAGTCCTCAGAAAGTTCTTGAAAATTCATTGAAAACAATACTTTTAAGTAAGTTTAAATTAGGAAACAGTCCAAAGCCCTCGTGTTTTACAAGTTCAAGCACTCACTTACCACAAGCAAACTCATAACACAGAAGTACGTAAATGAAAATTCCCCTAGATTACTGAAAATGGGATAAAGAATCCAAGAATCAAGCAAGAGAATAGGTTGGATAAACCTGCTACACATCCCGAAATTGTTGTTCAGATGTTGGGGGAACATCTTTCTGGCACCATATGCTTGTAAGAAGAAAGAGAGGGATCCTCTAGATGAATCACCATCGTTCCTACAGCAACAACCAAGTTAACACAGATGACACCCCAAGCAAGAGTAGTGAGAGCTCAATCAACAAGGGACACTAGTCTCACATCTGACCAGCCATTTCTAGATAGTCCAACACACACAAGACGAGATTGAACGTAGACATACCCAAGGCCCAAGAAAGAGTCAGTATAGTAGAGAGCCCTCTTCTCTACACACAAGATGAGATTGAACATGACCTGCCCTTATTTTCTTGCACACCCATGAGACAATCAGGGCAAGAAACAATTATCAAGTGCAAAGAACCAGAAAAGCCACGAATAAAGATGGGTTCCACAAAAAAATCGCTACCTGAGGATGGAAGATCGAGGAAACAGCAACGCCACCAAATCAGAATTTATTCATGCAGTAACGCCACCAAATCAAAATCTAACAGCGAGGGAACAACAATTAGACAATGCGACAAAAATTCTAATCCAAATGCAGTAAAGATCATCATACCAGGAGAAGAGCGACAGTAGAGCGACGGGTGGGAGGAGCCACGAAGGAGGGAAGCGGGAGAGGGGAAGATCGAAGAGCGATGGGAGAGCACCACTCAAAAACTAAAAAGCAAGTCTCTTTCAATTAACTAACCACAAGTTCGGAATTTCGCAGGAGCAAATTTAAGAACCCAGGCGAACATCGAGATTAAAAAATTAAGCAACACTATTACCAACTGGTCTAAAAGCTCGAGTGCTTAATTCGGCTTCATCACCTCGACGCTCGCGCAACACGCATTTCAGCTAAGTCCTAACACCAACAGGAGCAAATGCAGGATCTTTAAGAACAAAAAGCGGCAGACGCACCTGAATGAAGTAGAAAAGGGCTTTGCCAAAATCACCCTGAGCCTGCAACTCTCGCCCTTTCTCCAGCAGGCCCACGGCCTCCGCGACCCTCCGAGACTTGACGGCGCTCTCGCTCCGTTCTTCGGGGCTCACGGGGTCGAAGCTCTCCAAAGCGCGACAATGGAGGACGTTGATCGCGTCGTTCGTGGTGGTGGCGGCAGCCGCCAGGAGGGGAGCGCGCGCCGGGAGAGAGAGAGAGAGAGGAGGAAGAGCCGTCTGCTAGAGGGGCTCCCGGTCCGTGCAATGGGGGGTGGGTTCACGGTCGGCGGGAGGGAGGAGTCAGGGAGGAGGGAAGCGAGAGAGGGGAAGAACGAAAGAGGCGACGCGAGCCGGAGAGGAGAAGAGAGAGAAGGAGCCTAGGTTTCTTACGGACAAGGGCAAAACTTGGAATTTGTTTAATAAATGAGGGCGAAATGGGAAAGCGACATATATTTTCATTAATTCCTTGGAGTTGCATGCCGAAAATGCAAGTTGAGAATGCAGCTCAAGAGGTCCCTTGGCCTAAAGCCTAAAGGTCTTTAGAGGGCATCCAAGATGCAATTGCATCTCCACAAAGTTGGCTCAAATGCTGAATCAAACATTAAATATTTGGCCAAATGGGCTTTCAAGGCCAAATGCCCATTCCGAAAGCCGAACTAAACGGGCCCATTGTCTTAACACAAAAATTAACTTCCTTATTCACGGCCACGAAGTTCAATTGAAACTAACAGATTCGGTCATGATTCTACACAAGATAACAATAATTACTAAGCTCCAGGAACTGTAGAGCCTGCATCACTTGGCAATGCCTCTGCGGATGACAAATCACGGGAACCATCGAAGCCATGAAGAAGAACATGGATGCCAGCCAACACCGCAGCTCTTAGATGAAAAAATCACTCCCGAGTCAAAGATGAGGGGCTTGATTTTTCTTCAGTGCCAGGTCGTAACATCTTTGACTTCGCTTCGGCAAATAAAAATGAATGGGGCCTCTCTTGACGGTCGTTGTGGGGGCCTGAAAAATCTGCAACCATCATTGATTGCGAATTGGGCCGTTCCGGTCCAATCTTTATTTAGTCTAAAGATCACATTTTTATGATAAAACACTGATGTTGCACCATTTCTCGTAAAAAACATATGTTGATCAAGTGATTATATTATTTTTCTTTTTCATTTTGAAGACCATAGTTCAAATCTCTATATGTGCAAAAGTGTTTTTTTTTTCTATATTACATGTTTATACCTATTTACAACAGGTAAAATCCTTTTATTTGGGATGTTTTTACTGCAAAAAATGGGCAAATTTCTTATAGCACAAGACCAATCTACTGGAAAGTCCCAAAGAGAGGGTGCATGAAATGTTTAGGACGTTCGATGGTACACAAAATGTTTAGTATCAAACGATGCCTTCATTCAAAAGCGAACTGCGCGGTTCCGATCCAATTTTGTTTTGTCTAAAGCATTAATATTTTAAGATAAAACATTGGTTTTGCATCATTTCTCATTAAAAATATATGTTGATCAAGTGATTATATAAATATAAATATATATTCATGTTAAAGACCACAGTTCAATTCTCTATATGTACAAAAGTGTTTTTTTTTCTTTATAGCATGTTTATATCTACTTGCAACAAATAATCCTTTTATTTGGGAAACTTTTACCGCACCACTGTCACTAGCCTCAATCTTTTTCTCTCTCTGTGAACTACATCCTCTTAATATTGACAAGCTAGTCATTGAAGGCAAAAACGCCTTTAAATCTACAGAAGCATGACCGTCGTGCCTCCCGTCTAAGGGGGCAACCGTATCAAGAGCTCAATCACATTGGAGGAGACAACAAGCTTGCAAGAAAGAAATCCAATCACGAACCCTATTAGGATGAGAAATTTGCAATTATATATGTAGAGTTGAGGATAAAACGGAAAAGAGAATTTCTGTATATTTCCCTTTATATACTACCGATGATACACGAGCCTATTTAAAGGGTGTTCTAGATAAGTACTAAAGTGACAAATATTACAATATCAAATACCATCAATTGGAATCAATCAAGGATGATAACGATATCTATAACATTTCTCCTCAAACTCAAGGCAAAGTAGAAGAAATCAACGGGACATTGGAGAAGACATCTTGAAAATCTAGGTAGATGTCCCTCAATGAAAACATCAATCGTATAATCAACCGATGAAGTGGGAACAAGACGAATGGTACCACTAAGCAAGTGCGAGCATATCAAATGATAGTCTATTTCAATATGCTGGGCACACTCATGAAAAAAAAATAGCACTCTAATTATAGCAATCCCTTATGATGGACTCCTATGTCTTCTAATAATCATCGTAACCATAGCAATTTTGATGTTGTATCAGCAAGAACACAAAATCATCCTTCCTTACTAGATCAGGCGACAATAGCCATTTTCTTGCTTCACCCGGAAATAAGAGAGTTTTCTAAGAAGAAGCAATAGATTGTAGTAGAAGGACAATTAAGAGGGTCACTACTCCAGTCAGTATCAAAATAAATTGTCAACTCTAAGATTGAATTATCAGAGAAGTGAAGACCGTGAAATATGGTACCCTCAATGTAGCGAAGAATTTGAAAAACGACAGAAAAGTGAATCGTTAATGATGCGGTCATAAATTGACTTGCAGTGTGAACAAGATAAGCAATGTCAGGACAAATAACAATGAGGTATACAATATTGCCAACCAATTATTGATAAAGTGTAGAATTTGAAATAAAAGCCCCATCTTTGTCATCAAACTTGCATTATTCTCCGTGGGAGTTGATGTAATCTTGTTATCACTAAGTACGGCTTGAGAAAGGTGATCCATGGCATATTTCGCTTGAGAAATATGTCAATTCACTCACCCGTTTGATGAAAGGCATGATAAGTCCAAATAAAGCTCCATCACAATGTATGTAGAATTGATCATGTGTAAACTCACTTGCTTCGAGAGTTTTTATAATGAGATTAAGGTCATCCACAGCTCCTTTCACAGTTGGGCTTATACGAAAAAGAAAGGGAAAAAAATCAGAAAAATTATCCAAAAAATTATCAAAAAATTATTTAGAAATGTCCATGCTATCGCCGACTGTGCCATGTAGGATAACCAATGTCCACATTAATGATTTTCGACTAAAGTTGAATTAATTGGCAAATTATGAAAAGATTTAGGACTAAATTAATAAAAATGTCATAATTTTACGACTTTTTGGATAATTTTCTCATATATTATCCAACCGATATGACTGACAATAATTCGGCATGATCATCACTCACAACTTGAATGGCGGAACCTTCAGGACAGAACAAAACGTGGAAAAGTACATTCTGTCCGATAGAAAAATCTTTACTATATAAATTATGAACACAAATTTTCAACAATTGGCTGTCAAGTGCTCTTAAGTGGTTACTAGTTACTCTCTGTACATTTGCTTTACCAAACTTCCTTTAAAACTTACATAAATAAATGTAATGTTATTTTCATAGGTTGTAAGATTTACATATAAAACTAAAACTATCAAAATACAAAGCAACTAATTAGTATAATAATAAGGATAAAACACAGTATATTGTAGATTTCATACTATCTCAGAAATACATAAACAATCGAAGCTTTTGTCTACTGACTACTATGGAAAAACCTTAAATTATGTTATGACTCCACATTAAAATGTATTTTCTTAAATACAAATGACCTATAAATTAACTCGCAAAAATAACGAAGAGAGACGAGAAAGATAAGGGCAATAAATAAGTGTGCACATGTTTTGTTATACTTGTGGAGGAAGCACCAATACTTTTTTATTGCCATGAGAAGTGTCAAACTTGAACGATCTAAAATCCAAGGTGGCTTGTTTAGAGGTGACACAAAGAAAACTTTGTTACGATATATTCATATAAACAAGGTAGTGATATACGCTCACTAAGAATTTCACGAAGTATAACCCTGCGATACGGTGCGCACTTGATATTGAAAATTGGCTAATATCGAATTCATGAAGTATAATCCCATGACGGGAGTTTTATTGGTTGTCAAAGAAATGTACATGCTTACGTTAATTATGCAAGCGAATAACATAAGATCCTTCATGCAAATTATTTGAATATTTGCGCCACGCCCATTTGGATTTGACTCGTAGTTTAAGCGACGGTGAACGAGGGACGACAATTAAGAGGAATTTTTCTATATACTATATATGTTGGATTCCAATGACGGTCGAATTGTTGCTTTGTGAAATGAAATAGTTGAAGTTTCGATCTGGGTCAAATTCATGCTCGCCTCCTTGTACACGAGATTAATCCTACTCGACGTCCATTTTTTAGGACCTGAGACTCGTCGGTGGCCGATCGGGGAAAGTACGGCTGATGAACAAATCGATCTCTTTGCTCGATGGAGTCTCTCATGTTGCACAACAAACATCATTGTGAACTAAAGATTGGCCATGATCTCTAATTCGTATATTGCAGCAATAACGTAGCCAAAAGCGGGTGATATCTTCTTGGATATGTGGGAGCGTCTCGTCCGTGGATTAAATCTCTATCCATTTGTTTCGCCACAAAAACAGAAAATGAATGATTCGAAAAGGTATTTTCCTTACAACGATTATTTGTATCACTCAAAACAATTAGCGTCATAAATCAGCTGGGTGAATTTGATCCAAGGAAATCATTCTTCAAAAGAATAAGATTAACGATTCTTGCTGGTTGCTAACCATTGTCCCTCATCCTGCCTGCGTGGAAGACGCCAAGGCTAGCGAAGAAAGGAAGCCAACCACGATCCCAATTAAGAAGCAGCAAACTTGCAAATTAATCAAAGGCAGAGAGACGACATTAATCACCCGCACAAGCTTAAGGCATTTCTCTAAAATAAGTAACTCTAGATGCAAGAGTTAGTAACTTATTACAATGCGCATTGAATCAGGGCAATCCTTAATTTCCGCTCTCCTTATGCTTCTTTGTAAATTCAGGGATTGAAATATTTTCTGGATAGAGAAAGACTCACACACTTGGATAGATAAGTTGGCCAGATATTGCAGGCGCACTAGTTCCTCTACCATCTCTTCTTCCTCATTTGAATGCGATTCCCACACGCTTAACAGGTTCAATGGTAAGCTTGTGACTGCCCCTATCGGAATTAGGATGTCCCTTTCCATATATTCTACTAGCAACTACCATAAGTGAGTCAATTGCAACTCAGGCATGATAGTGATGGACAAGTTCAAATATCGTAGTTTAATCATATTGCAAATCCTTTTCGGAAATAACTCGATAGCTCCATTGGAAAAAAAAAATTTTAGGACTAAATTAACAAAAGTGCAATAAATTTAGAAATTTTTTGGACATTTCTCCCAATATATTGCCCAATGATAATAATATACCATATTCTATCAGGAGAATTTTTGTTATCTCGCTTCCAATACTGAATTCTCTATCGGAACCACATTTGACATCCCTATGTAGTATTAGCTTTTGATCACGATGGAAAAATGCTAAAGAGAAAAGCGTATGACCTAAGGGCATTAACAAAAATACTTGGACGAATTATCTCTGTTAAGTTTAAATTTACAAATAGAAAGAACAAAAGAAAATTGAAAGTAAACTAATAAAAGTCCATCTTATTGCTAGTTCAAGAAGAGTCTTTGAAAACTAAATTTAGGTTGATGTACTTGTCATGGGTGATAAGTTGTCAATCCACACAAGTGCAGTTTATAAATTGTGTGTACCGTGACTTTGCATATTAAACTTAGGATCAACTAAAGGTCACATCGTCATCTCCATCGACAAATGTATAAAGATGTAACATAATGAAGGTTCCTTATAAATCATGGACACATTAAGATGCGCAAATTCTTTCAGGTATTGTCTTAGTACAAAGATTAAATTCCTTGTTCATGGCCACTAGGTTCAATTGAAACTAAGAGATTCGGTCATGATTCTACATAAGACAACAATAACCACTAAGCTCTAGGAACTTTAGAGCCTGCATTACTTGGCAATGCCGGTGCCGATGACAAATCACGGGAACCATCAAAGCCATGAAGAAGAACATGAATACCAACCACCACCGCAGCCCTCAGATGAAACCATCGCTCCCGAGTCAAAGATGACGGGCTTGATTTTTCTTCAGTGCCAGGTCTTAACATCATTGAAGTCACTTCACCAAATAAATGAACGGGGCCTCTCTTTATCTCAACGTAATTGCTCATCGCAGGCAAAAGATTTATATCCCTACAAGGGAACGGCGATGTGGTGGCCTGAAGGATCTGCGACCATCATTGACATGAATGAAGAGGAGGCAAACATGAAGATGGGCACAATGACGATACCCTCATTCAGCAAATGTGGACGAACCACATATCATGTCTTCCCCTCATAAGTTTTTTAGACGGAGAATTACGATGCCATCCTAATTCAACCGCAGGAGCTTATTATAGAAAGAAATATGCCTCGAAAAAACTCAGCTAGAGAATCAAAACATTTCCTAATTAACGAAACGACGACAACAACCGACAAACCACATTCTAAATTATTAAAAGTCGTCACTTATGCAAAGCACAACAACAATTATCAGCCCCTACATCTACGGCAACACAAGGAGGCTGGACTGTTCCATCTTTGTACCAAGTCGACCGCTTCTCAATCAATTCATTCACGAAATCATCCAATTTCTCAATACTAACACTAGGCATCACCACCACGTGAGCAATGTTTCCCTCACAAGCCAGTTGCCATCTGCGCACGAACTCTTCTTCTGAAGGCCGTTCAAAGACAACCGTGCTGCTTAGCTCGTTTAGCATGGCACTTATCCCAGCCTCACGAAGACGATCCTTCAGGTAGTGGGCATTTCTGAGGCACTTCTGTACTTCCTTTTGAAACCCTTTGTAACCTTTGCGATTGAGCGTGTACCAAAGAAAGATAGGAGCATGGCCGTTTCTGCTACCCATGATCGTCGCATCCCTGGAAGCAAGGTATTCCACATTCCTCGAGAGAGCATTTATATGATCCATCCTTGTTATTTGAACACCACAAGGCATTGGACATCCCACAAACTTGTGGCCTGAAACGCTTACACTTCCAATGGGCTTCTTAAAAGAAACCTTTGGTGCCTATTTTCAAAAAAAAAAAAAACACAATGTTAAGGGAATACGTACAAGGAAAAGAAAGCTCTTTATGCATGAATAACCAAACCTAGCCAAAAAGAAGGGGAAAGCAATCCAATCATACAACTCATGGCAAAACACGCAATAAATTCGAAATGATAAGATCTCTAAATGCCAGGTAATTAAATAAGTTACAACTTGGAATAATATAAATCTTTAAAAAATCCATAAACACACGCACATACGCACAAAAAAAAAAAAAGTAGAATCGATCGAGTGCAAAATGAAAATCTCTTTTGACACGGTACGATCTCTCTCCGTATCTAAAGAGAGTAAAACAGCTCTTATCCCTCAAGTCATCTTCAAAAAATAGTAACATGAAAATCAAATTACTTACCCGTTTGACAAAAGGCATCATGAGTCCAAATAAAGCTCCATCACAATGTATGTAGAATCGATCATGTGTAAACCCACTTTCTTCGAGAGTTTTTATAATAAGATCAAGGTCATCCACAGCTCCTTTCACAGTTGTTCCTTCAAAAGATAATCAATCATTTAGCTAGAACTTTATAATCTGCACGTTTACAACATGCACCCCATATATATGAAATGCACGAGCCTTACATGCGGAGATAAGAGAGAATGTAGATACCTATATTAGCATTGATGATAGCAGGCTTATCCTTGTTAGCAAGCAGTTTATCTTTAAAATCAGCACAGTCAATTTCCCCGGAAATCAGTGTTGCTACTTTAATGCATTCCATTCTATACATACGTGCTGCCTTAAAAACAGAATAATGAGACTCTCGTGACGCATACAGAATTCCATCAGGAAAGACTTCCCTCCTGCACATTCAAGGTTGTCATCGATTCAGTCTTCTCATCACATTTGATTTATGCACAGCATGAATAATGCAGCAAATTTGTTTAACATTTACTTACCCCACTAAGATACCGTGAAGATTGCCTTCAGTCCCACAGTTTGTAATATAACCCCAGTAATCACTTTTCTCGATTTCCCACAAACGAGCAAACCAATCCAAGACACCAACTTCAAACTGTCTTGAGTGCACTCCATAGTTGCTCTCAATAAATGGATCCCCAAGGTTATTGATCGAGAAGTGCTGCAATTGTGCCAAAGCCCCATAATCGAAGTCCAGATTGTAAGGATAGCCTGCATAGACATTACAATGCCAGTGAGAACTGGATATAGTTCACACTCATACACAAGTTCTGTCTCCAAACAATGCATACGGTTGACAAAGTACATAATTTCAGAGCAACAAAGTGTCCATATTCCAACAGACGCAGAGTATATGAGTGCAAACATGATGAGAATGTTCACTAGCGAACATTTATTAAAAGTAAACAAGGCCTTGTTTGCCCAAACAACACACTCCTATAGCAAAAGAGTATTCTCCCGAGAAATTGGAGAACTTCCGGACGTAGAGTAAGTTTCTACTGTTAGACATCCAAATTAGATACACAATGTTCAACTCAGAAAATAGAAGGCTATCATATAAGCAAAGAAATATGCTTTTATAGCCCGCAGTTGCCTCTAAGGCTAGCCAAAGACATAAAATTGACGAAGACTTGAAGCTTAACAGTCATAAACAATTGGCAAGGAAAACATCCCCTAAACGAAAAAGCAAGTACAAGAAACAAATCTGCTAGATACACATAGAGAAGACAAAAAGTTCGCCATGGATTTTGTGGTCGGCGAAGTGAATCTGATTCACCCAATCAACCCCAGTTAGAAAGATCAAGCGCCTACAATCCGACGGTAACCAACACAATTAAACAACATTTTTCAGGTAGCTGGTTAAATGTGAAGAAATGGGAGAAAAGTACTATATGTTTTCGTGAAATGGATCAATCGTTAGCAGTCTGCCTTAGCCACAAACAGAAATAAGGTGGGGAAATCCAAGTGCAAAAGCGCGCAGATCAGACAAGGACAAGAGAGTATTACCTAAATGGTGCTTGGTCCTCTCCGTCAGCGTCTTCTTGAAACGCGCCAGGACGCCGGCCATGTAAGCATCCTTGTCGCCGGTGAACTCGTCGTTGGCCTCGGGCTCTTCAATGGCGAGGCACGCGGTGTGCACGTTCCTCCCCAGCACGATCTCCCTCTTCCCATTGGCAGCGGCGGCCTTCCCTTTCCCCACCGCGCCATTCCCGTTCAGCTCGGCCACCGCCGCGGGCACTGGCTCCGGGACCACCGCTGCCGGGTCGAACGTCTCCCCCGGCGAGACCCTCGCGCCGCCGTTCATCATTTCCATTTCCAAGGCACCTGCGACGAAGAAAACGTGAGCACAAAAAGAGAGGGAAAGGGAGGAACTGTTCAGAGGGGACACATTTTACCTGAATCGCGAGCGGCGGAATCGCGGGCTTGATCTCTGCTGCTCCAACTGAAGAGAGAGAAAGTCTGCGAGAGAGAGATAGAGAGAGAGAGAGGCGGGGCGCGATTGAGATTGCTCGCGGATTTATAGGCGTGAAGTTGAAGCCCTTCGAGTTGTTTCCTCTTTCCTTTTCTATTTTCGAAAAGCCCTTCGAATTTGGCTTATTTATAATTTTGCCCCCCTCATTTTTGTTTTATCATTTCACGGGCGGTTGCCGCCCGCCACGAGCAACGGTCCACTCACGCGGGCAGCCGCCTTGTGCTCCCCACACACCGTGACAACTCGGGATGGCCCATGGCGTACAATTTCACATGAGGTTTCCAAATATATACGGATTGGAAATCTCATGCATCCGCTAAATCCTTGTAGACGATATCAAGCTTTTACAATGAGTTGGGCGATTGATTTTAATAGAGCTTTCAAAGTGGGACGAAAATGTTTCCCAAAGAGGAGGTCCACACCTTCATAAATTGAATTAGCAGTCCAATTGAGTTTTTCTAAATATATCCCGCTTTTTTATGACTTAAATGAACATTACGTACGTTATTGCATTTGGAGTAAATATTTTATTTTTACTATTTTTGAATGATTTATGAGACCGCTAGCATAAAGACTCGGCTATTTAAAAATCCGCGAGACATGTTTAGTTTTTTTTTCCCTCTCTAATGTGTTATATTTTTGGAGGGTTTTGGAATCAAACAGCCTGTTGAGCTCAAGTACTTTTGGCAAATCCATACAATAAGTAAATTAGCTTCCCCCACTTTTCGAATTGGACTCCGACGTCGATGGTCAAACGATGTAGATGGTCAACGCTACCACGAAGGGTATTTTCTCGTCTGACCAAATGAGAGGGCCCCACTTCGGGCCTCCGGACTTGCGATATTTTCTTCTTCTTTTGCCGGGTTCGGACCTTTTCCTCCCCCACCTGCCGCGAACGATCCACCATCGCTCGAGGGACCCGATCATCTGACCACGCGTTAGGGCGGTCAGGCGATCTGGACCGTTGGATACGGGTACCCCTTTCAATAGAGGGTATTTTACTTGACATGCGTGCAGGAAATCTGTTTCCATCGCTCAAGATCTTTATCTTTCAAAAAGGGCAAAGACGAGAGCGAAATGAGATTGTGGCTGCCTAGATATGTTGTCGCTCCCATCATCGAAAGGCCGCCAGTGAAGAATAAAACCGCAATTCGAAATTCATCATCAAAGACCATCGATTTTAAGGTCAAGTTTTGGGATTCATGCGAGAACCTATTGTTCTTTTTATTTTTTATTTCTTGTTGTTTCGTTCTTTTACAACAAATTAATATGAGTAACAAAAAGGTTGAAAGTAAAATATGAACAAGAGAAGTGCCTCACGGGCTAAAAGGACACGATCCATAAGATGAATACTTGGTCACGTACACTCACAAATGATAAAAAAGTTCAGAACACGTAACATAAAAGTATAACATTATGAAAACTACATTCTTCATTCATTCGTAACAAGGACTGCTCCAAATTCTAACCACGTGAGAACAAAACAAACGGCATGGTCAATCACTTTACAATAATTCTCGATCAGTTTGTTATTGAAAGCTAAAATAATTAATAGCAAAACCATAAGGTATATCCATTTCACTGATTAGTTTTCGAAATTGATTCAATTGATCTAATTCTCGAGTGGTTCTTTAATTGAAATTTGGAATCGGATCATTTCTTACCAATTCCATGAGAACCGGTCCTATTGCACGACTCTCCATATCACCCCTCGACGTCTTCATGTTAAGTCAAAATTGCACTAACTCACTTGCGTATCACTAAATCCCTACACTATCTTTTGTAATTTGATATTCTCGAGTACGGATTGCGGTGCACATCGTTGCGTAAACTAATTTCATAAAATTCGGGTTCGATCTTCGACAAAAATCGTCGGTCCCTAATCGACCTAACACGACGACGTTAAAACAGTGAACCACGACCCCCTTCCATAAGTGTTAGAGCACGTGAAGCACGTGCTCTTGTCGCTACGGCTTCCGTGCCATCGCGGAGGAATGAGTGGAGATGAGGCCGCCACGTCGAAGCGACCTCGGCTGGGGGAACTACGCGACGCCGAGGATTCCAAAATCGAATTGCCCTCATCCTGACAGCTCAGCGTGGGGCCCGTGGGGGTGGTGTCGGCACTGATTGATTGAAGATTGACTGAAGAGCATCAGATTCCGGTGGGTCCCGCGCTCGTGGCGAATTCTGATTTTTGCTCGAGCCGAATCTCGATCTGACGGGCCCCACGGCGATGACGTGGAGCCCCCCTGTCTCTTCTTTTCTAGCTCTATCTTCGCCTTTCTCGGCTCTTTTGCGTTTCTTCTGCAACTTTTAACTCCGAGTGGCTTTTCCTTCTTTGATGGGGCAAGAATAATTAAGAGGTGTCAACGAGGAGGGTGCTTGAGATTACTCAGTTTTAATCCACGACAAAGATTAGAGGACATAGTTCGAGCTTACTTGTTCGGAAACAACAACGCAAGTTCTGATAATGCCCAAATATTTATTGAAAGAGCGAAACAATATAGAAATGCGATTTGGTTTTATAATAGCAATTGCAATCAGGCTTTGTTTTTGGCCATTTCTAATACGACAAAACTCTTTAATCACATTGAAGGTAATTAAGGAAAGGAAACCCTTAACTTTATGTTTCGACTTAAATAGTTATTATCCTCCCAAAATGCTTTCTGGTTGTGTGCATCACTTGCTAGGCTCTACAAATTTATCAGAAGAGGAAATCAGATCAATTATTCACCATAAAACGATAGAAAAACATGTCAGTGGGGAAGAAGCTAGCTAGTCGACAAACACGAAAACAAGGCCCGATGCGCATTGATGGACATGTGAAGAACGATGTGCAAATATCACATAATAATCCACCGATTTGTAAGATGAGGTCACATTCATATCATATGCTCCACCGCACAGATCGAGATCGCCCTTGCCGATAGATAGGTCGCGTGACTAGAGCCTAATGTTTCCACGTGAATCATCCCCATGGCAGAATCTGAAGCTCAAACAGGCCATTCACACGTCTTTGATCTAAAGACAAAGTTAATCAATCCCTTGATTTTACGTGCACTACCCGACGACAAATTTACTCCTCGTTTTCTATGCTCTAAAATTCTGAAGAAGGGATTTCAAAATAGAGTTTAAAGCTATCTAACAAGCTGCTCTTCTAGTAAAAGATGGATATCCCACATCTCCAGTACTCTCACAACCGTCCGGACACAGAGAATAGGGGATGCATGCAGGAAATTCGGTCAAAATAGCATCGCTAATTTTCATGATTTGACTATCTTTCGTGTCTTTATCTTTTTATCATCTCGACCGAAAACTATATTCAGCTCGTTAAGGTCTGTTGCCTGACCGACACTGGAAACACTTTCTCAATAAGACATGCCAATCTTTTATCCGAAATAATCGATCGACCTAGCTTTCCGACATAAATTTTAGGAGACGCTTGGCATGCATTTAGGGTAACCTTTGGTATCGAATGTCAAGAGACACCATGCGGCGTGTCGATAGGGACCGAGAAGTTGCCCTCTGCTTGATAACTTTTGGAAGTGTACTAGGAATATGATGCGGATTGACTATTGTCAAATGCGTTAGTGCCGATGGGCATTCGAGTAAATCTACAGATTAACTCAAGTTTCTGTGTCATCACAGTTCCACCGACGCTGGAACTGCTGCAAAATCTCAGTCTGTCTCAAGTAATGATCCTGATAAGTCCATGATCTTGTGATGAAAAGTGGAACAGTGGGATTTACAATCCGATGTGCTTCTCTCCGGCGAAATTGGTGAAGGACACACATCGGAAGAACTAACCAAAATGGCTTTTAGGAGTCATGTACGGCAAGTCGTCGAACCCGGGGCTCTGATCTCCTCCATTGGTCAGTATTTCCTTGGACTGCTCCGGCAAGACTGACCGGATCCTGACTGTCGGCTTCCGAGGTGGCAAACGTGGCACAGGATCTTCGCCGCTCAAAATCCTAGCCGCCTCCTTCGCGGTAGGCCTCTTCTCAGGGTCAGCATGCACGCAGCAGAGTCCCACTCTCAGCATCCTCGCCATCTCAGCCTCGTTGAACCGTCCTCTCAGCCTCCGATCGACCGCCGAGATCAATGTCCCCCTCTCCCACAGGCCCCACACCCAGTCAACGAGGATGAGCCCACCTCGGTCCACCGGCAACCGCCCGGTGGCGACCTCCAGCACCACTACCCCGAAGCTGTATACGTCGGTCTTCATAGTGGGCACGCCGTGGTACACGTACTCAGGTGCCAAGTATCCCATCGTCCCTGCTGGTATTGTCACCGCCCTGGTCCTGCAGCTGTGCTCGTACACCTCTGCCAAGCCGAAATCCCCCAATTTGGCGTTGAACTCTGAATCAAGCATAATGTTGCAGCTCTTCACATCTCTGTGAATGATCTGCCTCTCGCACTCTTCGTGTAGATAGGCAAGGGCTGAGGCAACTCCAAGGACAATTTTTTTCCGCTGTTCCCAGGAGAGGAACTTTGCCGAGTTCGAACTATTGTGAAGGAACGTATCTAAGCTTCCATTGGGCATGTACTCATATATCAGGAGCAGTTCGTTCCCCTCACAGCACCAACCCTGAAGCTGGACTAGATTCTTGTGCCGCAAGCAACCAACCATGGTGGCGAACTCGGTCGTGAATGGGCACCGGCAATTCATGATCCGATTCTCGCGGTCGAACCTCTTGACAGCCACAGTCCCGCCGGATGGCAGAGACCCCTGGTAGACAGTGGCCGACGCACCCTCGCCGATGATCTTGCTCCTGCTGAATCCCATTGTTGCTGCTCTGATTTCTGCAAGTGAGAGTCTCGTTGGGACCTTGTTCAATTGGAATCTTGGGCCCGCTTGGGGTCTCATTTTTCCCTGCCTTGAGTTCTTTATCAGATAAAAACCAGCCACGCTCAATATCAAGATCAAGGAAATTAGGAAAGCTGCTAAACCTCCAAGTCCGAGAGCCATGTCCCTCGTCTTTGTACCTGCGTCTCGGCGATCAGACTCAGAGCCATCCATATCGATGATCGAATCTTCAGTCGAGCATGTCGAACACTCCCCTTCGTGGACATTGTTGTTAGCTGAAGTCGAAGTAGGCAAAAGCCCAAAAGTCCTGAACCTCCAGTGACTAACGATATGAACTGCGGAGCCTTTGCCGTTGGAAGCAGAGAACCCTACGTGCATATACTCCTTGAAGTGCCTTGAGAGATCAATCTGTGCGACCAATGCAGGACTTGTTGGCCTGATGTGGGAGTAACTGATCCAAATGCGGACCAATTTGACCGCGTTCCTGTACTCGATCCAGGTGGTTATCAGCTTCCCGCTTTTCAGATCAACCCCTCTAGAGACCGCGTCAACTGAAGCCACGGAATACGCCGAATTCACGTCGATGCCGATGTGGTTCCCGTTGATGTCCCCAAATGAAGGGTCGAAGCTCGTGTCCATCTCAACAGCGATGAAGGATGATTCTTGAGATCCGAAATCTGGCGCAGGGAGGCCCAAGTACCCATCCTGAGGGCTGAAAGAATCGGTGTCCGATGTGATCAAGAACGCCAGGCCGTCGCCGAAAGGGCACGAGGGGTTGTGGAGAATGGCGAATGAGAAGCGGCAGAAGAAAGATGCGGAGGAATTCGACGAAGAATCAAGAAAGCGAATTGGGTGTGCATAGAATGCCCTGCTGATGCCGCTGGAAGCAGAAGAGTAGGAGTAAGAAGAAAAAGGAGCGCAGTCACTAAGGTTTGGCGTGAGGCTGATGGAATGGTCGCTGAAGGACGCGTCGCCATAGAGAGTAACGTTCCGGGCGCGCAGGGAAACCTCGGAAACCAAGGGCGACGCGAAGAGGAAGAGGAAGAAGAAGAGATAGAAAAAGATGCGTTGGGCAAAACAAGAAGGCATCGCTTGTACACCAAAACGGGGGAATATGCATAAGCGGAACCATGAATAAAGTTCGATCTGTGATGGGGTTTAGCGAAGGAAAAACGCAGGCAGAGAGAGAGAGAGAGAGAGAGAGAGAGAGAGAGAGAGAGAGAGAAGCCAGACGAGTCGAGCGGGAAATCCAAACAGAATAACGAGAAAAACAGTCGTCGAGATTGATCCAACTGTCTACATTCCATTTCCTTTCTCTCGCCTAATCCAGATGGCATCAGGAGAAGTTCTATTCTTCTTCAAGAAATCTTGCAGCTCGTGATCTTGATCAGTGAAGATACACTTCTAACTTAGTTGCTGAACTTGATTATCACAGATACGCACAAAAGGTTTGATTGAGAATCTTGTAAAAGATTTGAGGTCTGCCAGCCAGTGAAACTCGCTAAGCCTCCCCTGTGCTTAATTATGTATCTCATATACGGAGATGAGTGGAATTACCTTCAAGTGTCCCAAGTTTACATCTGGAAACACCAAATGATTGGCTCACCTTGAATTTGCTTCATCATCATTCCAACCCATTTATCAACAAAAGTACTTGTACATAAAATCCTATTCGATCCAATGTTTATGTATTTTGCTAAATAGTGGTAACACCTACATGCTATATATATATATATAGCAACTGCATTCTGCTTCAAATGATAATGAACCTCATATGGATGAGATCGATAATCATGCGAGAGGAAGAGAGTAAATATCGAACGAGTAAATATCGAACGTATCCAATATTTCATCCTCGTCATGTGGTGCGATCGATCATGGCAAGGGAGTCTTACTTCAAATCCAGTTTTTATAATTATGGTAAGGCGATTGACTAATCGGTCGCTCTTCTTTATGTCATGGCATGGGTTCCGTTTTGTGGACCTTGTAAATGGATTCTATTTAGATAATTACCTTGGGCTGCCTTATGTTGCTGATGGTGGTGGCTTAAATTCATGTTCTTGATTGGATGTTGGAGCTACTCCAAGTAAAAACTTTTCAAACCGGCGTCACTTTGTAAAAGTAGTCAAAGATGACCCGAGATAGGCCCCACAGAATTTTTCTTTTCAATTTCAAAAAGTGATTTATGAAATTAGAAGTTGAATGCTTTGCAATGCAGGAAAAATCGCCTCAACTGAATGCCGAACGAGAGAGATATCGTCTATCTGTATTTTAGTCAAAGTCTTTCAAAACCAGCTGGAACCCCATTCCATAACCACAGGGAATTGCACAAATTTTGAGACCTCTTGGCTTGAGAACAGGCGAGGTAGGGAAGTGAAAGCAAGAGCTTGGCATGCCTTCGACAATTTCATATAAAGGTTTAGATCGTTGGCAATCCTCCACCACCCCTTCAGCAGCATTTCGTCTATGCTCAGACTGTTGACAATGCTCCACCACTCCCTTGCACCCTCTTCAGATCGTTGGCTGAGTACCAACAGGAAGAAAGAGGAAGTTCAACAAAATGGCGGGGAGAAGTTCTGAATAAGCGGGTCATGGGTGGCTTAAGAACCAACAAAACGGTGGGTTTTATGGTTTCGCTCCAATGAGTACTTAATTGATCATCCACAACATAAACAACAGCTAGAAAGAAAATCAAAATGGTCAGAGATCAGATACCCAATAAAAGATTGGAGATGATTACAACCAGCTAGAAATGAATACACTAACTCACGGGAAGAAAGGAAGACATACAGCTCCAGAACCTGTGTTCTAATTTTCGACAAACTGCGCAAGTGATGAACAAATTATAGGTGCACTCACTCAAGAGCTCCCCCTCGAAGCCCCGGTATTTCTAAATTGAACTTTTATTGGACTAGCATTCCCAGGGAAAAATTTGCAGACTACATCTGACTTGCGAAATCAAGCAGTCTATGGAGGAGCCGCAGCTTCCAACTCCAGAGACTCTTTGCGCTGGAGGTACTGATGCAAAATCGTCAGCCGGGCCGTCTCGAATGCGAAGTAACCGATAGCAGAGAAACACGCGCTGTGGACGACCCGTGGCCCCATCCCCCGTGTGAATCCGACCAGCCCTTCCTCCTTCAAAATCTGCTTTACCGTCTCAGTAACCCCGCCGTACATCACTGCAGCAACCTTATTCGCGGCTTCGGCATGAACCTGAGTCATCAACCTCGTCTTAACCACGTCCAAAGGCGTGGTCAATGACGCAGAAATGGCACCGGCGAGCGCCCCACAGCAAACACTCTGTAAAGGCTCCAAATTGGCCTGCTTGGTCTTACTCAAGACCGCAGCTTTCAAGTATTCGAATGAAGAGTAACTCAGAACGCCCGCAGGCAAATTCCTCAACAACGTAGCGGAATATCCAGCATAAAGCCCCAGCACACCATCCTTTTCCAAAATCCGTAGCAACACCTCCCAAGATCGTCCCTTCGCGCCCGCTTGCATCCTCTGCGTAATCAATTCTTTCGGCACCATTATAGCAGAAGACACGATATTCCCCATTGCACCAGCGGTCGGCGGAATCAGCACGGCAGGATAATCCCCTATTCTCGACAAAACCGACTTCCCGAACTCACAGGTACCAAAATAAACAGCAGAGGAAGCAGTAGACCCGACGATGACAGCCGAAACCCCACTGTAGAACCCCAGAATACCTCTCGATTGGAACGTCTTGACGATCGCGTCGAACGTGTTCTTGTACAGCTCCGAGGCGCCCTTCGTCTGCAGCTTGGTCTTGATGGTGTCGAGCGGGTGCAGGCACACGTAAGTGAATGCGCCGGCGATCCCGCCCCCGGCGGCGCCGATCAGGGCTCGCTCGAGGAAGGTAAGGTTCTTCATGAGGGACTGTACTTTGGGGCTGTTTCTCGAGGTGGGTCTGATCCATTGGGAGTAATTAGGGGGGGAATTAGTGTTATCGACGGAGAGGGTCGTGGAGGAGAAATTGAAGCCGGCGGCCGAACGTGCGGCCGCAGCGGGTCTGGGGGGTCTTGAGGGAGGAGGAGGCGAGACGAGGGAGTTGAAGTGAGCGAAGAGGCCCGTGAATTCGGATGGAATGTGATGGTGATTAGGGTTCGGACATGGGAGGCCGAGCGATGCAGAGAGCCTTCCCTCCATCCTCTCGCTCTGCTTTCGTGGAAGGAAAAGAGGGGACAGAGAGTCATCCCAGGGAAGGCGTGATGACAACAAAACGCTGCGTTTTGGTAGGCTTTTCCATACGCAGTCGTTTTTGCTGGAGGAGAAAACGATGACCGTCCATTGATTTCAACCGGGAACAGGACCGCTGATTCGGTCCGGTTCGTCGGTAAGTGCATGAAACTGGCCATTGCAGAGCAAGTAGTTTTCAATTCTCAAAAGATGAATGCAAGTCAAACCATATAAAGTCTAGTTAAAAAGAAACACGGCCAGTTGTCTAGAAAAAGAGATGCATGTCATAGACCATCACTAATGAAAAGTAAGGAGTCCAAGCTGTTTCGCCAAAAAATGAGCGAAATGCTAGATCAATCCGTCAATTGATAAAATTGACGTGGGAATTTACAGCTTCCTATTGAAGGTCACAAAAATGGTTTTTTGAATTTAAATCGACTAATGACTCCATAATCTAATCTTATCGGTGGTAATGAGAAGTCACTCTATGCAACACTCATGTCAAAATTTATTCAGCAACACTTATCCACAAAAAAAATTGACATGAATTGGAAATTAGCGGCCAAAAACATATTCAGCCCATAGTTTTGTTTTTGAGTCGATTGATGACAAGCTAGCAATGACTTTGTTAATGAACTTCCTAAGTCTTAATAAAGACTCTCATAGATAACTTTCAGGATGTTGTTAATGACCTCCTTGACGAGTTGTCAATTTCCTTCAAGTTGTCAATAATTCTATTCATTGTTGACCAAACTCCACTCTTATGGGTTAAGTCTAATACCTATCAATAATAGCCAAAACTCGATCTTTTTAGGTGTCAACTCCATCACCATTGCCACTAACCACCAAAGGTCGCCACCACGCATCGAATTCCATGGCGCCCGGAATTAGAGATGCACTCTCTCATATCCGAGGCTGCACACTTTGATTAGGAGGTGACTTACCTTAGACCGAGGTCACGCCTCGAGCGCTAGGCAACGCGTTATAGATCGAAGTAGTGCCTCTAAAATTTTTTAGATCTTTAGTCAAAATTTATAGAGATAAGAAGAAAGCAATTGTAATGGGTATAGCGTGAGCTGCATGCCAGATAGTGATGACACCAAATATGCTGGGCGCCCATGGTAATGGGTTTAGAGCGGTCATCGTCGATGATGGCATCATGACACGACTGCTGTGTGTTACATAGAAGAAGAAGAAGAAGAGGAGGAGGAGGAGGAGGAGGAAGGCCATGTTTGGACGGATGAGGAAGAAAAAAGAGTATGAAGATGGAAAAAGAAAAAGAAAATAAAGAAAGTATTACTAATTATTTTTACTCTTAGGCTTCGTTCTTTTCACGAAAAATAACTTTCACGAAAATATTTTTCAATTTTTTCGGCATTTGTTTCATGGAAAATAAAATAGTCAAGGAAAATATTTTTCACCAATGGAAAAAATACTTTCAAAAGTGAGAAAAATATTTTTCATTATTTTTAAAGTGAAATTTTTTTTTCATGTTCTTTATTTATCTTTAAATATTGTAGATTCTAAATGCTTGTTTCAACATCGCTCGAGGTCGGTGAGTCGGCGGGAGGCGACAAACGAAAACAAAAAAATATTTACTATTTTTTCAGAAATGTTATATTTTTCGTGAAACGCATGGAGCCTTGTATCCTGATCAGCATCTTTTAAGCAACTTTTTGTTGTGTAAGCACGCCACATCATCATTCTAAACGGTTACCTAACCACCTTTGTACTAGCCACTAGCCAGCAGTTTCCGTCCATAGATTTAGCGGAACCACCCATGTTGAGGCCAATTAGAAAAGTTGACCAAATTTTTTTTTAAAGTGTTCAATTTATGAACGGACAAAAATTTAGCTATTTACGATATCATCACTCCTTAGTTTAACTACCGTCCTTTGGGGCCCTTCCTAGCTGAATCGTAGTATCTCGATATTTAAATCCAGTTAGGTCATAAATTGACCTGGCTTTTCATTAGCGTTGACTTAACAACTGGAGCAAGGTGGATACATTCTTGCATCAACTTCATCCTACCTTCTCTTTTGGGCAAATTACAAGAGAAAATAGAGAGAAAAAGAAACGTTAATTCCACCTTTTATCCCTTCACTTTTTCTTTCGTTTTTGTTATTTTTATGACGTAGTTGCTCTCTTAAGCTTGAAACATAACATGATAGTCACCAAATATAGTCCTCCTTATCATTTTTTGAAGTCAAATAGACTCCCTAATTTTCTTTAACACACACATATATATGTATTATAGCATCTCTAGATAGATAGATCCATAGTTACCTTGCGACTTCAAGCTTCTTTGATCTAATAATCTACACCAAACTAGCAATAAAGATCGATGGGACAAATTGTTAGTGAAATAATGACCGGCATCTATGGAAATTAGAGAAATCACCAGGCCGGTCCCTTCATACAATGTGCCGTATAGTACGAAGAATAAGATCCTATCGATACGAGAGGTGTATCATTTGACACGTTGGAGTTTAAGATCCCTTAGAGTTGGTCTCGCCATGCATCAACGCATTGGGGTGTCTCAATTTCAATAATTTGGCAATCTCACCAGAAAATCTAGGGAATGCGAGGCCTTTTTGGTCAAACATGCTCGTGATTTCACCTAATTCATTCGCAAATTCTTTGCAGTTGATTTTGGTGATTAATGAACAATCAATTTGACCCCTGGTTTAGGCGACGGCGCGAATCTCATCATCGTGCTAGCAAGTACTAACCTTCTCATTCTTAGACCCTTAGTTTGAGTTTCAGCTAACGTTCTTACTCTTTTTTTAATAAAAAAAAGCTGGTGAAAAGCTCATTTTTTACTTGATCCATGAGAGAATGAGACATTCTGAGCTTAATTATGTAAGGGGCCTTCTCCTCGTCATAAGAAAGAACATATTCGGGCATGTTTATGTGAGAGAATTTTTTCTTCGTGAATTAGTTTTGAGGACTTTCATCAATTTGTTTTGCTAAAAATAATAAATCTATAGAAACTCATTTATAGTAAAAAAAACTACGCATGTTTAAAGTTAGGAATACTAATTCCCTAATCTGAAAAATGGGAAAAAATCTTATCCTAGAAATTGATTTATCAAAAAGAATTTTCTTTCGTCACGGTATTTTTTTTCTTGAAACGAATACACCTATAGTAACAATTCAACATTAAGGTCATGTGACCTCATAGGATCATCTATTGCAAATTTTTAGTTGTGCTAATTTTCATATCAAACTTTTGAGTACAAAATATTTCTGAAGCGCTTATCACTCTAGAAAGCAGATTAGTTTACTCTTGATTCTGTCAAAATCAAAGATTTTTTTTAGATTAAATTAGATATATATACTTTTACCGATCAACCATATACATGCAGCTTGCCCTATTAAAATTCATTAATTATGTGTATAAGCTTCCTCCCAAACTTCATATTTCTAAGAGCAAGAGCCATACAATATTGTACTTACCAAACTCAAGCTAGCTTTTATAATCAATGAATTTAGCGCCCTTGATTTACCATCTTCCGTTCAATAATCGAGTCATATTGAAGTCATGGACGTGAGCTTTCTTAATAGAATTGTGTAGATGATGTTGGCCCTCGTCATAATAGGAGAAAGAGCTTATTTTGTTTTGGAATCAAAGTCGTTACAAATTCGATAGAGAGTTTTCCGATGAATTCTTATGTCTCTCTCTGGTTAGATTTATCTCAAATACTCGCGAACTAATATTAAATCAAAGTTAAAACTTGATTTCCTAACTTTCTTTGCTTGCGGCTGGCATACAAGAAAGATATGACCCATGAACATAAGGAAATAATAATAATAAAGAAGAGGAAGAGATTATGGATACCATTAGCACTTAACGTACTCTCATCATAGTTGACTTCTTGCATCTCTATCGAGTGATTCTACCGATTCGGTTTTCATTTTTTTGAAGGTGATGGCGAAGCCTATATAAAGGGTAGGAAAGCTTTGGCAATGGCATCACCAAAATCCAAGCTTTGGGGAGCTTGGAGAAAAAGTTACCAAAAAAAAAAATGAGGACCTCCATGGCCTCCTTGGTAGCCACCCTACTGGTGGCTATAGCATCTCTTAGCTTGCCAACGGCGGCCACCGAAGACCTCGGTAGCGTCCTCCCTCAACTTCCTGAGAAATCTCCCTTGATACCGCAGACGCTGCCTTGGCCGCCGAAGGAGGATGAGCATCCTCCATGGTGGTGGCTGAGGCATCCGCCTCCACCACCAATCCATAAGTCTCCACCCCCTCCACCGCCTATAAAGCCTCCTCCTCCTTGGTGGTGGCTGAGGCCTCCGCCTCCACCTCCGCCTCCGCCTCCGCCTCCGCCACCGATCCTTAAGTCTCCACCTCCACCACCACCCAAGAAGCCTCCTCCCCCGCCGCCTCCATTTCACAAGTCTCCACCTCCTCCACCACCCATCCGTAAGTCTCCGCCGCCTCCACCGCCCAAAAAGCCTCCACCCCCTCCGACACCTCCACCATCCACGCCACCTCCACCACCACCTCCACCGCCCAAGTCACCACCTCCACCACCACCTCCACCACCACCACCAACGCCTCCTCCACCCCCAAAATCTCCTCCGCCACCGTCACCACCACCGCCCAAGTCGCCACCTCCTCCTACACCTCCACCGCCCACGCCTCCTCCACCGCCACCTCTGAGATCTCCACCACCACCCCCGGTTAATAGGCCTCCTCCTGCTAAAAGATCTCCACCACCGCCGTCCCCCAGGGTCAGATCTCCTCCACCTCCGCGTAGGGGCGATTAGCGAATGCATGTGCTTTATCACTCGCGAGGTGAGACTCTCAAGAATAGCCGAATCTAAACAATATGTTTACCCATGTCCAACGTTTAATACCCATATTAGTCGATACACGGGTTACAGCAGAAATTATAAGAGGAAGGCTCTATTTGTTCAGCAACAGAAGATAGAAAAATGATTAAACTAAGGTTTTATTTGTTTTGCGTATAATATTTTCTGGGAAAATAGTTTTCACCTCTACTGGCATTTGGTTCGCTTAGCAAAATGACTCAACATAAAATGATTTCTTAGTTAATAGAAAATGTTTTCTTAAACGACATAAGGTTTATGTTTAAATTTAAGAAAATAATTTTCTTTTTAAAAAATCAAAACAAAATTTTCAAACTATAATTAAGTATAGATACTTATATCTGAAATTGTACACTTGAACATGGGAACTACAACACTAGTTCCCTGTTCCTCGGCATTCAGAGCCAGGTCTTCGATCCTCCGATGCGAGTCTAAGCTCGGCACCCACACCTAGGTCCATCGAGGCGGGCATGGCTCGAGCTCGTCGAATCTAGCTAGGTGGGACCTTGCTCGAGGGTGATGAGGCTTGAGCCTCGCCGCCCTTAGGCAAGTTTGTTTCTCACCTGTGGCCGGTTACCGATCGAAGAAGAAGGGGAAAAAAACAAAATAAAAACTTTCTGAACTTTGGTTCAGATTCTTCATACTAAACATTTAAAAACATTTTTTTAGTTCATTTTCATATTTCAGCTAAATTGTAGAAAATATTGTCATTGTCCGTGGAACAAATGGAACTTAATTATTCTGATATTTTGCAGGATATGGACACAATAAACATCAAGAATAAAGGGAGGCTCAAGGTCCCTGCTGAAAGGAGCTCCTAATAAAACTTTGAGTAGAATAAAAAGAGTAAGCAATTTACATAATCTCTGAGGCAATCGTCTTCTCTTGTCTTGTTTTCATATGATGTTGCTCTTGACAGCAAGCGTCGATGTCGTTGTAAGGTCTTGTTCACAATGAATCGAAAGTGCAATGTTGCCTCGAAAAGTTCCGGATTCTATTTGATGATCGCCCGATTCCATATAGAATGATTTGATACTTAAAAACAAATGCCTTCCAGGAGGGCCAAAGGACAATGGAGAAGTTGATAAATTTCTGCATTATTCTCGTACAAGGTGTTACAATATCTCATGAGTATATCACCATTCCACATAAAATTTCAGACATTGAAAAGCTCAATCTTTCTATAAAAGTATCATAAGAAACATTTAAGAAAAAGTCGTACCTGAATGTGTTTGACGCAATAGTTGAATTTAGAAGAAAACCGATTACTCTCTCTAATCCCTTTTTTAGGTCTTACGACTTGAATGGAATTTGAGTATCTAGCTACATGTATTGGTAGGAAGAGAGAAGAATGATAGATATATACAAAAAATGACCATAAGTACAATTCAACTGTTGAATTTATTTATCCTTTAACTTCGCATTAATCTATTTTCCATTTATAGATTTTACCATATCGATCCATGATTTAACTAACTTTTGACAATTATCCCAATATTCCCAAAATTTTTGTGTTTCTTTTTTCAACACAAAATGCTTATATCTTCAAAGTCACAATATCACTTATGTGATTCATGTGCCTTCCCTAATGTTTAATGGACTTTTCTTCTGATTTTCAATCTGCTTGTGTGATTTGCCATCACTAATTAACCGTAGCTAAAATTCTGTTTTTTTTTGTAGTGTGTGGTAACATTTATATCTACCATGTAGTAGCTAGTTGGGCACACACGATGCTTCTTCCGCCTCCGCCTCCGCCTCCGCCCCCTCCACCCCCCTCCCTTTCCCCCCCAAAACGCACACACACCCCAAATAAAAGACAGAAAATTAGAAATTTAATTGTACAATCCACATCATTGTGCAAAGTATATATAAGATCAAATGCATTAAATACTCTATTTTTCAAAAATTGAACTTGTTTTAAAATTATAAATAGATGAAATTTCTTGATAGGACGTGAGGGTTAACTCATAAAACTTTTTGAACATTTTGCTAAAACAAAAATGGTAATGGTGCACCATTGAATTGTGACGATTCTACCAACAAGAGGCTTGAATCCCTATCAGACTCAAGTAGAAATTAAAGGAACTCCTGTGTATCTAAGAGCGAGAAATCCTCTCTTGAATCCGCAGAATTGCAGCATCTCAGACAATTGATCATTGCTCTGACCACCAGTAACATTGCAAATGGCTCTTCTTGAAGGGCAATTTATAGGGATCGCTCACGACTAAGTAAAAAATTCAAATCTTTATCGCCATTTTAAATCAAAGGATTTTTATAGCCATGTAAAAAGTAAAGGCACTCGGATACTTTTAAGAAAAGACAGCAAAAATCATGAGTACTTATTGACGAAACTGCTCAAGCTTATTTAAGAGAGCATTTGAAGTTTCAAGCTTAGTATCGGGGTTTCGGAGGAGGTGTGCTTCGGCGACGTTATACATTCCCTAGGCTCTCTTTTGGCCCGCCTCAACCTCTTCTTCTTTGTGCTCAACATCACCCTCTATGTAATATGTGCTTGTCATCTTCTTTTTGCTCCCGCCTTCCGGTGATGACACAAACTTGACTTTGTAAATAACAGATTCAAAAAATTTGGGTGCGCAATTTATGAATGGACAAAAGTTTAGATGTTTAGATATCATTATCCCTTAATTGACACGACCGTCCTTCGGGGCTCCTCCTAGCTGAATCATAGTATCTCGATATGTAAATCTAGTTAGGTCATAATTTCACCTAGCTTTTCATTAGTGTTGATTTCACAACCAGAGCAAGATGCATACGTTCTTGCATCAACTCCATCCCATCTTCTCTTTTGGCAAATAACAAATGAAAATAGAAAGACAAAGAAACGTTAATTCCACCTTTGTTCCCTTCACTCCTTCTTTCGTTTTTATAATTTTTATGACATGGTTGCTCTCTTAAGCTTGAAACATAACACGATAGTCACCAAATATAGTCCTCCTTATCATTAAGCCAAATAGACTCCCTAATTTTCGTTAACCCACATATATATATATATATATATATATATTATGGCATCTCTAGATAGATAGATCCATTGTTACCTAGCGACCTCAAGCTACTTTGATTTATTAATCTACACTAATCTAGCAATAAAGATGGGAGAGATTGTTAGGGGAATAAGGACTGGCATCTATGAAATTAGAGAAATCACCAGGCCGGTCCCTTCGTACAATGTGCGGTATGATACCAAGAATAAGATCCTTTCTGCCTCGTGTCGATACTAGGGGTGTGCAACCGGACCGAGTAATCTCGGTTCCCTGTTTGGTCCACCCTGAAAACAGGGTTGGGAACATGATCGAATGCAAACAAGGTCGGGTACAGTGTCAAAAAAGGGGAACCGGTTATAACAGAGTTGGGTACAGGGTCCAGATTTGGAACCTACCCTGAACCCGATTATTAAAAAATAAACTTAATTTAGTTTTTGATTTTGTAAGTAAATATACTTTATTAAATCATAATTTTTGCATATGTCTTTAGAACATGATTTCTTTTAGGTTTTTGTTAGAGATTTTGTATCACATGGATTGGTTCGCCTAATTTCACTTTTGGAGGATGAGTCATGTTGATTTCACTTTTGGAGAAGTGTTTGCATCAAAGATTTGTTAACCATTTTAGATAAATGAAAAGTTTTATGTAGTATTGTGTGAATGAGACTAATATTAGATCCATGTTTGTTACTAATGTAAATGTAATATTATGATTTTTGCTTAGACAAACGAAAAGTCGTATAGGATGAGCGGTTGCAAAACATGTTCCAATATAAAACATGGTTAACCCACCGAAAAAACAGGGTGGGTTGGGTATAGGGTCCAATACAAACAGGGTAGGGTACATGGTCCAAAAAAGGGGAACCGGTTATAACAGGGTCGGGTACGGGGTCTAGATCTGGAACCTACCCACCCTATTTTTGCTCACCCCTAATCGATACAAGAGGTGCACCATTTTACATGTTGGAGTTTTAAGATCCCTTAGAGCTGGTCTCACCATGCATCAACGCATCGGGGTGTCTCAATCATCGGGGTGTCTCAATTTCAATAATTTGGCAATCTCACCAGACAATCTAGGGAATGAGAGGCTTTTAGGCCAACCATGCTCGTGATTTCACCTAATTCATTAACAAATTCTTTGGAGTTGATTTTGGTGATTAATGAACAATTAATTTGACCCCTGGTTTAGGCGGACGCCACGAATCTCATCATTGTGCTAGCAAGTACTAACCTTCTCATTCTTAGACCAGTACTAGTTTGAGTTTCAGCGTACGTTTATAGTCTTTTTTTTTTCCAATTGGTCAGAGCCTCACTTATTATTTGATCCATGAGAGAATGAGACATTCTGAGCTTAATTATGTAAAAGGCCTTCTCCTCGTCATAAGAAAGAACATATTCGGGCATGTTTATGTGAGAGAATTTTTTTCCGCCGATTAGTTTTGAGGAGTTTCATGGATTTGGTTTGCTGAAAATAATCAATCTATAGAAAATCATTTATAGTCAAAGAAAATATGCATGTTTAAAATTAGGAATACTAATTCTCTAATCTGAAAAATTGGGAAAAAATATTTATCCAGGAAAATGATTTTCCAAAAAACATGATTTTTTCCCGAAATAAATACACGCATAGTAACAATTCAACATTAAGGTCATGTGACCTCACATCTGTTGCAAATTTTTAGTTGTCTTGAGTATAAAATTAATATTTCAAAAGCGCTTATCCCTCTAGAAAGCGGATTAGTTTACTCTTGAACTCTATACAAAATCTTCGTTTAATTAAATAGTGAAATTCTTCATAAGAAATTTTGGAGTTAGGATTCCTCGTGTTCCTTGCTAGTTGTGACTCTCGAGTTAAGAGACTCAACACCATAAGATGCTACCGCTCCAGGAACATTTTGTTTTTTGGGGCGACATTGTATTAGATTACATTCGATAAATCACATCATAATACTAGAAGAGCTAGACTACTAAGAATTGAAATTTGAGCGACTAAAGTGTAATTCCGTCAAAAACAAAGAAAATTTCAGATTAAATAAAATATATATATATATACACACACACTCTTTTACCCGTCAACCATATATATATATATATATATATATACACACACTCTTTTACCCGTCAACCATATATATTCAGCTTGCCCTTTCTCCCAACCTTCATATTTCTAAGAGCAAGAGCCATACAACATGTACTTACCAAACTCAAGCTAGCTTTGATAATTAATGAATTTAGCGCCCTTGATTTACCATCTTCCGTTCATCTTCCGCCATCTTCTAATTGGACAATTTAAATAATTGCAAGTAAGTTTTTTTTAATAGTTTATAGAATTGTGGAGATGATGTCGGTCGTCATCATAATAGGAGAAAAGAGCTTTTTTTTTTTGTTCTGGAATCAAAGCCGTTACAAATTCGATAAAGACTTTTCCGATAATTTTTTTTGTCTTTTTCTAGTTAGATTTGTCTCAATTACTCGCGAACTAATAATAAATCAAAATTAAAACTCGATTTCCTAACTTTCTTTGCTTGCGGCTGGCATACAAGAAAGATATTACACGTGAACATAAGGAAATAATAATAATATAGAAGAGGAAGAGATTATGGATACCGTTTGCACTTAAAGTACTCTCATCATAGTTGACTTCTTGCATCTCTATCAAGTGATTCTACCGATTCGGTTTTCATTTTTTGAAGGTGATGACAAAGCCTATATAAAGGGTGGGAAAGCTTTGGCAATGGCATCACCAAAATCCAAGCTTTGGGGAGCTTGGAGAAAAAGTTACCAAAAAAAAAAAAATGAGGTCCTCCATGGCCCCCTTGGTAGCCACTCTACTGGTGGCGGTAGCATCTCTTAGCTTGCCAACGACGGCCACCGAAGACCTCGGTAGCATCCTCCCTCAACTTCCTGAGAAATCTCCACTGATACCGCGAAGGCTGCCTTGGCCACTACCGCTGCCGCCAGAGGATGATCATCGTCCATGGTGGTGGCCTCCGCCTCCGCCTCCACCACCGATCCATAAGTCTCCACCCCCTCCACCGCCTGAAAGCCCTCCTCCTCCATGGTGGCAGCAACCGCCACCGCCCAAGTCACGACCTCCTCCTATAGCTCCACCATCCATGCCATCTCCTCCAACAACAACACCACCCACACCTCTGTCCCCACCTCCTCCGCCACCTCCGACACCTCCACCACTGACGCCACCTCTACCGCCACCGCCCAAGTCACGACCTCCTCCTATAGCTCCACCATCCATGCCATCTCCTCCAACACCACCACCACGCACACCTCCGCCAGCACCTCCTCCGCCACCTCCGACACCTCCACCACCGACGCCACCTCCACCGCCACCACCTAGATCACCACCTCGTCCACGACCACCTCCGCCGAGGAGCCCTCCTCCTCCTTCCCGACCACCTCCACCAATTAATAGGCCTTCTCCACCATCGCCCCCGGTTAATAGGCCTCCTCATGCTAAAAGATCTCCACCACCGCCGTCCCCCAGGGTCAGATCTCCTCCTTCTCCTCATAAGGGCAATTAGCAAATGCATGTGCTTTATCACTCGCAAGGTGAGATACTCTCAAGAATAACTGAATGTAAACAATATGTTTACCCATGTCTAGCGGTTAATGCCCATTTTAGTCGATTCACAGTTTATGAGAGAAATTATTAGACTAAGGCTCTATTTGTTCAGCAACAGATGATAGAAAAATTATTAAACTAAGGTATTAATTGTTTTGTGAATAATATTTCCTGAGAAAATACTTTTCACGTTTACCGGCATTTTGTTTGCATAGCAAAATGAGTCAACATAACATGATTTCTTAGTTATTAGAAAATGTTTTCTTAGTCAACGGAAAGTTTATGTTTAAATTTGAAAAAATGATTTTCTTTTTCAAAAATAGAAAAACATTTCCAAAATAAAATTAAGTATCGATATTTATATATGGAATTCTATACTTGAATATGGGAACTCCAATGCTGATTCCTAGTTCCTCGACATTTAGGACCAGGTCTCCAGCGCTTGGATGTGAGTCCAAGCCCGATATCCACACCTAAGTCCATCGAGACGGGTGAGGCTCGAGCTCGCTGGATCTAGCCAGGTGGAACCTTGCTCGAGGTTGGTGAGGCTTGAGCCTTGCCGTCCTTGGGCAAGTTTGTTTCTTGCTTGTGGCCGGTGACCGGTCGAGGAAGAAGGAAAAAAAAAGAAAAAAAAAGAAAAAAAAAGAAAATTTTTTGAATTCAAATTCTTCATACTAAACGTTTGTAAATATATTTTAATTTATTTTCACATTTCAGCAAAATAGTAGAAAATATTGTCATTGTCCGTGAAACAAATGGAACTAAATTTATTCTGATATTTTGCAGGATATGGACGCAATAGACATCAAGAATAAGGGGAGGCTCAAGGTCCCTGCTGAAAGGAGCTCCTAATAAAAAAATTGAGCAGAATAAAAACAGTATGTCATTTACATAATCTCCGTGGTAATCGTCCCCCCTTTGTCTTGGCTTTCATATGATGTTGCTCTCGACAGCAAGCGTCGATGTCGTTGTAAGGTCTTGTTCAGAATGAAGCGAAAGTGCAATGTTGCCTCGAAAAGTTTCGGATTCCTTTTGGTGATTGCCCGATTCCATATAGAATGATTTGATACTTAAACTTCCAAAATGCAGTTCCAACAGGGCCAAAGGACAACGAAGAAGTTGATAAATTTCCACATTATTCTCGTACAAGGTGTTAGAATATCTCACGAGCATATCACCATTCCACATAAAATTTTGGACATTGAAAAGCTGGATCTTTCGATGAAAGTATCATAAGAAACATTTATGAAAAAAGTCGTACCTAAATGTGTCTGACGCAATAGTTGAATTTGGAAGAAAACCAATTTCTCTCTCTAATCCCTTTTCTAGGTCTTACGACTTAGATGGAATTTGGGTATTTACGTGTATTGTTATGAAGAGAGAGGAATGACTTCATATTGGTATATACATAAAATGACCATAAGTTCAAATCAACTCTTGAAATTTTTTATCCTTTAGCTTCGCGTTAATCTATCTGCTATTGCTATGATTATTGGGCCACTTACTGATTTTACCAAATCGATCAATGGTTTAGCTAATTTTCTCAATTTTCCCAATACTTTTGTGTTTTCGTCCACACAAAATGCTTATATCATCAAAGTCAAAATATCACTTATGTGATTCATGTGCCTTCCCTAATGTTTAATGGACTTTTCTTCTGATTTTCAATTTGCTTGTCTGAATTCTGTATGAGAAATGTCGAAACGTTTATATCTACCATGTACAAGCTAGTTTGGCAGACACGATGCTTTGACACCCTCTCCCCCCCCCCCCCCCCCCCCCCCCCCTCCCCAAATATAAGACAGAAAATTAGAAATTTAATTGTACAATCCAAATCAATGGGAAAAGTATAGGTAAGATCAGATGCATTAAATACTCTATTTTTCAGAAATTGAACTTACTTTAAATTTATAAATAGATGAATTTTCTCGATAGGACGTGACAGTTAACTCATAAACTTTTGAACATTTTACGAAAACAAAAGTGGTAATGGTGCACCACAGAATTGTGATAATTCTATCAACAAGAGGCTTCAATCCATGTTAGACTCAAGTAGAAATCAAAGGAACTCCTGTGTATCTAAGAGGGACAGATCATCTCTTGAATCCGTAGAATTGCAGCATCTCAGACAATTTATCATCGCTCTGACCACCAGTAACATTGCAAATGGCTCTTCTTGAAGGGAAATTACAGGGATCACTCACGACTAAGTAAAAATTATGAATCTTTATCGCCATTTTAAATTAAAGGGACGTTTATAACCATATAGAAAGTAAAGGTACTCGGATAATTTTAAGAAAAGACAGTAAAAATCATGAGTACTTATTGACGATAACTGTTCAAATTTATTTAAGAGAGCATTTGAAGATTCAAGCTAATCATCGGGGTTTAGGAGGAGGTGTGCTTCGGCTAGGCTCTCTTTTTGCCCGTCTTAACCTCTTCTTCTTTGTGCTCGACATCACCCTTTGTGTAATATGTGCTTGTCATCTTCTTCTTGCTCCCGCCTTCCAGTGATGACTCAAACTTGACTTTGTAAACAACATATTCAAAACTTTTAGATGCGCAATTTATGAAGGGACAAAAGCTTAGATATTTACGATGTCATTATCCCATAATTTAAACTACTGTCCTTCGGGGCTCCTCCTAGCTGAATTGTAGTCTCGATATTTAAATCCAGTTAGGTCATAATTTCACCTAGCTTTTCATTAGTGTTGATTTCACAACCGGAGCAAGATGCATAGGTTCCTGCATCAACTCCATCCTACCTTCTCTTTTGGTCAAATAACAAAAGAAAATAGAAAGACAAAGAAACCTTAATTCCACCTTTTCTCTCTTCACTTTTTCTTTCGTTTTCGTTATTTTTATGACATAGTTGCTCTCTTAAGCTTGAAACATAACATGATAGTCACCAAATATATAGTCCTCCTTTTTGAAGCCAAATAGACTCCCTAATTTTTTTTTAATACACACGCACGCGCGCGCGCGCACACACACATATATATATATATATATTATAGCATCTCTAGATAGATAGATCCATAGTTATATAGCGACCTCAGCTATTTTGACTTAATAATCTACACTAATCTACCAATAAAGATGGGATAGATTGTCAGGGGGTTAAGGACCAGCGTCTATGAAATTAGAGAAATCACTAGGCCGGTCCCTTCGTACAATGTGCTGTATAGTACCAAGAATAAGATCTTTTCTACCTCGTGTGGATACGAGAGGTGCACCATTTTACATGTTGGAGTTTTAAGATCCCTTAGAGCTGGTCTCACCATGCATCAACGCAACGGGGAGTCTCAATTTCAATAATTTTGCAATCTCACCAGACAATCTAGGGAATGCGAGGCTTTTAGGTCAAACATGCTCGTGATTCCACCTAACTCATTCGCAAATTCTTTGGAGTTGATTTTGGTGATTAATGAACAATGAATTTGACCCGTGGTTTAGGCGGACGACACGAATCTCATCATTGTGCTGGCAAGTACAAACCTTCTGATTCTTAGACCACTAATTTGAGTTTCAGCTTCCGTTTTTACTCTCTTTTTTTAATTGGTCAAAACCTCACTTTTTGCTTGATCCATGGGATAACGAGACATTCTGAGCTTAAATTAAGTAAGGGTCCTTCTCGTTGTCGTAAGAAAGAACATATTTGGGCATGTTTACGTTAGTGATTTTTTTTTTCCATAAATTGGTTTTGAGGACTTTTATGAATTTGGTTGCTGAAAATAATCAATCTATTTTTTTTTGGTCGAAAAAGATTTTGTAGCAAGTAAGAGTTTGGGTAGTAGAAAAAAATAGGCATGTTTTAAGTTAGGAATAATAATTTCGAAATCTGAAAATGGGAAAAAAATATTATCCTGTAAAATGATTTTTCAAAAAGTATTTTCTTTCGTCATGTTTTCCCCGAAACAAATACACCCATAGTAACAGTTCAACATTAATGTCATGTGACCTCATAGGATCATCTGCTAAAAGTTTTTAGTTGTGCTAATTTTCATATCAAACTTTCGGGTACAAAATATTTATGAAGCGCTTATCACTTTAGAAAGCAGATTAGTTTACTCTATTAAAAATCTTTGTTTAATTAAATAGTGAAATTTTTTAAAGGAATTTTTGGATTTAGGATTCCTTGTGTTCCTTGCTAGTTGTGACTTTTGAGTTAAGAGACTCAACACCATAAGATGCTACCGCTCCAAGAACATTTTTTTTTGGGGGGCGAGATTGTATTAGATTATATTCGATAAATCACATCATAATACTACAAGGGCTAGACTACTAAGCATTGAAATTTGAGAGACTAAAGTGTAATTCTGTCAAAAACAAAGAAAATTTTAGATTATATTAGATATATATTTATCAGTCAACCATATACATGCAGCTTGCCCTATTAAAATTCATTCATCATGTGTATAAGCTTCCTCCCAAACTTCATATTTCTAAGAGCTAGCTTTGATAATCAGTGAATTTAGCGCCCTTGATGTACCATCTTCCGTTCAATAACCGAGTCATATTGAAGTCATGGACGTGAGTGTTTTTTTTTTTTAAAGAATTGAGTTGATGATGTTGGTCCTCATCATAATAGGAGAAAGAACTTATTTTGTTTTGGAATCAAAGTCGTTACAAATTCGATAGAGAGTTTTCCGATGAATTCTTATGTCTCTCTCTGGTTAGATTAATCTCAAATACTCACGAACTAATATTACATCAAAATTAAAACTTGATTTCCTAACTTTCTTTGCTTGCGGCTGGCATACAAGAAAGATATGACCCATGAACATAAGGAAATAATAATAATAAAGTAGAGGAAGAGATTATGGATACCATTAGCAGTTAACGTACTCTCATCATAGTTGACTTCTTGCATCTCTATCGAGTGATTCTACCGATTCGGTTTTCATTTTTTTGAAGGTGATGGCGAAGCCTATATAAAGGGTAGGAAAGCTTTGGCAATGGCATCACCAAAATCCAAGCTTTGGGGAGCTTGGAGAAAA
Organism: Melaleuca alternifolia; assembly: GCA_019926035.1. NCBI lineage: Eukaryota > Viridiplantae > Streptophyta > Magnoliopsida > Myrtales > Myrtaceae > Melaleuca > Melaleuca alternifolia. The sequence continues at coordinate 649,746 of JAGKPW010002286.1, forward strand.
AGTTACCAAAAAAAAAAAAATGAGGTCCTCCATGGCCTCCTTGGTAGCCACCCTACTGGTGGCTATAGCATCTCTTAGCTTGCCAACGGCGGCCACCGAAGACCTCGGTAGCGTCCTCCCTCAACTTCCTGAGAAATCTCCCTTGATACCGCAGACGCTGCCTTGGCCGCCGAAGGAGGATGAGCATCCTCCATGGTGGTGGCTGAGGCATCCGCCTCCACCACCAATCCATAAGTCTCCACCCCCTCCACCGCCTATAAAGCCTCCTCCTCCTTGGTGGTGGCTGAGGCCTCCGCCTCCACCTCCGCCTCCGCCTCCGCCTCCGCCACCGATCCTTAAGTCTCCACCTCCACCACCACCCAAGAAGCCTCCTCCCCCGCCGCCTCCATTTCACAAGTCTCCACCTCCTCCACCACCCATCCGTAAGTCTCCGCCGCCTCCACCGCCCAAAAAGCCTCCACCCCCTCCGACACCTCCACCATCCACGCCACCTCCACCACCACCTCCACCGCCCAAGTCACCACCTCCACCACCATCTCCACCACCACCACCACCACCACCAACGCCTCCTCCACCCCCAAAATCTCCTCCGCCACCGTCACCGCCACCGCCCAAGTCGCCTCCGCCTCCACCACCGATCCTTAAGTCTCCACCCCCTCCACCACCCAAGAAGCCTCCTCCCCCGCCGCCTCCATTTCACAAGTCTCCACCTCCTCCACCACCCATCCGTAAGTCTCCACCGCCTCCACCGCCCAAAAAGCCTCCACCCCCTCCGACACCTCCACCGCCCAAGTCACCACCTCCACCACCACCTCCACCACCACCACCACCACCAACGCCTCCTCCACCCCCAAAATCTCCTCCGCCACCGTCACCACCACCGCCCAAGTTGCCACCTCCTCCTACTCCTCCACCGCCCACGCCTCGTCCACCGCCACCTCTGAGATCTCCACCACCACCCCCGGTTAATAGGCCTCCTCCTGCTAAAAGATCTCCACCACCGCCGTCCCCCAGGGTCAGATCTCCTCCACCTCCGCGTAGGGGCGATTAGCGAATGCATGTGCTTTATCACTCGCGAGGTGAGACTCTCAAGAATAGCCGAATCTAAACAATATGTTTACCCATGTCCAACGTTTAATGCCCATATTAGTCGATACACGGGTTACAACTGAAATTATAAGAGGAAGGCTCTATTTGTTCAGCAACAGAATATAGAAAAATGATTAAACTAAGGTTTTATTTGTTTTGCGTATAATATTTTCTGGGAAAATAGTTTTCACCTCTACTGGCATTTGGTTCGCTTAGCAAAATGACTCAACATAAAATGATTTCTTAGTTAATAGAAAATATTTTCTTAATCGACATAAGGTTTATGTTTAAATTTAAGAAAATGATTTTCTTTTTAAAAAATCAAAACAAAATTTTCAAACTATAATTAAGTATAGATTCTTATATCTGAAATTGTACACTTGAACATGGGAACTACAACACTAGTTCCCTGTTCCTCGGCATTCAGGGCCAGGTCTTCGATCCTCGGATGCGAGTCTAAGCTCGGCATCCACACCTAGGTCCATCGAGGCGGGCATGGCTCGAGCTCGTCGAATCTAGCTAGGTGGGACCTTGCTCGAGGGTGATGAGGCTTGAGCCTCGCCGCCCTTAGGCAAGTTTGTTTCTCACCTGTGGCCGGTTACCGATCGAAGAAGAAGGGGAAAAAAACAAAATAAAAACTTTCTGAACTTTGGTTCAGATTCTTCATACTAAACGTTTAAAAACATTTTTTTTAGTTCATTTTCATCTTTCAACTAAATTGTAGAAAATATTGTCATTGTCCGTGGAACAAATGGAACTTAATTATTCTGATATTTTGCAGGATATGGACACAATAAACATCAAGAATAAAGGGAGGCTCAAGGTCCCTGCTGAAAGGAGCTCCTAATAAAACTTTGAGTAGAATAAAAAGAGTAAGCAATTTACATAATCTCTGAGGCAATCGTCTTCTCTTGTCTTGTTTTCATATGATGTTGCTCTTGACAGCAAGCGTCGATGTCGTTGTAAGGTCTTGTTCACAATGAATCGAAAGTGCAATGTTGCCTCGAAAAGTTCCGGATTCTATTTGATGATCGCCCGATTCCATATAGAATGATTTGATACTTAAAAACAAATGCCTTCCAGGAGGGCCAAAGGACAATGGAGAAGTTGATAAATTTCTGCATTATTCTCGTACAAGGTGTTAGAATATCTCATGAGTATATCACCATTCCACATAAAATTTCAGACATTGAAAAGCTCAATCTTTCTATAAAAGTATCATAAGAAACATTTAAGAAAAAGTTGTACCTGAATGTGTCTGACGCAATAGTTGAATTTAGAAGAAAACCGATTACTCTCTCTAATCCCTTTTCTAGGTCTTACGACTTGAATGGAATTTGGGTATCTACGTGTATTGGTAGGAAGAGAGAAGAATGATAGATATATACAAAAAATGACCATAAGTACAATTCAACTGTTGAATTTCTTTATCCTTTAACTTCGCATTAATCTATTTGCCACTTATAGATTTTACCATATCGATCCATGATTTAACTAATTTTTGCAATTATCCCAATATTCCCAAAATTTTTGTGTTTCTTTTTTCAACACAAAATGCTTATATCTTCAAAGTCACAATATCATTTATGTGATTCATGTGCCTTCCCTAATGTTTAATGGACTTTTCTTCTGATTTTCAATCTGCTTGTGTGATTTGCCGTCACTAATTAATCGTAGCTAAAATTCAGTTTTTTTTGTAGTGTGTGGTAACATTTATATCTACCATGTAGTAGCTAGTTGGGCACACACGATGCTTCTTCCGCCTCCGCCTCCGCCCCCTCCACCCCCCTCCCTTTCCCCCCCAAAACGCACACACACCCCAAATAAAAGACAGAAAATTAGAAATTTAATTGTACAATCCACATCATTGTGCAAAGTATATATAAGATCAAATGCATTAAATACTCTATTTTTCAAAAATTGAACTTGTTTAAAATTATAAATAGATGAATTTTCTTGATAGGACGTGAGGGTTAACTCATAAAACTTTTGAACATTTTGCTAAAACAAAAATGGTAATGGTGCACCGTAGAATTGTGACGATTCTACCAACAAGAGGCTTGAATCCCTATCAGACTCAAGTAGAAATTAAAGGAACTCCTGTGTATCTAAGAGCGAGAAATCCTCTCTTGAATCCGCAGAATTGCAGCATCTCAGACAATTGATCATTGCTCTGACCACCAGTAACATTGCAAATGGCTCTTCTTGAAGGGCAATTTATAGGGATCGCTCACGACTAAGTAAAAAATTCAAATCTTATCGTCATTTTAAATCAAAGGATTTTTATAGCCATGTAAAAAGTAAAGGCACTCGGATACTTTTAAGAAAAGACAGCAAAAATCATGAGTACTTATTGACGAAACTGCTCAAGCTTATTTAAGAGAGCATTTGAAGTTTCAAGCTTAGTATCGGGGTTTCGGAGGAGGTGTGCTTCGGCGACGTTATACATTCCCTAGGCTCTCTTTTGGCCTGCCTTAACCTCTTCTTCTTTGTGCTCAACATCACCCTCTATGTTGTGCTTGTCATCTTCTTTTTGCTCCCGCCTTCCGGTGATGACACAAACTTGACTTTGTATATAACAAATTCAAAAAATTTGGGTGCGCAATTTATGAATGGACAAAAGTTTAGATGTTTAGATATCATTATCCCTTAATTGACCCGACCGTCCTTCGGGGCTCCTCCTAGCTGAATCATAGTATCTCGATATGTAAATCTAGTTAGGTCATAATTTCACCGAGCTTTTCATTAGTGTTGATTTCACAACCAGAGCAAGATGCATACGTTCTTGCATCAACTCCATCCCATCTTCTCTTTTGGGCAAATAACAAATGAAAATAGAAAGACAAAGAAACGTTAATTCCACCTTTGTTCCCTTCACTCCTTCTTTCGTTTTTATAATTTTTATGACATGGTTGCTCTCTTAAGCTTGAAACATAACACGATAGTCACCAAATATCGTCCTCCTTATCATTAAGCCAAATAGACTCCCTAATTTTCGTTAACCCTCATATATATATATATATATATATATATATTATGGCATCTCTAGATAGATAGATCCATTGTTACCTAGCGACCTCAAGCTGCTTTGATTTATTAATCTACACTAACCTAGCAATAAAGATGGGAGAGATTGTTAGGGGAATAAGGACTGGCATCTATGAAATTAGAGAAATCACCAGGCCGGTCCCTTCGTACAATGTGCGGTATGATACCAAGAATAAGATCCTTTCTGCCTTGTGTCGATACTAGGGGTGTGCAACCGGACCGAGTTTGGCCCACCCTGAAAACAGGGTCGAGAACATGGTCGAATGCAAACAGGGTAGGGTACAGGGTCAAAAAAAGGGGAACCGGTTATAACAGGGTTGGGTACAGGGTCCAGATTTGGAACCTACCCTGAACCCGATTATTAAAAAATAAACTTAATTTAGTTTTTTATTTTGTAAGTGAATATATTTTATTAAATCCTAATTTTTGCTTATGTCTTTAGAACATGATTTCTTTTAGGTTTTTGTTAGAGATTTTGTACCACATGGATTGACTCGCCTAATTTCACTTTTGAAGGATGAGTTATGTTGATTTCACTTGTGGAGAAGTGTTTGCATCAAAGATTTGTTAACCATTTTAGATAAATGAAATGTTTTATATAGTATTGTGTGAATGAGACTAATATTAGATCCATGTTTGTTACTAATGTATATGTAATGTTATGATTTTTGCTTAGACAAACGAAAAGTCGTACAGGATGAACGGTTGCAAAACATGTTCCAATATAAAACATGGTTAACCCTAGAACCGAACCGAAAAAACAAGGTGGGTTGGGTATAGGATCCAATACAAACAGGGTAGGGTACATGGTCCAAAAAAGGGGAACCGGTTATAACAGGATCGGGTACATGGTCTAGATCTGGAACCTACCCACCCTGTTTTTGCTCACCCCTAATCGATACGAGAGGTGTACCATTTTACATGTTGGAGTTTTAAGATCCCTTAGAGCTGGTCTCAGCATGCATCAACGCATCGGGGTGTCTCAATCATTGAGGTGTCTCAATTTCAATAATTTGGCAATCTCACCAGAAAATCTAGGGAATGAGAGGCTTTTAGGCCAACCATGCTTGTGATTTCACCTAATTCATTAACAAATTCTTTGGAGTTGATTTTGGTGATTAATGAATAATTAATTTGACCCCTGGTTTAGGCGGACGCCACGAATCTCATCATTGTGCTAGCAAGTACTAACCTTCTCATTCTTAGACCAGTACTAGTTTGAGTTTCAGCGTACGTTTATAGTCTTTTTTTTTTCCAATTGGTCAGAGCCTCACTTATTATTTGATCCATGAGAGAATGAGACATTCTGAGCTTAATTATGTAAGGGGCCTTCTCCTCGTCATAAGAAAGAACATTCGGGCATGTTTATGTGAGATAATTTTTTCTTCGTGAATTAGTTTTGAGGAGTTTCATGGATTTGGTTTGCTGAAAATAATCAATCTATAGAAAATCATTGATAGTCAAAGAAAATATGCATGTTTAAAATTAGGAATACTAATTCTCTAATCTGAAAAATTGGGAAAAAATATTTATCCAGGAAAATGATTTTCCAAAAAACATGATTTTTTTTCCCGAAATAAATACACGCATAGTAACAATTCAACATTAAGGTCATGTGACCTCACATCTGTTGCAAATTTTTAGTTGTGCTAATTTTCATATCAAAGTTTGAGTATAAAATATTTCAAAAGCGCTTATCCCTCTAGAAAGCTGATTAGTTTACTCTTGAACTCTAGACAAAATCTTCGTTTAATTAAATAGTGAAATTCTTCATAAGAAATTTTGGAGTTAGGATTCCTTGTGTTCCTTGCTAGTTGTGACTCTCGAGTTAAGAGACTCAACACCATAAGATGCTACAGCTCCAGGAACATTTTGTTTTTTAGGGCGACATTGTATTAGATTACATTCGATAAATCACATCATAATACTAGAAGAGCTAGACTACTAAGAATTGAAATTTGAGCGACTAAATTGTAATTCTGTCAAAAACAAAGAAAATTTCAGATTAAATTTAATATATATACTTTTACCCGTCAACCATGTATATCCAGCTTGCCCTATTGAATGAAATTCATTCATAATGCGAATAAGCTTTCTCCCAACCTTCATTGTAAGAGCAAGAGCCATACAACATGTACTTATCAATCTCGGCTAGCTTTAATAATCAATGAATTTAGCGCCCTTGATTTACCATCTTCCGTTCAACTTCCGCCATCTTCGAATTGGACATTTTAAAGAATTGGACATGAGTTTTTTTTTAAAATAGTTTATAGAATTGTGGAGATGATGTTGGTCGTCATCATAATAGGAGAAAAGAGCTCTCTTTTGCCCGCCTTAACCTCTTCTTCTTTGTGCTCAACATCACCCTTTGTGTAATATGTGCTTGTCATCTTCTTCTTGCTCCCGCCTTCCAGTGATGACTCAAACTTGACTTTGTAAACAACATATTCGAAAAATTTGGGTGCGCAATTTATGAAGGAACAAAAGTTTAGATATTTACGATGTCATTATCCCATAATTTAAACTACCGTCCTTCGGGGCTCCTCCTAGCTGAATTGTCGTCACGATATTTAAATCCAGTTAGGTCATAATTTCACCTAGCTTTTCATTAGTGTTGATTTCACAACCGGAGCAAGATGCATAGGTTCTTGCATCAACTCCATCCTACCTTCTCTTTTGGTCAAATAACAAAAGAAAATAGAAAGACAAAGAAACCTTAATTCCACCTTTTCTCCCTTCACTTTTTCTTTCGTTTTCGTTATTTTTATGACATAGTTGCTCTCTTAAGCTTGAAACATAACATGATAGTCACCAAATATATAGTCCTCCTTTTCATTTTTTGAAGCCAAATAGACTCCCTACTTTTCTTTAATACATATATATATATATATTATAGCATCTCTAGATAGATAGATCCATAGTTATATAGCGACCTCAAGCTATTTTGACTTAATAATCTACACTAATCTAGCAATAAAGATGGGATAGATTGTTAGGGGATAAGGACCAGCGTCTATGAAATTAGAGAAATCACTAGGCCGGTCCCTTCGTACAATGTGCTGTATAGTACCAAGAATAAGATCTTTTCTACCTCGTGTGAATACGAGAGGTGCACCATTTTACATGTTGGAGTTTTAAGATCCCTTAGAGCTGGTCTCACCATGCATCAACGCAACGGGGAGTCTCAATTTCAATAATTTGGCAATCTCACCAGACAATCTAGGGAATGCGAGGCTTTTAGGTCAAACATGCTCGTGATTCCACCTAACTCATTCGCAAATTCTTTGGAGTTGATTTTGGTGATTAATGAACAATGAATTTGACCCGTGGTTTAGGCGGACGACACGAATCTCATCATTGTGCTGGCAAGTACAAACCTTCTGATTCTTAGACCACTAATTTGAGTTTCAGCTTCCGTTTTTACTCTCTTTTTTTAATTGGTCAAAACCTCACTTTTTGCTTGATCCATGAGATAATGAGACATTCTGAGCTTAAATTAAGTAAGGGTCCTTCTCGTTGTCGTAAGAAAGAACATATTCGGGCATGTTTACGTTAGTGATTTTTTTTCTTCCATAAATTGGTTTTGAGGACTTTTATGAATTTGGTTGCTGAAAATAATCAATCTATTTTTTTTTGGTCGAAAAAGATTTTGTAGCAAGTAAGAGTTTGGGTAGTAGAAAAAAATAGGCATGTTTTAAGTTAGGAATAATAATTTCGTAATCTGAAAAATGGGGAAAAATATTATCCTGTAAAATGATTTTTCAAAAAGTATTTTCTTTCGTCATGATTTTTTCCCCGAAACAAATACACCCATAGTAACAGTTCAACATTAATGTCATGTGACTTCATAGGATCATCTGCTACAAGTTTTTAGTTGTGCTAATTTTCATATCAAACTTTCGGGTACAAAATATTTATGAAGCGCTTATCACTTTAGAAAGCAGATTAGTTTACTCTATTAAAAATCTTTGTTTAATTAAATAGTGAAATTCTTTAAAGGAAGTTTTGGATTTAGGATTCCTTGTGTTCCTTGCTAGTTGTGACTTTTGAGTTAAGAGACTCAACACCATAAGATGCTACCGCTCCAAGAACATTTTTTTTTGGGGGGCGAGATTGTATTAGATTATATTCGATAAATCACATCATAATACTAGAAGGGCTAGACTACTAAGCATTGAAATTTGAGAGACTAAAGTGTAATTCTGTCAAAAACAAAGAAAATTTTAGATTATATTAGATATATATTTATCAGTCAACCATATACATGCAGCTTGCCCTATTAAAATTCATTCATCATGTGTATAAGCTTCCTCCCAAACTTCATATTTCTAAGAGCTAGCTTTGATAATCAGTGAATTTAGCGCCCTTGATGTACCATCTTCCGTTCAATAACCGAGTCATATTGAAGTCATGGACGTGAGTGTTTTTTTTTTTTAAAGAATTGAGTTGATGATGTTGGTCCTCATCATAATAGGAGAAAGAACTTATTTTGTTTTGGAATCAAAGCCGTTACAAATTCGATAAAGAGTTTTCCGCCGAATTTTTATGTCTTTCTTTAGTTAGATTTATCTCAACTACTTACGAACTAATATTTAATCAAAATTAAAAACTTGATTTCCCAACTTTCTTTGCTTGCGGCTGGCATACAAGAAAGATATGACACATGAACATAAAAAAAACAATAATAATAATAAAAGAAGAGGAAGAGATTATCGATACCATGTGCACTTAAAGTACTCTCATCATAGTTGACTTCTTGCATCTCTATCGAGTGATTCTACCGATTCAGTTTTCATTTTTTGAAGGTGATGGCAAAGCCTATATAAAGGGTAGGAAAGCTTTGGCAATGGCATCACCAAAATCCAAGCTTTGGGGAGCTTGGAGAAAAAGTTACCAAAAAAAAAAATGAGGACCTCCATGGCCTCCTTGGTAGCCACCCTACTGGTGGCTATAGCATCTCTTAGCTTGCCAACGGCGGCCACCGAAGATCTCGGTAGCGTCCTCCCTCAATTTCCTGAGAAATCTCCCTTGATACCGCGGACGCTGCCTTGGCCGCCGGAGGAGGATGAGCATCCTCCATGGTGGTGGCTGAAGCATCCGCCTCCACCACCAATCCATAAGTCTCCACCCCCTCCACCACCAAAAAAGCCTCCTCCTCCACGATGGTGGCTGAGGCCTCCGCCTCCCCCACCGATCCGTAAGTCTCCACCCCCTCCACCACCCATTCGTAATTCTCCACCACCTCCGCCGCCCAAAAGGCCTCCTCCTCCACGGTGGCAGCGGCCACCACCACCAGTTCGCAAGTCTCCACCCCCTCCGACACCTCCACCACCGCCCAATTCACCACCTCCGCTGACACTGCCTCCACCACCACCTACACAACCTCCACCCCCAAAATCTCCTCCGCCACCGTCACCGCCACCTCCCTAGTCACCACCTCCTCCAACACCACCACCACCCACGCCTCCTTCACCACCGCCGCCCAAGTCACCACCTCCTCCGACACCTCAACCGCCACCACCATCGCCATCGCCATCGCCACCGCCTCCAACACCTCCACCTCCACCTCCCACGCCTCCTCCATCGCCACCTCCTCCAACACCACCACCACCCACACCTCCGCCACCTACACCACCTCCACCACCAACGCCACCTCCACCACCACCACCCACGCCTTCGCCGCCACCTCCATCTCCAACACCTCCACCGCCCAAGTCACCACCTCCTCCAACACCTCCACCTCCAACACCACCACCACCCACACCTCCGCCACCTACGCCACCTCCGCCACCTCCGCCACCTCCACCGCCACCACCCACGCCTTCGCCGCCACCGCCCAAGTCACCACCTCCTCCAACACCTCCACTGCCAACACCTCCACCTCCAACACCACCACCACCCACACCTCCGCCACCTCCGCCACCTCCACCGCCACCACCCACGCGTTCGCCGCCACCGCCATCTCCAACACCTCCACCTGCAACACCGCCACCTCCACCACCAACGCCACCTCCACCGCCACCACCTAAGTCGCCACCTCCTCCGACACCTCCACCGCCCACGCCTTCTCCACCGCCGCCACTGAGATCTCCACCACCCCCAAGATCTCCTCCGCCACCGCCCACGTCACCACCTCCTCCGTCGCCGCCACCACCTCCACGGAGGAACCCTCCTCCTCCTCCTTCACCACCACCACCAACTAATAGGCCTCCTCCACCACCTACCCCGGGTAATAGGCCTCCTCCTGCTAATAGACCTCCACTACCGCAGGGTCAGATCTCTTCCTCCTCCGCCTAAGAATGATTAGCGAATGCATGTGCTTTATCACTCGCAAGGTGAGATACTCTCAAGAATAACTGAATCTAAACAATATGTTTACACCTGTCCAGCGTTTAATGCCCATTTTAGTCGATACACAGGTTACAACAGAAATTATAAGACTAAGGCTCTATTTGTTCAGCAACAGAAGATAGAAAAATGATTAAACTAAGGTTTTATTTGTTTTGCGTATAATATTTTCTAGGAAAATAGTTTTCACGTCTACTGGTATTTTGTTCGCGAGTCAACATAAAATGCTTTCTTAATTAGTAGAAATTTTTTTTCTTAATCGACATACAGTTTATGTTTAAATTTAAGAAAATGTTTTCTTTTTTAAAAAACAAAACATATAATATATTTTCCAAAATATGATTAAGTATAGATACTTATATCTGAAATTCTACACTTGAACATGGGAACTACAATGCTAGTTCCCTATTCCTCGGCATTCAGAACCAGGTCTCTGATTCTTGGATGTGAGTCCAAGCTCGGCACCCACACCTAGGTCCATCTAGGCGAGCCAGGTTCGAGCTCGTCGGATCTAGCTAGGTGGGACCTTGCTCGAGGGTGGTGAGGCTTGAGCCTCGCCGGCCTTGGGCAAGTTTGTTTCTCCCTTGTGACCGGTGACTGGTCGAGGAAGAAGGTGAAAAAAGAAAATAAAAACTTTTTGAATTTTTTGGTTCAAATTCTTCATACTAAACGTTTGAAAACATTTTTTAGTTCATTTTTACATTTCAGCTAAATTCTAGAAAACATTGTCATTGTCTGTGGAACAAATGGAACTTAACTATTATGATATTTTGCAGGATATGGACCCAATAAACATCAAGAATAAAGGGAGGCTCAAGGTCCCTGCTGAAAGGAGCTCTTAATAAGACATTAAGTAGAATAAAAACAGTATGCAATTTACATAATCTCTGAGACAATCGTCCCGCCTTGTCTTGGCTTTCATATGATGTTGCTCTCGACAGCAAGCGTCGATGTCGGTGTGAGGTCTTGCTCACAATGAATCGAAAGTGCAATGTTGCCTCGAAAAGTTCTGATGATCGCCCGATTTCATATAGAATGATTTGATACTTGAATTCCAAATGCAGTTTTAGGAGGGACAAAGGAGAACGCATAAGTTGATAAATTTCCGCATTATTCTTGTACAAGGTGTTAGAATATCTCATGAGCATATCACCATTCAACATAAAATTTCGGACATTGAAAAGCTGAATCTTTCGATGAAAGTATCATAAGAAACATTTAAAATAAATTGTACCAGAGTGCGTCTGACACCATAGTTAAATTTGGTAGAAAATCGATTTTTCTCTCTAATCCCTTTTCTAGGTCTTATGACTTAGATGGAATTTGGGTATTTACGTGTATTGTTAGGAAGAGAGAGGAATGACTTTCTATTGGTATATACGTAAAATGACCATAAGTTTAAATCAACTTTTGAAATTAATTATCCTTTAATTTCGCGTTAATCTATCTACTATTTCTTTGATTATTGGGCCACTTACTGATTTTACCATATCGATCCACGATTTAGCTAATTTTCGACGATTTCCCAATATTTTTTTTTTTGGGGGGGGGGGGGGGGAGGGGGGGTTTCAACACAGAATGATAATATAATCAAAGTCACAATATCACTTATGTGATTCATGTACCTTTCCCTATGTTTAATGGACTTTTCTTCTGATTTCCGATCTCTTTGTGTGGATTCTGTACGAGAAATGTCGAAGCGTTTATGTAACAGCCTGATTTTTTTTAATAAAATTTTCTTCCCCTTCGTTTCTTTATTCTCTATTTCTTTATGCTTTCTTATTTCCCTTTGTCCTTTGCACATGGGGCCCACGCCAGCCCACACCTCCCACGACTCCCACATCCCTCTTTTTTTTTATCTTCTTTCACTGTGGATCATCTTCAACCTCTTGAAACCCAGCCGTGCACGCCGTTGAACCTGCAAATGCGAGAAGATCGCGTTGTTGACAACGGCCAGCCGCGTTTATCTCTTCCCAACCAACTTAGCCGTCTTCCTCGCGCAAGATCTTCGTAGAAAAACCTTATCTACTGTGCCTCGAGGGAGGGGAGAAATCAGAAAATCCATTGTTCATCTCTCGCACCACGAGTCCTCCTGTGAGATCTAAATAATTCCTTGGTGTCGTGGATTTCATCAAGAGGCTTAGCCTTAGTCGCCGAGGCTTGTCGTCGCCACTGCTCGAAGTCAAATTACGGCTTGGACGCGCCTCCCCTGTTTTGGACGCAAGTTCTACTCGCCGGCGCCGCAAACCGCCCAAGTCCTTCCAGCCATCTCCACCGCTCAAGAAATTTCCTGAGAGCTCCTTAGTTCGTACCTAACAGCTTGCCAATTACAATTTTGCATGGGTAGTCTCAAATCAACTCAAATTTTCAGATTTGTTCAGGTTGAATTTAGGATAAACCGAGAACCCGAGGCCTTCTTCTCCTCCTCGACGCGATATCCGCCGTTCCTCCATGCCGTCGACGTGATTCCAGCAAGCCTAGACGCCATCTCCAGCAGCCAAGCCATCGCCACAATCAATTTATCCTCGCGTGGCCGCAGTCCGTCAAAGAGGTTCATCCCCTGTTTTGGGCCGAACTGCATTGTTGGGTAGTCAACGTTTGTAAATCACAAATTGTCACCATTGACCACGGTTCTTAGCTCACAATTATTGACATTGTGATGTGTCATACAGTGACGGGCCGTTCGTGCGTCCGAAGTAGAAAATACGTGGAGTTGTAGGTCCATCGCGGACCGTCGTGGTTGATTTCACGGAAAGCTCGGATTTAGCGTGAGTTTGCTCCCTAACTCCTAATTAGGGCTGTTAATTGCTCTAGTAGTTTTATTGTGTGATTATTGGACTTGATTGATGATTAAATTAGAGATTAGAGCTTATTTAGAAACTTTTGTTGAAATAGGGACGATTTTGTAAATTTAGACATTTAGAGGTTTAGTTGTGAAATTAGATAATTGAAGGATTAATTAGTGAATTAATATATATTTAGAAGTGTGGATTATTGGTTGTGGAGGTGCAATTTTGTAAGTTTTGAAGAATTAGGGACAATTTAATAATTTAGGTCCAAATAGGCTTAAGTTAGAGATTTACAGGTAAATTGATAAATTTAATTAGCGGAGAGAATGTTTGCTAATTAAATTAGTTGTGGAAATCATTAATTAGTGGATGGTAGAAAAATATGAAATTCGGAATATTTTGTGATTGATAAGTTGATGATGTCATATTGTAGTCTAATTAGGGTTTTTAGGGGTAAAATTGAAATTTTGGAAATTTTGACGGCAAAAGTGTAAATTTGACAACTTGGAGAAAGGTGTGAGAATTGTTGGTTGCGATGGTATCAAATTATTAATAGTGATGGTTTGGTTTGATATTCGGGTAATTACGATTAATTATTCTGTTTTGATTAGTTAGGGTTTTATTATGTAATTTTAGGTAATTTGCAATATTTTGGAATAAATTCCAGAAATTGCGTGATTGGCTAAGTGGCTACTAATTAAGGCGATGTCACCCGTAGTTGATCGAATCGAATACTCTGGATTCGAGTTAGGGACCCGGGTGAATCCCTAATTGGTAGGTCCAGGCAGTCGATTTTGGTTAATTTGAGAAATTATCTCAAGTTATTTATGGCTTAGTTGTGGATGTTTATTTAATATTTTTGATTGATCGATTGGTTGAGATTGATTTATTAATTGTAGTTGGATATTGGTTGTTTCATAATGTGGTTTATTTATTTAATTCTTTGTGCTCATTATAATTGATTTGATGTTAGATTATCTTGGAAGTTAATATTGTGACATTTATATCGAATTATTTGGAGAACAATCTATTGACAGATCATGGGTGGTGAGAAGTGTGGTTTAAATTAATTATACGGTTAGGAACCCTGGAGTGAATATCAACCTAATTAAGAAGTAGGGGGCAAACTCGATGAGTTTATCTCATCTTAAAATTACTTGGTTCAGGTCCTGTTATTGCAGCTCCTCCTCGAGGACCAGGTGAAGCTGGAGGCGCAGCGAGATGATCGTAGTTGATTTAATTTTGATTATGAGACTTTATTTATTTGTGAGGAAATTATTTTCCGCATTTATATTTCTTTTATTGAACGAATAAATAAGGTTGATAATTTGTGAACCCTATTTAGTTATTTGATCAGTTTATTGGAGATATTGTAATTAATGATTTACCTCAGGATTTAGTCGAGGTTTTATTTAATTTATTCCGCTGCATTTCTTTTGTACTAATTTTATATCCTTAGTTAAATTATTTGGTTAATCGATAACAACCTGGGATTATTGGAAAATTTAATAAGTGGTGAGGTTTATTTCGAGGACTATCATGTACTCGGGTTCGAGGCGTGACAGCTCCTTGTTTATTTGGTATCAGAGCGGGGTTAATTTGGAGTGATAAGGATAGGGTTAGTCATTCCTGGGGTAAAAAAAAAAATTTATAACTAATAAAATTGTTTGTAATTGATGTGTTGTTTAAGGATGTTTGTAGGTCGCATGCATGCCTTAAATGTACACGGTATGGGACGTGTATATTTAAGACATGAATGTGTATCGGAAAAATGCATAGTCTTACGTTTAGCCAAGTTGGCATGATCCGGACATGTGCAGCAAGGTCGGATGTTTGACATTGTATTTGTCTGATTGGTTGTTGTGGTCTTATGTTTAGCTGCGTTGGCACGGTATGGGACGTGTGCAGCAAAGCCGAACATTTGATCCTGTTTGTTTGAGGTTGTATATTTTTAATAATGAAAGACATGTTGAAAGCGTGTATGCGTATCGCACGCTAGAGGCTGGTATGTGTATCGCCTGCCATGGAAATTAAATTGATGAGCGTGTATGCGTATCGCACGCTAGGGGCTTGTATACGTATCGCTTGCCTCAGTGATTTTGAGAAATGAGCATGTATGTGTATCGCATGCTACTAGCTTGTATATGTATCATTTGTCTGAGCAAATTTGTTGAGTATTACACAGACTTTATTGATGAGGAATTAATTGTGTACTTTATTGTTTACGAAATTATTGAAATATTGGAACCAGGATTGTTTGATCGTGAGTATGGATAGAAATCAGAGACCTCCGAGGAGAAGAGTGACTATTGGTCGCTTCGGAGTTGGAGATGATGATACCCAGGGAGATCCCCGGGTTGAAGGGATTATGAAATCCCTTGAGGACCTTCGAGGTGAGGTCCAACAGCAGGCTCAGAATCAAGAGGCTGCTATTACTGCTGCGGTAAATGCTGCAATTACTGCGATGAGGAATGCCACACCTGCTCCAGAAACCGTCGAAGTCGCTGTGGAGGACGAGAGACCGATCCCAGCCCCTACACCAGTTGAAGTTGTAGATGAGGAGCGAAGGGTCCTGGAGCAAGTAGAACAGTTCCTAAAGCTGAAACCTCCTCAGTTCTTTGGAAAAGGAGATCCCGAGGCCGCTAATTCGTGGCTTCAAAGTCTGGAGAAAGTATTTGAGGTGATGAAATGCACTGATGCAGACAAAGTGAGGTTGGCAGTATATCAGCTGGAGGGTAATGCCAACTACTGGTGGAAGGCCACCAAAGAAACTGTGTTCCCTAAAGACGTAGCACCAACCTGGGATGCCTTTGTAGATGCCTTTAATGAACAATATTTCTCTAATGCTGCGAGAGACCAGAAGATGACAGAATTTCAGAGGCTGCGTCAAAATAATCTGTCAGTGGATGAGTATGAGGCGAAGTTTGCAGAACTATCGAGGTATGGCAGAAGACTGATTGAGGACCCAGTTGAACGGGCTCTCAGGTTTCGGGATGGACTAAAACCCGAAATCAAGACTCAGCTGGCGCCTTTTGATTTGCGCAGTTATAAGGAGGTGTTGAACAAAGCAAAGATGGTGGAGAAGGATATGAATGAGAGAGCGGCAGCGTCTGGCTCGAGATTCTTTGCAGGGAGGGACACTCGTCGCCAAGGAATGAGGCCAGTGACTGGATACAGAAACCCTATTCCTCTTAATAGGGTTAGCGGGGTCAGGAAGCCACCTTTTCGCCGAGATGACAGATGTAGACACTGTGGGAGGCCCCATAGGAGTGAGACTTGTCCTACCAGGACAGGAGCTTGCTTTGGATGTGGCCAACGAGGTCATCTGCTGAGAGATTGTCCGCGTCGCCCAGCTGGGGCACAACCATTACCGCGCCCGGGACAGCTTGCCATCCAAGGCAATATGGAGCGACCCCCAGCTCAGGGAAGAGTATATGCTGTTAATAGAGCGGAGGCTCAGAACGTGGGAGGAGTAATCACAGGTACTGTGTCCTTACACCAACACGCAGCTTACGCATTATTTGATACTGGAGCCACCCATTCCTTTGTGGCTGCCCAATTTGCTAAGTTAGCTGAATTGAAATTAGAACCATTAAGTACTGTTCTTAGTGTTACTACCCCCATGAAAGATAGGGTGTTATCAGTTGAAGGGTGTAAGGGATGTGAGATAGTGGTTAGTGGGGTGAAAGGGGTAATAGATTTGGCAGTATTGTGTATGTATGACTTTGATGTAATTGTTGGAATGGATTGGTTGAGAGAGCAAAGAGCCACAGTTGATTGTTATAATCAGGTGATCCAGTTTCAACCATTAGATCGTCCTAGTTACGAGATCGTAGGAAGTAGAGGGGGTCCTTCTGTGCCGTTGATTTCATCCCTGGAGGCAGTGAAGCTGCTCGAGGATGGGTGCCAGAGTTTCCTGGCCACTGTAGTAGACATGTCGGTCGAAGGACCGACAATTGAAGAAATCGCTGTAGTGCGAGAATTTGCTGATGTATTTCCTAAGGAACTACCAGGATTACCCCCGGAGAGGGAAATTGAGTTCGTGATCGAACTAGCTCCTGGTACGGAACCTATTTCCAAACCTCCCTATCGGATGTCATTGTCAGAGTTGAAGGAGCTGAAAGTCCAGATGCAGGAATTGCTAGACAAGGGATTCATTCGCCCTAGTGCATCACCATGGGGTGCACCGGTGTTATTCGTGAAGAAGAAAGATGGGTCAATGCGGTTGTGCATTGATTATAGGCAATTGAACCAAGTAACGATTAAGAACAAGTATCCCCTACCGAGGATTGATGACTTGTTTGACCAGTTGCAAGGAGCCTCGGTATTCTCTAAGATCGATCTGAGGACTGGCTATCACCAGCTGAGGATTAGAAAGGAGGATGTCCCGAAGACTGCATTTCGTACGCGGTATGGTCATTATGAGTTCACGGTGATGCCGTTTGGGTTGACAAATGCCCCTGCTGCTTTTATGGATATGATGAATCGAACTTTCAAGGAGTATCTGGACCAGTTTGTCATAGTCTTCATTGACGACATCCTGGTGTACTCGAAGAGTTCAGAGGAGCATGAACAACACTTGAGGATTGTACTGACGACTCTTCGACAACACGCATTGTATGCCAAGTTCAGCAAGTGTGAATTCTGGTTAGGTCGTGTAGCTTTCTTGGGCCATGTGATTTCAGGCGAAGGAATTTCAGTGGACCCATCTAAGATTGAAGCAGTGTCGGACTGGCCGAGGCCTACAACGGTGACTGAGGTTAGGAGTTTCTTAGGCTTGGCCGGATACTACCGACGTTTCGTGGAGAAGTTCTCGAGTATAGCAGCACCATTAACTAACCTTCTGAAGAAGGAAACTAAGTTTGAATGGACAGATAGGTGTGAGAGAAGCTTCCAGGAGCTGAAGAGGAGATTGACCACTGCACCAATATTGACGATTCCATCAGGTCCAGGTGGTTATGAAATTTATAGCGACGCATCTTATCAAGGATTGGGATGTGTTCTGATGCAGCATGGACGAGTTGTGGCGTATGCTTCGAGGCAGTTGAGGCCTCATGAAAAGAATTATCCGACACATGATCTTGAATTGGCTGCAATCATCTTCGCTCTCAAGATCTGGAGACACTACTTATGTGGAGAGAAGTTCCCAATCTACACGGATCATCAAAGTCTCAAATACTTGTTTTCTCAAAAGGAGTTGAACATGAGACAACGTCGCTGGATGGAGTTGCTAAAGGACTACGACTGCGATATATTGTACCATCCGGGAAAGGCCAATAGGGTAGCTGATGCCCTCAGTCGTAAATCGTCGGTAGCACATTTGATGGCGAAGGAATGGCATTTACTAGAAGAGGCGAGAGATTTTGACTTTAAATTCGAAGTAAGTCATCTCGCATGCTTAATGGCCACCTTACGAGTGGAACCGCAGATTCAGACAAGGATTAAGTCTTTACAATCACTGGACCCAACTCTTCAGAAGATTATCCAGGGAAGTGAGGATCAGAGAAAACCGGACTTCCAGATCTCCGAAGATGGGATACTAAAGTACAGAGGAAGGCTATGTGTCCCTGATGATGCTGCACTTAAGGAAGATTTGTTGGCGGAAGCTCATAGGAGCAACTACAGCATTCATCCTGGAAGTACTAAGATGTATCAGAATTTGAAGCCACATTATTGGTGGAATGGCATGAAGGTAGATGTGGCGAGACATGTGGCTAAGTGTCTGACATGTCAACAAGTAAAGGCGCAACACTGCAAACCAGGAGGCTTACTAAAACCATTGGAGATCCCGGAATGGAAGTGGGAGCATATCACGATGGATTTCGTGACGGGTTTACCTAGGACTCCGCGAAATCACGATGCAATTTGGGTTATAGTGGACAGACTAACCAAGTCTGCACATTTCATTGCAGTACGTAAGGATTTTGCTTTGGACCGATTGGCGGAGTTGTATGTTCGGCAGATTGTTAGACTCCACGGAGTACCAGTGACAGTCACATCTGATCGTGATCCGAGATTCACCGCCGCCTTCTGGAAGAGCTTACAGACCGCTTTGGGGACAAAACTGCAGTATAGCACTGCTTATCATCCACAGACAGATGGACAGTCTGAAAGGACCATTCAGACTCTAGAAGACATGCTGCGAGCATGTGTCTTAGACTTCAAGGGAAACTGGGAGGATCAATTGCATTTAGTGGAATTTGCATACAATAATAGCTTTCAGCAGAGCATTGGAATGGCTCCTTATGAGGCATTATACGGTCGTGCCTGTCGAACTCCAGTCTGTTGGGATGAAGTTGGAGAACGAAAGATCACAGGTCCAGAGCTGGTTCAGCGATCTGTGGAAGCGGTCAAGGTCATTAGGGATAGAATGAAGACAGCTCAGAGCCGCCAGAAGAGCTATGCTGATAAGAGACGTAGGCCGTTGGAGTTTCAAGAAGGTGATCACGTGTTCTTGAAGGTGTCACCTAAGAGAGGATTGTCACGTTTTGGCAAGAAAGGCAAGTTGAGCCCTAGATATGTGGGACCATTTGAAGTCCTTGAAAGGATAGGAGCAGCAGCCTACCGTCTAGCCTTACCACCGAATTTGGCTCATATTCACAATGTCTTCCATGTATCGATGCTGAGGAAGTATGAGCCTGACCCCTCGCATGTACTGAGCTTCGAGGAAATAGAAGTTGATGACCGAGTGTCATATGATGAGAGACCGATCAGAATTGAAGATCGCAGAGAACATCGCTTAAGGAATAAAGTGATTTCCCTAGTCAAGGTAGTTTGGCAGCATCATGACACGGAAGGTGCGACCTGGGAAAGTGAAGAAGCTATGAGAAGCCAATACCCTTATCTGTTTGGGGAGACTAGCAATGTAAATTTCGAGGACGAAATGTCCTAAGGGGGGAAGAATTGTAACAGCCTGATTTTTTTTAATAAAATTTTCTTCCCCTTCGTTTCTTTATTCTCTATTTCTTTATGCTTTCTTACTTCCCTTTGTCCTTTGCACATGGGGCCCACGCCAGCCCACACCTCCCACGACTCCCACATCCCTCTTTTTTTTATCTTCTTTCACTGTGGATCATCTTCAACCTCTTGAAACCCAGCCGTGCACGCCGTTGAACCTGCAAATGCGAGAAGATCGCGTTGTTGACAACGGCCAGCCGCGTTTATCTCTTCCCAACCAACTTAGCCGTCTTCCTCGCGCAAGATCTTCGTAGAAAAACCTTATCTACTGTGCCTCGAGGGAGGGGAGAAATCAGAAAATCCATTGTTCATCTCTCGCACCACGAGTCCTCCTGTGAGATCTAAATAGTTCCTTGGTGTCGTGGATTTCATCAAGAGGCTTAGCCTTAGTCGCCGAGGCTTGTCGTCGCCACTGCTCGAAGTCAAATTACGGCTTGGACGCGCCTCCCCTGTTTTGGACGCAAGTTCTACTCGCCGGCGCCGCAAACCGCCCAAGTCCTTCCAGCCATCTCCACCGCTCAAGAAATTTCCTGAGAGCTCCTTGGTTCGTACCTAACAGCTTGCCAATTACAATTTTGCATGGGTAGTCTCAAATCAACTCAAATTTTCAGATTTGTTCAGGTTGAATTTAGGATAAACCGAGAACCCGAGGCCTTCTTCTCCTCCTCGACGCGATATCCGCCGTTCCTCCATGCCGTCGACGTGATTCCAGCAAGCCTAGACGCCATCTCCAGCAGCCAAGCCATCGCCACAATCAATTTATCCTCGCGTGGCCGCAGTCCGTCAAAGAGGTTCATCCCCTGTTTTGGGCCGAACTGCATTGTTGGGTAGTCAACGTTTGTAAATCACAAATTGTCACCATTGACCACGGTTCTTAGCTCACAATTATTGACATTGTGATGTGTCATACAGTGACGGGCCGTTCGTGCGTCCGAAGTAGAAAATACGTGGAGTTGTAGGTCCATCGCGGACCGTCGTGGTTGATTTCACGGAAAGCTCGGATTTAGCGTGAGTTTGCTCCCTAACTCCTAATTAGGACTGTTAATTGCTCTAGTAGTTTTATTGTGTGATTATTGGACTTGATTGATGATTAAATTAGAGATTAGAGCTTATTTAGAAACTTTTGTTGAAATAGGGACGATTTTGTAAATTTAGACATTTAGAGGTTTAGTTGTGAAATTAGATAATTGAAGGATTAATTAGTGAATTAATATATATTTAGAAGTGTGGATTATTGGTTGTGGAGGTGCAATTTTGTAAGTTTTGAAGAATTAGGGACAATTTAATAATTTAGGTCCAAATAGGCTTAAGTTAGAGATTTACAGGTAAATTGATAAATTTAATTAGCGGAGAGAATGTTTGCTAATTAAATTAGTTGTGGAAATCATTAATTAGTGGATGGTAGAAAAATATGAAATTCGGAATATTTTGAGATTGATAAGTTGATGATGTCATATTGTAGTCTAATTAGGGTTTTTAGGGGTAAAATTGAAATTTTGGAAATTTTGACGGCAAAAGTGTAAATTTGACAACTTGGAGAAAGGTGTGAGAATTGTTGGCTGCGATGGTATCAAATTATTAATAGTGATGGTTTGGTTTGATATTCGGGTAATTACGATTAATTATTCTGTTTTGATTAGTTAGGGTTTTATTATGTAATTTTAGGTAATTTGCAATATTTTGGAATAAATTCCAGAAATTGCGTGATTGGCTAAGTGGCTACTAATTAAGGCGATGTCACCCGTAGTTGATCGAATCGAATACTCTGGATTCGAGTTAGGGACCCGGGTGAATCCCTAATTGGTAGGTCCAGGCAGTCGATTTTGGTTAATTTGAGAAATTATCTCAAGTTATTTATGGCTTAGTTGTGGATGTTTATTTAATATTTTTGATTGATCGATTGGTTGAGATTGATTTATTAATTGTAATTGGATATTGGTTGTTTCATAATGTGATTTATTTATTTAATTCTTGGTGCTCATTATAATTGATTTGATGTTAGATTATCTTGGAAGTTAATATTGTGACATTTATATCGAATTATTTGGAGAACAATCTATTGACAGATCATGGGTGGTGAGAAGTGTGGTTTAAATTAATTATACGGTTAGGAACCCTGGAGTGAATATCAACCTAATTAAGAAGTAGGGGGCAAACTCGATGAGTTTATCTCATCTTAAAATTACTTGGTTCAGGTCCTGTTATTGCAGCTCCTCCTCGAGGACCAGGTGAAGCTGGAGGCGCAGCGAGATGATCGTAGTTGATTTAATTTTGATTATGAGACTTTATTTATTTGTGAGGAAATTATTTTCCGCATTTATATTTCTTTTATTGAACGAATAAATAAGGTTGATAATTTGTGAACCCTATTTAGTTATTTGATCAGTTTATTGGAGATATTGTAATTAATGATTTACCTCAGGATTTAGTCGGGGTTTTATTTAATTTATTCCGCTGCATTTCTTTTGTACTAATTTTATATCCTTAGTTAAATTATTTGGTTAATCGATAACAACCTGGGATTATTGGAAAATTTAATAAGTGGTGAGGTTTATTTCGAGGACTATCATGTACTCGGGTTCGAGGCGTGACAGTTTATATCTACCATGTACTAGCTAGTTGGGCACACACGATGCTTTGCCCAAAAGAAGAAGACAGAAAGTTAGAATTTTAATTGTACAATCCAAATTATTCATAGGGAAAAGAATATATATAAGCTCATTGCATTAAATACTCTATTTTTTAAAAGTTGAACTTATTTTAAAATTGTAAATAAATGAAGTTTCTGGTGACAGTTAACTCATGAACTTTTGAACATTTTACTAAAACAAAAATGGCAATGGTGCACCACAAAATTGTGACAATTCTATCAACAAGGGACTTGAATTCCTGTCAGAAACTCTAGTAGAAATCCAAGGAACTCCTGCGTATCTAATAGGGAGATATCATCTCTTGAATCCGCGGAATGGCAGGATCTCAGACACTTGATCATCGCTCTAACCGGCAGTTACATTGCAAATAGCTCTTCTTGAAGGGCAATTACAGGGATCATTCACCACTAAGTAAACCAGTACGTATCTTTATCGCATTTATAAATCAAAAGGACGTTAATAGTCGTATAAAAAGTAAAGGCACTCGGATACTTTTAAGAGAAGACAGCAAAAATCATGAGTATTTATTGACGAAACTGTTAAGCAAAAATCACGAGCATTTGAAGTTTCAAGCTAAGCATCAGGATTTTGGAGGAGGTGTGCTTCGGCGACTTTGTACATTCCCTAAGCTTTTTTTTTTTTGGCCTACGTTAACCTCCTCTTCTTTGTGCTCAACATTCCCCTCAGTGTAATATGCGCTTGTCATCTTCTTCTTGCTCCTGCCTTCCAGTGTTGACTCAAACTTGACTTCGTAAATAATAGATTCAAACTTTTCTTTCAGATTGATCATGGTATACTTATACATAAACATCCTCTCGTTCAATTCATCCATGCGATTCTTCATTCTACCGAGCTAATTGATATATACAATAGATAAGCATTGTATCATAGCATAGTATAACTTGTACATGCCATAAAGCGGAAAGAGAACGCATTTATGTAGCAAAAATGCATAATCACCTTCAATGAAGCTGATCTACTTAATATTTCCAGCTCCTCCAAAGCCTTGGAAGATGTCAATACTATTTATAGCTTGAGGCATGAGTTTGGGAATCAGGTTATGTGAGTCCATAATTAGGGCCTTGAACAATCTTGTAGGAAGAATTGTGGAAATGTATCCATTTGTGAAAGCGAACACACAATATATATTTGGTTGCTATATGAACAATACGATCAAAGAGAGGGGAGTTCAGCAGGCATGTGATCTTGAGGCAGAAGAGATAGAATGAGACATGTTTTTGGATTGGAGTGGAGGAGTCCTCATTTTCCCAAAGCGCATCGCATTGGCTGATAAATTCTAGAAATTGCCAAAGTGACAAAGCACCAACCATTATCCTTGTTGTCACGTTTTGCGCAAGAAAAAACTATGTGAGTTCGCTAACTAGATTAGGATCTCATTCTCTAGGAGATTCAGAGAGATCAAGCTTGACCGCTAGAATCCAAAAGAGAGTATCTCTAATGTTCATAGCCGTGGTTGTTAAGGTAATGCAATGGCAATCAAACAAAGCAATTCACCTTGATGCCTAGAGGAGTTAAATGTACTATTAAAATCCTCAAAACTCACAATGACTTGATAGTCCACACTCGATCCCAAGATGTTTTGTTAAGCCTTGTGGTTTATCTTATTTTAATTCTCAAATGCTAATTGTCAATATTCTTGTTAATCCTTTTGAGGTATATGGTTCCTCAAATTCTAGACATCGCTTCAGCTGCAATTGTTCATGTCCCTCAGTTCTTTCGCCTTCCTCAGAACAGAGAACTCTTGAAAGTTGGCCGAGGGTACTTTCTGCTTAAGAGATTTGGGGAAAGAATTAGTGTTCTCATCCCCAAGAAGCGTCCAATTCACCCTGGATCTCTGACAAAGAAAAGATTCCTCATACTCTCGGCGTATCCGCAGCTTTGCTTTCAGCATTACACCTAGAAGAATCACCTGGGAGCATGTCCTGCTGCAAAGTACATAACTCCAATTTACCCTGTTGAATGTGCTGCAAAAGCTGATCAAATGCTCTTTGGTTAAGTTTCTTAAGAGCAATTTGATCTCTGGCAATCTTCTATAAAGAGTAGGCGTTGGAGTTCCCTCGTCCTCTCCTTGCCAAGCCTTTGAAACACTTCCAGATAAAGAGGATGTTTACTCCATAACTCAAAGGATTTGAACGGCTATGGAAAGTGGAGAACACCTTCACATGGTCAGAAATATTGGAAATGATGAATTCAGCGAAAGAATGCACTCATGAAACAAGGCAAGATTCATTAACAAGTACATGATCCATTTTCCTGGCTACCCATCCCTCAATGCTACAACTTGTCCGTGCGAAGAGCCTGCCAATGTGCTTCAATCAATAATACCATCTTGGAAAAGAGTATCGTGACCCATCTCCATATCTGGAGTAAAGGCTATATCAGCATAACTAACTTCACAGAGGTTCCTTACAAAGTCAAGATCTTCCAGGGTTATCGAAGAAGTCATATAGATGACAGAAAAAGCCAAGAACTCTCAAAGAGATCGCCTCTTTATCACAATATTGGAAGCATAGACGAAGGTTGCAAGAAAAATGGAATTGCCCTGAACCACCGAGCTGGCTGATACTATCATCATGAAGAATCCATATTCTTCCCAAACATTATAGTTAAAATTTGGGCTTTTGCTCTCTCTACCATTGGGCTATAGAGATCACTGGTCCTATCGGGCACTGTTGCTTTTGCAAGGTGTTTCCTTAGCGGTCTCTGGCATATCCATTGACAACGTAATTAGTCGGGATGACGGGCACTGGCCTGTTTGGTGACAACTTTATGTTTCTCACAGCTAACTTTTTGAATAATATAAAAAAGAATGACGCATTTAGTTTGTATACTTCGAGTAGTGAGCTGCATCTATTTCTTTATAAATCAATCCTTTGAAGTGTTTTAGATGCGGTTTGCTGATTAGAATTTCTTCACTGCATCATTGCTTCGATTAATCTATTTTTTAGCTTTATTCACACGCGATGCTCCTGGCCCATCTCCTCCGACCACGACAAGTCTGTCTTTATACATTGTGTAGCTGTGTCCGATATGGGCATTGAATCACGACCATATGGTTGGTCCGACATTCTACTCTGGAGATGCCAAACTCACAAGGGTCGGTCGGTAGCAAACCATGTTTGAAGCTCCCTGGTGACAAGATACCACTTGAAGATAAACAATATTGGGAGCACAGGCGTTGCTCCTATTCAGTGCTTGTGCTGCTCTTACTATAATGACACGGTCCAATGAGTGTCCAGAGCGATTGTCAAGCAAGAGGGTTTAGACAAGGTACGGCTCTTGACAAGCATCTAAGATAACATATGGGACGTCAATCAATTAAATTGCACACCGAACAGCGAGAAGCATTCTTGATTATGTAAAACTTGAACTTACTCATAAGATGCACCTTTTAATGTAATAGCATCGATTTGATATTAAAACAGCATGTTCAGGTGAGAGCAATACATAGAAGTAATCTCATAAGAAAGCTTATTATATACGAAAGGACAAAAACATGACTGGATATAGGACAAATTAAAGTAGACAATACCTAGAGCAAGTCAATTCAAGAATGTCACACTTATTGTGTGCTTCATGAAGTTACTATACCCGAGACGAGATGAAGTAGATGATGAGATAGCTCCTGTTAAATGGCGGAAGCATTGGTTCTGGGAGGGATATATGTAGACAGCCGAGCCAGCTTTTTTTCTGCCAATGAGGTATGATAATACACTGATGCTAGATCTAAACCAATTGTAGTTTGATGATTTGAAATCAAACATATGAAAATTCCATTTCAGTTTATTAGCTGTTGCTAATTTTACTGTTACTGTTCTGTTTTTCCTGGGGCGTTTTTAACCCTCATTAGATTACTAAACCTGAGCATGGCAGATCTAGTGTATTAAGGCTATTTAGTCTGCACTATCTTCAAGTTGACAGAGCTGGAATTGTGTACTGCTGCCAAATATGGATCAAATTATTTTTGCGTGAACCTGTTTAGAGTTCATCATATCAATAACTAGCACAACGTATGCACACATGTTATTTACAATAAATATACTTTTTACATTCTTTAATTCCTTATTATACATCTAGAAATGGATATATTTCAAAAGAAAAGGAGACATCCAAACATCGTAAAATACGTTAAGGCGACTATAACACCAGCATGATTTGCTGAGTATTAAAATAATCAAACATGACGAATTTATAAATTGAATTCTTGTTGCATCTTCAACAATGAAACAGTGAAAACCTTTATGGGTCGATGTCAACATGTCAAATTTTTCTAACAATTGTTTTATGGTGGCTATCTTCCATTCATCACCAAAGGTTTGGTCTGCTGAGGCACCAAGGACATGGTAGAGAGCAACTTATGAGCAATTTTGCCAAGTAATATTACCAATCCAGTCATTCTGGTTTAGCATCTATCTGTATGCCGCAAGTTGAATGAGCCACACAGTTACGACTGCCTCACTGCCAACACATAACAAGATCCATCATTACCATGATAATAACACCACCAAATTCCTACTAGCAGTGAAATTACATGTCATCCGATTCTATCAGACACAAGTCCCATATGATCATTTATTCAAAAACCTGTTCCTTCACCCACTTTTGATAAATTGAAAAAAGAAAAGACTCGAGTATGGGGAGTCATCTCGACTCCAATGATAGATGGTTCTAGGCGCTCCCAACCCTTCCAAGAAACCATCATCGACTAAGAAAACCATCATGAGTTGAGCTTAAACCTCACAATGTAGTCAGTATTAGATCATATTGATACTCGCTGGTGTACATTTTTTTTTTTTTTTGATAAATTAAGAACTTACTAACTAGAGACATAAACCAAATGATAATCTCTAGTGTAAACCCTCCGATGACCAAAAGTCTCTTTTCAGTTTATCCAAAAAGAGAATAACATTCTAAGTAACCAATCATGATTATGTCTATTATATAATGAATGGAAAGATACCTGAAGCTTCAATCTGTTCTCATCTTTTGCGGCAAATTACAATGCCATCACCAACTGGCACCTAAAATGCCAACAATGAGGACATTTATTCAAAGCTGCAGACTGGAGTAGTAGGTGTGCTTCGTGAAAATGATAGGTGAACATACCATGCTGGTGCTAATTCGGTCATCCTCCATTAATCTCCTATTAAAATTCCTAATGCTGATGGTCTTCCTGTCATTTACCTACAAATAGATAAACGTGAGAAATAATTCTTCTGTGAGAAAAAGACCAGAGGTACCATAACTCTACTCTGTGTGTGTGTGTGTGTGTGTGAGAGAGAGAGAGAGAGAGAGAGAGAAGGTTTACCATAGGGTCAGCTACCTTTCCATGCCAAAGGACATTATCTATCACAATCAGGCCACCAACCCTCACCTATGACAAGAATTGAACAGTCATTGCAAAATTGCAAAGTTGGGCAGAAGATATCAAAAAGGCAATGGGCATTATGTTATAATAAGAGCCATCCAAGTGCCAATGCTTTCAGTTACACCAGTGCTTGAAAATTGCAAACAACATCTGCAGTTTGGAACTTGCAACTATTAAAGTAATGAACATGTAAATTAGACAAAGCTGTAAGAAGAAGAAGAAGAAAAGCTGCATGGCCAATACGTTTAAAGCAGCTGTCAAACAGTAATTCTCCAACTTACAAGCTGCAGCAGCAATTCAAAATATTCCTCATTCATTCTCTTCTCAGCATCAACAAATGCGAAATCATAGCTGCAAGAAGAAATACACAGACAAGTCACCTTTTCTAACCCTTAGAATTATAGGCAACAAATCACAACACAGCACAAGATTGCTGCATTACTTCCTTGGGATGGGATTAACAAGCTGCAAAAAATCAGAAGAGCTTGGAGTTGGAGATGTTTTGACTTAGCCAAGTTCAATTGGAGAGAAGCTCTTGACTTAAAATCCCATTATTGAAACAGATGAATGTTTCGGTAAACAAAATAACAGAAAGGTAAAGTGTTAAGTAACTTTCATATCCAATGTTTGACAAAACTATTGTTCGGTAAAATTGTATAAGCAGATGATGATTGGTACATAGTACACCTGAAACATCTACTCTGGTAACTTTCATATAACTATTTTTTGGTCAAACTGCAATGAAAGTCCTTTAACTCGATCAATATCAATCTGGACATTATTCTTTAAACTACTGTATAAGGCTAACTTAACAATTACCAAACTGGAAGAATTTACTTTTATATTCAAACAAATGGCTCAAAAAGGCCGATACTATAACTTATTTAGGAATCAGAAAGATAGAAACCTCTAATTTAACAGTATTGCCAATGCATTAATTAGTCAGCACCAAATCTCAGGATGGCCCAACATCCCCAAGTGGACAGAGAAAAGCAGAAAGAGAGTGGAGAGACAGATAAGGTAGATGGAGTACAGAGATATTAGGGGAGAATAGATATTGATATGTGAAGTGGAGATGTAGACTGCATAAACAGAAAAAGTGGAAGTGGCTATGAAAGAAGAAAAAAAGTCATTCCTTAATGTCAGAATGGCTTTCTGCAGAACCATGAAAGATAAAGCAGGTCCTATCCTGCTTAGAGGGCAATTCCAAAAAAAAAGCATGAACTTTTGGTCGAATGACAAATCTAACCTCAACTTTTTTTTGTCTCATAAAAAGCACAAAATTTAGGTCTAGTGGCAATTTTGGCCCCAACTTTTTTCTATCTAGTAAAAAAGCACCAATTTTAAGTCAAGTGACAATTTTAACCTCAACTTTTTTTTATCTTGTGAAAAATCACAAACTTTCACCCTTATCCCAAATATGGACTCCCGTTGACTCTCTATCTAAAGTCGCCCTTAATTTAGAAAAAGAAAATATTCTAGTCATGAGCTTGACAGATCTCATCCATGGCGTCTCTTGATAGGCAGTGGTTTACAACTTCACATTATGACAAAACAACAAAGTCTGGCCGAAGAGATTTAATTTGGAGATCTTTTTTACTTATTGGTAAAGTGTGAGAAATGATGAACCGTTTTAACATTATTTTTCAAGCTATAACTCAGAGAAGAAAACAATGACTAATACTTTAAATCCAGCCAGCAAGCCACATGGATTTATTGCTGGGGTGGAATAGTTATGTTGGATAATCAATACTTCTAAGTTAAGGGGGTTAGATTTGGAATTTGAGTGAGTGAGTGATTTTTACGAGTCAACAAAAAGTTGGGGCCAAAATTGTTACTTGACCTATTGGTACTTTTTTATGAGACAAAAAAAAAATATTGGAGGCAGAATTGTCACTGACCTAAAGCTGGTGCTTTTTTATGAGACCAAAAAAAAAAAAAAAATTTGATGCCAGATTTGTCATTCGACCTAAAGTTTGTGTTTTTTTTTTTTTTTTAGGAATTAGCCCCCTACTTAGAAGTCGATTTTCAAGGCCATTCCAAAAAATTGCTTTTTGTACAACAAGAGCCAATTGCAAGACCATAGGAATTTTACCACTGAGAAAGCCTTATGAGGGTTTTCACAAGCGCACATGGTCCACTCGAAGGTTACATAGAGATCCAAATGAGAAGAAGAGCAAAAGAAGACACAGGACAACTATCACTAAAAAGGCGAGGATTAATACTGCTTAGATTAGGTACCTGCAAGTTTCACCATTCAAAATAAGAGAGTGCAGAGTGTCCAATGCTAGTCCATGTCTCACACTTACCTAAAAACGAAATTTGAGTCTTGAACCACATATTGTATGGAATTAAAAGCAGGCAAAACCTCAAAATGCAGATCGTTTTCAGTTCAGGGTATGCAAATTAGATAGTATCTTGTCCATTATCATTATGCTTGCTAGAAACTGCATATGCTAAGCTACTGTCATAAGTAACTCTTTTTCCCTTTGAGAAGAGAAAGTAACAGATCTTTGAACAGTTACTACACAAATCAACTGACAATGCACTTCACAACCAGAAGGAGCTCATGGACCGACACTAGCTAAATCAAGGTAAAGGATATAGATTACCTTGTGTGAAACCCCAGCTAGCTCATAATACTTTTTAGCAACATCAAGAGACTTGGCATCCCTTTCACAAGCCACTAAAAAACCTGACTCTGGCAGGACAAGTGCAACAGCCAAGGAAGAGTATCCCTTGAGAAACAAAAAAAAAATGAAATGTAATCAATCACTTTGAATCAAAGTATTCCAATTGTGACACAAATCCTGTGTCAAAATCTTAAATCTATGAAACAAAAGGTTCAGTGAATTATCTAGCATTGGATATCAAATTAACGTTGATACATAGAACTTATTAAATATCTTGAATAAAATAAGGTAAGTATTCTTAAGTAGTTTAGAAGTAATGCAAAAATACCAAAATGACCACTACATATTATCATTTCCACATGTAGCGATAGAGATTTAGCTAGACATAGTTTTTTCTCAAAAACAAAAATATAGATGTATCTCATTTGAACCCAATTTTTAGTAACATTTCGGTAGCATGGACAGATCAATATCCAGTTAGTAGACTAAGAGTCCTTGCATTAAATCAACTTGTAAAAATAATCAAGAATCAATAGATCCTAATAACTATGCTCTGAATGATTATGAGCTAAGAGAAACAGCTGTGAGGGCTTATCTGCCTCCCACTTATCCATCTTCCCCACCACCCCCTACCAGAATAAAAAATCAGTGATGATTTAAGATAGATTTTGTCCTGTTTTCCAGCTAATTTGAAGGAATGTCTGAAGACATTGAACAAACTAAACTGCAAGGAGATCATTTAAGGACTAGTGTAGTTTATGGTTCTTCCTTCTAAATGGGAAATTTTGTCACGTACATTTAACTAGTCATCTTATGAATACAATTTTTCATAAAGAGAATGCATACAGTATAAACTCCAACTTCGATACATCGTTCTGCCCCGAGAATCTGCACAAGCATTGCAAGTAGTTGTGCCTGATCTGGCGAAACCTATCGAAAGAAGGCAATTCATCTCTCAGATATGGTAATAAGAAAATATGGTTAAGACCAGTTTCTTCAGCGTAGAATGTGAAATTATTCTGCTAGTGCATTGTTATATGCTTTATGATGAATGAAATTTGCATCTTAACATCCTAAAGAAACAAGAGGTGATGGGATAAGAAAGGTATAAGTGCCAATAGAGGATTCACATTATCCAAGGGATGAGGGGATCTTAATAGAGAGAAATGCCTATGAGGATCTATATTCATTAGGACTCTACCATGTGTAGTGATGACATCTTCTTAGTGCAGAACCTGGAGCTTTTTAAGGGGATGAGTTGGATTACAGCTGTAGCAGTGGAAGAGATAAATTGGAATGTCAAATGTTAGGAGGTAAATGAGTTCAATCTGGTCAGAAGGGAACATTTAAGAAATGTACTGCAACCATCACAAATCAAAGCAGCTAGATAACATGTAGTGCAATCCAAACCATAGATTGCCAACAGTTTAGCATTTTCTAATGATTATGACAACCAAAAGGAGATGAGAAATCTTCATAAAGGATATCCAATGGAGACTACGACATGTGATGAAAATGCACCATTTAGTTGTCAACTGTTGAGAATACAACTGGAAAACTATGCAAGGATATTGCAACAACTGATGCTTGATTAATCCACGATAGGTAACGAGAGTTCTTATAATTCTTATCTGGAAGAGCAAACAGCACAAGTTGCGATATCAAATCCTGGTAATTGAAAATGTGTGGCCAATCTTTACTCTTTATCTTCTTGTAAGAGAAATAAGCAAAGGCATCAGAAAATGTACGAGAGCCATGACAAACCTGCATCTGACTACCACGCATCGAGGCTGTCTCCTTCCGAAGTTGCCGTAAAATCTGCAAAGAGGAAAGATGCATAAATCACTAAAAGATCACTTGAGTATATGCATTGCATATTCCAAGCAAGAGATACAAAAGTAAAAAGAGCAGCAGGAAGCTTAACCTCTGGTTCTCTAACATTGGAGAGAATATAGTCGTAAAGTTGGGGAGTCATGCTGATAACCTGCTTGTTGCCATAACTCCTGTCCTCCAGAACCACATATGGACTGGAAGACTTGAAGCAACAGCATCTTACCCAACCCGGTACCGATCCATTCAGAGCTATGGACTTTGGAAAAGGCAGGGATTTCCCTACTGCCCCAACTGGAGGCAGAGCACTACGGGAAGCTACAACGTAAGCGCAGCGAAACATTGACGAGGTGATCTTCATTCTGATTCGCAGTATCAAAATCCAAAGTGAGCTTCAGTCTCCAAATGCCTTCAACTTGCACTGACTCACCATGGACCCAATAAAATTTCTTCAAGTTCCAAGCTTTGCTTCATTCATAACGGAAAAACAAGAACCCAAAAACCTATCAACAAGTGCGTTCAATCATGCAACGTTAAACTGAACTCGTCCTGCTCATTCCCCAAGTAAATTCCAAAAGAACCTCAAGGCACGAACCAAACGCATTCCAGGAGAAATTATACATGAATCCAAACATTTGGCTAATAAACTATTCACAGAATTGCCCAGTTTACTTAGGATAGGAAGTTACCTGATTACAATTCGATTTATCCAGTTGAAGATCAAGTTTAGCATTCAGTCAGCCATTATTGTCTGCACACAAAAACGGGGAAGAGAGGGGAATCGCATCGAGCTAAGATTAGAAGTAGTCATTCGCTGGACTGAGAAGAAATGAGCTTCACGAGGTGAGCCATGTCCCCCAAAAGGCCCATCCACAGGGAAGGCCCGGCTTAGGGTTCAAGTCATTTCGCATGATCCAATGGGCTTTCAGAGCCGACCCGTTATTTTCGGGTCGGGTCTCTGCTTCCGAGAGAACGATCGATCCGTCCACCGCGATTTCCCAGTTTCCAGCTCGAACGCGAGTGGTTCGACTTTGAAGAAATGCACTCAGCTTTTTGACTTCTCCGAGCTCTGTGAAATGTGGATCTTCTCTTCCATTCATTGCTAGAGAAGATCCCTAGTGTTCGTCGACTCGTTAACATTCGGTGAGGCGTCTCCTTTTTCCGGGCTTGATCTCTCTTTGCCCTGATCTCAAACTCAGGCACCCGCTTCGCTCTCGGCTTTGAATTTCGTCGTGGGTGTTTGGTTTCTTGGCTTTCCAACTTGCAAAATCATTGCTTTCGGCTATTCGTTTTTCATCTGACAACGAAGATCATGTGATTTATCTTGATTGCTAAGTTCACGATCTCTCATCACCATCTAAGTTTGTCAGTAATTCCTCGTAGTTTATGTTTGTATGATGCGCCGTTTGGGTGGCTTTAACAAAATCTCGGGCTTGAACTTTGCAATATCATGAGTATTCCTTCGTATGCTTCAAGCATTCCCAAGTCGTTTCTTGCCTATCCGGGTAGTGATTTTGACTTAGAATCAGGAACCATCAGAAGAACTCGAAAACTCAAAAGCTCGCCGCTTCACCCGGTCAAAATGCTCAAATCCTTCGGTAACCGAGTTCGCTATTTCTACAAGTTGCATCCTTGTTTGGCTTTCTTGATTTCCTTGTCATTTGGGATCACGATTCTGGTAATTATATCTATATATCAGTCGCGGTATAGTGCCATCGGTAATTATCGAGCATTTGATGCGTCTTTGGAAAGTTATCCTTTCGCCAATCTCCAGAACCTCGTGATGGTTGCTGGGCATTCTGTATATACTAGTAAGAGTTGCGAGAAAGTTGACAAGGAGGATTCTTGGTTTTTGGAGCCTTATCAAAAGAATCCCGGTCAAGCTGCTACTTTTTTAGCTCATATTGAACAAGGAATCCAAATAACGAAAAAAGATGAAATGGCTTTGCTGTTATTCAGCGGTGGAGAGACACGTAAAGACGCTGGTCCTCGGAGTGAGGCTCAGAGTTACTGGGCTGTTGCTGAATCGAGAGGATGGTTTGGTGAGTGCTTGTTGCTTGTCTGTCTGCCTTCAGCTGTCCTGAATTAAAGTTCTACCGTTTTGAGCTACTTCAAAGCACACTCTTGTAGCGATTTATGAGAAGCTTCGTATATGGGGCTTTTAGTCATTTTCTAGTAATTTTTATATCGTGGAATTGAGCTGAATAGATCTGATTGTGAATTTTATATGCTAGTTGAGGCTGTTCCTCACTTTTCCGGTTCTTTCGAAGGAAGCTGAGCTATAGCTATTACCTGTTGCTTCACTTTAAAAGCTTTTTCTAGTTGTCCATCTGCTTTATGTGGAAATCATCTCTTTCTGTTTGATCATCACTACAAGCACTATTATGTATAGTAATATGATTGGGTGAGATCAGACTGCCACGCGTTAAACTTCGTGGTTGATGCATTTACTACCAGTTGAGAATGTTAGTTTTCACGTGTTTCACAAAGTAGCAGAGCTTAATCTATAAGAGTTGCTCATTTGGAGAACCTTAAATTGCTTCTACCTTTTAAACTAAAGTTTATTTCTTTCCATTTAATTATTACTGTAGGTATCTTCAATTGTCCCATTTAGAACCTCTCCGGTCTTTGTTTGGCAAGCCCATCAGTTTCAACAAAACAGCTATAATAATTTCCATTTGCACTATATTAAGTCATGATTACGTCAAACGATCTTGCTGCTGCATTTTTCAGTAAAATTCTTTTGTCAGTTTTCATATTCTCATTAAATATATCGAATTATTCTTTCATTTTTCACCTCCTTTGATCGATCATAGCTCTGAACGACCTTCTAGTTCTTGCTGCTACTAGGTTACACAATTGGCTACCCTTTCTTGACATTAGTTGCCTCTTGGTGGCCACAGGGAATCACCCCGTTAGTAACTCTATTATTTGATTTCTGCCACAATGTCATCTTGTTGTCCGTTTCAAATGTAAGGATGAATAGGAAAACTGTACCGTTTCTTGATGAAGAAATCCAGGGAAAATGCTAAAAGAGCCAGCTGTGGTTATCATTCTTATTGTTATAAGGGTTTTCTGGTTGAACCAGAATCTGCATTTGCCATTTGTCTATAGATATCTACTTCCTTGTCAGTAATGCCTCAAGCATAATTCATTTACTTGTTTCATGTTTCTCCAGTGCGAACACGATATTATCTTATCATGTTTCCCTACTATGGCCTCCTCAATCAAGTGCACAAAGGTGTCATACATATGCTTCAAGACTGTTCATTTTGACCCTTTGATTATTATGGTTGTAGGGAAGGAAGAAAATGTGAGATCGCGGGCACTCACTGAGGAGCATGCTAGGGACAGCTTTGAGAATCTTCTGTTTAGTGTATGTAGGTTCCGAGAGCTCACTGGAAGATATCCTTCCAATATAACTGTAAGTTCTTTGATCCACAAAGACTACTTATTTTGGTTGGGAGTATTGTGTTCTCTCAAGGGCGAAAAGAGGGTGGTAAAGGCAGTGTGCTCAGTGTATTCCTTGACAATGAAATCAAAGATTAAGGAAAACGGTTATTCTAATGAATGAGAACACTCTTCTTTCATGGGTTCACTTGAGCATAAGAATTCATTGCTAAATTAACACCTGATAAATGGTACACTGTTCATTCCCTTTCCACATATTCTTGTCCATCTGCAGTTTGTATTATTAGGTTTTGCCACAATATCAGAATGAAAAAGAATAATTGTTGTTGAGGGCCTTCTTCTTGAAGTTATGAGTAGTTTATATTAAAAACAATGAATACTTGGGTAAGTCATAATCACCAATGGATGATGTCAAGACAATACGACCCATATCTTCAGATTTTTCACTTTCACCTCCAAACATTTAACCAGCTTATAATGTAATAGTTCCGATTTTGTTTGTACTGAGTCAATTTTGATGGTTTTCTGGTATCCAGGTTGTAAGTTATGATTTCAAAGAAGAAAGATTTGCCCACCTGCATCGTGCTGCTATTGGATTTCCCAAGTCAAGATTCTTCTATGTAGGAACCCCAGCTTCATCAGCTGCAAGAGAGAAAGCCCGGAAGGGCGAGGCACTGGTGAGGCAGCAATTTCAGGAAGATCCTTATGGGTGCCAAGGCTCATTACATCGGAAGAAGCTAGGCCGTGATCCTTTCCACAGAACAATTCCTTATCCTAATGGTTGCCCCGAGTTGCAAGGTCTGTTCAGATATTGCGGAGCGGCACCCTTTCCAGGTTGGCTTCCCTGGATGTCATAGTGCTAATTGTTACTTTCATCTAAGCAGGAAATGATGCTG
The DNA here is from genome assembly GCA_019926035.1 of Melaleuca alternifolia. NCBI lineage: Eukaryota > Viridiplantae > Streptophyta > Magnoliopsida > Myrtales > Myrtaceae > Melaleuca > Melaleuca alternifolia. The sequence goes on from JAGKPW010002286.1 coordinate 686,787, forward strand.
ATATAGCCAAGTAAACACATTTTTTACCTCTGCATATTTTTAATAAGGCCCGCATGTCTATAGAAACGAGAGATTACAAGGGAGTTAATGATAGCGCAAGTTTTTTTTTTTTTTTTTATGCTGGGAGCTCATGAATCAAAAAGTTATTTATTAGTGTATATGTAATGGAATTTGACGTATTTGGACAATTATATGAAGCAAATTCGGTTCAATCATCTTAGTTTTCCAACCACATCTTGAAGTCAATTGACGCTTGTTGATGTCTCACCAAGAAACTCTTCAAGACTACCGTTTTTGTTTTCACTATTATCATCAATGAAATGCAAATTATCACACCTCTCCAAGCAAAACTACATCAAATTCTTCTTCTTGATCATTGAGTCATCCTAAACGGCATGACTTCCTAATAATCCCAGTTAGCTCTTGCTATTTCGTCTTCAAAGTCTTCACAGAAACTTTAGATCTCTTCATTAAGATTTAAGGCATAATACAATTTCTCTTCCGATCGACTTCCTACTGCATTATTCACAGGTCCGACATCATGGAGGGGATCATCATATCCCATCATCACTATCATCTTGGCATGTCCAAGAGATCGCAGTAGCCTTCCTGATTCTTCATATGGGCAAAAGCTCGAACGGCCCGAAACAAGTCTTCAATCATAAGTCTGGTCTTGGCCGTCTCTAATTGTTTGGCTTGACCGCCTGTTCCACAACATTTTCCGCATCAAAGAACTCTATTTGAAATTGAAGACCATTTTTGCTCTCATAACTAATTGGTGCAGGGAAGAAGCCTGAGAAGGGGCTTTGATGCCAAATTGACTTGGTTGGAATAAGTAATGGACGGGAAAAAGGAAAAAGAGAAGGCTAGAATGGAGTTGAACTGAAGTTGAAACAGAGAAAAGATATTCACAGAAAGCTATGACCGGGACGTGAATATCTGCTTATGCCAGGTCACAGACGAAAGATGATCTTAACCCTCGATCTAATATAACAACCTACAATCTGTCGGGAGTTCATTATAAGCCACACGACATGATGAATGACTTAAAATACTAAAGTTAAATAATGCTAATGCATTAGAAAGAGCAATTTCTCTGAATCTTTTAACACGTACGGTTCCTTAAAAATAGTTGATGATGTTCAAAGCTATGCTGTTTTGACAGCGGCCTATCTTTTTCCTGAGTCCTGTCCTTAGAGTGCACCAGCTATTCTTACCGTCAAATGGTTAACTTGGTTGGAGTGCTGCTCTCACACCCTGGTGTGAGCTCCTCTCTCCTCCTCGTGTAAGAAACCCCAGAAAATGTATTCGAGGTATCTTCCATACACCATAACTCTCTCCTGTCCCCTCTTCTACAGCCACATCTCAGACATTTTCACTATGGCGGAGAATATAAGGGAGGTGTGGCTTAAGGACAGTGCCAATAAGTTGCTATGGTGAGCAGAAGAGTACTCTCGAGCCCAAGAGACCCAGGTTAGGTAGTGAGCTTGAAGTACACGTACCACACTGGAAGAAAACAAATCTAGGATTACATTGAACATCAAGCAAAAGTTCAAGGACCAATGATGTCATCTCACCCATTATGAAAATCACAAGGCACGCCAGCAAGAACTATCTGCACTTACAAACAGGAGGATACTTTGCCCGGTTTTCTTTGTAGCATTTCAAACCTTTGATGATCTATGTCGATCCACTCGGGCTTTCCGAGCATCACAGTGATATCTACAGACTCAACGCGGCTAAAAGTTCTGTAGTTATGACTTCAGGGTTGACAGCGTCTTCCCGAATATGAGAATGCTTTTAGTAGAGCGAAAGGAAACTATCTTTTCAAGAGTGTGCCACCAAAGCATTGATGTTCACTCGCATTCGAATCTTCATTTAGTCGGCAATAGTGATTCTAATGATTTTATCTTAGCCAAGAATGGAAAAACAGAGAGTCAGACGGAAAAGAGGAACTTCATGCTTGTACATTGCTTTCATTGGTAACTTATAGTTAGTAGCTTAGGCCGTGATCAAAGGATTGGTGCCGAATGAGTAAACGCAAGCATGTTGGAGGGCCCTTTTCACCAACTACTGCTTGCCGGATGCCTTTTCCCCTTGAAATCTACATATCCAAACAATATACTACAGCATGTTTAATATATAAATAAAGACATAGACGACATATTTGCACTCAGCACATGCGCGCACATATATATATATATATATATAGGACACAAACACTACAGTTGATGCCCGATGATTGAAAAGCTGTGTCAATGACGTCGCCTTAGCAAATTCACATGGTTGGTGAAAACTATTCGTGGATGGACTAGGATAAATTTAAAAACGAAGTTGATTGGTCGGATCAAATTGTCTAAACAATATATGTTGGTGGATCAGGTGTGGAATTATTCCTAGCTATTTGGAACTCCCAATGAGATTCAGGGAGGGGATTTAGGCGCCAAATTCGCAACAAATCACTGTAACATCTGCGGATTATTATTGCATTTTTGCTTGTTCATTTTTGGTTAAGGACTAGCAAAAGGAACTTCTAATTTTTTGTTGTCTCATCCATTTCTAGGACATTATTCAAAATTTAAAAGAACTACGGGAAAAATCATATTAGAATCTATATGTCAAAATTTGTATGTTTGTAAAGATTTCATGTACTCTGGATTGAATGAAAATCAAAGTGCGTGTGTCATAATTTACAATAAAGCTAAAATGTTTAGTCATTCTTCCTTTTCTTTTCTTTTCTTTTTTTTTTTGAGAAGCACTTGTATTTGTCTCATTTTCATTCAATTTCACGATTTATCTCAACTCTTGCCTCTCTCTATTATTCATCGTCATTACTTTGGGGAATGAATTGGAGATATCAATTTATTCACATTGAATGCCTAAAATCTGGACTGACTATGCAAGTATACATTAGATAATTACAAATTATCCATTAGATAGATAGGTTATATCTCCCATTTTCTAGAAGTTATCATTGATTATTTTTACTCCCTGAGGATATTCGAGAAGATCATGTCATAATAACGATACAAAGTCTCACCATATTAATCATAAGAATGCTAAGAAATGATACCAGCCGCAACTTCCTAGAGAGCTAGAGCTTGGGTGGGACTCTGGCTTCCTTATTTGCAAAGCCATTGGCAATTAGGATGAAAACCAGGACACTTATCTGGCAGTCATCTAACCTTGATCAAGATGATGAACCTTCTTTAAACACATGATTGAATTTGTAGAGAGAAAGTTGCAGTTGAACTCCATTTGGAACAATAAAAGAGCTAATGGGAAAGAAACGCACTCGTTATAATCGGGCACAAGGTTTACCGTGTTTTCACTTTGACACAAAGGGTTGGGAATGATTCCATGATGTTGGTTTAGTGAAGTAAGAAGAACTTCAGTTAGATATGTACTCAAACTAATTAGCTAGGGGCATACTTTACTAAAGTGAGCATGTGTCAGGCTAATCAATGAGCAACGTTTGGTAAAGTTCACAATTAATGGAAAGAGAGAAGAAGGATGAATGATAACATAGTTTTCTGCAGCAGTTGCGTTTTGGTTGGCCTACCTATGATGAGACCAAAATTGCATGACATCACGAAAAAGGTCAATTGAACTAATGAAGGAGAATGAATTGTGACTTAACTTCAATACCGTTAATGTTAGTAATATTCTAAACAACTAACAGGTTGACAATACATACATGACCTGGTCTTGAAGGCAATGTTGCCCCAGGAACTAAAGCAATAAGATAACAAAAAAATGATTGAGACAGATAAATTCCCAATTCACCTCTAATTCCATGACCAAGCCCACGTTTTCTCTTCACTATAGTCTGACGGACAAGAGGCCAAGCTGGATTCAATCCGAAGTAATGAACTCACGAAGGGATATTTTGAGTTAAACTTAACTTTTAAATCACTTTGGGATGACACTGACTTCTACCTTACGATGACCAAATCCTCTTTCAATATAACTGCAACATTCTTAAGTCTAAATCCCAACCGCCTCAAGACTCTTCAGCAGCAACCAACGAGAAGAACCAGTCAAATGCCTCCTTCTCAACTGCCAACATAGACACAAGACTCTTGTCATTTTACTGAAACTACTTTCATTTTCATTTCAACTCTGTTTTCTTGGAGTTCTGTGTTGTTCCTTGTTGGCTCACCTTGCCTTCAACTGAAAAAACTGAAATGAAGCGCTGGTCTCCTCCATCAGCGTCAGTCTCTCTCTCTCTCTCTCTCTCTCTCTCTCTCTGTGCATGCGCGCCCGCTTAGCACTTGCAGTTGCAAGTTTAACCATGCTCGTGTGAAGTATGTCTGCTTGGAGAATTAGTTTGATCTGTCATTTGCTACTTCAACTGAAATTCGCAATCTTTCTCTCTACCGTTGGATAAGCTCTTGACTTGCCATCTTGACCTGAGAAAGGAACACTAAAGAAGGAACTTGGATTGCTCCTTCAATTTGAAAATGTTTGAAAATCCAGATAGAATGCAAACAGAATCACAATAATCCTGATAGGCTGCTGACTATAAGGACTTGATGAATTGTGATGTTTACTGTAAAAAGGTGAAATAAGACCAAAAGGTGTTGCCGCTTGTGTTGTGTTAGTCACTGTATTTCTGTTTTCCTCTTTATTATCTGCATATATTATCTTCGAAAATCTACACTAAGACAAGCGACTTTTGTGTGTTGTAGAGAAGAGTCAGACAAAAAATCCCTTCCAAGAAGTAAATATTTCAATGACTTCGAGAAGGCCCTTGATTCACCCATCCAAGACAGGATCTTCAACTGCAGGAACCCAACCCTAAAAATGGTCCTGGTCATCATTTTATTTGGGTCATTCCTCACGCTCTACCGGTCCCATAACTTTCATCTGATGGATGACGATCCTTCTAGCTCTCCTTCCCGGTATAGTCAATCTCCTAGTATCGATTTCTTTTGTTCTAAATAGGCTATGCTTTTGTGTATAAAACCATGCGCTCTGCGGACTCTTTTGGGAAAAATCAGCTGCAGGAATGCCTTGTTCTGTCTTTCACCTAGTCATTTTTCTGTGATCCTTTTTAATTAGGTGTGGCTTGCTCCGGTTTACCATCCTGACCCATCAAAGATGCCTGATTGATATATCTTGTTCTGTCATTAATCTGAAACAGGATCTCTAATTGAATACATTAGTGCCATATATCACTATTGTTAACAATTTATCATCTCAGAAACAGATATGGTTTTGTATCCTTAGCCCTTTTTGGAACTGATCTCTTTTAAGTAGTCAAATTTATGCTGCTCCAACCATCCTGATTCACAGGCCTCACATCACTGCTAAATTGTCAAGAGAGGGTTCTGATGCCAACCATCAGTACACATCGTCCCTGTCTATTCAATGGGATCAAATCTCAAATGTCATTGAGCAATCTATGGACAAGGATGAGTATGAGGTCGTTGGCCTTTTGAACTTTGACAAGAATGAAACCAATCGGTGGAAGCAGCTGTTCCCAGAATCTGAGCAAGTAGTTTTGCACCTGGAGTCCGTTTTGAGGACCATAACCTGGGAATCTCTCTATCCCGAGTGGATCGATGAGGAACAACATTCCCAGGTCCCAACTTGTCCTACCTTCCCTCAGATTGATGTCCCAGGTAATCCACACCTCGATCTCATTGCTGTCAAGCTTCCTTGTGACAAGTCGAGAAGGTGGTCAAGGGATGTGGCTCGGCTGCACTTGCAGCTAGAAGCAGCGAGGCTTGCAGCCTCTGCTAAGAGTAACCGTCCAGTGCGAGTGCTTCTCATAACTGATTGCCTTCCCATCCCAAATCTCTTCACGTGCAAGGACTTGCTAGCGAATGAAGGCTATGCATGGCTGTACGAGCCTGACCTCAACAAGCTGCGGGAAAAGGTTCTGCTCCCAATAGGGTCGTGCGAACTGGCCTTACCTCTCAAGCCGAAAGGTTAATGTCTCAAACTGAGTAAGAAATTCATGCCGTGTAATTGAATATGATCGAGCATAAGTCTAACGGTTGTTCTTTGTGTTGGTAGAGCAATTTCATTCGGAGAGAGCTCACCGAGAAGCGTATGCTACAATCCTGCACTCAGCTCATCTTTATGTTTGCGGTGCTATCTCTGCTGCTCAAAGTATACGAATGGCGGGTTCCACGCGTGATCTCGTGATCCTTGTGGACGAAACGATTAGTGAACATCACAGAGCTGGGCTGGAGGCCGCTGGTTGGAAAGTCCGCACAATCCAGCGGATCAGAAACCCGAGAGCCCAACCTGATGCCTACAATGAATGGAACTACAGCAAGTTCCGCCTCTGGCAGTTGACAGACTACGACAAGATCATTTTTGTTGACGCTGATCAACTGATCCTTAAAAGCATTGATTTCCTTTTCGGGATGCCGGAATTGTCCGCAACGGGAAACAATGGCTCCTTATTCAACTCTGGTGTGATGGTGATCGAACCATCAAACTGTACGTTCAAGCTACTCATGGACCACATCAACGAGATTGAGTCCTACAATGGCGGTGACCAAGGGTATCTGAATGAGATATTCACCTGGTGGCACCGAATTCCTAAGCACATGAACTTCTTGAAGCACTTCTGGGAAGGCGACGATGAGGAGACAAAGCTGATGAAGACACGTCTATTCGGCGCTGACCCGCCAATCCTCTACGTCCTCCACTATCTAGGACTCAAGCCATGGCTGTGCTTCAGGGACTACGATTGCAACTGGAACGTGGACTACTACCGGGAGTTCGCGAGTGATGCAGCACACAGGACGTGGTGGAAGCTGCATGACGCCATGCCAGAACATCTGCATAAGTTGTGTCTGCTGAGCTCAAAGCAGAAGGCCGCTTTGGAGTGTGATAGGAGGCGCGCCGAGAAAGGGAACTACACGGATGGTCATTGGAAGATTAAGATTACAGACGAGCGCCTGAAGGTGTGTTCCGAGGATTTCTGCTACTGGGAGAGCATGTTGATGCACTGGGGTGAAAAGAACCGGACTAATGATGCGACTGATTCTTCTATAACGCACATGATGAGCAATCAATCCTTCTCTTCATTATGACTATGTTGTCATGCACTATTACTGAAAAAAATGCAAATACTGATAAATTAACAATAATAGCAATCTCTATCTTTATTCTTGACAACACACAAGGTTCAAATGATGATTGAGGTTTACCCAATTCTATGAAGTCAGACTCTTTATCCTCGTCGCACTTAATCTTCAGTATATTTCAAGATGTCCCATTTCACTTGTCACTTCTATAATAACTTTAAATGAGCATTTCATCTCACCAATTTCCTTCCATCAATACTTGATTTTGTGGTTTTCGGTGGAATTTAGCAAATGCATGCACATGACTTATGGTTTCTTTTACCTTTCTTTCTATTATTCATGCTTGGCTGTTATAAGGAATTGCTTTTGAGTCGCCACACTAACCCCAAGTCCTACTATGGTTTCAAAGGATGAAACTCGCAGGAGGGGATTATCAGTTAATGAGACGATTTTCTGTTGAATCACCCGATGAAAACTGCTTGCATATCCATAATCTTCACCACAAATCATGTGAAGGAAGTCAATTATATTCTTGATCCGAGGGCTGCCAGCTCCTAGTAAAGTGAGCAAGAAATGTCATACTCGATTGATTTTCTGGTCGTGGCGATGTTAATACGTCCCTGTCGATGATAGCAGGGACGGGAACACTAAATAATCGGAATCTCTCTTAGCCGAATCATCATCTTGATAGGTCAACCTCACCATACAAGTTCTGTTGATCACTTAACATCCTAAAACTCCACCGAGGAGAGAGAGAGAGAGAGAGAGAGAGAGGAAACAGAGAAAACAAGTAGAATTGTGCAAAGAACCCGTAGGAATCTTGAGTAACGTCATTCCAAAAATGCCTGAACCACTAAGGAGTCCGGTAGAACCGTAAAAGGATCGAAATGAATTCATCTTGTAGCCTTAGGTCCCTTAATGTAATTATACGAGAATTTGGGGACCCTAGGCCACGATATCTGACTTTTTATATGATGGTGGGCTTTAATTGTGCTTCCAGAGCTGTTGTATTCTTCCCTCCCTGGCTCAAGGACATGTTCTTAGCTTGAAGGGCGTGCTTGGATGGGCTACATCATGGGCCAAGCCTTCGAATTGAAGATATAGTTGAAGCTTGTAGAGTAGCTTGAGTGCTGAAAAGGAAAGGAAGGGGGGGAGGAATGCAAAGATTCTAGATCGTGAGACGGAGACGGAGAGAAAAAGAACACGTGGGAATTACATTGTCTTCTAACGAGGATTGAAGATAGATTGTCCGTATAAATTTGGTCATGTCTATATCGTTCTCAAACCGCACAACCCCCACCGTTTCTTAAACGATACAAATGGAAGAATAACTCAGCTTGCCCACTGTTTCTATTCACCTGATTATAATGCATACCAACTCCTTTGCTGGATTGGATTTCCATATGTAATGTTACTGGTTGTTCTATCCCTCTGCCCTGTCTCGTAGAATCTTGCAAATCGTTCTTGCCCATGAACATGTCGTGTAGTAGTAATGTATAGTGAAGAAAAAGGGATCGTGAGTGCCTGCTAGTTTGATAATTTTAGTGATCGGGAAAATTTCTAAATCTTTTGATAACATGACTTTTCATCCATGACAATCCATAATTGTATGCAAAATGTTACCCATTTTCCAAAAGAAAAATAGAATTTATACAATACTTGAGAGCCATGATTGACATAAATGGATAAGAACGTCGTACTTTTAGAATACCTTAAAATTTCTTCGAAACTAGCGTACGCTCTTTGGTTCCTTCGGTTCTGCACGTGACATGTTCGTCCATGTCCACAAGACTCTGGATCTATGTATATCTCTATTCATCAAGTTTATTGGGCATTACCTATTAACTCTACCCTAGGATGGATGCATCTTTTTGAAGATGGACTATTAGATTGATTTCCCTCTATACAAGTTTAATGGTTTTATCCCACGTGATCTCATTTGTCTCAAAGTATTTATTTGCAATTCAATTCCCGGCATCTATGGTACGAAAACGAGCTTTAAAAAAACAAAGGAAACTCCGAGAAGTGTTTTCCAATGCAAACAACCACCCCAATCTTGCCATGAGAGTCAAGTCATTTAAGAGCTTCAACAATTTTAATATAATACAAACTGTCATTATATATACATGCGGAAAACCACAACCTTCTTCGTAGCAATTCGAATCAATTTCATTACCAAGTACACAAAGAAATGGCCTCCGCAACGATCAACACTTCCAACATCCCCTATTTCCCACTACCACCACCCTCTTACCCTTCTCCAAACCCGCCTCCACCGGCGGCAACCCCTCCACCGCATCCCATATCGCCACTGCCTCCACCTCGGCCATCGCCATTGCCGCCACGACCCTTCACTCCGCCACCACCTCACGTGTTCCCACCCCCGCATCCCCACCCCATTGTCCCTCCACCACCCCACGTGAGGCCGCCACCGCGCCCCTTGCCTCCGCCACCAGCACCCGACCACCACCCCACGATCATCGTCATTGTGTTCATCTCGTGCGGGGGGCTCCTGTTCTTCGTGTTCATGGCGGCAGCTCTTTTCTGCTGGATGAAAAAGAAGAAGAAGAAGACGGAGCAAAAGACCGAGTTGATCCATTTTGAGGAGCACAGGAAAGTGAAGGAGGCCATTGTTGAAGGTCCTCATGGCATGGAAGCCATAGTGCTCTCCATAGAAGACGATGTGGTCCTTGATGAAGCGATTAGGAAGAGTGAAAAGATCGACAAGGATTTGCATGCTAAGAATGGTAATGAGGATTCGAGCTTCGTCGAGATCGAAGCAGCTTCATCTGAATCGTCCGACCGCCACCACCGTCAAGACCACCTCGCAGAGCACAAGGGATAAGTGATCACCTGTACAAACCAACTTGTTTCTTACGTAAGTTGTTGGCTTCCATCAATAATCTTCCTCATCCAAGGAATGTCATGTTTTTTCTTTTTTTCTGATTCGTGATAAATGTAATAAACTTCAAGCTATGGACTTGTTTAATTCATTACACCATTCATTTACCTTCTTTACTGCATGCGACATACTTGTGCGCATGACCATTGTGAAGTAAAATAGAGAAAACTCCCGCAAAGGCAAAGCTCATCCTTGCTTCTCAGCAGTGCATTAAGTTGAAGGGCTCAGGATTAATTTTTTATCACCATGCTTAATGCGGTGTTGGTAGATGAGGAGTGTCATTTTAACTAATCAATTGGCTCTTGACCAGTGTCTACAGATGGGTTTTGGCTATTTTACCTGAGGATAACAAATTATCCATAGAGCTGGACTCGATAGGAGACCAATTTAGTATTATGCCGTTGGGGGATGTCCTAGTTATTTTAAAGATTGGGTTTGGTCCCTAAGTCGGTGCCAATCTCATACGTCAAATCCTTTTACCACTTGTTATCCATAAATCATCGCCGTAATAATATACATACTTATATAGTTATCTACAAATAGTGATTTGCGCACTTAGGTATGGGCCCTCTGCACTCTTCACCATGTCGGTTTACATTTCAAAGCCAAAATACGAACTGAAAATGTTTGCACAGGGAACCTTTTTTCTTGAGGCTTAGAAGTTGGGCAAATAAACCCCCAAGCCTATATATATAGTGATTTTTATTTTTCCTATTATTAGGTCATTTTGGGCTTATTAGGAGAAAAGAGAGTAAAGCCCAAAATTGAGAGAACGCTTAGATGGGCAAATCCACAAAAGGGCCAGTGCTTCAAATGGCAGTGTCCAACCAAGCCCATTGATTCTGGGATTTGTATGGTTTCTTAAGAACGTTTCTTTATTCACTTTATTCTCTTCCGGGATTAATATTGATGGAAAATTCCTTTCCCTATATAATACTTAGGAGCGAGTTGACCATGTTGAGATCTTGATTAGATTTAGAACTCCTTATAAAATTATTGTCTTAGCTGGAAAGAACAAAGAGGGCAGTTTTTCCTTTCAACTTTTTCGGCTTCTAGAGAAATAATTGTTCTTTGGAAAAGGAAGACATGATCATGGCCTCGAACTTGAAATATCAATCTCGTGTGTGTTGATTTGCATATTTTCACGTATTGAAGCAACCCAGGAAAAGACTATTCACATACTGAAAGTAGTCTGATGTTGAGAAATACAAGTTAGATGGGACCCAAAGCAGTGTCATTCGCATTTTCTTCTCTACAGCACAAGGTATATTTGACTTGTTCCAATTTATCGACTTTGATTTGTTCTGAAGTAATTTGCGGGATTGCGCATCTTTTAAT